>CAWUFW010000086.1:1463750-2195625 GCA_963921515.1 Calotriton arnoldi
GTCGTCAAGATAGGGGAAGACTGACACCCCTGATCTGCGCAGATGAGCTGCGACCATTGCCATCACCTTGGTGTACACCCGAGGGGCGCTGGTAAGGCCCTGAACTGAAAGTGTTTGTGGCCTACCGTGAATCGCAGGTAGCGCCAATGGGCAGGCAGGACGGGAATGTGAAAATAGGCAACCTGCAAGTCCAGCACTACCATCCAGTCTCCAGAGTTTAGGGCAGGCAAAACCTGAGCCAGAGTGAGCATTTTGAACATTTCCTTTTAAAGGAAGTAGTTGAGGGCTCACAGATCTCGAATAGGATGAAGGCCCTTGTCCTTTTTCAGGACCAGAAAGTAGCCGGACTAGCAACCACAGCCTACTTCTGGCACTGGAACCCCCTCTATGGCTCCCTTGGCCAAGAGAGTCCTGACTTCCTCCTGAAGCAAGTTCAGGTGGTCCTCCGTCAGCTGGCCGTACGTTTGAGGCATGGAGGGAGGGGTAGTATCAAAGGGGAGGGAGTAGCCCCTTCAGACTATCTGAAGAATCCACTTGTCTGATGTGATGTTTTGCCAGTGGTGGAGGTAATAGCTGATCCTGCCACCAACCAGCAACCCATGATCTTGAAGGGCCGACTAGGAAGGTTTAGAGGCTGCAGGGGTAGGAGTGGACTGACTGGACCTCTGGCCACCTGACCCACGGGGTCAAAAGGAGCCGTGCCCATGGTCGCGCAGAGGTTGCTGACTCGGTCTTGTGGGTGGGATATAGTTGGCACGGCTGAAAGCCCTTTCCGTGGCCATTAAAGAGGCGAAAAGCAGACGGAGGACGGGTGGGCACTAAGAGGCCCAAGGACTTGGCAGTAGCCTTCAAGTCCTTAAAGCGCTACAGGGCCATGTTTGCCTGGTCTCCGAAGAGAAGGGTGCCATCAGAGGGCAAGTCCATAAGGAAAGCCTGGACATCCCCAGAGAAGCCAGAAGTTCTGAGCCAGGCACAGCGGTTAACAGCCACCGTCAATGACATTATTCTGCCCAGCGAGTAGGTGGTGTCAAGCCCACAAAGAATGGTGAACTTGGCCGCATCTCTCCCGTCTGATACCGCTTGGAAGAGAATGGCCCGGGGCTCCTCCGGGACCTGTGGCAGCACCTGTGCAACTGTTTCCCACAAGGAGTGGGCGAAACAACCCAATAGGCATGCAGTGTTCATCGGCCGCAGTGCAAGGCTAGCGGAAGAAGAAATCTTCTTGGCCAACTATCCAGCCTCTTGGATTCCCTGTCTGGGGGTGTGGAGGGCAACGCACTCTGTGAGGTAGAGTTCTGGACCACCAAACACTCGGGGGTAGGGTGGTTGGTGAGGAAATTTGGGTCGCCTGATGTATGGCGATGACGGTAGGCAACTGTACTATTCACAGGGGACACCGTGCTGGGCTTGGATCAGGTTCCCAGAAGGACATCAGTCAAGGCTTCGCTGAAAGACAGGAGGGGTTCCGAGGAGGAGACACCTGGCTGCAGGACCTCAGTCAAGATGTTAGTCTTCACTTCCACCGAAGGGAGCTGAAGGTCCAAGACCTCAGCTGACCTTCAAACCACCATAGCATATGAAGCTCCCTCCTCCGTAGCTATGGTAGGGGGAGAAAGCAGGCCAGAATCTGGGGAGGTATCCAGGCCACTGGCCCCACCAAATTCCTCATACCAGTCCATTTCGTGCTCATGCTGGTCTTGTAAAGGGACAAGCGACCCCTCCCAATCATCCTCCATTCCTAGCTCCTCAAAATAAGGCTGAAGAATCGACCTAGGACCCAAGGGTGCCATTGGCGCTGGAATAAGCAC
Source organism: Calotriton arnoldi (assembly GCA_963921515.1). Classification (NCBI taxonomy): domain Eukaryota; kingdom Metazoa; phylum Chordata; class Amphibia; order Caudata; family Salamandridae; genus Calotriton; species Calotriton arnoldi. The sequence continues at coordinate 1,465,559 of CAWUFW010000086.1, forward strand.
GTATACGTCGCTGGGGGCGCTAGGAGTCTCGGCGCGGGGGCCAGTGCTGGGGAAGGTCGCAGGGGAATGACCGGCACCGATCCTGATCTGCCTCTGGATCAATTCTGGGGCATTGGCGTCTGAGCCACTAAACCTGATGGAGCCCCTTCTGAGCCTCCAGGGCCCAAAGGTGCACCGGGAGGGTCAGGCCACCCAAACATAAGGCACACAGCATCATAGAATTCTTTAAACTTGGCAGGGGTTGCTTCGGCTGCTGGAAAGGCAGGTAAGCACGGAGCCGACCCAGGCGCACGTTCCGGAGAATGGGGCCTAGAGTGTTGAGACTCGTCCGTCACATCGACTGACGAGACGTTGAAGCCCGATTTGACTTCTTATGCCTCTTACCTGATGACTCGACGACTTTGAGTAGGAGGACAAGGACTTAGGACTTCTGGAGCGGTCCCCGGACCTGCCCCACGACCAGGAACGATACTTCCGGGGCGAACGGCGTGGAGTTGAATGCTGGTCCGCAAGCAGCTTTAGGGACTGCTCCCGCAAAGCCTTCAGAACCATAGCCTGGCAGTCAGAGCACGACTTTCAGTCACGGTCACTCTCCAGGCACCAGTGACAAACTAAGTGTGGATCCGTCACTGACATGGTGAAATGGCAGGCGCAGTACGGTTTGTATCCAGAAGTCTTCTTCGACATTGAGGAAAAACCTACACACCAAATATTTTCGACAAAATATTGAGAAAAGCCTGTCAAAAAATGACAGAGGGTAGCTCTCTTCACAGAACTGCGCTAGCTGGCACGGGAAGAAAAGAACCAACGTCAGTGTGCCGTGGTGGCGCCTATAGGTGACGCGGATGTCACTTCCAGCGCGGACGACACCGACGATGCCACGTGGAGCCGATCGATGCCACCTACCGGCGCGCAAGGGTAGTGCTTGAGCAAAAGTCCTCCGGATTTAGCCCGACACTTGGGATATTCTAAGGTAAGGAATCTGCGGTTAGATGTCAGATACCGAATCGCAGTGGTATGTGTGAATGTTTTGCGACTGAAATGTGGTCGCAAAACATTCGCATTTTACCACCTACTTCAAGAAGATGGTAACCCCTGCACAAATGGGAAGGGGTCCCCACAAGACCCTTTCCCCTTTGTGAATATTTGTTAAAAATTTTTTTTAGAAGCAGGCAGTGGTCCCCAGAGACCACTCCCTACTCTTAAAAAATTAAAAGAAAACTTTTAATTTTTCTTTTTGAAATGCATCCCGTGCTGCATTTAAAAAAAAAACATTGCTTAATTGAAAAGCAATCACAGACGTGGTGGTCTGCTGACTCCAGCAGGCCACCATCCCTGTGATTTTTGCGATTCCCAATGGGTCGCAAACCAAGGCCTACCTCAAGAATACTAATGAGGTTGACACATTTAGCGATTCCCAGTGGGTTGCAAATAGACCTAAGACACATTTGTACATTAGTGTTTTTGATTACCAAATCGCAAAAATTTGCTATTTGGTAATCGCAAACCATACACTACGTACATCTGGTCACTAGTCTCAAGCAAAGAACAAGTTAACCACCTTCAGTAACATTCTTTCTGATGGTTAAACCTGTTCCATCCTAACATTTCCCACGATCCCACTGAGGATAACAATGTAAGGATGGAGACAACATAAACAACAAAACCTAAGCATAAAAAAATGTCCTTGTGGAGGTGGGAGTACACAAGGAACCTGCTTCAGTTTGTGTGCCCATCATAAAGGACTTTACTGCAGGAAAGTAACTTGTACTTCTAGTGGATACTAGTGCCCGCACCTTCCTTGACTGAGCCAATCCCACAGTAATAACATACGAGGCCGGATGAGGAACAACTCATGATGCCACTACAGGAGGGAGGACTGTAACACCATCTTGCCAAATTGAGACTGCTCTCTCTCTTTCCTCGAAAATAAGGCAATATTATGCAGTAAAAGAATACAACAACAACCAAGTGATTGCTCTGAACCAACACCACTCTAAAAAGGATGCCTTTTAAGCTGCTATGCCTCTAGTAGATTGAGCATGGAAATCATCTGGAAATTGTTTCTCAACCAGCCCAAAACAGTGATGTACTGTCAAAAACAACTAATTTGAGATTGTCTGCTTTCTCACAGCCCTACCAAGCTGCTGGGCTTGACATCTAACAAAAAAATTATCATCAACTCTTAAGTATTGTGTATTATACTCCTATGGGTATAATTACTTAATTATTATTTTATTTTATTTATGAAATTTTATATAGCGCGAACATGACCCTTGAGGGTATCAGAGCGCTTTACATTACAACTTACGGAAACATTAGATGGTTGAGGGTAATATACATACATTCAGTAAACGACATTCAATACAAAAAGAGGTAGATCTTCTGGTTTACAATCTATGCAAGCCTTCCTCCTCTTTAGAAAGATGGGGAGCCGGATAAAAAGATGGCAAAGCAATAACCTGTAAAATTCAGTAAAAACCTTGGGAACGATTGACGGCGTCACCCTAAGGACCATCTTATCCTTAAAAAAGGTCGGAAAATAAGGAGAAAAGTGACTATGCCTGCAACTCACTATTCCTTTTACCGAAGTATTGGCAAGAAAAAACCCACCTTCAAAGTCAAGTACTTTTAAGACATAAATAAAGTTGTTCACAAGAGTGACCCATTAAAAAAAATCTGCAATTCAGATTTCAATCAGGAACATGGAAAGGATTCAGAGAATACTTACTCTGCAAATATTTAAAAAGCAGTTAACTATGAAGCAGTTAACTATCAGCGCTTGCCTCAAAAATATCCTGAGTAGGGGAAAATGAACGCGACAAAATAACCACTAAAAAAAACTTTCTCTGTATTCACATGCAGCTCACAAAAAGTAAAACGTGACCTAACAAACGCAGTTGGAGCCTGAGTTGGAGAAAAGACAGATCATCTACTAGCGTACACCTGGTTGAAGGAAACCTGGTTGGCAAGATAACATCTAGCTCCACCTCTGAACTTAAACATATTCGTTCCCATTCAAACCAATAAGGCACAGATTCTAATGACTCGGTGTAGAATTTTGACCCCCTTCCAAAATAATGGGTTCTCCACAAGCTGGAACTGAATTGAAGGACATATACTCAGCTCATTGAGGTCCGGATACCATAATCTTTTTGCCCAGTCTGGTACAATGAAAATTACACAGGCTCGATGTAGGAAAGTAGGATCTGGTTTTATGGTTACCCCCACTTTCTGCCTGGTGTCAGTGTGTTTTGACTGTAGTTTGCTGGGATCCTGCTAACCAGGACCCCAGCATATGTGCTCTTTCTTACAAAATTGCTTTGGTAAGTACTTTTGTACCTCCACAATTGGCTACTGGTGTACCCTTATAAGTCCCTAGTATATGGTACTAAGGGTCCCACGGCATAGGTACACCAGGGGTCTCCCATGGGCTGCAGCATGTATTGTGCCACCCATGGGAGTCCACTTAAAATCAGACTACAGGCCTGCCATTGCAGCCTCTGTGAAATGGTGCTTGCACCCCTCACAACAGATATAACTTTCCTTATATCTAAGGTCACTACACTTAAAACCTATAAGCCACCGCTATGGTAGGCCCTTCAGTCCTGAGGGCAGGGCACTTGGTTATAAGTGTGAGGGTGCCCCTGCATTAGAAGGACATCCCTACAAACCCTGGAGTCGATTCCAGGCTTTGTAAGTGCAGCCAGCCATTTTAAGACATATAGTGGACATCAGTCATTACGAGATGCCTAACTATATAATGACTGTGCCGAACCTGGTCATGTTTGGTATCAAACATGTTGGAATCATACCCAAACACCGATTCCGGTGTTGGAGATATGATCCCATGTACTGGGGGGCCCTATGGGGAGCCCCCTGTACTCCCGGTTACAGCCTTTCAGGGTCTGCCAGCAAGCTAGTGCTGCTGCCGACCACAGACACTGTTCTGCCCTCCTGCTGCTTAGCTGATCTTGAGCAGGGGAAGGTAGAACAATAGGTTTACTGTCACAAGGAGGTGTGACCACCTCCCGGACAGGACTTAGTGTATTGGGCTGGGGTGGGGGTGCTTCCCAGCGCCACCAGACTGCATTGAAGGGCACATTTGGTGCCGTCTTTGCATACTCTAGTTTGATCTGGAAAAAATGCGGGGCCCCTCTAAACACGATGAGTGCCTGGTACAGGGAAAATAACAATTGGGAAAACAAAGCCTAGGCAAGGCGATAGAAACTTAGTGCTAGTGAGGCAAAAGGCAAGTTACAACAAAGGCTCTGTGTAAACACCTGCACAAGTACTGTCAGATTTTTATGTAATTTATTATACAGAAAAATACATTTTATGCTTTTTGTTATCTTTTGTTAAAAAATACATAAAGTTACTATAAAATGACAATTGTTCATATAGGGTTATAGATACTTTACAAATCAAGATTATTATTGCTGATACTTTCAAGAATTTTTTTTCAATCAGTACATATTACATATTACAAGTACATGTTTTGATTCAAGTGTTTAAATTCTGGACATATAATCATATCAGAACAGCTTCTAATGAATCCTTTTATACATGGTGTAATACGGTATATATAAAAAGAACTAGCGGTGTGTTGGAACGATGCACGTTTCGGCGAAGCCTTCTTCAGGGTTCCATCTCAGTAAATACTATATTTTTGATCAAGTGCCTTGTCGTTACGTTTAAGATGGTAATGAAGTAGTTCCCATGAAATGAGAAATACAGTGTCCTTATGTGGTGTGGAATTACTACATGTATGGAATCTGCTCAAAAATTCTGCTTAAAAGGGAGTAATTTCTGGTGCGGGCCTGATAGTAGTCCTGGCGACGAAGGATGTGGCCGGAGAGGACTGTGGGGTACTGTGGCATCCGGTGCTTGCAATATTTGTATTTTGCTTAGTTGGATAAATACTTGGACTGGGAAGGATTCAGAGGCCAAGTCCTGATCGCTTAATCACAACCGAAATTAGATCAGCATCCGGGCAGCGTGGCAGAAAAAACTCTAGTTTGAGCCAGTTCAGGAACCTTTGGTTCCCCCTCTGGCACGGAACTGGACAAAGAACAGGGGAGTGTCCTCCCCTCTGTCCAGCCCCTCCTCTGGGAGAGACCCCAGAGTCGTTCCAACCCTTTCCTTGGGTATTTAAGGGCTCCCCCATGAGTGGGTCCTCGAATTCGTCGTGGAACAAGACTCGCCTCTGAAACCAAGACACTCTTCGACTGTTTGAACACGTAGACTTCGCCTGGAACCAAGACTGCATCAAGGAAGACTCCTGCTGCTCCTGGTCTCGCTGTTCTGCAAGTCTTCTGCCTTGTCTGTGTCTGTGCTTCACTCAGGTTCTCTAGAAGACCTGTGGGCATCAAGGACATCTGAAGAAATCTCCCTTGGCGTGAAGAAGTCACTCCCATGCATCTGCAGGCACTGCAACGAAGCTGACCAGTCTGCTGCTCTTGTCGTCCTACGGACTTCCAGAGGATCAGCAACACAGGTGGTGGTTCTATGGCTCTCCAGAGGCCTGACCTGTCTTCCCTACAACTTGGAGGACAGTATCCCTCGTTGGAGCCACTGGGACCAAACCACTGTGCACAGCGTTGACTTGCCAATGCCAACGCTGGTTGACTCTGCACTCCAGAGATCTTCGGGATACAAGAAGCTCCAGCCTCCAGCACATCATCCCTTGAAGATCAGCGTCCTCACTGCATCCCTTGCACTATGGACCTCCATCTTTAGTGAACTGCCTGAGATTCTCTTGCGACTTCTGTGCCTTCGGCCTATGGGTCCTCTAGAGAGTCTTCTTCTGCTTTGGTGTGCTCCCCTGCTTGCTCGGGCCTGCACTGACTCTCCTGCACTTGGGGAGTCCCTTGGACCTTGCTGGTCCTAATGATTGCATCTTGTCGTCTTCTACGCCAGTTGTGGCTACCAAAGCTTGTTGGAGCTTCCGCCGAACACTGACCACCTAGACACCAAGGTCCAGTGTGGGACAGCTCGTGCACGGCTCCTAGTCTTCCACAGCTTCTCCGGGTCCCCACACCTTTAGCGACAACATCCTCTTCAACTCTCCTGAGCTCCCTGCCAAGAGTGGGCATGATGCTTCTGTGCCTCCTGATCACCTCCGATTGCCCTCTGCTTGCAGGTTCTCCTCTTCAAGAATCCACCCTTGGATTCAACCTCACCTCTTCAGAGACTCCTCCAGAGGCCTTTCTTCCCAAGTCTACCATTGTCGTCTAGAAGAGGTTCTGACATCCCTTCATCCCTGTGCACCTGGCTTCTCTGGTGCAGGTAACCCGGTTCCTGGGGCATCCATGGGTGGGATGGCTCTCCAACCTTCAGTCCTCCAAAGGGTTTCTTCGGGGTCCTCTGGGAAGGGTCCTTTTTCTTTAAAACGGCAACACGACTTCTCCATTGACTACCATTGGGCACGCAGCTGTGTTCCCACTCTGCACACAGCCTCCGCGAGGTTCCTGGGTACTTACCTTGGGTGGTTCCAGCTTCTCCCAGCTCCTCTGAGTCCTTTGGTCTAAGTCCCGTTCTTCCTTGCAGTTTGCATTCCAGTTATTTAGTATATGGTTTGGTCTCCCCTTGGAGACCAGTGTATATGTGTGCTCCTTACCTGATTTCTTTGAAGTATTTTCATGTGTACTGTTGATTTCTCTGGGTAGGAGATATACCAATGTGATGGTGATTGTGTAGTGTAATAAATAGACTTATTTTTTATAAACACTGGGTGGTTCTTTTTCATCTGATCTACAATACTGATTAAGGGCCAGATGTACGACCCTATTTTGCATGCGCAAACGGGTTTGCGACCCGTTTGCGCATGCAAAATGTCACAGGGCCAGGTACAATTCCTAAATTTAGAAATTGTGAGTCGCTATTAGGAAGGGGCGTTCCCTTCCTAAAAGCGACCCCCAAAGCCATGTATGAATGTTTTGCGACCGCAATTGCAGTCGCAAAACACTCGCAAATTACCACCCTCTTCAAGAGGGTGGTAATGCACTCGCAACAGGGAAGGGGTCCCCAGGGGGACCCCTTCCCCTTTGCAAATGCAGGGGTAAATATTTTTTAGGGGCAGGCAGTGGTCCCAGGGACCACTGCCTGCCCTTAAAAAATGAAACGAAAACTTTTCATTTTTAAAAAAAAAATGCATCCCGTTTTCCTTTAAGGAAAACGGGCTGCATTTAAAAAAAAAAACCTGCTTTATTGAAAAGCACTCCCAGACATGGTGGTCTGCTGAGCCCAGCAGGCCACCATCCCTGGGAGGGCCAGCCATTCCCAATGGGGTCGCAAATTGCGAGTGGCTCATTAATATTCATGAGCCTCGCATTTTGCGACCCCATTGGAAATCGCAATCAGTGTCTCTGACACTGTAGTACATTGTAAATTGCGCCTTGCAATTTGCAAATCGCAATCGAGCGTAAATTGCGAGGTGCAATTTACAAAAGTCGTACATCTGGCCCTAAATGTGTTAAAAAAAGCTGCTTTACACTTCTTCAAGATAGGCCTGAAGGCTGCTCTCCACAGCTACCACTTTGAGAGCCTAAAGTCATCAAAGACCACTAAACTCACCATAAAGGTTGCCTGGATTAGTGGAAGGTGCATCACTCCTTTAAGTGTGCACAATATGCTAAGCCATCCTCCTACACTCTATGTAACCTGATCTTCTGAATGACTCTCTTCAAAAGGGGCACTTGTGTGAAAGCATGCAGTGGAAAATCTCAGTCTTTAATCGGAGCATTCCCCAATGAATTTTGAAGGGGAATTTAGGCAAATTTGCCTGGAACAATACAGAGGATACTGCTTTTTAAAGAGGTTGTAAACAGGTATACCAATGGGAATTCCCATTTCTGGTGGAACACCAGAAGCAATGCTTCCTAAAGATTATCCCACTTATGAGTGCCTGATAAGATCTAGCTCAAGAAATCGACTATCAAACTGTCGTTCCTCACTAGCAGCAATGCTGATAGGTCAATTCCTGTATCCCTAAGCATATGTCAATCGCACTGTGACACAGGAGACAAGACTCCATTCCTCTCTTCATGTTCATATAATGCATTGCTCATGGATTGTTTGTTAAGAAACTTATTTCCCTGTTAGAAAAGGAAGAAAAGGCCCCAAGGGCTAACTTGACAGCCCTCAACTCGAGAATATTGATGTGCCTGCAACCTTTTGTCATGAACACTCCATAGAGCTTCAAATGAGAGGGCACCCAGATGGGCACCATCCTCACGAATTGTCTGTTAAGAAACATAGGGGCATATTTACGTTCCCTGGCGCATCCCTGCATATCAGCAGGGATGCGCCAGGAAAATGCGTCACGCAAGTTTACCCTTGCGCCACTTCCGATGCGCCGCATTTACAATGCGGCGCATCGTGGCGCAAGGATAAGCAGATGCGTGACGCATCTGCCAGCGGAAGGTTGGCGCAGTGCTGAAGTTGTGTCGCAAGCGCAACGCAACTCCAGCACTGTTCCAACCTTCCTATCCCTAACATGGTGCGTCAATCCTTACGCCTGCTTGAAGCAGGCGTAAGGATTTGACGCACCAGCGTCGAAAAAGTGACTGCGTGAAATCTTGTAGATTTCACTACGTCACTTTTCCGAGGCGTTCCTGCGCCGAAACGCCCCCCCCCTGCACCGGTACGCCCACATGAAACCTGACGCAGGTTTCATGTGGCGCAGGGGTTTACTACGTGACGCATCTCCCTAGATGCGTCACGTTGTAAATATAGCGCAACGCAGCGCATGGTTTGCGTCGCCGCTGCGTCACATGCGTGACGCAACGGCGGCGCAAAAGTGGCGCAAGGGGCTTGTAAATATGCCCCATATTTCCTTGTCAGAAAAGGAAGAAAAGGACCCAAGGGCCATATTCACAGCCCTCAACTCGAGAATACTGATGTGCCTGCAATCTTTTGTCATGAACACTCCATAGAGCTTCAAATGAGAGGGCACCCAGATGGGCACAACCCTTCTGAAGATAGCGTCTAAGGCTAGAGTAAAGTGAGGCCAACGACCTTGAAAAGGCTTCCCTTGAACAACTTCTCTGAATAGGCTGACAACTGAAGATACAGCAATAATTTCTCATTCAACACAACTTTGTCACTCAACTGGCTGTAACGCTAATTCCCCTGCGAGCGAAGGCTCCACCGCAGATGGGACCCAAAAGATATAAGAAGCCATCAGTTCCAGAAGCCTCAGCACAACTTTTGCCAGCTGAGGTCTCACTTTCTTTTTGATTTTTTTTTATTAACAGTCGTTGTTGAAGACAGCTTGTCGCCTACAACCCAGATCGGGCTGGCCGCATAAATATGTAAGGTGTCACAAAAGCAGAGGGCATACAGATACACAGCAAGTCGCCTACAACCCCTTCGGGCCGGCCGGGTTAAGTCAACAACTGTAAATACTATGGAGAGACAGCATATGGACATCTGCATACTTGGAGCGTGTAGTAGCTCTTTCGGCTTGTTAGGTTTGAAAACCCCATTCCTGCAATACACTCGTTTCATGTTATATTAGGTTAGCAGTGTGTGGCTAAATAGGCCTCATTTGTATTCACGTTATGCAACCCACTGAGTTATCTCTGTAACGTGCAAGCTTTAGTTAGCGAGTGTGACTCCATTTTATATTTCGTAATCCCTATTAGGCTGCTTAGGCTGTACCTGAACTAGGCCTCATTATTCGTATTGCTTGCCTCAGCAGAACACTGTATTTAGTTATTATTTTCTTTTCTGTTCAAGGCTCCTTTCCGACTTACTAATGAATAGGCCATTCTGCCCTTGCATACCTATCCGCGTGTGTAGTTCTGCTCCCATGTTAGGAGACGCTGAGACTCAGCGCGGTAACTTTGAGTTGCAGATAGCATGTATCCATCTGGCAGGTGGTAGCCCATCCTTCTGTGCCTCCTTTGTTCATGTTCGGCCTAGGCCGGTAACTTTCCACTGTGGGCGTGATTGGAGGCTCTTGGGAAGAATGATTATGTGTTGCAGGCTGTTGGGGGTCAGTCCCTCGGCAGACATCTTAGGGTGCAGGTCAGATTGGACTCTTCTGCAAAGTACTGCTAATAAATGTATGTTTGTATTCTCTACTGTCTGACCGACTCTTCATTTGTCAGAAGGCGAGCAAGAGGTTTGTAGATAACCCGGGTGGCCCCTAAGGACCACTTCCTTCAGTTGGAGCCCGAACAGGGACTCCACAAGGTGATCCGACTCACCCGTAATCGGGTTGCAGGGTCGGGGTTGCGTCTGGTCGGTCAGGCGGATCGGGGTACCCCACACGATCGAGCTTGGTTCTCACAACTGCCCGCCCTTCTGATCGGGCGACTCCTCGTCTAGTGGTCACCGGCTGGGGTCCTGAGAAGGCAAAACCCTGGATTTGACCGTTTGGGTCCGAAGAGTCGGCAGTGGAGAATACTCTTGCTCGACCTAAGTGCCCCAGGTGAGTGACATTGAATTCTTGGAAAATGTGGCGCCGTGGTTGAACGGCACGAGCCTGTGGGCTGTGTCTGGTACAGTCTCCGGACTGTCTTGTCTTGAACTTGGTGGGTTTGCGGACCCTTGAAAAGGCACAGAGTGTTTGTGAGAGGTCTACCGGGCCAACTGGAAATTCGGCCTATTCTTGAAAAGGTCTGGGACTGTTTGCAGGCAATCTGCCAGGCCAACTGGAAATTCGGTCGATTCTTGAAAAGGTCTGGGGCTGAAGCCTGTCTTCTTGTCTTGAAAGAGTCTCTGGACTGTCTTGTCTTGGAACAGTCTGCGGACTGTGGGGAGCAGTTTTCGGACTGTTCTGATTTGGTTTTTTGGACTGTTCTAATTGGCTGATGTTGTGTTTGTCCATTGGGGACAGTGTATGTGTCTTTTATTAAGATGCCTTGTTTAAGTAAGTTAGGGTGTTTTGGATGTCGATGTTGTTCCACTGATGCTTGATTGGAAGAGAGGCAACCTGCGCCTCCAGAGGGTACCCCAAATTTTGATGTATACGTCAAGCACGGCATTGGCCCTATTATGTTTAGCACGTTGTGGAATAATTATACGAGGGACAATGCTGAATTACAGTGGCCGCTGACTGGCACATTTGATGAACAAAAATTGAATTTCCTGCAGGATAAATTGTTCGCTAAAAGGAGTAGGCAGTCGATGTTTGATTCTCTGAGGGTATGGCAGAAGGAAGCGAAGCAAAGACGGATCCGAGCAGAGAAACAAGCTCGGAAGGAACAGACACAAACGATAACGCAGAAAGCAATGGCATATGACAGAGAAAAGGTCGAAAAAGGCATTGAGTGTGCAGATAGGAAATTTCGATTGCAGAGTGACAAGTGTTATGTTGCCCGGGAGGGGGGTGATTAGTTTTTCGAGGAGTTGTTAGATACTCGACCCCCACCTCCTTATGCCTCGGAACGGATATACCCCACAATCCCAACACCTCAGTCTCCTGTTTCTGGCTCTGCTATTCCTAGTTTTTCTGCCTCCAGCTCTGCTGCTTCGGCCCCAGCCCCCCCTGTCTCTTCTTCACCTCTGCAGGCTGCAGGGGCGGGTGCCGTCAGCTCTCCTATTCTGTCTCCCGTCTCTGTGACTGTGGCTACGCCCTTCCATACTCCTATCACCCAGTCTTTGTTTACGATGGTGCCCGTTTCTTCATCTGCTCCTTCTCCCTTGAGTGTGTTACCTCAGGCAATGCAAGAGACTGAGACGCCTGTGCGTGGAGTGCATGCAGCGAATTGGGTAGCGGCGCGTGACCGTATGGAGAAAGTGTTAGTGCGCTCGGCTGTGGGTAATGAGGAAAAGCAGATGGTGGCTGACCAGGCCTCGCAATGGGCCCGGAACCCGATATATAGTGTGGAAGATGTGTGGAGTGTGATAAAAGATTATGAGCCATTTATACAGCAACATGCCCTTAAGCATATGTTGGCTACACTGATAGGCTTGTGGGAACAATGTTTCAAGGGTATTGCACCTCAGATTATTTATGACATTCGGAATAGGGTATATGCTACAGATATGGCCCTTAATGAGGTTTTCAGTAATGTGACGACGTTAGTGGGTTATCGGGGTAGATTACTTCAAAAGGTCCAGACGAAAGCGTCACAGTTCCCCATGAGGGAAGTTCATCCCATTTACCATCCCGAAATACCGGAGTTGCGAGATACGAATGATGTCGTTACTCACCCACGAGTGGCGGCCCGTTTTCAGGAGCAGTGGATTTACACTCCTTGGAAGAGGAGTGAGGTCCTATCCCTAAAGAGCCAGTTGCCGGACCCTCGGTAAAACCCTACTGCATATTATAAAGAATTGACGGAGGCGGCCTCCTCCACAGAGATGACATTAGCTGATATAGAGTCATTTTTCGGCCTGCTGGTGCCGGTAGATATATGGAGCGATACCAAAGGGGATGATGGACGGAGCGTTAGAGCAAATCAAACACTCACCCCCAGTCAACTGATCTGGGTTTAATCCATCATCATTCTTTAGCTCACTCCACCACCCCAGTTCAGACATGGCCATATGCAAATCAGTCTGACCCTGTGCCTCATGGGAACAGTCCAGCCCGAACTGCCAAGCCATGTCTTCCCTGGACCGGAAACAAGCATGATTGCTTTGGTATCGCTTTGTTCGCCCTAAGTTGGCAGGGTATGCCCAGACGTGGGTCCCTTGCTCACTTTGCCACTGGATTCAAGCTAGCCTGGCTGATGACGGCTGAATAGCTAGAAACCGGTCCCAGGATGCTTGTTTCCGGTCCAGGGAAGACATGGCTTGGCAGTTCGGGCTGGACTGTTCCCATGAGGCACAGGGTCAGACTGATTTGCATATGGCCATGTCTGAACTGGGGTGGTGGAGTGAGCTAAAGAATCATGATGGATTAAACCCAGATCAGTTGACTGGGGGTGAGTGTTTGATTTGCTCAAGCGCTCCGTCCATCATCCCCTTTGGTATCGCTGGGTAGATATATGGAGGCAGGTTCATACGCAGGATCATGCACTGGAGTTGGGTGGCACATGGGATGAGATCAGGGCATGGGATAAGGAGCATAAGCCCGGTGAGAAGCCGAAAGCGGAGCTATTAGCTTTGCCGGGGTGTATTATCACTTACATGCACTCCATTATCCCGCCGAGACGAGTGGATTGGGATAAGTTGACTGCATGTCGTCAGAAGAAGGATGAAAGCGTGTCTGATTTCTTTACCAGATTTGAAGGGGTGTTTTTAGACTTTAGTGGCCAAGATCTGTCACAGGAGAATGGTGTTCGTTTGTTTGTTAACAGATTAGTCACTAACTTGCTTCCTGAGATTGCAACTAGGTTGCAGGCTTCGGAAAGTACTTGGACGACCTCATCCCCATCAGTGATTTTGAGTATGGCGCAATACTATGAGCATAGAGAGAATGAGGACAAGGAGAAGGTGGAGAAAAAGTCGAAGGACTTGAAGACGAGGGTGCTGATGCAGCAAGTGTCACGGGGTAATGGACGAGGTAGAGGTTCATGTGCGGCTCAGCGAGGGTCCCGGACAGACAGGAATAATACTTTGGGTGCCCCTGTAGGATACAACCAATGTGCGTACTGTAAGAAGGAGGGGCATTGGCGAAGTCAGTGTCTGGATTTGCTACAGAAAGTTGAGGCCCAGAGAGGCAGGGGTTTTAGAGGGCGCGGAAGAGGAGGAGGAGGCCGAGGAGAGGTACAGTCCGACAATACAGCGTATTTTCACCATAGAAAGAACTATTTCGACGAGACTCAGGGAAGACAGTACTACAATGACGACTATGATATGGACGGAGTGACGGGGTTGTCCCACAGCCAGGGACAGTGTGAGGGACCAGTTCCGGTGCCTGTAGATCAGCGCGGACCCTATGTTACTGCGGGTTTACAAGGTACGACCAAGACATTTTTAGTTGATACAGGGGCTATGAATAGCTCTGTTTCCCGTTCACTGGTCCCGGGGGCAGCTCTGTCTGGCCAAAACAATGTTTCGGTAGGCTTCTCAGGCGTACCGGTTGTTAGCCCCATTTCCAAGCCCCTTGCCCTGACTATTGGTCCTTTTACGGTGGATTCACCATTCCTGTTAACGACTAATTGTGGAGAGAATTTGATGGGATTGGATTTGTTGGAAGAGATTACATGCCACCATTTTTTGTTCCCCAGATGGTGTTTATATGACCGTTGGGCCGCAAGTGGCCCGTGTAAAACAATGCTTTGCTAAAGATGCACCCCTCCCTGCTGAATTCAATGAGGTGCCTCGTAGCTTGTGGGCAACAGGAGATACGGACGTGGGGTTGCTCCAGATCCCGCCGGTCTCTATTAAAATAAAGGATAATGCTGTACTACCACGCGTTCCCCAGTATAAGATTTCACAAGCAGGAGAAAAGGCTTTATTACGAATAATACAGGATCTGGTTAAGTCTGGTGTGGTGGAGGAGACAGTGGCAAATGTGTGTAATAGCCCTATCGCACAAGTTACTAACTTGTGTAACGATATATCTGTAAGAGACAGTAGTTAGTGACAGATTCCTTACCTTAGAATATCCCCAGGCGTCAGGCTGGATCCGGAAAGTTTTTGCGTAGGAGTACCCTTGCGCGTCGGTAGGCGTCGTCGTGCGGCTCCGCGTCCGTCGTCGGCGTCGGGACCGCCGGGATGACGTCGCGGGCAGAACTTAGACGCCGCCCCTGCGCGCTGACGTCAGTTCTGTACACGACTTTCCGCGCCAGGAACGCAGAGCCATGCAAGAAGCTGACATAGGTGTCTGAAAAATACTAGGGCCCTGAAAGGGATGTCCTTAACCCTAGAAATCAGTTCGCAGAACGGGGAGGATGGGTGGGGCGGTGAGGAATCTGTCACTAACTACTGTCTCTTACAGATATATTGTTACACAAGTTAGTAACTTGTGCATCTGAAAGAGACACATTAGTGACAGATTCCTTACCTTAGAATAGATACCCCAGCAATACCAACCCCGGTGGTGGGTCTGCGAACAAAGATCAGACGAGGAAGTCCCGGAGAACAGAACGGCCAAAGAAGCCGTCTCTCCGGACTTGGCTGTCAAGGCAGTAATGTTTGGTAAACGTGTGCAGCGAGGCCCACGTAGCTGCCTGACATATATCCTGTAACGGAACCCCGCGGCCTAAAGCCGTGGTCGCCGCCGTTGACCTGGTGGAATGGGCATGCAGCCCAACAGGAGGCTCCTTCTTAGCCACAGAATAGCAGAGTGACCCAGCGGGAGATGGTCCTTTTGTGTACCGCCCGACCTTTTTTGGCGCCCACGTAGCCAACAAAGAGCTGGTCATCCACCCGGAACTGTGGTGTGCGGTTGATGTAAAAAGAAAGCGCACGTTTTGGGTCCAGACGGTGGAGCCTCTCTTCCTCTCTGGAAGGATGCGGAGGCGGAAAGAAGGTGGGCAAAGTGATGGTCTGCCCAATATGGAAGGCAGTAACCACCTTTGGCAAGAAGGACGGACGCGTCCGAAGAACAACTTGTCTGGATGAACAGACAGAAAGGGAGGTTTGCATGAAAGAGCCTGGAGCTCACTCACCCGCCGAGCAGAGGTGATGGCCACCAGGAATGCTGTCTTCAGAGTAAGAAGACGAAGAGGACAATTATGTAGAGGCTCAAAGGGAGCGCACATTAAGAAGGTAAGAACCAAGTTCAAGTCCCACTGAGGCATTACAAACGGAACAGGAAGAAAGAGGTGTGTAATGCCTTTAAGAAACCTGTTAACCGCAGGGGACTTGAAAAGGGAGGGCTGATCAGGAAGCCTGAGGAAGGCTGATATCGCACAAAGCCCTTGATGGTACCCAGGGCAGAACCCTGTTGGGCCAGAGAAAGAAGGAACAGAAGAACTTCAGAAAGAGGGGCAGAAAGGGGATTCACAGCCTCTGCTGTGCACCATGCCACAAACTTGTTCCACCTGCAGGCGTATACCACCTTAGTGGAGGGACGCCTGGCTGCCAGAATCACATCACAAACTTCGGGAGGCAAGTCAAAAGGAATCAACTGCTGCCGCTCAATCTCCACGCAAGCAGGTGTAGACTGGACAGGTTCGGGTGGAGGACCGTCCCCTGCTGCTGCGACAGAAGATCCTCCCGAAGAGGCAGACGGATCGGGGGATCGACGCTCATACTGAGTAGCTCGGGATACCAAACTCTTCCAGCCCAGTCCGGAGCCACAAGAATGACTTGGGCCCGGTCGCGCCGAATCTTCTTCAACACTCTGGGTAGAAGTGGTATAGGCGGAAAGGCGTACAACAGACCGCAACTCCACTTGAGACGAAAAGCGTCGCCGAGCGAGTGCCGCCTTGGAAATTCCAACGCGCAGAACTGCTGACATTGCGCGTTCTCTTCGGTGGCGAACAGATCTAACCAAGGCTCTCCCCACTGCTGAAAGAGACCTTGCGCCACCTCCGAGTGAAGACGCCATTCGTGATCCATCATGCACCTGCGGCTGAGGTTCGTCCGCCCTGGCGTTCAGGGAACCTGCCAGGTGTTGAACCATCAGGAATATGCCCTGATGTTCCAGCCATGTCCAGAGGCGCAGAGCCTCCTGACAAAGGGTCCACGACCCCACCCCGCCTTGTTTGTTGCAGTACCACATGGCAGTGGTGTTGTCTGTGAACACCTGCACTACCTTCCCTTTGACAGAGGGAAGGAATGCCTTGAGTGCAAGTCGGATCGCCCGGAGCTCCAGAAGGTTGATATGGAGCCGGGACTCCGCCGGGAGACCAGAGGCCTCTGATCTCCGCCTCTCCCATGTGACCGCCCCATCCCAGAAGGGACGCGTCCGTCACAACTGTGTGCTCTGGCTGGGGAAGGGAGAGGGATCTGCCCATGACCCATTGCCGGTTCGAGAGCCACCACTGCAACTGTTTTGCAGTCCCCTCCGAGATCTGGACGTGATCGGACAGGTCGCCCTGGTGCTGCGCCCACTGGAACTTCAGGTCCCACTGCAGAGCCCGCATATGCCATCTGGCATGAGTGACCAGCAGGATGCAGGAGGCCATGAGGCCCAGCAGCCTCAGGGTCATCCGTACCGAAACCCAGGATAAGGGCTGAAAGATCGGAATCATAGCCTGAATATCCCGGACTCGCCGTTCGGGAGGATAGGCCCGAAACTGCGTCGTGTCCAGAACTGCTCCGATGAAAAGGAGCTGTGGAGAAGGAATCAGATGCGACTTTGGCACATTGATGGAGAACCCCAGCGAGTGCAGGAGTTCGGCCGTAGTCTGGAGGTGGGAGACAACTGCCTGGGACGAGCCCGCCTTCAGCAGCCAGTCGTCGAGGTAGGGGAAGACTGAAACCCCTGCCCGGCGCAGATGAGCTGCGACCACCGCCATCACTTTCGTGAACACCCGAGGGGGCACTGGTAAGGCCAAAGGGGAGCACGGTGAACTGAAAATGCTCGAGGCCTACCGTGAACCGAAGGTAACGCCGGTGGGCCGGCAGGACGGGGATGTGGAAATAGGCGTCCTGCAAGTCCAACGCTACCAACCAGTCTCCGGGGTCGAGGGCAGTCAAGACCTGAGCTAGGGTGAGCATCTTGAACTTCTCCTTCCGGAGGAAGCGATTGACGTTCCGGAGGTCCAAGATAGGACGCATGTCCTCCTTGTCCTTTTTGGGCACCAGAAAGTAGTGGGAGTAGCAACCACGCCCTACTTCTGGGGTCGGAACATGCTCGATGGCCCTCTTGGCCAAGAGGGCCGTGACTTCCTTCTGTAGAAGCACCAAGTGATCCCCTGACATGCGGTGGAATTGAGGTGGCATGGCTGGGGGGTGGTCTCGAAGGGGAGGGAGTAGCCCCTTCGGACAATGTCCAAGACCCACTTGTCCGAGGTGATGGGACGCCAGTGGTGAAGGTGATGGCGGACCCTGCCCCCGACTGGCGTGCTGTGCACCTGAAAGGAGGGACTAGGAGGGCTTGGAGGCCGCGGACGGGTTGGAGGTGGTGGCCTGACCCGCACGCTGGTTGCCCGAACCGCCACGGCGGTATCCACGTCCTCGGCCACGCGAAGGCGCTTGCTGCGCGGGCCGTTGGCCGGGCTGTGGACGTGACTGGGCGCCCCTTCCGTGGCCACGAAAGGGGCGAAAAGCAGACGTTTGCGTAGGGCGCACAACAGCAAGGCCCAGGGACTTAGCAGTAGCCCGTGAATCCTTGAAACGCTCCAGCGCATGGTCCGCCTTTGAACCAAAGAGACCGACTCCATCAAAGGGCATGTCCATGAGAGTATTCTGGACATCCCCTGAAAAACCAGTGGTTCTCAGCCAGGCGTGGCGACGCAGCGCCACCGTCGTTGCAAGCGATCTGCCCAGCGAGTCGGCGGTATCAAGGCCACAGCGGATGGTATACTTAGCCGCATCACGCCCTTCCGCAATAGCGCGGGTAAGCAGTGTCTGGACCTCCTCAGAACACTGCGGCAAAACATCAGCCACCGAATCCCACAGGGAGTGGGTGTATCGGCCCAAGAGGCAAGCGGTATTAACAGACCGCAAGCCAGCACTGGAGGAAGAGAAAGCCTTCTTCCCAAAGTGATCCAGGCGCTTGGATTCCCTATCCGGAGGGGCGGTAGGGAAGGCTGTTTGGGAGGCAGAGGCTTGGACAACCAAGCTCTCAGGGGTGGGGTGTTGGGAGAGAAACAGGGGGTCGCCCGGAGCCGGGCGATGGCGTCGGGCCACGTTCCTATCCACAGGAGCCCCTGTGGTGGGTTTGGACCAGGCACCCAAAGAACGTCAGTGAGTGCATCGTTGAACGGCAGCACAGGCTCCGAAGAGGAGGCCGCCGGCTGAAGCACTTCAGTCAGGAGGTTAGTCCTGACGGCCACTGTAGGCAACTGGAGATTTAAGGCTCCAGCAGCTCTACGCAACACCGTTGCAAAATTAGCCCCCTCCTCCGTTGCCACGGGAGGAGACAGCATGCCAGAGTCGGGGGAGGTATCCAGCCCACTGGCATCCCCAAGTTCCTCAACCCAGTCCGGGTCAAACTCGCACTGTTGTGTGAGAGGGTCGTCAGACCCCTCCCAGCTCTCCTGGTCCTCCTCAGGTTGAAAAGATGGAGGAGGAGGGACATAAGGGACCCAAGGCCTCATCGGCGCCGGAACCGGCGTCCGGGCGGCGCCGGTCCGGCTCCATGTCCGGACCCGGGGAGAACCGGGGAACGACGCCGCCCGGAGCCCCGGACGGCGTCGGAAACGGCACCGGGGACATCGGCGTCGGCGGAGCGTGGTTAGGTCAACCGGCGTCGATGGAGGTTGCGGCACCACCGGAACCGGGGTCGAGGCCGGGGCCGGAGCCGAGGCCGGGACGAAGGCTGGTGGGACAGGCGACGCCGGGACCGGAGTCGGCGGCGACGCCGGAGCAACCCTATCTGGGCCCGCGGGGCCCGAAGGCGCACCGGAGGGACCTTGAGGCCCGAAGAGGCGGGCCATGGCCGACAGGAATTTCTGTGCTTCGGCCGGAGTCGCCCCCGAACCCGGGAAGGACGGGTAATGCGGGGGCAACTCGACAGGCACGTCCGGGGCCGCGGGGGCGGGGACGGTGCCGACAGGGACCTCAGCCGAGTCGCGCGACCGGCGGGCGAAGTCTTAGAGCGATGACGCCGCTTAGACTTCTTGTGCTTCGACTTACCGGAGGAGCGCGAAGACTTGGATTCCGACGAACGGCGGGGACTCCGCGTCCGGCCCCTCGACCTCTCCCGGGACCGGGGCTTGCTGCGGCGCGGAGCCGACTGCCGGACTTCAAGGAGCTTTCGAGACCGCTCTCGCAAAGCCTTCGGATGAAGTTTCCGGCAGTCAGGGCACGACTTCGTGTCGTGGCCTCGGCCGAGGCAGAAGAGACACTCGAGGTGGGGGTCCGTGATGGACATCATACGACCACATACCTCGCAGGGCTTAAAGCCGGGCATCCCTACGACACCTTAGGAGTCGTGAAGACTCGTTGAAGAGAACAGTGAAAAATTTCACAAAAGATAGTCAAAAAGTGACTAGGGCACTGCTCTTCCCGGATCTGCGCTTACTGGCGCGGAAAAAGAAGAACTGACGTCAGCGCGCAGGGGCGGCGTCTAAGTACTGCCCGCGACGTCATCCCGGCGATCACGACGCCGACGACGGACGCGGAGCCGCACGACGCCGCCTACCGACGCGCAAGGGTACTGCTACGCAAAAAACTTTCCGGATCCAGCCTGACGCCTGGGGATATTCTAAGGTAAGGAATCTGTCACTAACGTGTCTCTTTCAGATAGCCACTGTAGGAAACTGGAGGTTTAAGGCCCCAGCTGCTCTACGCAACACCGTTGCAAAGTTTGCTCCCTCCTCCGTTGCCACGGATGGAGGAGACAGCATGCCAGAGTCAGGGGAGGTGTCCAGACCACTGGCATCCCCAAGTTCCTCAGCCCAGTCCTGATCAAACTCACACTGCTGTGTGAGAGGGTCATCAGACCCCTCCCAGTTATCTACGTCCTCCAATTCAGGCTCAAAATAAGGAGGAGGGACATGTAGGACTCAAGGTCCCAGCGGCGTCGGAGCCGGCGTCGAGCAACGCCGGTCCGGCTCCGGAGTGAACTGGGGAACGACGCCGCCCGGAGGCGTCGGGATCGGCACCGGAGACATCGGCGCCGGTGTAGTTAGGTCAACCGGCATCGATGGGGGTTGCGGCAGCACCGGAGCCGGGATCGAGGCCGGGGCCGGGACCGAGGCTGGTGTTACAGGCGGCGCCGGGACCGGAGTCGCCGGCGGCGCCGGGGGAAACCCCATCAGGGCCCGCGGGGCCCGAAGGCGCACCGGGGGGACCTTGAGGCCCGAAGAGGCGGGCCATGTCCGACAGGAATTCCTGTATCTCGGCCGGAGTCACCCCCGAACCCGGGAAGGACGGGTAATGCGGGGGCGGCTCCACAGGCACTCCCGGAGCCGCGGGGACGGTGCCGATAGGAGCCTCAGCCGAGTCGCGAGACCGGCGAGGCGAAGCCTTCGAGCGATGACGCTTCTTAGACTTTTTATGCTTCGACTTACCGGAGGAGTGCGAAGACTTGGACCCCGACGACCGATGAGGACTCCGCGACCGGCCCCTCGACCTCTCACGTGACCGGGGCTTGGTGTGGCGCGGAGTCGGCTGCCGGACCTCGAGGAGCTTTCGAGACCGCTCTCGCAAAGCCTTCGGGTGTAAGGCCCGGCAGTCGGGGCACGACTTCGTGTCGTGGTCGCGGTCGAGGCAGTAGAGACACTCTAAGTGCGGGTCTGTGATCGACATCATGCGACCACAGGCGTCGCAGGGCTTGAAGCCGGGCATCCCTACCGACACCTTCGGAGTCGAGAGACTCGTTTAGAAAACAGTGAAAAATCACCAAAAACTTTAGTCAAAAAATGACTAGGGCACTGCTCTTCCCGGATCTGCGCTTACTGGCGCGGAAAAAAGAAGAACTGACGTCAGCGCGCAGGGGCGGCGTCTAAGTACTGCCCGCGACGTCATCCCGGCGGTCCCGACGCCGACAACGGACGCGGAGCCGCACGACGCCGCCTACCGACGCGCAAGGGTACTGCTACGCAAAAACGTTCCGGATCCAGCCTGACGCCTGGGGATATTCTAAGGTAAGGAATCTGTCACTAACGTGTCTCTTTCAGATCTTCCGATTCTTAAAAAGGCACCCTTGGATTCTTCTGATGCTCACCCTGACGCCTACCGTTTTGTGATTGACCTTAGAGAGGTCAATAACATAGTAGTACCCCAATATCCTGTAGTCCCAGACATTACCACGATCCTGCCGATGATTCCCCCCTCAGCTAAATTCTTTTCTGTGATTGACCTGAAGAATGCTTTCTTTAGTATTCCGATTCATACAGATAGCAGATATCTGTTTGGATTCGCCCTAGCCGGCAAAAGCTTTAGATTCTGTCGTGCTCCTCAAGGCTATACGGAAAGTCCTAGTATTTATAGTCAAGCCTTGGAAAAACAATTGGATTCTTTGGTACTTCCCCCTGGTAATGTGTTATTACAGTACGTTGACGATCTCCTTGTGGCCTCTGATACTGAGGACGGCTGTAAAGATGCCACTGTTAAGTTGTTGTTGCATTTGGCGCACTTGGCCATAAGGTGTCCCTTTCCAAATTTCAATATTGTCGACAGGAGGTCACCTACCTAGGTCACCTACTGTCGAAGGAGGGTCGCAGACTAACGCCTGAACGCATAGCTGCTATCACTAATATGCCTGTTCCCAAGACCCAGCGTGATGTACGCGCATTTATTGGTATTACCTCGTATTGTCGCCATTGGATACCTAATTACTCCCTACTAACGAAACCCCTCCTTTACCTGACTACCAAAGAAGTGCATGAACCCCTGCCTTGGACACCTGCATGCCAGCAAGCTTTTGAGCAATTAAAGGATGCAATTTGCTCTGCTCCTGTGCTTGGTACTCCTGATTACCAGAAGCCTTTTGTGCTCTATGCACATGAGGCGGATGGTTGCGCGCTCTCTGTTCTAACACAGGGTTTTGGTGGTAAGCAAAGACCCTGCGCTTATTTCTCTGCAATGTTGATTAACGTCGCCAGAGCTCTCCCGAGCTGCTTAAGAGCTGCCGCGGCAGTTTCTATCAGGCAATCGGCAGAGCTCGTTCTTGATACTGACCTCACAGTGCTGGTACCCCATGCTGTGGATACGCTTTTGAATAAGACAAAGACACAGCACCTTACCAGTGCACGTCTTACTGGATACGAATTTACATTGTTTGCTCCGCACATTACCATCAAAAGATGTGCCACTCTGAACCCAGCCACGTTACTACCCCTCCCTTCGACGAGTAATGACACAGACACACACGATTGTGTGTACAGAACGGAGGAAGAGACGAAGGGACGGGTAGACCTGACTGATGTTCCCCTATCTGATCCCCAAGGGGAACTATACTTTGATGGCTCCTGTTTTAAGTTACCTGATGGCACCACCACTGCAGCATATGCAATTACGACATTACACACAGTAGTTGAGACATCTCGTGTCCCTTACCAATCAGCCCAAGCTGCAGAGTTAGTTGCCCTCCTTCGGGCTTGCGAGTTGAGTGAGGGACTGACTGTCAATATCTACACTGACAGCCAGTACGCCTTTGGGGTTGCCCATAATTTTGGACGCCTCTGGGCGGAGAGAGGGTTCTTGACTTCGCACGGACTGAAAATACAGAATGGCCCACTGATACATAGACTTCTGTCAGCTCTAGCACTTCCCGACAGATTAGCAATAATAAAGTGTAGCGCCCATAAAGCAATAACAGACGATGTGGGGAGAGGAAATGCGTTTGCAGATCAGACGGCTAAAGAGACAGCTAGATCAAAGATGAAAAAGATGTTTGTGGCAGGCCCCGCTAGGTGGGTCCCAGACAATGGAATGTTTGAAGATACCTTAGAAAACGTGAAAAAGATCCAGAGTGAGGCGACTCTAGATGAATTGGCAATGTGGCAGGAGAGTACAGGACGTTTGGATGAGGATGGGTGTTGGACTGATAAGTCCGAGAAACAGGGATGGATGCTACCTAATGCCTATGTGTTCCCCGTGGTTGCCATGGCCCAGCCCACATTGGCGCCAAGGGAATATGTAAGGTGCTGGATCCAGTGCTGGCAGAATGACAACATTTCCAAAGTAGCCACCCACCTAGTAAAACACTGTATAGTTTGCTTGACACATAATCCTGGGAAAGGTACTCCAACGCCCTCAGGTAATTTTGCACCACCTTCCTTCCCTTTCGAGGTTCTCCAGATGGATTTCATCGAAATGGAACGAGTTAGCAATTTCAAGTATGTGCTAGTAGTGATTTGTGCATTCAGTAAATGGATTGAGGCTTACCCTACTAAGGAGAATACGGCTCTGGCGACGGCAAAGGCACTTTTAAAAGAGTTCTTCCCGCGCTATGGATTGCCACGTTTGATCTGGAGTGATAACGGAAGTCACTTCAATTCAAAAGTCATTGAATTGGTGTGAAAAGGCTTGCATATTAAGCAGAAGTTTCATGCAGCGAACCACCCCCAGTCAGCAGGCCTGGTTGAGAAGTACAATGGTACTCTCAAACTGAAGTTAGCAAAGATACAAGAAAGCACAGGATTGCGATGGCCAGATGCGTTACCTCTAGCCTTGTTATCTACCAGGGCGACTGCACACTCTAGGACAGGGTTGTCACCGTACGAAGTGGTCTTTGGCCGCCCTGCTAATATCTGGGGCGTTCCAAGACCCAAGCGCTTCTCCGAGATAGAGTACCCTTTATTAGTGGATTATCTGTACGAGTTAACTAAAAATCTCTGTTCTATTCATCAACAGATCCAAGAGACACTACGACCGGCACCAGAGGGGCCCAGGCATCAGCCACAGCCCGGCGATTTTGTATTCATCAAAAACTTTCAGAGGAAGAGCTGCCTGGAGCCTCGTTGGAAGGGGCAACTCTTGGTCCTCCTCGCCACCCACACAGCAGTTAAAGTCGAAGGGTGCAAAAACTGGGTGCATGGAGTTCATTGTAAAAAAGCACTCCTCCCACTTCCTTACAATAAGTGGGTAATTGACGGCATTGCTGACCACGAAGGAGAGAAGGTGCCCCGCTTTATCCCCTTCTCTGACGCCCAGTTGAGGTGGGCGCAGACGGAAGCAGAAAGTGATGCTGCCTTGCTGGAGGCGGTCCCTCCGGAGATAAGGGCAGCCTCAGCATCTTCCTCATCTGATTCACAGGCACCTGAGTCTCAATGCCCTGCTGAGCCTGAATTTCTTCCCCTTTTCGTTGATGAAGAAGTGCCTGGGGTTGCCAGGTATAACCTGCGGCCCCGACAGAAGGACAGTGCGCCAGTAGGACAGTCCAGGAGTTAGGGAAGAACTCGAGCTTAGGGTGTAGGTGCTATGACTAAGGTGCCTGCATTAGATTAGAGTGAATTACACTGGTGCACTGCCCTGGACACTGGACAGGATCGTTGAGGGTACTTGCCCAGGAGGGAGGGTGCCCTATAGATGGATTTGTTTCCACTAAGGGCTGCGATCCCGCGGTCCCACCGAGGGAGTGTTTCATTGATGAACGATAGGAGCCTTCCAGCGAGGCTCTAGAAGGATGCTGGGTGACTTGTGCCCCTCTGGTCGGTTGTATTTTTGTGGCTTCAATTCCTGAGGTTTCTTTCTATGTACCCATTTGGCCGTGCAGTCATGAAGGAGGAACAGCCCCTGGTGGCCCCATCATTACAGCAGAATAGTCCTGTGTGGTTTGGTTGGTCTACTGGGAGTAGGGTGGTAGTGGTAGTAGTCCTTCTCATAATAATGATAACGTTATTTGGGGGTAGTATGGTATTTAGAAGAACAGCATCCTGTGCACACTTTGATAGGGACTACACCGGCTCCACCTGAGCACCTGTTCGTTACACTGGCCCCGCATAAAGAGAGACAGACAGACTTATGTCGAAAATGCTTTTCTACAGATGCTTCATCAGGTACACAGTACCACTAATGCCACGAATTGTTGGGTGTGTGGGTAACTCCCTTCAGTTAAGCACAAGAATGATTTACTGGTGTCATTACCCCTGTCATATTTAGGTAGCTGTGAGGCCTGGTTCTAGTTGCTTTCTATGGTGTACATGCATTATCATGCTGATGCTATGAACATGGTACAGTCTGATTACGAAGCAGTGTTGGAGTATATAGTCATACACCAGGGATATACACCTGGGACAGATGGAAAGGAGGGTACCCTACATCCAGAAGCTTGTATGAATATTTATGAAGATATTAAGAATGTCACTTGGTTACAAAATGAAATGTTGGATTTTCAAGGATTTAATGTCACCGAATACTTTAAATGTTTCCAGGAACGAAATATTACCGAAGACAAAGCCATGCCCGTCCCTGTGATCAATACAGCAGCTAGTTTCTGTGTTGAAGGTTCAAGGAATATTCCAGTAGGACAGAGCAGTTGTAACTACACATACCGATTGAACACTACTAGTAGCCCACCTTCGCTTACACCTCCAAATGTATACTTCGTTTGTGGGGAACAGGCTTATACATGGCTTCCCAGGGGATGGTCTGGTCGGTGTTATGTCTCCTTTCTTTTGCCTCCCGTTTACATTGCACCGTCCAATTATCACAAAGATCATAGGCTACGACGCAGGGATCTACATTTACATCGGGTTAAAAGAGTTGTTAACCCAGAAGACATAGATCAGACAGATACTTCCCTGCAGCAATTTACTGACATAATGAAGGGCATTCTGCAGTTCTGGGGCCCCATGTTCAATAGTCGTAATATTCGTCGCCTTGCCAGAGTAGTTGAGGGAGTTATTAATACTACTGCAGGTAGGTTAGATATGGCCGCTCAGAAGGACCTGGAGCGCCCCATTTTACGGAAAGAGATCGAAGAAGCGCTCACCCTCACCGCCTCTGGTAGGACCCCGGGCCCCGATGGCCTTCCTCAGGAGTATTATGCGGCGTACCGAGACACTCTAATGCCCCACCTGGCCAGCTTATTTCATGAAGCTGTAGAGAAAGGTTCCTTCCCACCGGAAACAGATATCGCCACCATTGTGGTTCTCCCGAAATCCCAGCCTCCCTCCCGTGGATGTGCGGACTATCGTCCCATCTCCCTCCTCAATACCGAAATTAAGCTGTATACCACCATTCTGGCTCAGCGATTGAAACCCTACTTAACCCTGCTGGTCCACCCAGACCAATGTGGGTTCATGCCTCAGCGTGGGACTCGCCACTGCCTCCGGAGGCTGCAGCTGGCTCTAGCCCACCGGCAATTGCTTACACCGTACTTAGCACTCCTGTCCGTGGACTTCGAAAAAGCGTTTGATTCGGTGGACTGGACATATTTGCAGGACATGCTGGCCGAGATGGGGTTTGGGCCCCAATTCAGATCTCTGGTTCGTGTCCTTTATGCCCACCCGAGAGCCCGAGTGCTGGTCAACGGGGTGCTATCAGAGGCCTTTCCCATTGCTAGGGGCACTAGGCAGTGGTGCCCCCTCTCCCCATTGTTATTCGCCCTGGCGATGGAGCCCTTGGCTTCCCTAATACAGGCTGAGGACCGCATTCGTGGCTGGGAGTGGCCTAATACCGAAACGGACAAGATCGCACTATATGCGGATGACGTCCTGGTCTTCCTGGCGGAACCAGCCTCCTCCAGGCCATACTGCCTCCATATCTTACATTCCTTTGAGCAGGCCTCCGGTCTGCGGCTAAACCCTGGGAAATCTGTTCTGGTCCCCCTGCATCTCTCTAGGGAATGCTACGAGTGGCAATCCAACATACCACTTCGGCGACAATCCTTTAAATATTTGGGGATATGGATTACTCTCCTTCCCGAACTGGGCTGGTCTCTCAATGTAGCCCCGTTGGTTAAGAAGGCCAAGGAAGACCTCCATAAATGGAAAGCGCTGCCTTTGAACCCCATGGGGAGGGTGGCACTGTTTAAAATGATGATCCTCCCCAGATTTCTTTATGTTCTCCAAAATACTCCCTTCTGCTTTCCCAGGTCTTGGTTCCGGGAACTGGACAGTCTGACTACCAAGTTTCTCTGGAACGGGAGGAGGGCGCGCCTGGCTCTGTCTGCATGCCGGATTCCCTCCTTCGATGGGGGTATGGGGATGACTCATTTATACCTTTATTTTCTGGCTGTGCTTTCTTCTGGTGGTCCACGACTGGTTCAATGGGGGCTGGTCTGACCCGGCCTATAGGCTTGAGTTGAGCGAACTAGGTCTAACTAAAATCCAGGCCTTGTTGTACGGGGGGCCCATTCCGTCCCGATTGCCTGAGGTGACCCGCTCCGTGTTATTGGCCTGGCGGGCCTCGTTGCATCATACCGGGTGGACGCGTAAGTTGACCCAATGTACACCCCTCTGGCATGGGGCCTGGCTCCGGGAGGTTAGCGGTTTACGGGGATTTACAACTTCGGACCTCATTGGCATCTCTCAGTTAGGGGATGTATGGGCTAAAGGCCATATGCTTTCCTTCCAAGAGCTCCAAACCCGATACTCCTTGCATTCGTCCCAATTTTATAAATATCTGCAGATGAGACACGCCCTTCATATGCACATCCTGGACGATACGAGGCTCCCCGAATATAGTCCCACTGAGGCCCAGACAATGATGGGAGACTTAGGTAAAGGGGGCGTCTCCCGCATTTATCGCACTTTAGTTAACAACACCCCCACCTCCTTAGATAAGTTGAGGGAACAGTGGGTGGGCCCCCTCGATGAAATGGATTGGCGCAATGCTCTTATGGCCCCCAGGACAGTCACCGTCTCCGCCAAACTTAAGCTGATTCAGCTCTACTACCTACATGCTGCGCATCTCACTCCCCTGCGCCTTTTCCGAGCAGGCTTGCGCCCGGATGCGTAATGTGCGAGATGTGCTCATGCCCCGGCTGACTTCCTCCACATGGTTTGGTCGTGCCCCCGTTTGGAGCACTTCTGGAGGTCTATCGAGGTAGAACTTACAGAGGTGTTGGGTTGGGAGGTTCCGCATGAGCCACGTCATTCACTATTGGGGATCACGGATGGGCTGGTTGGGTCCAGAAATGAAAAGTTATTTTTTAACACAGCTATGATTGTGGCCAAGCGGGACATAGCGGCGGCTTGGAAAAGCCCTGATCCACCTGACCTGGGGAGGTGGCGTAGGGGGGTGGACTGGTGCGCGACCCAGGAAAAAGCCCTTTACATGCCCAAGGGGTGCGGCAAAAAGTATCGTAGAGTGTGGGGGAAGTGGTTGGGTAATGTGGAGGGTTTTGAGTAACCAGATTCCATACCTTCTCCGTGTAAGTCTTTTGGGGTTCGTGACTGTGGGATGCATTGCTTACAGGAATGTACTTGACTCAATGATTTCCGTGTATCTGCTGATTTGTTTCACGGGTTTGAAAACAATAAAAATTTGGGGGCATATTAGCAAGGGCAGTATCGCCACTTTAGCTGCACTTTTTGCCGCTAAAGCGGCAATATTTTTATCGCCCTATCAGCAAGCTGTCGCTAACAGGCGTTAGCGACAGCTTTCTGGCGATAGCGGCCGGTTTTCCTATCGCCTTGCATGCCAGCGATAATTATCGCTAATGACATGCAAGGTAGGCGTTCCCAACTAAAAGTGACTGAAAACAGTCGCTAACACAACTTCCCCCTATTAGCAACGCAAGCGAAGCGATAAAAAAACTAGCGCTAAGCGCGATTATCGCTAGAATTTAACACCTGCTAAAAACATGACTTACCTGTTTGTTCAATGGGAGGTGGATTGTCAGGCTAAGTCCCCCATGGCGTTAATGCGTGAATATCGCTGGATTTCCAGCGATATTCCACGCATTCACCCGCTGATCGCTGGATATTTTATCGCATTGGAGATAAATGTTGCTAATAACGTGTTATCTCCGCGATAAAATCCAGCAATACGCGGCGATAAAAAAAAACGCGCTAAGCGCGGTTTGCGATAGTTATCGCAAGTTGTTGCTAATATCACCCTTGGTTATCAAAAAAATACTACTGCAGGTATACTGACTAATCTTACAGTCGAGCTTCAGGCTACGAGGCTTGTTGCTCTTCAAAAACGGATGGTTTTAGACGTCATTCTTGCTGATAGGGGTGGAGCCTGTCGCGTCATCGGCAGCAGTTGTGTTTACATTCCTGATAACGCCCCTAATGTATACTCTGCAATACAGAAATTACACAGGCTTGCTTCAGACATCCACCAGGATAATGGTTCATGGTCTCTCACAGGGTGGTTCTGGGGTCTGCTGACATCATGGGGTTGGAAGATACTACTTTTCCTAGTAGCTACTGCAGGTGTCATCTTCACATGTTGCTTATGTATTAATTGCCTTCCAGCATGTTGCACCTATTGTGTGAGCAAGCTCACCCCTACCCCTAAATTGCCAGGACGTGATAATAAGGTCTCCACTATGATTATGCAGGATATACAGAACATAATGCTTATCGACGAAGGTATTTTTGAATACTAAGTGGATTTTGATACTCATGCGCTGCCTTATTCTCCCTTGTTCTCCCTTGTAACTTGAGTGACTATGCATTCTCTTTCTCCCCACTTAGAATTGTAAAGACCCTACCGGATACCCTCAATAAAGCATTTAGCCACCCATGCTAAAAAAAGGGTCTGTTAGGTTTGAAAACCCCATTCCTGCAATACACTCGTTTCATGTTATATTAGGTTAGCAGTGTGTGGCTAAATAGGCCTCATTTGTATTCACGTTATGCAACCCACTGAGTTATCTCTGTAACGTGCAAGCTTTAGTTAGCGAGTGTGACTCCATTTTATATTTCGTAATCCCTATTAGGCTGCTTAGGCTGTACCTGAACTAGGCCTCATTATTCGTATTGCTTGCCTCAGCAGAACACTGTATTTAGTTATTATTTTCTTTTCTGTTCAAGGCTGCTTCCCGACTTACTAATGAATAGGTCATTCTGCCCTCGCATACCTATCCGAGTGTGTAGTTCTGCTCCCATGTTAGGAGACTCTGAGACTCAGCGCAGTAACCTTGAGTTGCAGATAGCATGTGAGAGGTCTGGTTGAGTCAAGGTGAGGAGAAGGTCATCTGCCAACAAATTAATTTTATGGATCTGGCCGCCAAATTGTATGCCTTTGATCCCGTCGGACTCGCGCACCTGTATGGCGAAAGGTTTCACCGCCAGCGCAAATTGCAGGGGCGAAAGAGGGGACCCCTGCCGCGTTCCTCGATGCAGCGATATCGAATTCGTGACCCGCCCATTCAATCGGATGCAAGCTGTTGGGGCTACGTATGACGCCATGACTTTGGAGATGAAGACCTGCCCAAGGCCTAGTTTACGCAGCACTGCTTGAAGGTTTGACCAGTCTACCCTGTTGAATGCCTTCTCCGCATCAAGCGAGAGAAGACAGGCAGGGATGTTCAGGCAGTGAGTCTTTTCTACTAAGTGGGCTATACACCGGACATTATCCGCCCCCTGTTGCTGGCGGATGAAAACAACCTGATCGGGGCTGATGATGCCAGGGAGATACAGGTCAAGTCGAGTAGCTAGTATTTTAGTGAAAAGCTTTGCGTCAGTGTTAAGGAGGGCTATTGGGCGGTATGAGGAGCATTGTGCTGAATCTTTGCCTGCCTTGTGGATAAGGGATATCTCAGCTGTTGCCATTGTGGGGGTGAGGCCTGTGTCTCCGGAGAAGGAATTAAACAGGCGTAGGAGATGCTCTTGTAGCTGAGGGAGAATTAGGCGATAAAAAAGTACGGGGAGCCCGTCCAAGCCGGGGGCTTTACCTAAGGGGAGGTTTCAAACAGCCCTGCATAGTTCCTCTGCTGTGATGGGGCTATCTAGGAGGGTCGTGTGATGTACAGACAAGTGTTCCCAGTTGCATTCAGCAAGATACGAGTGAAGTCTCGTGGGGGAAGGGTCTTCGCGGGTGTAGAGCCGCTGGTAATAATCCCGGAAGGCCTCTAGTTTGTCCCTCTCTGCAGTCACCCATCCTGTGTTTTCTACTTGAATCTTAGCAATGTGTGTCTTTACGCGCAATTGGTGCAGCTTACGGGCCAGCAACTTACCTACTTTGCCCCCCCCCGTAGTAGTTCTGTTGTAGGGACAGTAGGGTGCGCTCTGCTTTACCCGTGCAGTGAGCGCGCAACTGGCCTCGCAACGGGGCTAGTTGTCTTTTGGTTCGTCGGGATGGAGTCGCTTTGTCCGAGCGCTTCAATTGCTTAATCTCATCAGTAAGTTTGGATTCTAAGAATTTTGCCTCCCTCCCCGTGCGATGGTCGTTATTGTGCCCCTGATAGTAGCTTTAAACCCGTCCCATAGTGTATGCAAAGAGATCTCGGGTAATGTGTTGTGTTGAAAATAGTCAGTAATACCTCTTCCACATCTACTGGGTCACGTAGAAGATGTGGTGGCAGGCACCAGCGCAGAGTGGATTCCGGGCGGGACGCCGGGACGTCCCAGGTGAGTTCTAGATGGGCATGGTCGGAGATGGAGATATCTGAGAGTTCCGCTGTGCGCAGGCAATGGAGGATAGAGGGAGTGACGAAAGCATAATCTATGTGAGAATAGGAGGCATGTACGTGTGAATAGAAGGAGTAGTCCCTCACGCCCAGGTGTTTGTAGCGCATGCATCCATCAACCCGCAATCCTCAATGTCTCTCTTTAGGTTTGCCGACATGGCCCCGGTGTTCTGAAATGTCGCGCTGCTTCTATCTAGGGAGGGGTCCCAAATCAAGTTAAAGTCCCTGCAGACCATAATGTCCTCCCCCATCCCGTTTAGCTTCTCTCGCGTCTTGGGAAGTGTTTGGGGCATTGATGTTGAGGAGCGTCAGCTTACGTTGTCCCCGGAGCAGTTGTAGGGACAGGTAGTGACCCTCCCTATCTCGAGCCTCTTTGACTACAGAGGTGTAAAAGTTAGCTTTGCAAAGTATACCCACTCCCAGTGTTTTAGAATTTGTGTATGCCCAGTGTTGTTTGGGGTATCTCGGGTGTGCCATGCGGTGTAGGTCGGCCTTCACTAAGTGGGTCGCCTGGAGCATAATGACATCTGGGTCATGTTGTAGCACATAACGCCAGATTTGTTTCCGTTTATTCGGGGAGTTTAAGTCCCACACATTTAATGAGAGCAGCTTAAGATCGCCCATGGCAGGTGGGGGGGTCGAGGGGTGCGCCGAGGAGTCCTGTGTATGGGCCAACAGTGGGGTGCTAGTGCACTATGTGTCTGGGGTGGGGGCTGCTGTCCCTGCTACCTGGGTCCCCTGTTGCTGCCATGGCTAGCCCATGAGTCCCACACCCAGTCAGGCAACAGCCTATCGGTAGTCCCGTTTCTGGGGCATGTGACACCACAGTGCCCAGCTCCACCTCCCTTCCCCACCCCACCCAGAGCAGCAGGCGCCACATCGCCTCTGTTGAGCGTTACATCATGTGTGGCCTGTAGGAAAAAACAAGATAAAACAGATAACAACAGCGGGCCAACAGTCCCAACTAGGACTTCTTCATCATGCAGAGATCGGCACCATGGCGCTCCAATCCCACTAGAGGAGTCACCCTCCGGTAGAGAAAGTCTATGGGGCTGGCCATCAAGAGCGCTGCGGTATGATGGGTCACGATCACTGCGGACCCCGTTTCCCCCTGGGGCCCATCATTTGCAACGGTAGTTCCAGGGGAGGAGATATGCGGCCGCCGTTACGAACCTTTGAGGACAGAGCCATTTCCGGTTTGCTTCACTGTCAGAGAGATCCCACTGTGGAGTGAGCGGTGGAAGCCCCCCTAGTGAGGGTATGCAGGTGTCTAATGATGTCCCTTTTTGCGTCTTGGAAGGATGACTCTGCCTGTTGGGCCTTCGCTGAGGGAACGTAGCCCACTTGGTGGGTTTAAGATCATGTCCTGTGGCGCCTATGTGAGGGGGCTCTCCGTCTTTCTGAGAGGCCCAGCAGTGCTTTAGCTTCCGCTAGCGAGCGCAGTGAGCAACGCCTACCCTCCCACTGGAACAGGAAGGCAAAAAGGTGACCCCACTGGTAGCGAACTCCCTGGGCTCTCGGCCTCTCCTGCGGCGCCATAGTCGCAGGCCTCTCCCGCTCTTCCCTTGATCTGCCGCGGGGCGCGGCGGCTGCGTGGGTCCCCCGGCTCCCCTTGAGAGCTCCGTGTCGGCGGTTCGCCCGGCTGGAGCTGCGTGCCCCGGGGGCATTGGACTCGGCGGCGGCCCTGGGCTTGGCGGCTGCCCGCATATCTCCTTGCCTGCGACCCGACCGGGCCCCGGGGCCGCCTGCAAGGGAATCATCCGGTTGGCTGTGGCTACAATCCCGGGGGGTCGGCCGGCCTGCCTGATAGTGGCGGTGCTGAGTGCCCTGGCTCCCGCAGACAGGAGCGCATCTCTCATATCGGCAGGGATCCGACTGTTGCCGCCTTTGCAGCCCTGGTGGCCCGTCCATTCCGGCCCGATCGAACTTACCTGGGTATCCCTACTGGACACTTTCTGTGGACCTGTGGCCCCCTGGAGACCTCTGGGACGGGAGAGACGTGGTGCCCCGGGAGGTGTGCTGTTGCGGTTTGGGCGTTCTTCGGCGCCTCTGACTCCTGCGCCCTGCTAACCCTTCGCTCCAGCTACGACTGCCAGAGGTGAGGTGCAATCATTGTGGG
The DNA here is from genome assembly GCA_963921515.1 of Calotriton arnoldi. Lineage (NCBI taxonomy): Eukaryota > Metazoa > Chordata > Amphibia > Caudata > Salamandridae > Calotriton > Calotriton arnoldi. The sequence continues at coordinate 1,499,617 of CAWUFW010000086.1, forward strand.
GCCTTCCGTTTGCTGATCCTGGTTGCAGTCGGCCGGGGCGGATGCCTGGGTCGGGGGTCTGGCAAGTCTGGTCCCTGTAGGGGGTCTACTTGGCTGTCCCCTCCTTGGTGGCGGAAGCGGCTGGGCTAGGCCTGGTGCGGCTTGCTGTCGGGAGGGTCGGATTCCGTGAGGCCCGGCCTGGTGTCCTGCCCCTGGTCTGTCGGTGTCACTGCCCATAGCCTGGTGGGCCCGAAACTGCGGTGTCTCCCCATCTGGCACGTGCGGACAACGCAGCAGCGAGTTGGGCCATCCTATCCGGATTACTTGCTCTGGCTGTCGGTCTTGGGCTCATATCTCCGTCTGCCTCTCCGCTTCACGATGGGCAAGGACAAACACGGAGCGGTGGCCCCCAAACAAAACACAATGGATCATTATACCACCGCGCCCGCGGGGAAGGAGGGAGCAGAGGGCATATCTCCCGACATTGCAACCCTGTTAGCGGCGATCAATCATTCGCGGACCGCACTCGAGGCCCAGATCGGGGCGGTCGGATCCGAGGTGTCGTTTCTGCGCCAGGACCTTCGGAAAGCCGTGGAACGGATCACGGAGACGGAAACTAGGGTCTCCATGGTGGAAGACACTGTGTCTACCCCCCCCAGCAGAAGGTCGATAAACTCGCCATGGTCTCAAAGGAGCTGGCATCGCGGGTCGAGGATGCGGAAGGCAGGGCGCGGCGCAACAACATCTGCCTAGTGGGCTTTCGGGAGGGATGCGAGGGCACATCCATGGACGACTTCCTCTCTGGCTGGCTTAGGGCACTGTTGCCGCCCGAGGCCATGTCTCCTTGCTTCGTGGTCGAGAGGGCCCACCGCGCTTTGACCAAGAAGCCACCTTCCGGGGAACGCCCGAGGCCTGTGATCGCCGACTTCTCAACTACGCCGACCGCGATGCTATCCTCCGCTTCGCCCAGCTCCATAAGGATAAAATGACCTTCGATTCTCATCCAATCATGGTCTTCCCAGACTACACCAGGCTGGTGCAGCAGCAGCGCCAATCCTTTGTTGCGGCCAAGCGAAGGTTCCGGGAGCTGAATTTATCCTATGCGCTGCTGTACCCCGCCAGGATGAAAGTGATTTTTAATGCCAAGACCCACTTCTTTGACTCTCCGGAGGAGGTATTCGCCTGGACTGACGAGAAGCGCAACCTCCGGCCACACACGCCGCTGCAGATAGACTTCGACTTCTCTCAGGGGTCTCATAGGAGCGGTCGACAGGATAGAGACGCATCAAAAAGCCGCCACAGATCCCGGTCTAACTGGCGAGCCCATGGCCCACCTGAAACCGCTGATTGAAGCAGCTCCGGCCAGGTTTTTGGTTTTATGTTGAGGCCGCTGGTCCTTGTCGGGGGGTATCGGACCGTAATGTTCTGGGGTCATTTGCATCGGCTCTGGGCGGAGTCGGACAGTCCACGCCCTTTGACACTTTGAGTTATGTTGGGTTGGATGGGCTCCATTGGGGGAACTGCTTGGGTCTTCACGTTTGGGGCCTGAAACATGATTCCACAGCGACAGGTACTCCTTGTTTATGGAAGTATGGGGTGGGGGGAGGGGGGGAGGGCTTGTTGGGTTTCATGTTAGTGGTTTTTATGTTTCGCGCACCAGACACACAGTCACATGCTATGCCACAGTTCCAACACCGCCCGTCATACACTTTGTTGTTTGGGGATGACTCACAACGCAGGTAATTCTCCAATGGGGGAACTTAGGGGCATATTATCAACGGCCAGCGATAATTATCGCTGGCCGTACATAGCGATAGAAATATTATCGCTGGCTATCGCTGAATATTATCGCCATGATAACGCTATATTTACAACGCATAGCGCTATGGCGATAATATTTCAGCGATAGCTGTGTTTTCAATGGAACATCACTGGTTTTCCAGCGATGTTCCATTGAAGACAGCGATATACATTGCTGATACGACCCTGTGGTCGTATCAGCATAATCCATCTCCCATTAAAAGTATGCCTTAGTCAGGAATTTAACAGACGTTAAATTCCTGAGTTAAGACTGAGGTAGCGCGATTTTTTTATCGCTGCACCTCCTTGTTAATATCGCGAAGCTGCCTTCACGATATTAACATGTGTTGTTTTCACAGCCACGCCTTCTTTGCATCTCATTAGCGATGCGAGGCGAGGCTGTGAAAAAACGGGCTCTACATCAAGGAAACACGCGCTAGCGTGTCCTTGATGATATTGCGATATAATTATCGCCGCTTTTCGCCCAAAAACGGACGCTAAAGCGGCGATAATTAAATCGCCAGCCCTTGCTAATATGCCCCTTAATATTCTCTCTTGGAATGTACGGGGCCTATTGAATAAGATCAAACGGGGGGCGGTACTCCGCCTAGCGAAGCGTCATTCTATTGACATCTTACTGTTGCAGGAGACTCATCTTCTGGGTAATAGAGCCCCTTGCCTTACTAGGTTTGGGTTCACCACCGTCTACCATTCCGGCTTCACGAGGGGCGTGCGAGGCACAGCGATTCTTATCCACTGCCGAGTGCCGATCCATATCACACAACACTGGCTAGATCCCAGTGGGCGCTTCACAGTAGTCTCAGGCACAGTGGCCGGCGAACAGATGACATTTGGGAGTGTTTATGCCCCTCCCCCGCTGGGTCAAACGTTCATCGATAAAATCACACAGCTTTGGGGGGACCATCCTGGAGGTCTGACAATACTGGGTGGAGACTGGAATGACATCATGGCCCCGCACGACAGATGGCGTGTGATGCCGCTCGACAGATCCCCCCCCCCCCGTTTCCAAACTGAATGTACTCGCGCATACACTGGGCTGGTCTGACTCGTGGCGGGCATTTCATCATACTGAGTCGGGGTTTACATATGCATCGGCGGTCCACCCTACACTTTCACGTCTTGATTATATTTTCCTTCCGCACAGCTATATTCATAGAGTGGCACACACCTCCATTTTGCCCAGAGGCGTATCCGACCACTCGCCTGTCCAACTCAAGCTGCGCCTGAGAATCCACGAACCCCGTATAGGTGGCGCATGTCCCCTTGGCTCCTTCGGGATGCCAACTATCAGGAAACTTTACATCTTGCGATCGCGGACTACCTTAGCTTCAACGTGGGCACCTCGCCGTCACCTATCACCATTTGGGAGGCTCTTAAGCCAACGATAAGGGGGGCGGACATTAGTTTTCGCACCGGGGAGAAGCGGAGGCGCTTGGCACAGGTGAGGGAACTTGAGGGCCGCCAGGGCCAACTACAGTCCCAAATGGTAGAGGGATCTGACCCCTGCTCTCGTCGGAATCTTTTGTGTGTCCAACAGCAGCTCTACCAGCTACATACGGACAGTGCCAAAGAGGCGTGGCTGGCGACTCAACACAGGATTTATCAGTGGGGCGATAAGTCCAGCCAAATGCTTCACAGGCTGTGCCAGGTTAGATCGACCCCGGCGCAGGTCCCCCTCTTGGTGGCCCCGGATGGCACTGCTTGTACATCCCCGAGGCCGTGGTTCAAGCCTTTGCTTCCTTCTACACTGCTCTGTACGAGGAGCAGGAGGTAATAGCTGAGCCTTTAATAGACGAATGCCTTTCCGATATTCTTCCCCGCCGGCTGTCCGATGAAGCACGTGATTTGTTGGATGCCCCTATCACGACTGACGACTTACAGGCGGCGCTAGCCAATATCCACCCGGGCCGTGCTCCGGGTCCGAATGGGTTCCCCAGCGACTTTCTGCGCCCACACATGGCGACCCTGGGTCCTCACTTACTCGGGGCACTGCATGAAGCCCTGGAACAGTGTATTTTGCCCCCAGACTGGCGACATGCTGAAATTGTCGTTTTCCTTAAACCTGGTCGCCCTCCAGAAGACCCCGGCTCTTATCGCCCCATTTCATTGTTGAACTTCGAACCCAAGCTCCTGGGGAAAGTTCTGGCCGACCGCTTTCGCACCTGTATACAAGACCTCGTACACCCGGACCAGTCCGGCTTTATGCCACAGCGCTCCACCAGACACAATATCAGGCGAGCCCACAATGCCATCGCGGGTGCCTCCAGTTTAGGCCGATATGGACAAGGTGTTCGACTCGTTGAGCTGGACTTACCTCTTTAAGCTCCTGGAAGCTGTCAATCTGGGTCCACGGTTCATAGCGTACGCGAGGCTACTGTACACAGATCTTACCGCCTCGGTTTGTGCGGCCGGTTGCTGTTCGGCCCCGTTTCCCATTCATAGGGGTACGCGTCAGGGATGCCCCTTGTCCCCGCTTTTATTCGCCCTGGCGATAGAGCCCCTGGCTGCGTGGGTACGCCAGGATCCCCTAATTAGAGGACTGGATTGGTCACAGAAGCACTCAGATAGAATTGCGCTCTATGCGGACGATGCTCTGTTCTTCATGTCAGACCCGTTGTCCTCCGGGCCACGTGTCCTCCAAATCCTCCACATCTTCGGCGAGACTTCGGGTCTCTTCGCCAATCCGTCCAAATCTACGCTCTTTCCTATCTATGGGGATCAAAGGAGTCAGTCCTGGGCTTCGGAGTTGATTATCGCAGAAATGGGCTTTAAATACCTGGGGGTCTATATTTCGCGATGTCCCACCGTCGCCTGGACACACAATATCGCTCTGCTACTCTCGGCCGCTCGCGACGAAACGACGATTTGGTCCCAATTGCCCCTATCATTATACGGTAGGTCAGCGATTTTTAAGATGGTGTCCTTACCGCGCTTACTCTATAAGCTCCAGAATTATCCACACCCTATCCCTCCGTCGTGGTTTACTCAGCTCAACGCACTTTTGAATAGATTCCTCTGCCAGGGGGGTGCGATTCACGTGGCGCTCTCAACATGTACACAGTCCACATACTGTGGGGGTATCGCAGCTGTACTTCTCTGCCTCGCACCTCCTGGTGATTAACGAGTGGTGGTATAGATCTCAGACGGACCCGGCCTACACCGTAGAACGGATTGCCATGTCCGGCACCCCTTTGCTCCATCTTCTATATAGCAATGCGTCATTGGGTGCGCTCCCTCCGGCCTGTCAGATAGTCATCCAGACTTGGCGGCAGGTGGTCCGGTCCATGGGTTGGTGGGGCGGGCTGACGGGTGCCACTCCCCTCTGGCAGGGTACCCATTTTACCCCGCAAGTGGGACCTTATTGGTATCTCCACGCTCTGGGATGTTATGCAGGGGACCACTCTTAAGTCCTTTCAGCGGCTGCAATCGGATTTTGATCTTCACAAATTGCAGTTCCATCGCTATTTGCAGCTTCGTCATGCCTTGACCCCCCTGCTCCAGCAGTTGGAGTCTTTACCCGAGTTCCACCCACTGGAGGGCCGTTTATTGATGGGGGATATCGGGGCTCACAAAATTCGGCAAATCTATCAGACACTCACTACACATACTAAAACCACTATCCACAAGACCCGAGAGGCGTGGACCGCCGACCTGCCTGCCCTGACCGATGATGACTGGGCCGAGGCGTTGGCTAGCCCTCGGTATGCAGCCGTGTCTACCAGATACAGACTGATCCAGTTTAAATACCTCCATAGGGTATATTACACTCGCCATAGGCTTTGGAAAATGGGAGCAATCTAATCCCCGATCTTTCTCCGTTGTCATACGGACGACGGTTCGTTTTTACACACAGTGTGGGGATGCGGGACGATTCTGCCGTTCTGGTCCGGTGTGTTGTCTTGCCTGGGTCGCGTCCTGGCGTGGGATATCCCATTGGACCCCAGACTGGCACTATTACATAGCACAGAGGACATTGGGGGAAACTGTTATAAGAGACACCTGTTATTTCTGGGCCTCACCGTAGCTAAGCGTGATATAGCACAACATTGGAAGGACCCTTCCCCACCCAGCGTCACCAACTGGAAAAAGGCGCTGGACAGATGTATGTCTGCAGAGGTGGTGGTGTTTCAGGTAAGGGGCTGCCCACAGAAGCACCGTAAGATCTGGTCTCGGTGGGCCGACTACAGAGGTATAGATTTGCCTCCAATGTCGCAGTCTGCCGCTCGTGATCCTATTGAACAATTAGTGGTGAACAACTTACCTGTTTAGTGTTTCGATGCTGATGAAACGTGGCTGGGAACTTCCTTGGCATTTACATGTACTGTTCCTTAAGTATGTAAGGTGCGCTTTGGGGGGTTTCAAGGTTTCTTGGTCTGATGTTCTGCTGGCTATTGGGGGTTTGTATAATGTACCAGGAGATATCATTGTATGCACTTCCGTTGTATCCTTTTTGTTGGGCTTCGCCCATCCGGTACATTGAAAATTCAATAAAATCTTTTGTTAAAAAAAAAAAAGCGCATCTGAAATAGATCGAAATCTGACCCAAAAAAGAAAAAGGCACTTTCCTTCGTTAAAGGTATTTCTGTTGGTTGTTAAAATATCTTCCAGCAGATTCCTCACCTTATGAATATACTTCAGGCACCGGACTACATCAAGAAAAGTTTGTCCCAGCAACAGTACTCCAGCACTGCCAGGTGGCACAATGCCAATTCAGCTGCTGCTTTGCCAGCCCAGCATGTGATGACATTGGGACATATAAGGCGTGAACCATCACATTGGTGTCAGTTCCTGTTACTTCTCCACGCCCCATAGAAATGTGTGAAGAGTTAGCAAGAGAGCATGACAGACGGCCACAAAAACAGCACATACCTTTGTAAACCTTGAGGTCTTACTAATCATGGTGCTAACTGATTAGAAGAAGAGTGAGTGTGATGAGAAATCTGTTGGAATTTATAGTATGCACCAGAAGAACAAGTTGCTTACCTTCAGTAACACTCTTTCTAGTGCATATTTGATCTAAAAACAGATTCCTCACCTTGTGAATGTTCCCCAGGCGTCACATTGGTTCCAGAAACCTCTAAGCAGTACTCCTGCACACCAGTAGGTGGCATTGTGTGGCACCATGCCAACATCGTTCCACTTGAAAAGTGGCAGAAGAGCTGCATACGACAACCACCCAATCGCGCCGACGTCATTTGCTTAGTTAGGCTGTCCGTGCCCCTCGGACGCAGAGCCCATCGACAAATTGGCATGACCTGTGTGCAGACATCTAGATTGCGACCTTTTTAGATGGAAAAGAGTCCTGTTCACAGAGCCGCTGGTGGTGTTCGAGTATCAGTGAGTAATCTGCAGATAGATGGAGTAACCACTAGAAAGAGGGTTATAGAGGTAAGTCATTTGTTCTTCGGATAGTCTTCTTGAGCTCGCTCACATGCCGAGCTGAAGTTATGGCAATAAGAAAAATCATTTTGAGGGTCAGGAGATATAATGGACAACTGTGCATCGTCTCAAACATATATTAACAAAGAAAGAACCAAATTTAAATCCCACTGTGAATCACAAAGGTCTTCTGTGGAAACCTGCCCCAAACCTTTCAAAAATCTCATCACAACGGGTGATTTACACAATAAAGGCTGATCTGGCAACCACATAAAAGCAGACAAGTAAAGGCCCAAAGCAAGATCTTGCTGAGCCAGGGACAAAATATATAACTAAACTTCAGACAACCTGGCCTGCAACGGTTCGATATGACAGGCGCTGCACCAAACCACAAATTTGCTGTAACGACTGATGAACTAGTTTTGTAGAGGGACTCCCTGCTGCCAATATGTCATCAACAAACTCAGGAGGAAGGTCAGGTTGTTCAGAACACGGCGGCACGTTTGATCCTGAACGCCCCGCCAAGGACAGCCTCTCGGCCTCTGCTCTTTCAGCTTCACTGGCTCCCAATACGAGAACGAGTACAGTTTAAGATTTGTTGCACCATACATAAGGCCTTGTCCAATTCTGGCCCTAGCTATCTTGCAGATAAATTTATTCCCTATACACCTCAGCGGTCCCTTCGTTCAGGATCTCAATCCCTCCTTGCAGTGCCTAGAATCAAACGGTCCAGACAAGGTGGGAAGTCTCTTTCTTATTTAGGCCCCTGTTATTGGAACAAGCTTCCTGTGCAGCTCAGACAGTGCACGGAATATTCCCATTTTAGGAAACAGCTCAAGACCTTCCTTTTCTGTTCCTGATTTTTAGCAGTTAGCTCCTCTCAGGTGCCCCGTCCCGAGCGCAGAGATACCCCTTCGGGGGTCGATTCTGGCGCTTTATAAATCAATAAATAAATAAATAAATGAGATCAATCAATCAATCAATCATGTCACTTATAAAGCGCACTACATACCCGCGAGGGTCTCAAGGCGCATGGACATGCGTATTGCACAGGCTCGGGTGCTGCACCGTGCCCCTTTGCTGTGCTACAAGAGTTTCATGAAGCTGTAGCTTGATCAGTGGACAGATGCTCAAGCACAGGAGTTCTGGGTACCACAGTCTCCTGGCCCAATCTAGTGCCACTAGGTTGACTTGGGCCCAGATGTTTCCTGATCTTCTTCGTTACTAGGGTGCCACTCTAAGCATAATGTGTCTCCGAGAGAGAGCCTCCTTGGGAACTCCAAAGTGCAAAAGTGATGACATTGTGTGTTCTCTGCAGTCACGGAAAATTGAGCCAGGGTTATCCCTATTGATGGAAGACACCCGGCGCCATCTCTAAGTGTAACTGCTGTACATGGTCAGCTAGGTGTCGGTGGCTGAAATTGTCCGGCCTTGAGTATATAGAGATCCCGCTACGTGGTTCACCACCAGAGAAATTCCCTGGTGGTCCAGCCTTCCTCTGATTGTGGGCAGAAAGGACTTCAACACCAATTGAATAGTCCTTAACTCCAACAAGTTGATGTAGAGCTGAGATTTCGCCAAAGACCAGAAGCATCTGATCTCCACCTCTCCCAGATGGGCTCCCTAATCCAGAAGCGATGCACCCATCCCCTATGTCAAATCAGGGTGGGAAAGGAGGGGGGTCTGCCACTGACCCAATCGCTGTCTAGGAGCCACCACTGCACATCTTTGCAGTCTCCTAAAAAATCTGGATATAATTTGACAGATTCCTCTGGTGCTGTGCCCACTCGGGATTTAGGTCTCATTGTAGAGCCAGCAAATGCCACCTGGCATGTTGTACCAGCAGGATGCAGGAGGTCAGTAATCCCAGCAGCCTCAGATTCATCCACACTGAACGCCAGGACAGCGGATGAGAAATTGCAATCATAGCCTGAATATCCTGGACTTTCTGCTGAGGGGAGGGGGGGAATCGTACCATATCCAGAACTGCTCAAATAAACGGGAGTGTCTGCAAAGCACTCAGGTGTGACTTTGGCATGTTCATAGTGAACTCCAACAATGTTAAGAGGTTCACAGTTGTCTGGAGGTGGTTGGAAACAGCCTGAGTCAAGCCCATCATCAATAACCAGTCATTGAAGTAGGGGAAGACTAGTAACCTAAACCTCCGACGTGCTGTGAACACCGCCATCACTTTAGTGAACTCCCTAGGGGCACTGGTGAGGCCAAAAGGGAGCATTGTGAACAGAAAATGCTTCTGGCCCACTGTGAACTTCAGGTAGTGTCTCTGGTCCTGCAGGAAACAAATATGGAAATAAGCGTCCTGCAGGTCCAACCCCGCCATCCAGTCTCCAGGATCTAGGGCAGAGAGGACCTGGGCTAACGTAAGCATCCTGGGTTTGTCCTTCTGCAGGAAGACATTGAGAGGGTGAAAATCCAAAATAGGACAAAAGCCTCCGTTCTTCTTCAGTACAAGGAAGTAGAGGGAGTAACACTCGGTTCCTACTTCCGAGGGGAGATGCCTTTCGATGGCCTTTTTGTACAGAAGGAACTGTATTGTCCACAGCAAGATGGACATGTGGTCCTCCATCAGCAGTCCTGATGGTGGTGGAAGGTGTGGCGAGACAAACAAGTTACTTACCTTTTGGTAATGCCTTATCTGTACACTATAACTAGCAGCAGATTCCATGCTTTTGAATTTCCCCAGGCATCAGACTGGATCCGGATGATTTTTTGTGAGCAGTAACCCTGCGCACCAGTAGGTGGTGTCGATCGGGTCCACGTGGTGTCATCCGCGCCGGAAGTCGCGTAACCTATATAGGCGCCACCTAGGAGCACTGGCATCAGTTTCTTTCCACAACTTTCCACATCAGAAGCACGGAGCCATGAAGGACACTGACCACTGGGGGCGTGGCTTGCCGAGCCGCGAAATGGCCGCTGTGTAGGCGAGCTCCGCCGGCCGAGATCATAATCCTGCATTTATATATGTGACTGGTGAGCACACACGAGAGCGACCCGGCGCACTGGGGAGCGCGTGGTGTGAGGATTCCAGCGACCCCGCACTGGGCGACATCTGTAACCGGGGGACGAAGCGGTGAGCCCTGAACCGCCGCAGCGCTGGGAGATCGGAGGACGGCGCGCACACGAGGCGGACTGACGCAGAGCTCGAGACCGCGGCGTGGAGGCCGCGGAAGGCCGCGTCGATCCTGCGGAGAAATCTGGCGGCCTCGAGCGGAAAGCGGTGGGTCCCTGACAGCGAGGGAAGATAACAGCTGCAGTGCGCAATCGAGGTGGGGACCGAAGAGGCCCTGAATTGGAGGCAGCGAGTAAATGGCAGCTCGGCCCTGAGGAGGGATATATAGAACGGGACTATACACTCACCCCGGCTGTTGAATTGAAGCACGGAGGCGAGATCTGGGCTCTGGGGATCGGCGGCAGGCCACACTTGCGGACAGAAAGCCTGCATTCCGAAATGCCCGGCGCATGAGGGCGGAACAGTGGGGACTTGGCTTGCAGACATAGTCGCTGACATCGGGAGAGTATAAGAAGGCGTGCGCACGAGGCGGACTGCGGCCATACTTGAGACCGCGGCACGGAGGCCGTGCTGATCCTAGGTGAGCACCGGTGTGAAGCCAGAGGCCCGCATGTGGGTGGCTCGGCTAAAATGGGCCGCTGACTGTCTGCGGAGCTGGTAGGCTGCGGGGGGGTGTGCGACTGACCTGCGCGGTCCCACGCAGCTGACACAGATAAGTGCTGACCCTGTGGGGTTGGGTAACCTCAACAGAAAGGAGTCCAAGCGGCGAACAAATACCCTGAGGGAGCGGGCGGGCGCGTCTGCCCCGCTGCAGCGGAGAGGCCTATACACCCAGTGGAGAGTGTGGAGCAATTGGGCAAACCACCGTGTGGCCAGGACTGCGGCGCGTACCCCCCGCGGAAGTGGATGCTGCAGAGCCATACTGGGGAAGAGTCCGGATGCCGGCCCAGATCTGAGGAGAAATAAAACAGGCGAGTCTGTATGAGTCCCTGATAGATTGGTTGACGCCAGGAGGTGCTGTGCATGTCTTGGGGGCGTTCCGCCAGGCCACACCTGAGGACTACAAGTACTAACCCCGAACAGCCTCGGGAGAGAGGGACGACCTGCGGGGGCTGGTCTCAGGGTCACAGTCGCTGGTGAAAAAGGTAGGCACCAAATTCGACTACTATACCTACTGCTGGGGAGCCTAACGGACAGCGTGTGTTTCTAGAAGGCCGCAGGTCACGCTGCGACGGACGGACAGGAGTCCACACAGCTCAAACATGGGCAAACAAGACGCCAAACAGCCGAAGATATCATTCGACCAAAGGACTACGAGGAATATGGAACAGGACCCAGAAGCGGGGACGGAGCGACCACTGGTCCACCATTCGGAAGATCAGGGGGAAGACCTGCGCACCCTTATGCTAGAAATGAGATCAAGTCTCCGTAATACAGACACCAAGCTAGACACGCTGACCTCGCAGTTGGACGCTGTAAAGACACAGGTGGGGACACATGAAACAAGGCTAGATGTGCTAGAGAACCGCGCCACTGAATTTCATGAATTTCAAATGGAGACAAAGGAGCAGCTCCTTCACATGGACAAGGTGCTTGGGATAATAAGAGCAAAGAACGAGGATTTGGAGGCCCGGTCCCGCCGAAACAACCTCCGAATCACAGGCGTACCGGAGACAACAGCCATCGTTAAGATGGAAACGTACGTAGCGGATATGCTCCACAAATTGTTTGACCCTCATCTCTCCACGGTCTTCGCAGTGGAAAGGGCGCATCGGGCGTTGGGCCCCAGACCTCCAGTGAGAGCCCCTCCCAGACCGATATTGGCAAAAATCCTGAATTATCAAGACCGAGACGCGGTCCTGCAGCTGGCCCGTGGCAAAGGCACCATCACATTTGGGGGTAACACACTTTCATTCTACCCTGACTTCACCCCTGCGGTGCAGGCCGCGAGGCGGGAGTTCCTACAGGCGAAACGGCTGCTCCTGCAAGCGCAGATCCCATATGCCCTCCTGTACCCAGCGAAACTCAAGGTCAGCTATGACGGAACTGTCCATTTTTTCACGGATGCAAAATCGGCTCTCAAGTTCGCCAAGCATGTCTGCAGGAAGGCAGCTAAGAAAAAGCCAGTGGAGGCAGCTACAGAACATACGAGACTAAGCAACGACGACTGAACATTCCCCAGGATTGTGGTGCCCCTGTTGCCAGATTGCACAAACTCCAAGTGGAGGGATTGCAAGTATTCAAATTGGTCGCTGGGTGGAAGGAAAGGTGCTATAGGTGCCGTTGTAGTAAATGCGGGGGGTTTGCTGTTGGGAGGCGGGACCCTCATGGGGTGAAATGTACAGTCTGTGGTAGCTGTACGGTCTGTGGTAGCGGTAAGCTGTTCCTAATTTTACAACCTTACGCGCTGTTGGGCGGGACCACTCGCTGGCTGCATGCCCTGGTGGGCTGGGCACCTAACCTCTCAGATTACGAGACTGCAATGTGAGTCACAGTTCATAGTTGTTCTCGGCCACCCTGAGAAATCGGGGGAGTGTGCCGGCATAATTGCGCCCCCATGGGAGAGTTCCCACTAGTTATTGGAAATGTTGTTCTGTTTGGGATGGGTACTCTACAACCTGATTGGGGGGTTGGAGTGGGTGGGGGGGGGGAAATGTTTTAATGTTTACCAGACAAGTGCCTTTACTGATGCATGTGACGAAAGCCGTACAATTGCTTGCATTCCTGTGCCTCGCTTCCCCAACCCGTTAAGCTGTGGAAATAGGTATTCCCTATGACCACTCTCAATTTTCTCACCTGGAATATCCGAGGGATAAATGATGGTAGAAAAGCTAGGTTAATCCATACTTACCTAATTAGGCATCATGTAGATGTATGTATGCTACAGGAGACACATCTGAGGCTACACCCATCCCCTAGATTACGACATGGTAGATGGGAGACGACCTACTCGTCAGTCTATTCCAATTATGCAAGAGGGGTGGCGGTTTTGATAAGACGGGGGCTAGATTGGAAAGAAATTTTGGTACAACTAGATCCCGAAGGGAGGCATGCCATAATACACGGGTGTCTGGGCGGGAACGAAGTGGTACTGGTGGCTATATATGGTCCAAACTCTGATTCCCCTGAGTTTTTTCAAACTGTCTGGGCTAAAGTGAAAGCTGCAAATTGCGATACTGTCCTTTGGGGAGGAGACTTCAACGCAATCCTGGATGACGAATTGGATAGGCAAGGGGCGTCTAGGTCATTGCACCCACTGGCCAGTGAGGCGCTGGGGGCTATCTTAGCGGACGGAGATTTGGTGGACATCTGGAGGCACCTTCACCCCGGGAGGGCACATGCATTACAGAATATCATAAAGCTTGGTCCCGGTTGGATTACTGGATAGTATCCAGAGATGTAGCCACTTGGAGCGAGGGAGGCGGTGCACTGCCCTAGATCATTGTCGGACCATGCGCCATGCCTTCTACGGCTAGATTGGCCTAACTCCATGCGGCGAGTACACACCTGGCGGCTGCCGCAGGGCGCACTCCTGGATGAAGAATTTAAAGAAGAAATTAGAAAGGATATAGTAGATTATTTTACCTTAAATACAGGCTCAGTGAATTCAGTGGCCACCTTGTGGGAGGCCTTTAAAACTGTGGTGAGGGGGAATTGCATAGCAAGGCAGGCAGGAGTGCTTAAGGCCATAAGGGGGACACTAGCACAGATCGAAAAGCAATTAAAAGAGCTTGAGGCGCAGTTTTATGCCACTGGGGATCCGACCGCCTTGGCGACAATAAAAGAAAAATTGTTGGACTTTGAGGAGGAGGCGTGTAGAGAGGTAAAGTTTCTGGGGAAGCATGCTCAGGCAAGGAGGTATGGAGAAGGAGACAGACCTGGGAGAACGCTGGCGGCTATGCTCCGCCCCCAGCGCAACACCGCATTCGTCACAACCCTCAAAACCGCAGATGGTTCACAAGTTAGAGGGCAGAGGGCTATTCTGGAGACATTTTCTGGATTTTACCACGGGTTATATGCTAGTTCACAAACTTCCGCACCTGAGGGGTTGCTGCCATTCTTAGACTCCCTGGAATTGTTATGGTTGAGTAAGGGGCATAGAGACTACTTGGACTCCCCCTTTACGGTGGAAGATATAGCTAGGGTTATAAAAAGCCTGCCATTAAACAAGGCCCCGGGCTCGGATGGGCTAACTACTGCCTTCTACAAAACATATGTCGAAGAGCTGGCGCCTAGACTGTTCGAGATATATGTGGAGGCTCTAGAGTCGGGGGTCTTACCACCATCCATGCGAGAGGCGATAATAGTCACTCTTTTAAAACCAGGGAAGCCTGAAGATGAGCTGGACTCATACCGTCCGCTCTCCCTCATAAATGTAGACGTGAAGATACTGGCGAAATTGATTGCCAATAGGCTACAGCCTCTCCTTCCGCTGGTGGCTCGGCCGGACCAGTCGGGTTTTATCCCAGGTAGGTCCGTCGCAAAACCTAAGAACCTTGTTTTCGGTATTACATTATCTCCACCCTGACGTACAGGCGGCAGCAGTTTTTTTGGATGCCACAAAGGCGTTCGATACATTGGAATGGCATTATCTTTTCACAATCTTGGGCCGCATGGGGTTCAGCCCACTATTCATAAATCTGGTGCAGCTGCTGTATACGCAACCTATGGCATGCGTGCGGGTGAATGGACTCCTCTCGGAGCCTTTTAGAATATCGCGTGGGACGAGACAGGGATGCCCTCTGTCGCCGTTGCTCTTTGCAATAGCGATGGAGCCCCTGGCGGCTCGGATAAGACAGCATCACACCGCCAAGGGGATCGGCTTTAGTGCACGAAGTCTCTTGATATCCCTATATGCGGACGACGTCACGCTTTATATCTCCGACCCGGCGCGAAATCTGGATCCCATATTGAGAGAATTTATCAAGTTTGGGGGCCTCTCGGGTATCTCGATAAATTGGGCAAAATCTGTTATATTTCCGTTGACGGATACCACTGTGCAGGTAGCGTCGGAGTTCCCACTTAAATGGGCGACAGAGCCCGTGAAATATCTGGGTATCTGGATCAGTAGAGATATGCAAGAGTTGTGGAGACTAAACTACGGGTGTGCAAAGACATGGCTTGAAGGGAAGGTTACTGCTTGGGCGAGACTTCCGCTCTCACTGGCTGGAAGGATAGCCCTGATTAAAATGGTGGTGTTGCCGGAATTTTTATACCTATTTGTCAACGTACCAATTATACTCACACAAGCCTTTTTCAAGACCCTACGATCACTACTGATCTCATTGACCTGGGCAGGGGGACAGGCCAGAGTCTCCTGGGAGTTGCTAACGCTTCCTCTGCGTCAAGGGGGTTTGGGAGCACCGGACATGCAGCTATACGCATGGAGCGCACAAGCCCAATTTTTACATTATTGGGTGCACCCGACTCCATTTCAGCCACATGTGGCCGTGGAGGTGGCTAAGCCTTTGCGTGTCGCATTATATGGGACATACACGCGCTCGAGGGAGGGTGTGGACACAGTGGAAACTATGCGCTGGGCCTGGCATAAATTACGGAGGAGAGCGGGCGAGTCCATGCTATATGCCCCGTCTATTTCCCTGGCCAGCAACCCGATGCTATTCCCCGCCAGAGACGGGCTTGGAACAGATCTGGCGCGCAAAATGAAGTTGGCGACATTTGAAGATTTATACCCCAAAGGGTTGTTCCGATCGGCCCCAGAGGCTATGGAGGACCGCCCGGTGGCCTTTGCCGAAGTATTTGCATACCATAAACTCAAATTGGCATGCCGGTCACTGCACGAAACATTCCTGAGTGCCCCGCCGACACTGGCAGCTCTTGAAAATGTACTTGCAGTTGCTTCCCCACGCAAGTTTATCACTAGAATCTACAACCAGATACAGACGTCGGTTCCGGTATTGCAGCCCCGTGCGTTGGTGGCATGGAACGAAGAGCTTCAGGTCCCGATGTCGGAGGAACAATGGCTGTACTGCTGCAGCCAGCTTTTGGCGCTGTCCCCCAATTACAAACTCCGGCTTGTCCACTTTAAATTCCTCCATAGATTCTACAGAACGCCCACTCGGTTACACCATATAGGTCTCAAAGAAGACGAAAACTGCTGGCGATGCGGCATGGCACCTGCTGGGTTCATGCATGTGGCATGGGGCTGCCCACGACTGGGGACGTATTGGAATGCTGTCTTTACCATCATAAAACACATCACTGGAATAGAAGTGGATCCAGATCCTATGCTGGGGTTGCTGGGTTATGTTAAGAACACTCCGGTGGAATATAGGAAACTACATGCCATGCTCTTACTCTACGCTAAACGGCGAGTAGCCATTCATTGGGGTAGTAGGAGGGTCCCATCGAAAGATGACTGGCTGAAGGATGTCACGTTCGGGCACTCGCAACTGACTACGTATTGGGAGCTGATGCCCTCTGCATTGCGACCAAGGGACATTTGGGTGCCGTTTGTGATATGGGCCAGAGAAAGTCAAGAGCGAGCAGCGACTACGCCATAGCAGGTGTGACGGGGAGGAACAATGAGTGGGATGATGTTGGACAATATTCAGAAGGGGTCGCTTAAGGAGAGGGAGGAGTATACTGGGCACAGGAGTAGAGACGAAACTGGGGGGGCACAATATGTTGTAGGATGCTTTAAATGACTCTCCATCCAAGATTATGGTAGGGTATACTGATGCTGAGAGCTGGGAATAGTTGGGGGGAGGGGGGAGGGAAACTACGGGCACATGTCATAAGCCAAAATAACGTCATCATGCCAGGTAAATGATGTATTACAAATGGAATGTTGGGCGCACTGTCTGGCCCTGTTGAATATAGTTCTGTTTGTTGTGAAATGCCAATAAACAAATAAAAAAAAAAAAAAGAGGACACTGACCACTGGTGTGCAAAAACTAGGGCACTGAAAGGGCTCATCCCTGTCCCTAGAAATTGTTCGCAGAGCGGGGAGGATGGGTGGGTGAGTAAGGAATCTGCGGCTAGATATAGTCTCTACCAGATAAGGCATTACTGAAGGTAAGTACCTTGATCATCTGATAGAGACTTCTAGCCGCAGATTCCTTACCTTTGAATAGATACCCAAGCAATGCCATCCCGGAGGAAGGTCTGCGAACCAATTTCATACAAGGAAGTCCTGCAGGATCGAACAGGTGAAGTGCCCATCCCTACAGACCTGATTGTCCAGACAGTAATGTTTGGTGAACGTGTGGAAGGAAGCACACTTTGCTGCCTGGCAGATGTCCAGGACCGGAACTTGGCACACTAACGCGGTGGTCGCAGCTTTAGTTCTGGTGGAATGAGCTTGCAAACCTTCAGGAGGTTGCTTCTTGGCCAGTGCGTAGCAGATTTTGATGCAGAGTATGACTCAATGAGAGATGGTTCACTTTTGCACCACCTGACCTTTCTTCTCACCCACATACCTCATGAAGAGTTGGTCACTCTCGTGTGGGGTCAAGGTAGAACGACAACGCTTTTTTTTGGGTCCAGGTGGTGGAGCCGCTCCTCTTCTTTTGAGGGATGTGGGGTGCATAAAAAGTAGGCAGGGTGATCGACTGGCCTACATGAAAGGGTGTGACCTCTTATGGTAGAAAAGAGGCCAGTTTGTCCGGATATACTGAGAGGTAAGGCAACTTAGATGATAAGGCCTGCAGCTCATTCTACGGGCAGATGTAAATGCCACAAGGAAACCTGTTTTCAGTATGAGAAGCCTGAGGGGGAAATTATGAAGAGGCTCGAAAGGCACGCATATCAAAAAAGTTAAGACCAATTTAAGGCCCCACTGAGGCATAATAAATGGTAAAGCAGGGAAGAGATGGTTAAGACCTTTGAGGAACCTATGTACAATAGGAGACTTAAACAATGAGGGTTGGTCAGGCAGCCGCAAGAAGGCAGAAAGGCCAGAGATAGCCATTAAGAGTGCCCAGAGCAGAGCCCTGCTGGGCAAGGAAAAGAGTGAAGAGTAAGACTTCAGAAAGGGGATCAACACTTTTTTCTGCACGTCTTGCAATAAATTATTTCTAATGGCAGGCATATACTCTCTCGGTGGAGGGATGCCTAGCTGCCAAGATGATGTTACAGACTTCGGGAGGAAGGTCATAAGCTGTCAACTGTCTCGGAGGATCGATGGCCATGCTCAATAGCTTGGAATACCAGACTCTCCGTGCCCAGTCTGGAGCTACAAGAACGCTATTGGTCATGTTGTTCCTGATCTTCTTGAGAGCGCTGGGCAGAAGTGGTATGGGCGGAAAGGCATACAGGACCCTGAGCCATTTGTGATTCACTAGGCATCTTCAACTGAGTTCATCTGCCCTGGCATTCAGAGAGCTCGCCAGGTGTTGACCCACCTGGTGTTCCAGCCATGTCCAGAGGCGCAGGGCCTCCTGACACAGAGTCCATGACCGCACACCGCCTTGTTTGTTGCAGTACCACATGGCGGTGGTGTTGTCCGTGAACACCTGCACTAGCCTTCCCTTGATGGTAGGCAGAAAGGCCTTCAGTGCCAATCGGATCACACATAGCTCCAGCATGTTGATGTGGAGTCCGGATTGCGCTGGAGGCCAGAGGCTTCTGATCTCCACCTCTTCCAGATGGCCGTCCCATCCCAGAAGTGAGGCATCTGTCACTACTGTCAGATCAGGTTGGGGAAGGGAGAGGGATCTGCCTCTGACCCAATTGCAGTTCGTGAGCCACCACTGCAGATCTCTTGCCGTTTCCTCTGAGATCTGGACCACATCGGAGAGATTCTCCTGATTTGCGCCCACTGGAAATTCAGGTCCCACTGCAGAGCCTGCATATGCCATAGGGCATGTGTCACCAGCAGGAGGCCATGAGGCCCAGCAGCCTCAAAGTCAGTCTCACCGAAACCCAGGATAGAGGCTGAAATATCGGTATCATAGCCTGAATATCCTGGACTCGCCGCTCTGGAGGATAAGCACTGTGCACTATATCCAGAACAGCTCCGATGAAAGGGAGCGTCTGAGAGGGAGTGAGGTGTGACTTTGGCATGTTGATAGTGAACGCCAGCGAGTGCAGGAGGTTTTGCCGTAGTCTGTAGATGAGACGACAGCCTGGGGGAAGCCCACCTTCAGCAGCCAGTCATCGAGATAGGGGAAGTCTGGCTCCCCTGATCTCTGCAGATGAGTTGCAACCACCGCCATCACCTTGGTGAACACCAGAGGGGCGCTGGTAAGGCCAAAGGGGATCACAGTGAATTGAAAGTGCTCGTTGCCTACCGTAAACAGCAGATAGTGCCGGTGGGCAAGCAGGACTGGAATGTGAAAATAGGCGTTCTGCAAGCCCAACACAATCATCCAGTCTCCTGGGTCCAGAGCAGACAAGACCTGAGCCAACGTAAGCATTTTGAATTTCTCCTTCTTGAGGAAGAGATTGAGGGCTCGCAGATCTCGAATAATAAGACGAAGGCCGTTGTCCTTTATGGGAACCAGAAAGTAGTGAACAGCAAGCATAGCTTACTTCTGGCACCAGACCCCTCTCAATAGCTCCCTTGCCAAGAGAGCCATGACCTCCTCGCTGAGAAGGAACAGATGATCCTCCGTCAGCCGGTCGTGAGATGGTTGCACGGAGGGATGGGTAGTCTTAAAGGGAAGGGAGTAGCCCATTTGGACAGTCTGCAAAACCTACATCTCCGATGTTATGGAATGCCTGCAGGGCAGGTGATGGCGAATCCTGCCGCCAACTATGTGCCCAAGGTGGTAACGGGGCGGATTAGGAGGGTTTGGATGCTGCAGCTGCTGGGGTAGGGTGGTGGACTGACCAGACCGCTGGCCACCCGACCCAGGAGGTCTGTGAGTACTGCGCCCTCGTCCACGGAGAGGCTGGGGAGCATGCATGGAACAGTGGCTGGGAGGGAATTGGCATGGCTGGAAGTCCCTTCTGTGGCCACGAAAGGAGCGAAAAGCGGATTCGGGGTGACGTGGACTGCAGAAAGGCCCAAGGACCTGGCCGTAGCCAGAGTGTCCTTGAAGCGCTTGAGTGCCGAATTGGCTTGTTTCCGAAGAGACAGGTGCCATCGAAGGCCATGTCAATAAGGGAAGCCTGGACATCCCCAAAAAGCCAGTCATCCTCAACTAGGCGTGGCGCCTCGGGGCCCATTGTCGATGAAACAGCATTGCCGAGTGAGTTGGTCATGCCAAGCCCGCATCTGATTGTGAACTTTGCTGCATCTCTCCCGTCGATAACAGCTTGGGAGAGTACAACCCGGGCCTCCTCCGGCGACCTGTGGCAGCACTTGCACAACCGTGTCACACAGAGTGTGGTAATAACGGCCCAATGAATGCCAGGCTGATGGAAGAAAACATCTTCTTCCCCAAAGAATCCAGCCTCTTGGTTTCCCTATCTGGGGGAGCAGTAGGGAATGCGCCCTGGGATGTGGAGGCTTGGACTAGGAAGCACTCGGGGTAGGGTGTGGAAGTTTGGGTTCCCTGAGGCGGGGCGGTGGGCGATCTTCCTATTCACAGGAGCCCCTGTGTTGGGTTTGAGCCAGGTCCCCAAAAGGACGTCTGTGAGGGTGTCATTGAACGGGAGCAGGGGTTCAAATGTGGAGACTCCGGGTTGCAACACCTCGTCAAGATGCAAGTCTTGACTGTCACCGAGGGCAACTGAAGGTCAAGGACCTCAGCCACCCTCCGCACCACCACTCCATATGAGGCTCCTTCCTCTGTAGCCATGGTAGGGGGCAGAAAGCATACAAGTATCTGGAGAAGTATTCAGTACACTGACTACACCCAGTTCCTCACACCAGTCCATATTTGGGTCTTTATCATAGGCTGGTATTCTGAAGGGTCCAGCAACCCTCCTAGTCATCCCCGAGGCCTAGCTCAAGAGAATATGGCTTAGACTCTGATCTAGGAGGCAAGGCTCCTGCCGGCGTCGGAGTCAACATTAGGCGATACCCATCCGGCTCTGTGTCGGAGTCGGGGATGACAATGTGGATGGCTCCGACAGCGGTGCCAGGAGCGTCGGGACCGGTGCCGGGGAAGGTCAAGATGGTATGATCAGTGCTTATCCGGATCCAGGAATTGATCCTTGGGGGCCCACTGGAGCCGGTGCCAGAGCCGCCGGTGCAGAACCAGATGGGCCGCCCCCTGACCCCGCAGGGCCTGAAGGAGCATCAGAGGGGTTGGGACACCCAAATATGAGGCGCATGACCTCATAAAAGTCCTTCAGTTGGGCAGGCGTCACTCCGGCTCTCAGAAAATCAGGGAGGGTGCGGAGTCGGCCCAGGTGCAGGTTCCGAGGAACGAGGCCTCGACTGCTGATGCTCCTCCGTCACATCGGGCGACGGAACAGAAGTCAAAAAGCCCTTTGACTTCTTTCTCTTTTTCTTGTGCCTCGACTTACCCAAATGTTCCGAGGACTTGGAATGGGACGATGATGACTTTGGGCTTTGCGACTGATCCCAGGACATTCCTCTCGACTGGGACCTCGATTCATGTGGAGTAGCATGCTGGGCCACCATTAACTTTAGGGACCCCTCCCTCAAACCTTTTAGGGTTCCTGGTGCGGCAATCGGAGCACGACTTCGGGCTGTGGTCGCGCTCCAAACACCACAGGCAGCTAATGTGCAGATCAGTCACCAACATCGGCCAGTGACAGGCTCGGCAGGGTTTCAATCCCGCCCTTTCTGAATGACATACCTAAACACACCAGGAGGAAAATTTCTCCAAAAACTCCCAACAAAACATTGAAAAAATCCAGTCAAAAAGTGACTAGGGGGTAGCTCTTCGCTGGATAAGCCCTGGCTGGTGAGGAAAGAAAATAATGATTTCAGTGCGCCTAGGTGGAGCCTATATAGGCACCGCAGTGTCACTCCCAGCGTGGACGAGGCCATTCAGAGTTGATCTGCACCACCTACTGGTGTGGAGCGGTACTGCTCACAAAAAATCTTCCAGATCCAGTCTGACGCCTCGGGAAATTCAAAGCTAAGGAATCTACGGCTAGAAGTCTCTATCAGATAGAAACGGAAGGACGTCGCCCCAATCAACAATTTGGAGGATCCACTTGTCTGACGTGATAACATGGCACCTTTGGCCGAAATGCCAGATCCTCCCCCAACAGTGTGGCTTTGTGCCGTGAAGGACACACTTAAGAGGCTTAGTAGCTGGACGGGTGGATGACTGAGTTGCCTGTTGTCCCTGATGCCCTTGTGTTGTCTTTGTAAGTCACAGCCTCGGCCACGAATGGGCTGGCAGGTATGTTGGGTTGGCTGCAGGATCTCATTGTTCGCAGTAAGGGAAACCCTTACCTTACCTTCAAAAGGGGGAAATTGTAGATGGAAATGTCTGGGTGGGGCAGACAAAATCAAGCTGTGGCCTTGCTTCCTTTAAAACTTTCAAGGGCGGAGTCCACTTTTTTGCCAAAAAGGCAAAAAACATCAAATGGCATGTCCATCGGATGCTTGAACATCCCCAGAGAAGTCCTAGGGCTAATCCAGGTGTGGCACTTAAGTGCCACATTCGTACTAATTGCTCAATCTAAGCAGTCAGTCACGTCCACACCAATTCTAGTCACCAATTTTACTGCGTCACGGGCATCCTGAATAGCCTGAGAAAGGGATGCCCATAGGTCGCCTGGAACTGCCAGTAAAACTTGGGCCACTATGTCCCATAGGGCATAGGAGTAATGGCCTAGAAGACAGCAGGCAAGTCCAGTATCTCTGCCACCCTCCATATAAATACAGCGAAGGAGACGCTTTCTTCTGTGGCAGGGCCGAAAGGAGAAACCAAGCCAGTATCTAGTGAAGTAGCCAGGCCACTGGCATCTTCTAGTTTCTCATACTCCATTTCTACTACTGCTCCCAGTCAGCACCTGGCCAGAGATGGGCCGCAACGCTGTCACTTCTGGCACAGGAGCGCCTAAGACCACCGTCGGAGTCCCGCTCTGCGGGACTCCGTTTCTTTGAGCTTCAGTGGGGGAGACTATTGCTCTCAGTCAGCACCCGGCCAGAGGAGGGCCGCGACGCCGTCACTTCCGGCGCAGGAGCGCCTAAGAACACAGTCCTTTGAGATTCAGTGGGGGAGACTACTGCTCCCTGCCAGAGGAGGGCAGCGATGCCGTCACTTCTGGCGAAGGAGCACCTAAGACCACTGTCGGAGTCCAGCTGGGCAGGCCCGTCCTCCGCCCGACAGAGCCCGGAGGAGGCTGGGATTGGGCCCCCCCCCCTCTTGATTCTGTGTTGTGAGAAATCTATGACCTAACTCCACATACCCCTGCGCAGCTATCCAACAGAGAGGTGAGATACCGGTATATCTAAGGACTGTACTAGACTTTTCCATCTATCTTGGGGCCTGTGCCACTGCGATTCTTACTCAGTTTGTGTGGGGAAGGGGCCCAAGAGGGTCAAGGTCACCTGCTCTCAGGACCTGACGTGTGTGTGAATGTTGACCTCACTATCTCACTATCCTCTGTAACAACTGGTTTGGGGCGAAGCCAAGGTCATCGTGTCATAAGGACTCTATTTGTGCTGTTAAGCTGCATTGTTTCCCAAAACAATCGAGCTTGGTCCCATGGGGAAGTGTAAGACAGCTGCAGTCGTCCACGCAACACTGGCAATTACGACTATGGACTGCTTTTTGCAGAGAGCTGTGGGGGTCCTTGATAAGGAAATTGAGCTGGTGACCCATAGGCTCTCGCGCTCTCCAGCTAATCAATGGGATCTTTGTACTTCCAACTTGGAAATTGGTCAGGCCCCCGTATCGTGCACCCCTGAATTGGTGGAGCTGGTAGATCATTATGTACCCCCTCCTGTACCCCCCTCCAGTCAGGGCCTGGATCATGGCAGGAGAAATTAACCTCAGAGTATTGGGGGGGCAAGTAGGGTTCGCTCTGCACCAGCGACCACGTCAGGTCATGGTATGCCTGTTATTAATCCTTCTGTATCCCGTCCGGATGTCAAAGAGGGGGGACCAGTAGGGGGCCTGGACCTGGGACTAAGCGCAAGTGCTCCTTGCTGGGGACCAGGGCCAAACAGTCTAAAGCGGACAGTCTTGCTTCTACCAGCTCGGGAGCAGCGCCGCCCTCGAGAGATGAGCTAGCAGCCATGCTGGATGCTTGTGTGGGTTACCTTCTTGAGGGGCTAGACTCTAAATTGGATCCAATTAAGCAACGCCTGTCCGCAATTGAAAGGGATGTCTCCTACTGGCTCCAACATAAAAAGAGGGCCAGCAACACAGTCTCCATCGATCACGTGGCCATTCCGGCCAGTGGGAGGTGGGAGGTACAAGGGCCATAACCAGTCTGTTCCTGCGTCTGCAGCTGGGGGGGCACACATGATCTATCCTCAACAGCAGGAGAGCATCCTCTCCCCTGCCCTCCCCCAGTCCCAGATCACCCCGCCCTTGCCACTAAAGGAAGGACCTCAGACGGGGGCGCTCTCTATGGCGACTGTTAGGATAAAGGGCTATCAAAGTAGCAATATGTCTCTAGGAGAGAGCTTGGAGCAGGTGGAGATACTACCCCTGTAATCAGGGACTCAGGCGTGCAGCCCCAGGGCTCTAATATTATTCGCTTACCACCAGAAGCAACACTGTATGTTGTGGTCCTGGGAAACGTAACGGTGTTAAACCCTGGCTACACCGAAGACTTTTACCAACTAAAAAATAAGGTCCTGTACTGGTTGAACAAGAACACATCTTTGGGATTCAGAGTGGAGAAGCACATCATCATGGCCCGGAGTGAGGCCTGAATAGGAGGGTCTAAAAAGAGCAGCAGTGGTGACGGTGTAATAATCAACTTCAACCGGCCTCACTTGGCAGAGAGCATTCTTCATTCGGCTAGTCTTTGTTCCACAATGGGCCCTGTCTCTTCCATCATGGCCCTTCCTCTGGGATTTTTTTTATAGACTCCGCCCCCGGCTCTATCCTCAACTCCATGGCATTCTATGTGATCATCTTGTACAGCTCCCCTGGAGTGGCTCCAGTGTATCAATTGTTGGTCCCCTCCCCCAAAAGCCGATATGTCAAGGCACCTAGGTGGTTTGACTCAGGATGTTTGTTTGCGGCCAGGACGCTTAAGGATGCACTGCATGCCACCCCTAGAAATAATGTCCTAGTTAGAATATACAGAAAGCAGTATAAAGTGGCCCTTCGAAATTGTAAGGAAGCCTTGAAGGAGGACGCCTGGCGTAGGCTCATGGAAGCCAGCACAATTAAGAGTAGTACCAAGTTTTGGAGTATCGTTAATAGTCCTCTTCTGGGGTGGAAACAACACACGCTTTGAATGCCCACATCACAGAGAATGATTGAGTCAGCCACTTTGAGGGTATGTCTGGGGGCCCCACGGTTCAGTGTATATTCTCCGGGGTAGGTAATGAAAAACCAGCCCTGACAGTTTCAGAGGGAGAAGTGAGGCGGGGAATACTTGGTATGACCCGCAACAAGGCTCCTGGCCCGGATGGAATCCCTACTGATCTTTATATGTCCAATATTGACTTTTGGGCATCAGTGCTTACCCCAGTTATAAATGCGGACGTTAGGTCTGGCCCCCCAGCCTCATGTGCCACCTCTATTATTGTCCCAGTTTTCAAAAAGAGGAATAGAGATAGAACACATTGTTACCGGCCAATCTCCCTATTGGACTCAGTGGTTAAAGTTGTTGGATGGATCCTGCAAGACAGGCTGTCCATATGGGCCAGAGAGAATAACATTCTGTCAGATGCCCAATATGGCTTCCGCCCGGTCATTCAACGTTAGACCAATGCTTGAATCTTTTCATGATAATGAACAAATATACAGTTGCCTGCCCTGCCTTTATGGACCCCTGTTCCGCATTTCTGCTCTCTCTGGGGGTGGGTGGGGACATAGTTCTCTTTTTACAAGATCTTCACCGGGACACTAATGCAGCTGTGCGATATTCAGATGACCTGAAGGTCTCACGTCTCTTCCCTATAGGGAGCAGGGTACGCCGGGGCTGCATCTTGGCCCCTTTTTTATTTAACATTTATATTAACAACCTGGAGAAGACCCTCCTGGAGACCAAGGTGGATTTTCCCCAGGCGGGACGGCGTGGTCTTCCCGTTCTGCTGTACGCAGACGATGCCGTTTTAATGGCCAGGAATGAACGGGCCTGCAAACGCTTTTAAATTCTTTTGTTCAATTTATGGGGGAGCAGGATCTGAAGGTCAATAATTCCAAGTCCTACATCATGCAAGTGGGGGCTCGCCCCAGCAGATCATACACCTTTTAGGTAGGGCCCACCCTGAGCCCAAGGTCGAGTGTCTTTTCCTACTTGGGGGTATTGATAGATGCTAAAATGAAATGGGGGTCCCAACTCACTCGCAAGAAAAATTACCTGGCCCGGGACACTGCAGCTATATTTAACTTTGCCTTTAGACTGGAAAAAAGACCGGTGGGGGCCCTGTTAAAGGTCTACAGGACCAAGTGCATCTCGAAGGCACTCTATGGCAGTGAAATCTGGGGGTATATTAACACAGAGGATCTCCAAATTGTAGAAAATAAGTTTTTGAGACGGCTCCTATCCGTCCCTCAGGGTATCCCCTCTTTCACCGTACAGGAGGAGCTTGGTATGACCTATATCACTGACCTGATAGCACATCGCACGTTGGCCCTTTGGTTAAAAATTTGGGCTGGTAAGGGGACAACATTAAACAAAGTGATTTTAAAAGATTGCCTGGCCCTAGATCATGCCTCTCGTGTACCGTGGCTCAAATACATTGAAGTGAGTCTAACGAGTATGGGGAGAGGAGATCTTTTTACCAACCCAGACCGGGTGAATAGGATGGACTTAAATACTATAACGGTGGCCTTCTTTGCGCAGCAGACTGCGGCCAGGGAAGAGAAGGAGCTTTTGAAGCCCAGTGTTCGCCGCTTCATCCTGTTAAGAACAACCCAGATGGAGGAGCTGTATTTACTAGGGTTCATAAATTCATAAACATATTTTTATTGACCAGGTTTAGGTTTGACCTCTTTCATCTCCTTCTTGCTTACCCTAGGGGACAGAGTAAGGGTCATAGTCTACTGTCCTGTGGTTGCGATGGAAAATCTCCACAGGACGTAGTCCATTTTACGATGTTTTGTACTTTTTACGACACCCCCAGGAAGTCTT
The DNA here is from genome assembly GCA_963921515.1 of Calotriton arnoldi. Classification (NCBI taxonomy): domain Eukaryota; kingdom Metazoa; phylum Chordata; class Amphibia; order Caudata; family Salamandridae; genus Calotriton; species Calotriton arnoldi. The sequence continues at coordinate 1,526,930 of CAWUFW010000086.1, forward strand.
TTTTAATCCCGGTCCTGAAAAAGACTAATTTTAGGCAAGTGCGACCAGCTTTTATCTTTTTACAAATGCTCATGGGTAGCACCGTTTATTATGTACTTAATTTTCTCAAATCTGCCATCAGGCTTAGGTCTAGTTGTGATTAACTAGGTTGCGCTGCATACACTTTCTTTGGCACTATGCACTTTGTAATGTCCGGCTCTCATGTTAGACTATTATAAATCCCAAGAGCGGTGATACACTGTGCTATCTGAATAATTTCTTATTTTTACGGAACTAGCTGTAAGTTATTTGTGGTTTAGCATTTTTGTGTTTTACTACTTTAAGTCTTTGTACTCTTGTATGTTGTTGAGATGACTGTTTTTATTGTATTTTATACATGTGCTTTTATGGTTTTAAAATGTGAAACCGAATAAAGATCAACTACTACTAGTTTCTCATACTAGTCTTCCTCATCATATTGGGGGACAAATCATCCCCTTCATCAAAATTGTCATTGTCCGAGTCAGTGCCAAAAAGTCTTTGTAAACTTGTGGCCCTACTGCGAGGTAAGGGCAAGGTATCAGAATCAGAAGGGTTGCACTTCAGTGGGATTGGGGCACAGCCTTAGTAGAGGCTGGGGTGGATTCTGCTCTGAGTCGGAAAGTAAAATGAGCTGCAAACCCTCTCTGGCATGGGAGGGTCTACCGGTGAAAGTCCAACAGGAAGCCCGACTGATCCTCGGAGCCCAAAAGTGCACCATAGAGAACCAGTAAAGTCCCAAAAATGAGCAGCATGGCTGCGTTGTCACAGATGGCCCTGGAAATTCAGGGTGTATCAGGACTAGCTTGGAGATCGACGCCAATGGAGATTGAGAGCAAGACCAGATGGCACTCTGACACCCTAGCGCCCTCTCTGGAGTTCGAGAGTGCCTGTAAGGGGTCGATTCTTGGTTTGATTTCTTAGGCTTCACCTTGGACTAACCTGAAGACTTCGGACACAATGACGACATGCTGCAGTAACAACTTCGGGACTGGCGCCTTTCTTTTGACTTTGAACAGTCACGGAATGGAGTCTTTCAATATTTGGCAAAATACAGCTACGCCTCGCAGTTCCCAATGGCCTTTAAATTCATGTGGGTGCATTTACCACTGGCCCTGGAATTGTGCTCTGTTCCCACGTACCATAGGCGTACTTTGTAAGGCTATCAAAGACATATGTTTGCAACAGTCCCTACAAAGCTTGAGCCCTGTCATTTTAGGAGGTGACATTTTACATCGCACATTGAAAAAAAGGGTCTTGAAAAGATTAAGTTGGAGCTCCAGATCCGTGTCTGAATGTATGAAAAGAAAGGAACAGATGTCTGCACGTTTGGGTGGCTCTTATATGCAGCTCTGCTCGTCACTTCTGGAATGGAACAACGTCGTGATGGAGCCACACAATGCCACCTACCAGCGCGCAGAAGTACTGCTATGAAGTTTCCACATCCAGTCTGACCTCTGGGGAATATTCACCAGGTAAAGAATCTGCAGACAGAATTATCCATTAGAAATATCATTACCAAAGATAAGTAACTTATTCTTCTGATTCCTCACCTTATGGATGAGTCCCAAAACAATACAGTCTTGGAGGTGTGATCGAGTAGTACCAAGAAAGTCATGCAATGCCGCCTTGGCAAAGTATGCATCACTGTGAGCTTCAGCTGTGAGGCAGTAGTGCTTTGCAAATGTATGTAGGCATGACCATATGGCCATCAGCAAATATCAGCCACCGGGGAAGCTTTGGTAAGGGCAGTAGAAGCAGCTCTCTTGGAGGAAGCATTACTGCAATTCGGGAGGCTTTACTGACAAGGCATAGCAATTCTTAATAAAAAGTGTATTGCATTTGGTCACCAGTTTGCCCTTCTTGGCTCCTGCTGAGCCCACAAAGAGCTGATCATCCACTTTTTCCTGTTGTGTGAAGTCGAAGTAATAAAACACTGCATGCCCCAGGATCTACTATATGCAACCGCTTCTTCTCTTTGGTGGGATTACGAAGAGGAAAGTCTGGAATAGTGACAAATGGCCCATGTGAACAGCAGATACTACTTTAAATGGAAAAAATGGGCAGACATGGAAAAAAGTTTACCTGGGTAGAATATTGTGAATGATGGTCAGACCGAGAGGGCCCGCAGATCCTGTGGGCTGAAGTAATTGCCACTAAAAACATTTTTCAAAGTTAGAAGTCAAACCGGCAACTGTTCATCAGCTCAGATGAAGATGACTTAAGGAAGGTTAAAACAAATTTAAATCACACAGAAGAAATACAAATAAAGAAAGAAGTGATAAGCAGAGCAAACCTTTCAGAGGAAGCACCACTAATTGCGCCCTAAAGTAAAAAAGCTGGTCAATGAAACATATGAAGGCCAGAAAGGCAGGACTGCAAAGGGTTCTGACCTTTTGACTCACACCAATGAACAAACTTATTAGAGCGGTCTGCATAAATATATTTTGTGGCTAATATCCTGGCAGCCAAGATGATGTGGGAAATCTCAGGCGGTAAGCAAAAGGAATATAGTTGGCACCCCTCAATCTTACACATGCAGATGAAAAGACTGGGATGAAGGACCTGACTACCCTGCTGAGACAGCAGGTCACCCTGTACAGGAGAGGAAGAAGGGGCTGAGGGCTAAGTTCCACCAGACCAGTCTACTAAATACTTCACACCCAGTCTAGGGTGAACGCTATCACTTATGCTTGAATTTCCCAGACCTCCTGTAGGAAGTGTATGGCTCAAAACAGAGGACATTCCGAGATCTGGGGCATGGCAAAGAGATCCACACATGGACACCCCAATATGGACGTCATTTGTGTCAATTGTGAATGCAATTCACACTTGCTTGCCTCTAATGAAAGCATCCACTCTCATGTTGAGAATACCAGTGAGGTGTGCCGCTACCTGGAAAATGCCTCATTGCTGTGCCCACCACCACACCAATATCTCCTCCCCAACACAGAGTCCATGGCACCACACTGTACTGTCTGTTGATAAAATGTCAGTGGTGGTTTTGTCTGACAGAATGGTGGGAAGCCTTGACAAGATGGACTGCCAGCAGCTCACACATCTATGTGCAAGTGCTGCTTTAACATGGATCACAGGCCCTGAGCCATGATGTCACTCAGATGAGCACCCCAGCCTAACAAGAAGGCTACAGTAGGGATGACCCCCTAATAGAATGGAGAGACACATCGACCAATGCAGATCCAATAGGACAGAATTAAAGATCTCCACCAAGACCAAGAGACTAACGGGATGCATAAGGCTATCAGTCCTAACAAACACAAAACTTGCAAAACCATATTAAGTGTCTGAGCCAGAACCATCAGAATCATATCCCAAATATGTGCAATCCTCTGGGGTACAAATTTCTTCATGTAGGTCATGACTAGTACTGCTCCAAAGAAGGTTAGCTTCTGTTCTGAAATAAGGAGGGTCTTCTGAGTGTTGATGGTGAAGCCCAAGTTATAGAGAAAGGTCATGGTGTTCTGAAGCTGTTCCGAGACCCCTGCCTTCACTAGTATGTTGTTCGAGTACAGGAATACATGGGTTCTTTAACTCTGCATTGAAGCTGCAACCATGGGTAGGATCTTTGTGAAAACCCATGGTGCTGATGTCAGCCCAAACGCCAAAATGTGAGTGGGTAGTATTGGCAGTTGAAAGTAGACGTCCTGGAGGGCCAGGAACACCAGCCATTCTCCCGTGTTGAGTGTCAATAGAATATAAAATCTGACTCAGGGACAGCATTTCAAATTGATTCAAGAGGTGAAGGCCCATGATGAGTCTCAGGCCTAAGTCATCCTTGGCAACCGAGGAGTAAAGGGATTAAAACCTCATGCTTTTTTCCTCCATGGGCACCACCTATATGACCCTTAGTTTAGAGGTGCAAGAATGTCCACCTCCAAGATCAAGATGTGTGCCTGAGCATGTCCTGGTGGAAAGAGGGCGATCTGAAGGTAAAAACAGGAAGGGTAAAGCACAGCCTTTGCAGATATGCTTGAAGCACCGATTATCCCTATTACTGTTTCCTGATTGGTAGAGAAATGGGAGACTCTTCCCCTACAACCAGAAGCTGGTGCACTACATTGTGAGGGTTGGCATTGTTGGGACTGTTGTGTCCTGGAATGGCTTCGAACTTTCCTGTACAGCTTGTGTGGTTGCATAGACAGAGAGGCCAGGCCTAGTGAGCGCGCCCTGTCTTTGTTATTTTTGAAGTGCCACTGGTAAGAGTCTGCATTCTCTCCAAGCAGCTGCTCACCATAGAAGGGCATGTTCAGGAGGGTTGCTTGAACATTTTAGGAATACCCAGTGGAACACATTTAAGTGTAGCGTTGTAGGGTGACACCCATGCCAATGGGTCGAGCCACCATGTCTGCAAAATCCTGGTCACACTTTAGGATTTATTTGGAAGCATCAAACAATCGATAACCAGATGGGAGACAGAAATGTTTATGTGGTCAGGCAAATTGATAATAGTTTTTTCCACTAACTTCCACATGGACACATCAGCCCAGAAGGCATGTGGCACTGGACGTGAGAAGGATAAGGTTACAGAGGCAAAAACCTTTTAGTTGATAGAGTCCATCCTGTTAGACTCTCTCGCTAGAGGAACCTTTGGAATATCACGGGTTCAACTTGCAGAAAAAGCTTGTACCCCTAGACTCTCCAGAAAGAGTAGGACATAAGAAAATCTGGGTTGAGCGATTTGCCAGATGTGCAGCAAAGTTAAGCTAATGATTTTAAGCATTCTTGGAATATCTACTGTCAAAGACCAGCCACCTAAAACATTGCTGAGGTCAACAACATTATACTTGAACTAGACTGAAGCAGCAAGCACATCCCCAATCTCCTTCTAACAGGACACGGAAACCAAAATAGCATGGAAAAAGCAGGAAAGATGCCAACTTAGCACCACTAATGCATCAGGCACAAAGACAGTAAGGTGAAAACACCTACCAAACCCACAGCCGAGAAACACAGATAAAATTGAACACCTGTACAACAGCGGTCCACAGCTTGAACCATGAATCCACCGGAAACCTGGACCAATCAGACCGCACTGAGGTTCATGAAAGATGGAGAGAATAAAACTGAACAAATGAAGGGGCGCCCAGCAAGCGTGTGGCCAAGGTGACAGACACAGGCACCCTACAACATGTAAGGCCTAACCCTGGGAGAAAGCCTCCAGATTGATGGCCAAAAGGGCACAACTCAAGAAAGGGCACAACCCAAGGTCAACCATACCCTTTCTCTACAGGTGGGCTGCTCTAAGATGACAACCAACACCTCAAAAGCACAGCAGAGCAGCTCACGTCATCTCTACCCCATAACTACCACAAGTCACCCAAGCATACACAGCATATGAAGATTTTGACCCATCCAGGATGAAAGCAGACCAAAAGAATGGTAAAACTGCTTTGCTACCCTTCACAGGTCGACTCACTGCAACAAAGAATATGCACCATTCTAACAACTGCCTTCCAACTTAAAAACAGGAAGAGGGTAGAAACCATGTAGCTTGTACTAAAGTCCCACCCAAAAGGGAAAGTCATTCAAGGGCCTCCAAAACAACTAGATGGGTAGCACAAATGACAATGCTACTGAAAAGGGAGAGACAAACACCAGAGGGAAAACCCACAGAATTATCCAGAGGCAAGTCCACAACATGACAGCAAGGCCAAGAAAAATCATCCTTTCTCACATTCCATGCACAGGCCTATCTTGCCCCAACTCCATGCCCATGGCCTACACCATCCTGTAAAAAATCCCTGTCTTCCATATGCTGGGAGGTGTCCTAAACCACCAATAGACCACTTCAGTAAACTCGCCAATACCCCTTCACAGACAAGATGAAGCTGGATGAAAGTCTATTAAGACAGTGATAGACTGTAGAACCGTGCCTAGAGCATCGATGCTGCTTACCTCCTTCGTCGATGGACGACAGTCGAGGTGAAGATGAAGTGCGCTTAGACTTCTTCTTCTTCTTGTGTCTCTTCCCCGAGTGTCCCGATGACCTCGAGTGGGACGAAGAGGACTTTGGGCTCCGAGAGCGGTCCCACTACCTCCTCTTCCTCAATCAGGACCGGGACCTCCGCGGAGTCTCTCTTGACGGTGGGGATCGGTGACCGACATCGTGCGGGCACAGGGCCCGCACGGCTTAAACCCTGTCTCTCACAAAGACATTCTTGCACACAGTGGAAAAAAAAATCTGGAATTCAACAAAAAGTAGAGAAAAAAACCTGTCAAAAAACGACAGAGGGGTAGCTGTTCCCGGATCTGCACTTGACTGGCGCGGAAAGAAAAGAACTGACAAGCGCCCACCTGGGTGGCCCCTATTTAGGTACTGTGATGTCATAACTGACGCTAACTACGCCGACGACGTCACACGGAGCCAAATGGAGCCACCAGACGGAGCACACAAGGGGAATTGCTCCGCAACATTTTCCTGTTCCACCCTGTCGCCTGAGAACTCAAATGTAAGGAATCTGCAGCAAGAAGTCTCTATCAGATACAAAGTTTCATTAGGGTCCAACCACGACATGTAGAGTATTTACCTAGATAGGCAGTTTCCCTTTCAGCAAGGTCCTGATATTCAGCAATGAGAATGGAGCGTCCATGAAGGGAAGTAGAGTTAGGACATTAGGAGTTGGCCCTATCGATATCAGTAAGTTCTGCCTCCACTCGCGCCAGGCTGTTGCAGATGTCTCAGAGGACCCCTGCATGTTTTGAGATATAGATTCCATGGATGTATGCCTGAAAAGCATCCCACAATGTGGCTTGGCTGTGAACGGAACCCGAGTTAAGCTCAAAATACTCAAGAATGCAGTAGCAGGATTCCAAACAGAAAACTGGGTCCAGAAGTGCTGTACTGGGGAAGCACCATCGCCGATCCCACCCCCCTTCATAGGGGATATCAAGCACTAACTTGACGGTGGCATAGTTGGACAATGTACGTGGCAGAAGCTGTACGTGTTTAAGAAAAAGACCGGCGTAGAGGATAATTGGGAAGGAAGGTGTGTCTCTAAGGAGATATGACAGTACCCGTTTGCCTTTCCGAGGATTATTAAGGCCGCGGATAGTCCATATCATAAACATGAGTTCCGCTATCTGTTTCCAAGCCTCAAACATTGATAGGAAAGGAGCGGTCGTGTAGGCAGAGTCGGGTGTGTGTGAAGCAAAAGGCGTTCTCGTCCAACATACTAAAGAAGCAGAAAGAAAACAAAAGGCAATACCCACGTAAACGATCAAAGAACCATCCTCCACCAACACTAGGTGATCGAGACCTAGCGAATCCCAATATTACCCAGAATACAAACAAAAAACCCAACATGTTATCCATGGAGTACGCCTCAGGGAGCGGGCAGCACTGCGGCAATCGAAGCCCTAGTTGAAGAGCAATACCTAGTGCAGGTACATAACTGTAGGGTTACAACAGAAAAGGTCGTTTTGAGATGCAAATAAGAGGGATCGATAACAGAAGTAATCAGCCAGAAGGCACAAAAAGTGGATGACAGTGTTTGTGGAGAAGACAGGGAGCACATCAGCCTGGTGGGAAAATGTCTGTACTGGCAGAGAAGTGGAGGTCCGCAGGCGAGCGCTCTGGGGTGGTGCAGGATGAAGAGGATTTATTAGGGCCCAGCTGTTTGCAGAAGGTAAGTACCTCCGCTTGAGTATCAGAGAATCAGGCATTGCCGTCCACGACCACCCGAAGCCTCACTGAATACAACATGCCATATTTAAGTCCCTGTTTGCGGAGCAGAACCTTAGCGTCGCTGAACTTTCGCCATGCTTCCTGCACGGCAAGTGTGGAGTCTGGGTAAATAGAGATCGTGGCACCCAGATACTGTAATGGGCCCTGTTCACAGGCCAGACAAAGCACATTATCCCGGTCCCTTTAATTGAGTAAGCGAACTACAATGGGGTGTGGTGGGGTCCCCAGAAGTGGACGGAGACCTAGTGATCTATGGGCCCTTTCCACCACAAACGTAGAAGTGAAGTGTTGAGTGCCAAACAAGTCAGAGAGCAGTCTATCCACAAAATGGTCAGGGCGCTAAATGTGCGTGGACTTCACAAGTCGCACTATGTGAATATTGTTCCTGCGCGAGCGCGCCTCGAGGTCCTCATTTTTAATAGCCACGCCTTCAAGAATCATTACGACTTTTCAAGTCGTTGGTTCAGAGAGGTCACACCATCTTCTAGAGCAGAAACAAGCTCTTCCGCTGCATCAAGGTGGGTGCCATGGTGTCCAAGTGTTCCCCCATGTGGTCCTGCCATGCAGCCAGGGTGTCGAAACGGGCATCAATGGCGCAGAATCCCGCTCAGAGCTCCGCCATGATAGCAGCAGAACCCCCCCTGTGGATCAGCAAGGCGAGACGCGCCGTGCCCCGTCCTCTTCTTCAGAGAGGGAGTCAGACGTCCCAGTCACCTTGACACGGTCAAAGGTGAGCTTGCGCTGTTTGGGGTCCACACGACCCAGGGCGAACAATCCACTAGATGCACAGTGATGACGGCAGTAGTACGGATCATGTGCGCCGCACAGGTGGATGGAGTGGTCCTGGCGGAGAAGAAAGTAGTCATCCCACGGGCCAAAGTAAGGCCCAAACTGCACCCGATCCCACAGGTGTCAGCGGGGAATGCCAGTGGACAGTGAGCACGACCTCTGGGAGCAGCAGAGTAATTGGAGTGCAGGTTAGGGATCCCACCGCATGTGGCTGGTTACCAGTGGAGAACACAAGGCAGGGGGCTCAGCCGGATGGTGCAGGAAGGCTCCCTAGCAGCTTGGCAGTAGCACAGCAACAGGTACAGTGGGCCCAGGGGCTGAGGGAGGGTTGCAAAGGGAGAAGGTGGGGTGATCAGTGTACTTACAGGCAGGATCTTCCTCGGAGTCATCACCCATGCAGATAGGTGAAGGTCCTAACCGCCAAGCAGAGCCAAGCATGTTGAGCAGATCGGTGGTAGCCTTCAAACCCATGAGTCGAAACGGGCCACAGGGAACTCCAATGGTTTCCTAGGTGCTCGTACACGCTGCCTCCGCCAGGCCTTCAGCACTGCAGCGAGGCAGGAGTGGAAGGGGCACCGGCGACACCCAGGCGTCAGGCAGTGAGGGCTCACGGGCGGGCCAAACAAGGAGTTGAAGGGGCCAGCACCACTCAGGGTCGGGAGGCACCGTCAGGAGCCACAGTCTACGGCCGCAAAGCCCAACGCATGCCGCTGGATCCCAAGCGAGTGCGGCCAGCAGGATGCACAGCCGGGAGGCACAGAAGGCCAACGCGGATGCTAGGAGAAGGTGGGAGGAGAGAGGGGGCACAGATGGAGGGCCCCAGTGAGGCTCGGTATCCTCAGGCTCACTCACAGCCTCTGTCGCCGCGGGGCATCCGTGGTGTGGCTAGTCCTCTCTCACCCGTCCTCAAACTCCAGCATTATGGCGAGTTGGTGGGGTTGCAGGTGGCATAATTCAGCTCATCTGGTGCGAGGGGATCAGCATCTTGACCCTCCGATGTGAAAGGATTGCGTTGGATAGCAGTAACCCGAAGGATGAGGGCTGTCGGCGCTAGAGCTTCACTGCAATGCGGCCATTACGGTAGATGGCGGGCCCACGCCCCCCATCATAGATACACGTTATACAAAACCTAAGTCTATTATAGCACAAGTTACTACTTGTGTAACGATATATCTGTAAGAGACATTAGTTAGTGATAGATTCCTTACCTTAGAATATCCCCAGGCGTCAGACTGGATCCGGAAAGTTTTTCGTCAGCAGTACCCCTGCGCGTCGGTAGGTGGCGTCGTGCGGCTCCGCGTTCGTCGCTGGCGTCGTAGGTGCCGAGATGACGTCACGGAGACTACTTAGGCGCCATCCATGCGCGCTGACGTCAGTTCTGTACACGACTTTCCGCGCCAGGAACGCAGAGCCATGCAAGAAACTGACTACTGGTGCCATGAAACTAGGGCCCTGAAAGGGATGACCTTAACCCTAGAATCAGTTTGCAGAACGGGGAGGATGGGTGGGGCGGTAAGGAATCTATCACTAACTAATGTCTCTTACAGATATATCGTTACACAAGTAGTAACTTGTGCATCTGAAAGAGACACGTTAGTGATAGATTCCTTACCTTAGAATAGATACCCCAGCAATACCAACCCCGGTGGTGGGTCTGCGAATAGATTACACCAGAAAGTCACGGAGAACAGAACGGCCAAAGAAGCCGTCTCTCCGGACTTGACTGTCAAAGCAGTAATGCTTGATAAATGTGTGCAGCGAGGCCCACGTGGCTGCCTGACAAATATCCTGCAAGGGAACGCCGCGTCCCAAGGCAGTAGTGGCTGCTGTCGCCCTGGTAGAATGGGCACGCATCCCCACAGGAGGCTCCTTCTTAGCCAAGGAGTAACATGCTTTGATGCACAAAACGACCCACCGAGAGGTGGTGCGTTAGTGCACGGCCCGACCTTTTTTGGCGCCCACGTAGCCAACAAAGAGCTGGTCATCCACCCGGAACTGTTGTGTGCGCTTTAGATAGAACAAGAGCGCACGTTTTGGGTCCAGACGATGGAGCCTCTCTTCCTCTTTTGAAGGATGCAGAGGCGGAAAGAAAGTGGGCAAAGTAATGGTCTGCCCGATGTGGAAGGGCGTGACAACCTTTGGCAAGAAAGAAGCACGGGTCCTTAAAACCACCTTGTCCGGATGAACAGAAAGGAAAGGAGGTTTAGAAGAAAGAGCCTGGAGCTCACTCACTCTTCTGGCAGAGGTGATAGCTACCAGGAAAGCCGTCTTTAGAGTAAGAAGACGTAAAGGACAGTGACGAAGGGGCTCGAAGGGAGCGCACATGAGATAGGTCAAGACAAGATTTAAGTCCCATTGAGGCATTATGAAAGGCACGGGAGGAAACGTGTGTGTAATGCCTTTGAGGAAACGGTTAACAACCGGGGACTTAAAGAGAGAAGGCTGATCTGGAAGCCGGAGAAAGGCGGAGATGGCCGAAAGATAACCTTTGACAGTGCCCAGAGCAGAGCCCTGCTGGGCCAAGGATAGTAGGAACAGAAGGACTTCAGAAAGAGGGGCAGAAAGGGGATCCACAGACTTCGCTGTGCACCATGCCACAAACTTGTTCCACCTGCAGGCGTACACCGTCTTAGTGGAGGGACGCCTAGCTGCCAAAATGACATCACAGACTACGGGAGGAAGATCGAAAGCTGTCAACTGTCGCCGCTCAATCTCCACGCATGGAGGTGGAGGCTGGACAGGTTCGGGTGGAGGACCGTCCCCTGCTGCTGCGACAGAAGGTCCTCCCGAAGAGGCAGTCGGATCGGGGGATCGATCGCCATGTTGAGTAGCTCGGGATACCAGTATCTTCGTGCCCAATCCGGAGCCACAAGGATGACTTGGGCCCGGTCGCGCCGAATCTTCTTCAGCACTCTGGGCAGAAGTGGTATAGGCGGAAAGGCGTACAACAGACCGCAACTCCATTCGCGACGAAAAGCGTCGCCGAGCGAGTGCCGCCTTGGAAATTCCAACGCGCAGAACTGATGACATTGCGCGTTCTCTTCGGTGGCTAATAGATCTAACCAAGGCTCTCCCCACTGCAGAAAGAGACCTTGCGCCACGTCCAAGTTCAGACGCCATTCGTGATCCATCAAGCACCGGCGGCTGAGTTCGTCTGCCCTGGCGTTCAGAGAACCTGCCAGGTGTTGAACCACCAAGGTAATACCTTGATGTTCCAGCCATGTCCAGAGGCGCAGAGCCTCCTGACATAGGGTCCACGACCCCACCCGCCCTGTTTGTTGCAATACCACATGGCGGTGGTGTTGTCTGTGAACACCTGCACTACACCTCCCCGGACAGAGGGAAGGAATGCCTTTAGTGCAAGTCGGATCGCCCGAAGCTCCAAAAGATTGATATGGAGCCGGGACTCCGCCGGAGACCAGAGGCCTCTGATCTCCGCCTCTCCCAAGTGGCCGCCCCATCCCAGGAGGGACGCATCCGTCACCACTGTGTGCTCCAGTGGGGAAGGGAGAGGGATCTGCCATTGACCCAATCGCGATTCGTGAGCCACCACTGCAATTGTTGTGCAGTGCCCTCCGAGATCTGGACAAGATCGGACAGGTTGCCCTGATGCTGTGCCCACTGGAACTTCAGGTCCCAATGCAGAGCCCGCATATGCCACCTGGCATGTTGCAGTAGCAGAATGCAGGAGGCCATCAGGCCCAGGAGCCGGAGGGTCATCCTGACTGAAACCCGGGATAGAGGCTGAAAGATCGGAATCATAGCCTGAATATCCCGGACTCGCTGCTCGGGAGGATAAACCCGAAACTGCGTGGAATCCAGAACCGCTCCGATGAAGGGGAGCTTCTCAGAAGGACTCAGGTGCGACTTTGGCACGCTGATGGAGAACCCCAGCAACTGCCGGAGGTCGCCGTAGTCTGAAGGTGGGTGACGACTGCCTGGGGCGAGCCCGCCGTCAACAACCAGTTGTCGAGGTAGGGGAAGACTGACACCCCTGACCTGCGCAGATGAGCTGCAACCACCGCCATGACCTTCGTGAACACCCGAGGGGCGCTTGTAAGGCCGAAGGGGAGCACAGTAAGCTGAAAATGCTCCTGGCCTACCGTGAACCGCAGGTAACGCCGGTGGGCCGGCAGGACGGGAATGTGAAAATATGCGTCCTGCAAGTCCAACGCTACTATCCGTCTCCAGGGTCGAGGGCAGCCAAGACCTGAGCCAGAGTCAACATCTTGAACTTCTCTGTCCGGAGGAAGCGATTGACGTTCCGGAGGTGTAAGATGGGGCGCAAGCCCCCCTTGTCCTTTTTGGGGACCAGAAAGTAGTGGGAATAACAACCATGTCCTACGTCTGGCCCAGGAACGCGCCCGATGGCCCCCTTGGCCAAGAGGGCTGTGACATCCTGTCGGAGAAGCGCTAAGTGATCCCCCGACATGCGGTGGAACTGAGGTGGCATGGACGTGGGGCAGACTCGAAGGGGAGGGAATAGCCCCTTCGGACGATTTGTAGCAACCAGCTGTCCGAAGTGACAGAGCCCCAGTGGGGGAGGTGATGTTGAATCCTGCCGCCCACCGGCGTGGGGTGCACTGCAAAGCGCGGAATAGGAAGGCTTTGAGGCGGGGGCTGCGGGAGCGGAGGTGGGCTGACCCGCACGCTGGCCCCCTGTGCCGCCACGGCGGCCACCACGCCCGCGGCCGCGCTGAGGCCGGTTCTGCGCCGGCCTTTGGTAGAACGGACGTGTAGAGGCACCCCTGCCGCGGCCACGAAAGGAACGAAAAGTAGACGTGGCCGGGCGGGTGGTGGAGAGACCCAAGGACTTGGCTGTAGCCCGAGAGTCCTTAAAACGCTCCAGCGCACTGTCTGCCTTATCGCCAAAAAGGCGAGTGCCATCAAAAGGCATGTCCATGAGGGAACTCTGGACATCCCCCGAAAACCCCGTGGACCACAGCCAGGCATGTCGCCGCAAGGCCACTGTTGTGGAGATGGCTCTTCCCAAAGAGTCCGCGGTGTCCAACCGACACCGAATTGCGAACTTCGCGGCATCTTTCCCCTCTGCAACAGCTTGGGAAAGCACAGCCCGAACCTCTTCGGGGCACTGGGGCAGAGTTTGCGCCACCGTGTCCCACACAGCGTGAGAATAGCGGCCCAAGAGGCATGCGTTGTTGACCGACCGCAGCCCCAGGCTGGCAGAGGAAAACAACCTTTTGCCAAGCTCTGTTTGGGAAGTGGAAGCCGGAATGACCAGGCTCTCCGGTGTCGGAGGAGTCGTCAAAAAGGCAGGGTCACCCGGTGCCGGGCGGTGACGTGTGGCCATATTTTTATCCACAGGGACCCCTGTGGCTGGCCTAGACCAGGTACCCATCAAAACATCCGTTAAGGCCTCATTGAACGGAAGCAGAGGTCCCACAGAACTTGCCGCCGGCTGAAGCACTGCAGTAAGGAGGTTAGGTTTGAGGGTAACAGTAGGCAGGGTAAGGCCAAGAGCCTGAGCTGCTCTACGGAGCACCACAGTGTATGTGGCGCCTTCCTCCATGACAGTGGGAGGAGACACAAACCCAGGCGCAGAGGAGAGGCCAAGGCCACCTTCATCCTCTGAGTCTTCTGCTCGAACGGCGCCAAGAACGGCGCCGATCCGGCTCCATGTCCCAAGTAGGAGGTGGGACGACGGAACTCAGTGCGGAGCCGGGAATGGAGCCGCAAGGGGCGCCAGGGCCGGAGCTGCCGGCGGAGGACCGTGCGGCGCCGGGGCTGGAGCCGCCGGCAAAGGACCGTGCGACGCCGGGGCCAAAGCCGCCGGCGGAGGACCTTGCGGTGCCGGGGCCGGAGCAGCCGGCGGAGGACCTTGCGGTGCCGGGGCCGGAGCCGGTGGCAAGCAAGGGCCCTCAATAGGGATCGCGGGGACCGAAGGCGCGCCGGCGGGAGCCCTAGGCCTGAAAAGGCAGCCCATGGCGGCAAGAAACTCTTGCACCTGGGCCGGAGCCTCCGACGGACCCGGTAGGGCGGGTAGACCGCGGGACTCACAGGCTCCAACTGAGCCGTGGGGGGAAAGACCCCTGCCCCCCTCGTCCGCATCCGGAGACCGACGGGGGGGGGAGGTCGGAGAGCGTACGCGGTTCTTCGACCGGTACTTGTGAAGTCTCTTACCCGATTCCGAGGGCGAAGACGCGGACCCCGAGTAGCGATGATGATGGCTCCACGGTCGGTCCCTCGACCGACCCCTGGGCGTCGAACGGCGTCGAGACGACTGTCGGGCCTCCAGCAGCTTTCGGAACCGCTCCCGCAAAGCCTTCGGAGCCATGGCCAGACAGTAGGAACATGACCGGAAGTCATGGTCGCGCTCCAGACAGTAGAAACAGACGCTATGGGGGCAGCCACCGACCTCGGACGGCGGCAGGCCCCGCAAGATTGAAACTGAGCATCCGTACGTGGCACCAGGAGTCAAGACTCAAAAGAAGTAGGACAAAGTCCCAAAAAGAAATTAGTCAAAAAATGACTAGGGTATGTGTTCTTAACCGGATCTGCGCTTGCTGGCGCGGAAAAAGAAAGAACTGACGTCAGCGCGCATGGGTGGCACCTAAGTAGTCTCCGTGACGTCATCTCGGCGCCTACGACGCCAGCGACGAACACGGAGCCGCACAACGCCACCTACTGACGCGCAGGGGTACTGCTGACGAAAAACTTTCCGGATCCAGTCTGACGCCTGGGGATATTCTAAGGTAAGGAATCTATCACTAACGTGTCTCTTTCAGATATTTGGTTTTCATAGGAGTCTCTATATGTTTATTGGCCATTGCCTGATCCATACGTATCCAGTGTCTTTCACATCTATTCGAGAACACATCTTGAATGAGAGTCCTGATAATACTTTGAAATGAATGAACAGGCCATCCTTCTTCTCTCCTTGAATTTAATAGTAGTTTCCTCTAAACCCCCTGTTTTTTTCAGTACAGTTTAATTGTGATTTTCTCTGCTGGAGCCATACAGTCTTTCATTTAGAAAGTCAAACTGCGAGGGTGGGGAGGAAGTATAACCGAATAAATAAGATATTTATCTTGAAAATGCCATCTTCCCTAACCACACGATACACAGATGTTTGGAGCAGTATATCAGGTCACTTTCTAATCAGCTGAACATTTTGGGACAATTAGTAGGGTAAAGCCATCCACCTACAGCTTGACAGTAGTTCCCGAATAATGTACCTCTCCTGTTGCCCATTTTAAGCCTTCCAACTCTGAGCTCTATTTTTATGTAATAATAATTTCAGATTTGTGCATGCTCAAAATACTGATACACCTAATTATTTCCCTATTTTTTTTATCTTAAGCTTCAATAAATAAAACACATCATCAGCAAAAAGACAGCTTTTCTGCTTGTCTCCTACAATCTTAATATTTAATATATAATGGTTGTTCCTAACATTGCCTGGTAAGTACAATGGGGACAATGGACACTCTTGTCTCACCATCCTAGCTAGTAGCATCCTATTAAACAATTTGACATTACCCAGAATTATTGTAGATGGTGTAATTGTTTGCCAGCATTACGTTTCTCATATTTCCCCATCCCTATTTTCTTCAACATCCTTGAAATAAAAGGCCATTGACATCAGTCAAATACCTTTTGGCGCTGGGAATACTACAGCCTTTGGTTAAGTAAACACACTGGAAGTATGTAGAACTTGCTGTAAATGTATTCCCTGGCTATGGAAGGGTGTAAATGTTTGCCTCTATCTAATGGGGCTTTCAGCTGATCACCCAGCTTAGACGTAAGGCATGAAATCTCCACTTTTGTCAGATATTGTCCCTCAACTCTAGTAACAGTCTACACTGATGTCTTTTTTTTTTATTCTGACAAGACCTTTACACACTGTGATCTTTTTGGGCTGGTAACCGGTGTGCTGAGCTACTCAGCTTTACTGCTCTTCTAATAAAATCTATTTCAACTTTTATATGGAACATTCAGATTTGTTCATGAAAAGCAAGATAAGCTGGTCACTGACGGCCACAAATTTCACCCAGTCCTTTCTAGAGCCTATGTTTAGCGTGTAGCACATAATTCTCCCAGTGCCCCTGACATCCTGTACCATCAAGTCACTGATTTCCTCTCCCCACAGTTACTGTCAAAGTATTCTTTTATTTAATTCCTTACTTTACGGATTAGGTCCTTAAAGAAACACTGAGTGAGCTTAAACTTCACTGAGTTTGATTCTCTGCTACCCAATATGTTCAGTCATTACGACCAGAGCTGATAAGATCCATATATTTTGTGACATTTGTTATAAGGCAGGCCATTCTAGTTCAAATCATTTTATATACATGTAATGTAATGTAAATAGGTACTTATAGAGCGCACGGCTACTCCACAGAGTGTCCCGGTGCTACAAGACCACGAGACAGGCATTAGCACTCCTACATGATAGAGGGCAGGAGACCAGGCTATTGCAGAAAAAGCCAGGTCTTCAACTGCTTCCTGAAGGTAAGAAGATCTTGCACCTGCCTAAGGGATAATGGGAGACAATTCCATAACCGAGAGGCCAGGACTTGATAGGAACGACCGCCCAGATGGGAGCGGAAAACCTTGGGGTAGTCAACAGAAGCTGTGATGACTATCTCAGGGCTCTCTGTGGGACGTAATGCTGAATCCTTTTCCTGATGTAGACGGCTCCAGTATTATGTAGAGCTCTGTGCGCCAAAGCTAAAGCTTTGAACTGAATCCTCTTCCGGACCGGCAACCAGTGCAGAGACTTCAGATGGGTGGACATGCGCTCTCTGGGACCTACGATGAAAATTGCTCTAGCCGCCGCATTCTGCACCACCTTCAGGCGGTTTAAAAGATAATCCGGTAGGCCCAGATACAGGACATTGACGTAGTCCAACCGTGATACAATCAGGGCTTGGACTACAATCTTCCTGTACTTAACTGGAAGCAGAGGAAGGAAGTTTTTTAACATTTTTAACAGACCAAAGCAGGTGCCAGCCACTGTTTGGATCTGAGCCTTCATAGATAGGTTAGCATCTAGCTTGACTCCTAAGTTCTTCACAGTGCTTACAGGGGCTACAGGTGGGGACATCTCCTGAGGCCACCACTGGCGCCATGCTTCGCCAGGTGAGGGCCCGAAGAAAATTATCTCAGATTTCTCCGGGTTGCACATGCAGATAGAACATACCATTATCCGTTGTATGATGTTTCTGGCAGGAGCCTACAACCCCCTACTATCTTTCTGAAAAGATATCAACAGATCTTGACTGTAGGATCCTGGGTTATTAGTTGTGCGGGAGGTGAGGCCTGCACAAGTAAGAGGTCCACAATCTCCAATTTCTGGGAACCAAGAGCCCCATTGTAGCGCTTGCCTCTCTCAGGGTAGCAAAGCTGACCCGTCCAAGGCCTATTCAGAGGAGGTGGTGTGGGCTATTAATCACCATTCGCTGGTGCGCAGGAAAAGGAATGTGCCCTTATTGCTTTAGATACAGAAACAGTGTTTGATACCTTAGAATGAGACTACCCATTTTTGGTTTTCTCTAAACACTGATTTAGTGGGAAATTTCTGAGCTGGCGTCCTTACTTTAAACCACATCCACAGCAATACTGAAAACGGTTGCCATAATTTCAAATAGCTGCAACATAAAGAGTGGTTGTAGGCATAGGTGTCTACCCTCGCCCTTATTGTCTATTTGTACTGGAGTCTTTGGCAATAAAACTTCGAAAGAAACTGCAAGTTTGGGGAACTAGAATAACGTTAACACAACATATTGTATCGATGTATGCTGGTGACAGATTGACTTATGTCATTCATACTCTTAAGGAAGCCCAATTGCTTCCCAGAGAGCTTGATAGATTTGGTGTGGTGTTGAGAATAACAACCAATTCAGGCAAATCTGTAATATTTCTATTTGGGGGCTAGGTTACACAGCCCGTAGACTCTCTTCCTGCAGTGGGACTTGGATGGAAAATAGATACATTCAGAAACTTAGTACGCAATTTGACACTCTGAGGAAAAACTATATAAATATAATATAGGAAAGGTCATACAGGGCTGATATCCTCGGTCAAGTTGTGGAACACAATTCCCCTATCAGTCAGTCACTCAAGGGATGTATTGCCCTGGATAAGATGGTGTTCCTATCCAGATGACTCTATGTGATACAAAACTATGTCCTCTATCTCCAGGGAGAGTTTCAGTGTGCTAGCCAGGTTATTAATAACTTTGGTATGGCTCTGGGAATGGAGTAGAGTCAAGTTAGTCACACTTACATTGGAACGGCACCATAGAGGTCATGCACTTCAAGATCTAGAATTGTATTTAGCCGGCCAACTTCAACATGGAACAAAAAAGTGCTCACCAGATGATAACTTGGAGAACAGGTTGCTACGGGGCTCCGTAGACAACGTACTCTCTCTGTGATACTTATGAGAGGGGGAACATATCATCTCGATACCCATACTCAATAAGACAGGTTGAAAAGGCAAGGGAAATATCAGTGAAGGAAGCCCTGAGCTGGCCCTCCTTCTTGAGAGAATTGCAGATCTGGTGGGTGCAGGCCCTTAAAGACATATCAGTGAGGCGCAAATGAGAGAGGGTGGCTGTACCATTATAGTAAATTTATATCCAGGGGACCCCTTGCTTACATTTTTCAGAGGCTCAATGAAGCCTTTGAAGTAAGACCCACTCAGTCCCTACAGTATGCCAAATTGGCATGAAATGCCAGTGAAAGTTGGACAGGATATCCCCAAGCTCCTAAACCATCCCAAATGTTTGAGACCATATTTACCTCAAGACATGATATGGGTCATTAATCCAAAATCAGGGGTGTGGAATTCCTATAGCCGGACGCCCAGGACATATTGTTTGAACTCAAGGACAACAAGTTTTCAAGTTTATTTTGTCCTTGGGACAAGTAGGCTCAATCTCCTGCAGTACAAACCCTTTTGCTGTCAATGTACAGTACCACATTATATAGCAAGGAAGGGAAATGTCTGCTGTTGAGGTAATATTTGTATCCATATGTTAACGCTGTTCGAACTTGTATTTATGGTTCATTAATGCAAAGCCTTTATTATTATTAGGGTGGGCGCTCTAAAAACAAGCATTTGCAATGCAATCGGTCTCACCTTTGGGACCTTATATGTATTTAGCTATGCAGCACATTAGCCTGGGTGCTGAAACATCTACTGTTCTTTAACATGGAGGGAAAGTAAGCACCAAACTGCAAATAGGGATTGCGGGGCCCGAAGGCGCGCCGGCGGGAGCCCTAGGCCTGAAAAGGCAGCCCATGGCGGCAAGAAACTCTTGCACCTGGGCCGGAGCCTCCGACGGACCCGGTAGGGCGGGTAGACCGCGGGACTCACAGGCTCCAACTGAGCCGTGGGGGGAAAGACCCCTGCCCCCCTCGTCCGCGTCCGGAGACCGACGGGGGGGGAGGTCGGAGAGCGTACGCGGTTCTTCGACCGGTACTTGTGAAGTCTCTTACCCGATTCCGAGGGCGAAGACGCGGACCCCGAGTAGCGATGATGATGGCTCCACGGTCGGTCCCTCGACCGACCCCTGGGCGTCGAACGGCGCCGAGACGACTGTCGGGCCTCCAGCAGCTTTCGGAACCGCTCCCGCAAAGCCTTCGGAGCCATGGCCAGACAGTAGGAACATGACCGGAAGTCATGGTCGCGCTCCAGACAGTAGAAACAGACGCTATGGGGGCAGCCACCGACCTCGGACGGCGGCAGGCCACGCAAGATTGAAACTGAGCATCCGTACGTGGCACCAGGAGTCAAGACTCAAAAGAAGTAGGACAAAGTCCCAAAAAGAAATTAGTCAAAAAATGACTAGGGTATGTGTTCTTAACCGGATCTGCGCTTGCTGGCGCGGAAAAAGAAAGAACTGACGTCAGCGCGCATGGGTGGCACCTAAGTAGTCTCCGTGATGTCATCTCGGCGCCTACGACGCCAGCGACGAACACGGAGCCGCACGACGCCACCTACCGACGCGCAGGGGTACTGCTGACGAAAAACTTTCCGGATCCAGTCTGACGCCTGGGGATATTCTAAGGTAAGGAATCTATCACTAACGTGTCTCTTTCAGATATTTGGTTTTCATAGGAGTCTCTATATGTTTATTGGCCATTGCCTGATCCATACGTATCCAGTGTCTTTCACATCTATTCGAGAACACATCTTGAATGAGAGTCCTGATAATACTTTGAAATAAATGAACAGGCCATCCTTCTTCTCTCCTTGAATTTAATAGTAGTTTCCTCTAAACCCCCTGTTTTTTTCAGTACAGTTTAATTGTGATTTTCTCTGCTGGAGCCATACAGTCTTTCATTTAGAAAGTCAAACTGCGAGGGTGGGGAGGAAGTATAACCGAATAAATAAGATATTTATCTTGAAAATGCCATCTTCCCTAACCACACGATACACAGATGTTTGGAGCAGTATATCAGGTCACTTTCTAATCAGCTGAACATTTTGGGACAATTAGTAGGGTAAAGCCATCCACCTACAGCTTGACAGTAGTTCCCGAATAATGTACCTCTCCTGTTGCCCATTTTAAGCCTTCCAACTCTGAGCTCTATTTTTATGTAATAATAATTTCAGATTTGTGCATGCTCAAAATACTGATACACCTAATTATTTCCCTATTTTTTTTTATCTTAAGCTTCAATAAATAAAACACATCATCAGCAAAAAGACAGCTTTTCTGCTTGTCTCCTACAATCTTAATATTTAATATATAATGGTTGTTCCTAACATTGCCTGGTAAGTACAATGGGGACAATGGACACTCTTGTCTCACCATCCTAGCTAGTAGCATCCTATTAAACAATTTGACATTACCCAGAATTATTGTAGATGGTGTAATTGTTTGCCAGCATTACGTTTCTCATATTTCCCCATCCCTATTTTCTTCAACATCCTTGAAATAAAAGGCCATTGACATCAGTCAAATACCTTTGGCGCTGGGAATACTACAGCCTTTGGTTAAGTAAACACACTGGAAGTATGTAGAACTTGCTGTAAATGTATTCCCTGGCTATGGAAGGGTGTAAATGTTTGCCTCTATCTAATGGGGCTTTCAGCTGATCACCCAGCTTAGACGTAAGGCATGAAATCTCCACTTTTGTCAGATATTGTCCCTCAACTCTAGTAACAGTCTACACTGATGTCTTTTTTTTTATTCTGACAAGACCTTTACACACTGTGATCTTTTTGGGCTGGTAACCGGTGTGCTGAGCTACTCAGCTTTACTGCTCTTCTAATAAAATCTATTTCAACTTTTATATGGAACATTCAGATTTGTTCATGAAAAGCAAGATAAGCTGGTCACTGACGGCCACAAATTTCACCCAGTCCTTTCTAGAGCCTATGTTTAGCGTGTAGCACATAATTCTCCCAGTGCCCCTGACATCCTGTACCATCAAGTCACTGATTTCCTCTCCCCACAGTTACTGTCAAAGTATTCTTTTATTTAATTCCTTACTTTACGGATTAGGTCCTTAAAGAAACACTGAGTGAGCTTAAACTTCACTGAGTTTGATTCTCTGCTACCCAATATGTTCAGTCATTACGACCAGAGCTGATAAGATCCATATATTTTGTGACATTTGTTATAAGGCAGGCCATTCTAGTTCAAATCATTTTATATACATGTAATGTAATGTAAATAGGTACTTATAGAGCGCACGGCTACTCCACAGAGTGTCCCGGTGCTACAAGACCACGAGACAGGCATTAGCACTCCTACATGATAGAGGGCAGGAGACCAGGCTATTGCAGAAAAAGCCAGGTCTTCAACTGCTTCCTGAAGGTAAGAAGATCTTGCACCTGCCTAAGGGATAATGGGAGACAATTCCATAACCGAGAGGCCAGGACTTGATAGGAACGACCGCCCAGATGGGAGCGGAAAAACCTTGGGGTAGTCAACAGAAGCTGTGATGACGATCTCAGGGCTCTCTGTGGGACGTAATGCTGAATCCTTTTCCTGATGTAGACGGCTCCAGTATTATGTAGAGCCCTGTGCGCCAAAGCTAAAGCTTTGAACTGAATCCTCTTCCGGACCGGCAACCAGTGCAGAGACTTCAGATGGGTGGACATGCGCTCTCTGGGACCTACGATGAAAATTGCTCTAGCCGCCGCATTCTGCACCACCTGCAGGCGGTTTAAAAGATAATCCGGTAGGCCCAGATACAGGACATTGACGTAGTCCAACCGTGATACAATCAGGGCTTG
The DNA here is from genome assembly GCA_963921515.1 of Calotriton arnoldi. Lineage (NCBI taxonomy): Eukaryota > Metazoa > Chordata > Amphibia > Caudata > Salamandridae > Calotriton > Calotriton arnoldi. The sequence continues at coordinate 1,549,659 of CAWUFW010000086.1, forward strand.
GACTACAATCTTCCTGTACTTAACTGGAAGCAGAGGAAGGAAGATTTTTAAAATTTTTAACAGACCAAAGCAGGTGCCAGCCACTGTTTGGATCTGAGCCTTCATAGATAGGTTAGCATCTAGCTTGACTCCTAAGTTCTTCACAGTGCTTACAGGGGCTACAGGTGGGGACATCTCCTGAGGCCACCACTGGCGCCATGCTTCGCCAGGTGAGGGCCCGAAGAAAATGATCTCAGATTTCTCCGGGTTGCACATGCAGATAGAACATACCATTATCCGTTGTATGATGTTTCTGGCAGGAGCCTACAACCCCCTACTATCTTTCTGAAAAGATATCAACAGATCTTGACTGTAGGATCCTGGGTTATTAGTTGTGCGGGAGGTGAGGCCTGCACAAGTAAGAGGTCCACAATCTCCAATTTCTGGGAACCAAGAGCCCCATTGTAGCGCTTTGCCTCTCTCAGGGTAGCAAAGCTGACCCGTCCAAGGCCTATTCAGAGGAGGTGGTGTGGGCTATTAATCACCATTCGCTGGTGCGCAGGAAAAGGAATGTGCCCTTATTGCTTTAGATACAGAAACAGTGTTTGATACCTTAGAATGAGACTACCCATTTTTGGTTTTCTCTAAACACTGATTTAGTGGGAAATTTCTGAGCTGGCGTCCTTACTTTAAACCACATCCACAGCAATACTGAAAACGGTTGCCATAATTTCAAATAGCTGCAACATAAAGAGTGGTTGTAGGCATAGGTGTCTACCCTCGCCCTTATTGTCTATTTGTACTGGAGTCTTTGGCAATAAAACTTCGAAAGAAACTGCAAGTTTGGGGAACTAGAATAACGTTAACACAACATATTGTATCGATGTATGCTGGTGACAGATTGACTTATGTCATTCATACTCTTAAGGAAGCCCAATTGCTTCCCAGAGAGCTTGATAGATTTGGTGTGGTGTTGAGAATAACAACCAATTCAGGCAAATCTGTAATATTTCTATTTGGGGGCTAGGTTACACAGCCCGTAGACTCTCTTCCTGCAGTGGGACTTGGATGGAAAATAGATACATTCAGAAACTTAGTACGCAATTTGACACTCTGAGGAAAAACTATATAAATATAATATAGGAAAGGTCATACAGGGCTGATATCCTCGGTCAAGTTGTGGAACACAATTCCTCTATCAGTCAGTCACTCAAGGGATGTATTGCCCTGGATAAGATGGTGTTCCTATCCAGATGACTCTATGTGATACAAAACTATGTCCTCTATCTCCAGGGAGAGTTTCAGTGTGCTAGCCAGGTTATTAATAACTTTGGTATGGCTCTGGGAATGGAGTAGAGTCAAGTTAGTCACACTTACATTGGAACGGCACCATAGAGGTCATGCACTTCAAGATCTAGAATTGTATTTAGCCGGCCAACTTCAACATGGAACAAAAAAGTGCTCACCAGATGATAACTTGGAGAACAGGTTGCTACGGGGCTCCGTAGACAACGTACTCTCTCTGTGATACTTATGAGAGGGGGAACATATCATCTCGATACCCATACTCAATAAGACAGGTTGAAAAGGCAAGGGAAATATCAGTGAAGGAAGCCCTGAGCTGGCCCTCCTTCTTGAGAGAATTGCAGATCTGGTGGGTGCAGGCCCTTAAAGACATATCAGTGAGGCGCAAATGAGAGAGGGTGGCTGTACCATTATAGTAAATTTATATCCAGGGGACCCCTTGCTTACATTTTTCAGAGGCTCAATGAAGCCTTTGAAGTAAGACCCACTCAGTCCCTACAGTATGCCAAATTGGCATGAAATGCCAGTGAAAGTTGGACAGGATATCCCCAAGCTCCTAAACCATCCCAAATGTTTGAGACCATATTTACCTCAAGACATGATATGGGTCACTAATCCAAAATCAGGGGTGTGGAATTCCTATAGCCGGACGCCCAGGACATATTGTTTGAACTCAAGGACAACAAGTTTTCAAGTTTATTTTGTCCTTGGGACAAGTAGGCCCAATCTCCTGCAGTACAAACCCTTTTGCTGTCAATGTACAGTACCACATTATATAGCAAGGAAGGGAAATGTCTGCTGTTGAGGTAATATTTGTATCCATATGTTAACGCTGTTCGAACTTGTATTTATGGTTCATTAATGCAAAGCCTTTATTATTATTAGGGTGGGCGCTCTAAAAACAAGCATTTGCAATGCAATCGGTCTCGCCTTTGGGACCTTATATGTATTTAGCTATGCAGCACATTAGCCTGGGTGCTGAAACATCTACTGTTCTTTAACATGGAGGGAAAGTAAGCACCAAACTGCGTGACACGCCAGGTATGGGAACACATGGAGAGAAATATTGCCTTTCAGCGGGAAATGGTATAGTCCAAAGCTCTGTTTTTAATATAAAATCAGGGCCTTCGGTGGTCATATCACTGAAAATACAAGATTTGAAAAAAATATTATTGCCTACGGGTGCTCACGGAAGCCAATTTCTATGGACTGGAATCTAGAGAATGCTAAAGTGATTCTGGTATTTTACTGACCTCTGCTGGTCGTTTTCTATCAAGACAGTTAAATAGAGGCAGTTGAACAGAAAAAAAAAAGCCCCTAAGCGGAAGCAGACAAGTCCTAGGGCTGATCTCCAGAGCCCACAAAGTACATACACATATAAGTATATACTAAAGTATATACAAGAGGTCTCGAATGCTCGACCTAAAAAATGTTGTAAGCTCGGACTGCACTACTGACAGTGCTTCCAGTAAAAAGAGGTGTACAAACGTTTACAAGGCTACTTATAATGCTTCCAGAACGCTCTCTGATTAGATGTAAATATTTGCAGAAGTGTGAAAGCAAGATTCATGATTCTTTGCTTTCAAAATAAAATGTTCACAAAAAAATGCAACTAGGAAAAAAAACGTTTCGCAAAACTACTGTGAAATTTAAGGTACCATTTCTTTTAAGCATCATTTAGTAAAAAGCGTTGAGGTATGCGGCCGCAGGTACTTTCTTCGCTCCTTAGCGGCGGCTCCACAGTGCTGCTTGCCTCTAGTCGTGGTGCGGTCTTCCCGCCGCTAGTTGTACCGCGCTCCTTGTCTATGCGCCCAGCTTGTCTCTACCCCCCCGGGCGGCCGGCGCTTCTGCTTTCCGCTTCCCGAAGCATTAAGAGACGCGTACGGCCACCGACTCCTACATGGGGAAAGTGAAGATTTTATTTCTGCAGCTGATAGCTACCAGCTGATATTTAGAGCCTCTTGCCTGGAACAGAACACCCGTGTGACGGGTAAGATCAAATGCTCGCTCAGGGACCGGCCCAGCCACATTAACCCCTCATTATCAGCAGGGAGCAGTGGTCCCAGGCCCTGGGCCTTTTCTGACATCAGCCTGTAGGCTATTTCGATTTCAGGGCATCGTCCCTAGTTACTATTATCTCCTCAAATATCAGCAACCCTCAGGGCTGAGCTGTGTGTTATGGAGCAATTTGATGATTACTATGAGGAGGAAGAGGAGGTAGCTTACCTCCCCATTGATGATAATTTTTGTCAGGTTATGGACGCCTCTATATTTAAGGTGGTTTCTCAGTTAGTGGCACCCTTGGAGAGGAAGATACTTCAACTCCAGGCTCAATGCCAGAAACCCCTCGATCAGAGGGAAGACCACTTTGGGGCTCAAAACCCCTTACCAGCCTTCCACCTATACCTCAGAACCCAAGCGCAAGCGTGTGGAAGAGGCGGGGGTCGATGTGGATGCTTTTGGACACCTCAAAAAAGTCTTTATGGATTCCCAAGCCCCCTCTACCCTGACCAATACGTCGGGAGACCTGTGGGGGCCCTCCAGGAACCCGGACATGCCTCTCGCGGGGGACCCGGACGACTCTCCCCATACCTCGGATGGGGACAGGGACTCTGGCAGGCCATGGCGCCCGGGGGCGACTGGCCCTGTGACGGAGTCCCTAGACCCGTCCGACATGATGAACCCTGACGACCTGCTCCACCCTAGATTGGCAGAATGGACCCCTGCCCCAAAGGTGGCATCATACATTGCCGCTAGGCTGCAGAAACCGTTGGACAAGGAGGTGAGTAGCTGCCTACGGGCTGAATGCCCTAGACCAGCGCTGGAGGGAAAAGTCTCCCTCACGCTGGAAATAGATTCAAAGAAGGCCATCTTCTTGGCCAAGTTTGTTTGTGATCCAAAAAAGGGAATTGACCATTCTTGGCGTTCATGCCAAGATAAACTGCTGGACGTGGCGGGCCCTCTGGCCAAGATTCTCAACATGGCAGAGGACGCTAAAGCTACTGGCGACGACCTATCCCTAGAGGCATTATCTAGTTGGGCCCAGAGGGTGATCGTTTTCCTGTGAAATGCGAATTCCACAATTTCCATGAAAAGGCGTAGTTCTCTGTTGATCAAAATCGATCCAAAAGTGGCAAGCTCGCCACCTCTGAAGCGGGGCCCATCGCGGTGGGCAACCTCTTTGGGGACCCCTTCGTGAAGTTGTCAATACTTTCAACTCACTAGACAAGGCTCAGACTTCCATAAAACGTATCTTTACGCCCCGTGTTTTTGGCTGCGCCGGTCTTGGCAGGGGGCGCTCGACCGGCCGAACCTACCAACAAGTTCCCCACAAGGGCACGGAGTCCCGCAGAGGACAGTGGCAGGACCCGGCTAAGTTTGGAACTTTCTATCCCACAAGATCATATCCTAGAAGACATGAAGGTAGAGGAAGAAACAACGGCTCATACAATACCCAAAAAGGTGAGAGTTCAGAATTCACGGGGTATCACCAATGAGGGCAGGCAGCAGCATTTCTCACACAATTGGGCAGCCTTGACCACGGACAATTGGGTCCTACAAACAATAGGCGGTTTCAAATAGAGTTTTACGACTGTCCCGTCCAAGTCTCCCGCCCCAGCCCTATTGTTTTTCCCAGAGTCAGAAGTAGTTGATAGATGGGGAAAGATACGATCTCTTAAGGAAAAGGGTGATTGCGCCATCTTCCCTGCATCCCCGGGGATTCCTCAGCAATGTCTTTCTGGTGGAGAAGCGGGACGGGGGCCACCGTCCGGTGATAAACCTCAGAGAGTTCAACTAGTGCTTTATTTTTCGTCACTTCAAAATGGAGGAAATCCATCTCCTTCGGGATCTTCTTCAGAGGCACGACAGGATGGGCGGCTGGACCTCAGAGGAGCTTATCTCACGATCCCGATATTTCGCCCCCACAGACGTTTCCTGGAGTTCCAGTGGAGGTCTCAGATCTTCGAATTTACCTCCCTCCCTTTCGGTCTAGCCTCCGCTCTGTGGTGCTTCACCAAGATGAAAAGCCCGTGGTGCAGCACTTGAGATCACTGGGGGTCTGGCTAATAGTCTATCTAGACGACATTCTCTTTATGAACCAGTGCCCCCTCCGTCTGGGATCTCAGTTGCAGTTGGCCTTCTGGAATCGGTAGGCTTCGTGATCAACGAGTGGAAGTCCATGCTCATTCCTTCTCAGAAGGTCCAATTTCTGTTGTTCATGGTGGACTCTACCGAGGCTACTTTAAGCCTTCCTTCGCGCAAACTCTACAAGATCAGACACAAGCTCAAATGGCACTGGTCAGGACCTCTATCTTGTTGCGTTACCTGGCCCGAGTGGTGGGCCTTCTCTCCTCCTCAATACAGGCCATCTTCCCGGGCCCTCTGCATTATCGGCTGTTACAACGCCTGAAGAGCCTACATCTTCGCAAGGGTCTCACATATTCTCAGACTGTGTCCCTATTGGAGGAAGCGAAGACCGAACTTCGTTGGTGGATATCCCACATGGAGGCGTGGAACGGTCGAGTCATTTTCGGTTCTCAGCCACACATGGTAATCGAGTCAGACGCCAGCAATGCAGGCTGGGGGGCTTGATGTGGGGATGTTTCCACAGGAGGAAAATAGTCCTCAGACGACCGATCTCTCTATATGAACTGTCTGGAGCTGATGGCGGGGTCCTTCGCAGTGAAATGCTGGACCAAGGACAGAGCGCAATGCTGTGTCCTGCTCAAGATGGATGACGTGGCGGCACTCCGTTAAGTCAATCACCTAGGCGGGACGAGGTCGAAAGCCTTGTCGGATCTGGACCGCGATCTTTGGGAATACTGCCTGAGCAACCAGATCTCTTTATCAGCAGAGCACCTTCCGGGGTCCTCCAATCAGGTGGCAGATTGGTACTCTCGCCACTGGCAGGACACAAGTCTGTGGAAGTTACATCCTATGGTTTTTCAGGAACTCCAGACTCGGTGGGGCCCGTTTTCAATCGATCTCTTTGCCTCACGGCTGGACAACCAACTGGAGAGGTACTGCAGTTGGAGGCCGGACCCGGGAGCAGTGGCAGTGGACGCGTTTCTCCAAGATTGGACCAGAGAGAAGGGCTATGCGTTTCCACCCTATACCATGATTACGAGGCTATCCACAAGGTGCGAAGGCAGCATGCGGATCTGGTGGGGATTACCCCTGTCTGGAGATCTCAAGCTTGGTTTCCGGTTCTGATGGAACTTTCTTGGGATTTTCCAATCCATCTACCCCGGTTTCGGGATCTTCTGCGGGATCCCCACGAGAACCCTCATCACCTCTTACTCGAGGGTGCCTTTCATCTTATGGCGTGGCGGATTTCAGGGAACGCTAAAAAGTGCCATGACTGTTGTCAGAGGCTGCCGCGTTACTCGGTAGATCCTGGGCTGAGAGAACCAACAAGAGATACCGTTCCGCCTGGTCAAGAGGGGGGGGAGTTGGTGCCATCGACGACAGGTGAATCTGGTGGGGGCCGATGTTGTCCATGTACTGAATTTTTTGGCATCTCTGTCCACGGAAGGCTTAGCATATAGATCGATCAACACTTTCAGATCGGCTATTTCAGCGAGACATGTCCCGGTCGATGGTCACCCAGTAGGGCAGCACCCGCTGGTATGCAAGCTCTTGCGGGGGGATTAGGTTATTGGTGCCCCCTGAGCCCGGGTACTCCACTCTTTGGGATGTGAACCTTTTTAAGTCATGGCCTTCCAACAAGTACCTTTCCCGGAAGCAGATGTCAGCGAAACTGGCAACACTCCTATGTCTGATTTCGTGCCACAGGGTCTCGGATGTGCAAGCCCTAGACCTGTCAGGGAGAATATTTACCCCGGAGGGGGTTACTTTTAATATCGCCAGAAGGACAAAGTGTAACTCCAGATCAGTGTCTTATCCAGCTTTTCCGGATGTCCCCAAACTGTGTGTGGTACGGGCGCTAAAGGCCTACGAGGATATGACTGACGAGCTGCGCCCACATGGTGTCAGGCAGTTCTTCATCGCCCTTACTAAGCCACATGAGGTGGTTTCTTTTTCAACTATTGCCAGATGGGTTCGTTGGGCCATGCAAGAGGCAGGAATAGACACTTCCCACTTCGGAGCCCACTCGATCCGGGGGGCAATGGCCTCTAAGGCATTCTGTAGGAGTGTGGTTGGAGGACATTCTACAGGCCACGGACTGGTCTTCGGACTCTACTTTTAAGAGGTTCTACTTTAAGCCAGTGGCTAGTCTGGTGTCCTTGGTGGTGGACAAGCTTTAAACTAGCCTACTCTGAGCCTCCGATCCTGACATAGAATGAAACATGTCCAAGCTATTGTAAAGGAAAGTTTCAATTCTATTAAGGACTCGGAGGCGAGAATTATCCCTCCCCTACTAGAGTTTTTCCCGTCCGACTCAGCTGCGTAGCCTCGTAAGTAACTCCTTTAACGGTTTGATGGATGAAAGCTTATCCTTCTTGGCAATGTTCTACTGATTTGATTAATGAAATTCTGTGTTCAACTTTTTATTACTCTGGAGTCGACTGGATGTTACGACGCCTCCTTTAGTTTACAAAAGCGTAATCAAATAAACAAGAGTGAGCTGAAAACCGATTGGCTGTGTCGCAGGAAGAAAGAGGAGGGTAGATCGTCCTCGGGGGAAGTCGTTGCCGGACTCGCGCATTGATTGGACACTGCATTGTTGAACTTTGGCTGTCATTTCCCAAGGAATTATGGGAAATGTAGTTTGTTATTATTCGAATTTCTAAATGGCTGCTGGTGCGTATAAAGTGAAGAGAGAAAAGCCTAATCCTCGCCTCAGAGTCCTTAATAGAATTGAAACTTTCCTTTACGATAGCTTGGAAATTTTTCATTCTTAAAGAAACTCACAAAAGTGTACCCATGGTATGTGTCTTTGCATTGGTGCAGATTTACGTATTTCATGATTTCACAGACAATTACAAAAGCAGACAAGGAAATTGTACTCCTAGAAAATATTTGTGAACTGTATTTTAGCACGAGCAAATATGCACTTGTAGATTTGCTCATGCAAAAATCTGTTGAGCGTTTACAAGTTCACTTTACCTCCAACCACTTTTTTCCCAATCTTGTGAGAAGTTTTACTTATGACTCTTGTCAGGGGTAAATTTCCAACTTTTCACAGCATGCAAAATGATTAGAGAAGAGCTGGTGAAAACCCTTAAAACGTGCAAGTAGTAGGTTTGCATAGACTCAAAAGGGCATTCCAACCTTGGAAACATTGCTTATTGCTACCTCCAAACCCAGTACGTAGATCTGCAGAAAAATGGCAAAATAAGGAAACTACTAGTATTAAAGCCCTGCTATAGTACTAGCCCTGGCATAATCAGAGAGTCTTTTATCACAGCTCTTATATAATGAGACTGCTGCCATAATTTGTCGGCGCACTACATGGCACCAAAGGGGCAAGTAGATTCTTTTACAGGACAAGTAGATTTATGAAGCAACCTGTTCCATCGACAAGTAGACATTTTATTAAATTCCACATCCATGAAAAGGCATTAAAGCCAGATAGAGAGAAGGCATTCTTAAAAGCAAAACATGGAGAAAGAGACATGTAAAACCTAATTATAGAATATGAGAGATATCTCTAGTAATGTTCATTTCAAATTAATTCATTTAGATATATTGCACTGTACCTGTCTTGACCCAATAAAAATTAAAAGAATATACCCAAAAGGGTAATCCTCCTGCCCGAGATGTGGGGCTGTAGAAACATCATTCTTTCATATGACATAGCCCTGAATGTATTTGCAAACTATTGTAAAAAAGCTGTAATGGGATTACGTCTGACGACAACATTACCACTAGAATGTAAACCTAAACAATGTTTGCTAAGTATAATTCCCAAACCAGAAAAAGAGCAATAAAGCATAAATTTGCAACATTGAAATTAGTGTTAGGAAAATGCTGTATCCCTATATACTGGCTGGAGCACAGAGCTTCCTTGCAAGAGGGAATGAAAAAAATATATGTTGGAGTAGACAACAGCTGAAGAAATATTGAGCAGAGGTTATAACTATCTGTGGAGGTATGATTAACAACTTAATGACAGTAGCCTTATGAATGCACTATAATTAGAAATATTATTATAATTAGAACAACTATAAACAGCAAAAAAAATAACATAATGGGAACTTGGCTCCATGAAACCTACTTAGTATCTTGTGGTGTGTCTGAATTATAATTTACAATTAGCACCAAGTAGAAATATAGTGCTATATAATTTAATAAGACCTGTGTAATGTATCTGAGAGTTAATATGACAATAGCATGATTTTTATTTTTACAAGTTCTTGTTTAAGCATGAAAAAATCATGATTAAGAAAAAGGAGGACCCTAACATTAAAAGTGCAATTTCATCGGTGTACAGACAGAATATCGAGTTGTTTATTTCGAACTACAACAATATCGAGCTTGAAATATCGAGGTACAAGAATATCGACAGCAAGTATATCGTAGCACAGAATATCGACAGTAAGGTAAGAAATATCGGTTTTTTTAATATCGAAGACAGTAATATCGTTTGTAAAACTATTGTTGTTAATAATATCAATATTTATCTTAGTGTTCTGTATTTTAATATGTGTGTTAAAAGTATGTGATGTAATTTTTTGGTATAAGTAGTTTTTTTTTAAAGTATTTCTTAAATTTTTAGCAGTAATTACTTTTATGAAAATTAATTTTTGCGTATTTTAGTTCTGTAGCGGGTTGTGGATTTATAGGGGAATAGGGTGGGAAGTAATTTAATTACAATAAAGTAATTATTAATTTTTCTTTATTATTATTTATAATTAATTATTAATTGGTTATTAATTAATATTAATTAATTAATAGATGATTATATTAATTGTGTTATTTTTTTAGGAGCGGGTTGTGGGTTTATAGGGGAATAGGGTGGGAAGTAATTTAATTATAAAAATAATTATAATTTTTTCTTTCATATTATTTAAAATTAATTTATTATTAATTAATTATTAATTGGTTATTAATTAATAGATAATTATATTAATTGTGTTATTTTTTTAGGCGCGGGTTGTGGGTTTATAGGGGAATAGGGTGGGAAGTAATTTAATTATAAAAAAGGTAAATATTAATTTTTATTTATATAATTAATTTATTATTAATTAATTATTAGTTGGTTATTAATTTTTATTAATTAATTAATTGATAATTTTATTAATTGTGTTTTTTAGGAGCGGGTTCTGGGTTTATAGGGGAATAGGGTGGGAAGTAATTTAATTATAATAAAGTAATTATTAATATTTATTTATTAGTATTTATAATTAATTTATTGTTAATTAATTATTAATTGGTTATTTAATTATAATAATTATTTAATTGATAAGCATGTTAATTTTAACCCTCTGCTAAACACTTTCCCTACTGTTGCATTCACTGGAGTGGGAATAGTAATTTTTACCCCTCCGCAATCCAACACTTTCCCTACTGTTGCACTCACTGGAGTGGGAATAGTAATTTTTACCCTTCCGCTAACCAACACTTTTCCTACTGTTGCACTCACTGGAGTGGGAATAGTAATTTTTACCCCTACGCTATCCAACTCTTTCCCTACTCTTGCACTCTCTGGAGTGGGAATAGTAATTTGTACATCTCCGCTATCCAATACTTTCCCTACTGTTGCACTCACTGGAGTGGGAATAGTAATTTTTTCCCCTCCGCTATCCAAAACTTTCCCTACTTTTGCACTCACTGGAGTGGGAATAGTAATTTTTACCCCTCCACTATCCAACACTTTCCCTACTGTTGCACTCACTGGAGTGGGAATAGAAATGTTTTCCCCTCCGCAATACAACACTTTCCCTACTGTTGCACTCACTGGAGTGGGAATAGTAATATTTACTCCTCCGCTATCCAACACTTTCCCTACTGTTGCACTCTCTGGAGTGGGAATAGTAATTTTTACCCCTAGGCTATCCAACTCTTTCCCTACTCTTGCACTCACTGGAGTGGCAATAGTAATTTTTTCCCCTCAGCTATCCAAAACTTTCCCTACTGTTGCACTCACTGGAGTGGGAATAGTAATTTTTACTCCTCCGCTATCCAACACTTTCCCTACTGTTGCACTCTCTGGAGTGGGAATAGTAATTTTTTCCCCTCCGCAATCCAACACTTTCCCTACTGTTGCACTCTCAGGAGTGGGAATAATAATTTTTACCCCTACGCTATCCAACACTTTCCCTACTGTTGCACTCTCTGGAGTGGGAATAGTTATTTTTACCCCTTCACTATCCAACAATTTCCCTACTGTTGCACTCATTGGAGTGGGAATAGTAATTTTTACCCTTACGCTATCCTACACTTTCCCTACTGTTGCACTCATTGGAGTGGGAATGGTAATTTTTACCCCTCCGCTATCCAACACTTTCCCTACTGTTGCACTCATTGGAGTGGGAATGGTAATTTTTACCCTTACGCTATCCTACACTTTCCCTACTGTTGCACTCATTGGAGTGGGAATGGTAATTTTTACCCCTCCGCTATCCAACACTTTCCCTACTGTTGCACCCCCCGGAGTGGGAATAGTCATTTTATCCCCTCCACTATCCAATATTTTCTCTACTATTTTAGTTAATGTAGTGTAAAATGTATTTTAAAAAGATTACAAATAATTTAATATTTTAATTTATTATATATGTTTTTAGTTTTTAATTTATATTAATGGTGTATGTGTATATATATGTATTTATAATTTTTTATATGTTTTTTAACAATTTATAAGTTATTAAAATAATTATTTATAAACATTAAGTAAGTATATATATTATATTTTAGACATATATATGTTTAATTTATTTTTACATTATATGTATTACTTATAATTTTAAACATTTTCTAATAATTTCAACAGTTTTTTTTAATTATATGTATTATTTACTTTATTTTATATTATTTTTTTAACATTAAAAAAACCCGATATTTTTAACAACGATATGTTTGTACTTACCATTATGTAGATAGGACGTCGATATTCTGGACATCGATATTTTTGCGACGATATTTTTGTACCTCGATATTCTGACTGTCGATATTCTGTCAGTGATCCATTTCATCACTAGAGTGACAATACTTTCTTCAAAGTAAGGCATTTCATCCAATAAACGTCCCAACAATGTATCCTGGCTCTGATTTGATATCAACAGTTATTGTCACTATTACATCATTCGCCTGTCTCTAACTCATGAACTTAAACATCTACCAACTTAGCCTCTTTTGAAATGTGCAATTACAAGGGATGAGTTTTCAGTACAATTGTCACTCCAGTCCTAAAACCCTTTGAATAGGAGAAATAATAATGCTCAAATTCCTCGGCTAATACCAATTTATACAAATCTCTAATATGACATTTGACAGATACAATTAACGGATTTAGAACTTGGATCTCATCACGCAGTTCTTATACCACTCAACACAGACCACTGGCAGGCCGAGCCTGTCATGTGGCACAGAACCCTAATTGCTCTTTGGCTCTAATCACATGAAGTATGGTTCCTTGGCTCTAATTACTTGATATGAATACACATGAAGTATATTTCCTTGACTCTAATTACTTGATATGAGTACTTCAAAGCTCTCTGCATCAAATCTGTTGACAAACGACTGTCAAGAGCCACCTTGACCCATATACATAGAAGGTTGAAAGAAATTTTACTGGATACAGATTTTGAATTTTTGAGTTTAGATCATGCAACACAGATTCCAGACAGCTCTGGTGCTTGCATGGCTTAACACGCATCACCTGCGCCGATGGCAGACTATCACTCAATCTCTTACCATCTGGAATTCCTCCTGCTGAGAATAATGATCAACCAGGAGCCCGTACACATCACCAATGCGAATGGCACTGTCCAGGTCAGGCTCTTCCAAGAGAAGCTCGCACTGCCTCACGGCCTCTTTGGTGTCCTCGGAGTAAGCCCTATGTAAATAGAGAAAGCGGTAGACACTTTAATAGACTTCATATGGATCTCCAAAAATCATCTTGGAATGGTTATATGAAATGTGAATATGCACATGGTGTAAATTTCAGGAAAGGGCCTTTATGTCATGTTTCTCATCAGTAAAAGCTAATCTGGATCAAATACTTTATTTGTAAGCTCTGAGACAAAGAACAAAAGTGCAGAGAAGACTAAATTATTGGGTCTCAGTTCCAACTTCACATAAGAGCTATGTTAAGAGATGACAATACTTTCTGTAAATTTTAACACTTGACTCCAGACCTTACATGCTGCCTTGCAATGCTTCTAGCTATCACAGACTGAATTTGTATGAACTGTTTAGGAATCTTCGATTCCTTCTCTTAATTAAGCAAGTTGGAATTAAACACATCATTAGAAATGCTTGCACCCCATATTTTCCTGTAGTGTTGTTAATGCGCAAGTACTGTGATGCATTATTCACTGTCAAGAATCAAGTGAAACAGAATGGGCAATCATGGAATTTGCAAATAAACATCCAACTTTGCACTAGTATTAGGGACACAGCGATTCATTGCAAAAGCAATGAGACAAGGGCAGTTTTCAATTTCACTCTCTTTATTTTGTCTTCGGAGACATCACAGAAAATCATGCCCTTTATGTACTGTCTTTCTTAGAGATGCCAGCAATAAATATTTCATGGGTGACATTTCATGCAGACCAAAAATCATATTAAGCTAAAACAATCCAGGTCTTAATATACAGTTTAAACGTCAAACCCCTTGGAGATGAAAGGTCACTCACAGAGTGCTTGAGTTCCCCCAGTGTGATTTTAGATCCAAAAGCAAATATGACACCTACTACATATATTCTTCATAGATTCCTTTGCTGTCCCAAACATTAAAACTGAACACAAATGTACTCAGATTTAAATTCCATAGACAGACCTCTCAAAGAGATGTTTAGGATACAAAACGAACCATCACTTGGGGCCATTTTAACATACTTGAAAGATATTAAGGGAGAAAAACTAAACTAAACGTAGACATACGTATGGACGAAAGTAGGTCTCACTGAGGAAGTGGGTGTATTGCGTACAAATCTACTGAGCGAAAACAATGGGTAGAGAACTGTAGTTATTCAGCATCACCTGCAATCAACTATGTCCTCGAAATTAATCAGCAGAATGGGGGAACAGTGTATAGAAAGACCTTGTCCAGCTGATGACTTACAGCGCGTCTTTCAATTAGCTCTATCCCATTACCATGGGAGGTAAATCTTATGGTTTGGTGTTATATATTTTTATAAAGAGATCCGCGGACAGCGGTTCTCTATCTAAAAGAATGGACTCTGCTCCTTTCTATTAAATGACCTTATGTGGGAGATCAGTATTCTTGAGCGTGTGTTATCCACCCTGCCACAGTGAATGGTGCATAATTGTATGTTTGTAATGACATGTTTGACAGTGATTTTTTTTTGGGGGGGGGGTTGCCTAATTGTACTTTAACATCACCTTTTCATGTGAAAAGTCTTGGCCCTTCTGAGTTTACCAGCGCACAGTATGTTCTGCGCTTAATTTCTGGACTTAAAAAAAATATATATCCCCCCTCAAACATTCTCCCCCCCCCCAAGGGTTGTGTCTTTTTACTGTAAGCATGGTGAGGTTTACTTTAAGAAGCAGAGCTTGATCAGAGGACTTTCCTATGGGAGCACTGTAACATTACAAAAATGAGAAACCAGTTATCAGCAGTGATGTCAAATAAGTGAATGTCTGTATTCTGAAAAGTGTTTTGTTGACCATGTAATGTACATACATATGCACTGAGGTGATAAAGAAAGTACATCATCTTACGATTCTATAGTTTTATATATGAAATATCTTACATTCACCCAGTTCTCAGAGTCTGAAAAGTTTATAAATATAACCTCATATGACAAACAACACAGAAATAAATTCATTTTGATATTATTTGTCAAACAAAAAAATCAGCCATTGTTCAATAGACTTCAGTGAAAAAGCACGTGCAGCAAGTAATTTACTGACACATGGAACCTCAGAGTCTGTCATTTGAGTAGTTTCTTCAGAGTTCTATAGACATGGAAAGAAGGTTGCTCAGCATATCCCAAAGCACTAGCTTCTGGACCTTATAAATGTAACCCCCTTTAAAGGAAAAGAGAACACTCTTAAGGTTTGCTTTTCCAGAAGAATTTAAACTTCTGTTTTTAATGAGCAAGTTAGTTACCTTCGGTAACGATATATCTGTAAGAAACATAGGTTAGTTATAGATTCCTTACCTTAGAATTACCCCCAGGCGTCGGACTGGATCCAGAAAGATTTTCGTCAGCAGTACACATGCGCGTCGGAAGGTGGCGTCGGTCGACTCCGCATTCGTCGTTATAGCTGGGATGACGTCGCGGTAGCTACATAGACGCCGCCCTCGCGCGCTGTCAGTTCTGTACACGACTTTCCACGCCAAATCGCAGAGCCATGCAAGACACTGACCACTGGTGCACAAAACTAGGGCCCTGAAAGGAAGTCCTTAACCCTAGAAGTCAGTTCGCAGAACGGGGAGGATGGGTGGGGCGTTAAGGAATCTATAACTAACCTATGTTTCTTACAGATATATCATTACCGAAGGTAAGTAACTTGTTCATCTGAAAGAAACAGCTACTTATAGATTCCTTATCTTAGAATAGAAACCCCAGCAATACCAACCCCAGAGGTGGGTCTGCGAACTAAGTTCACACCAGAAAGTCCTGGAGAACAGAACGGCCAAAGAAGCCGTCTCTCGGGACTTGGCTGTCCAGGCAGTAGTGTTTGGTAAACATGTGCAGCGATGCCCACATAGCTGCCTGACAGATGTCATTAAGGGGGACTCCCCGTCCCAAAGCAGTGGTAGCTGCCGTCGCCCTGGTGGAATGGGCGCGCAGTCCCACTGGAGGCTCCTTCCTTGCCAAAGAATAGCAAGCTTTGATGCACAGAACGACCCACCTGGAGATGGTCCGTTTGTGCATGGCCCGACCTTTCTTAGCACCCACGTAACCAACAAAGAGCTGGTCGTCCACCCGGAATTGTTTGGTGCGATCCAAGTAGAAGGAAAGCGCACGTTTTGGATCCAGACGGTGGAGCCTCTCTTCCTCTTTTGAAGGATGCGGAGGCGGAAAGAAGGTGGGCAAAGTGATGGTTTGGCCAATGTGGAAAGAAGTAACCACCTTGGGAAGAAAGGAAGGTCTAGGTCTGAGGACGACCTTGTCCAGCTGAACAGCCAGAAAGGGAGGCTTGGAAGAAAGAGCTTGTAGCTCACTCACCCTGCGAGCAGAGGTGATGGCTACCAGAAAGGCCGTTTTCAAAGTTAGAAGCCTGAGAGGGCAGTTATGGAGCGGCTCAAAGGGAGCGCACATAAGATATGTAAGAACCAAGTTCAAGTCCCATAGAGCATTACGAAGGGAACAGGAGGAAAAAGATGAGTAATGCCCTTAAGGAAACGATGTACAACAGGGGACTTGAAAAGAGAAGGCTGATCAGGAAGCCTAAGGAAGGCTGAAATGGCCGAGAGGTAGCCCTTTAGAGTGCCCAGAGCAGAGCCCTGCCGGGCAGAAAGAAAGGAGGAACAAGAGAACCTCAGAAAGAGGGGCGGAAAGGGGATCCACAGCCTTTGCTGTGCACCATGCCACAAATTTGTTCCATCTGTAGGCGTATACCGTCTTAGTGGAGGGACTCCTGGCTGCCAAGATAACATCACAGACTTCGGGAGGCAGGTCAAATGACGTCAACTGCCGCCGCTCAATCTCCACACAAGGAGGTGGAGGCTGGACAGGTTCGGGTGGAGGACAGTGCCCTGCTGCTGCGACAGAAGATCCTCCCGAAGAGGCAGTCTGATCGGAGGATCGATGGCCATGTGTAGCAGCTCGGGATACCAGACTCTTCGCGCCCAATCCGGAGCCACAAGAATGACTTGGACCCGGTCGTGCCTGATCTTCTTCAGCACTCTGGGAAGAAGTGGTATAGGCGGAAAGGCATATAAAAGACCGCAACTCCACTCGCGACGAAAAGCGTCGCCTAGCGAGTGCCGCCTTGGAAATTCCAACACGCAGAATTGCTGACATTGCGCGTTCTCTTCGGTGGCGAATAGATCTAACCAAGGCTCTCCCCACTTGCCAAAGAGACCTTGCACCACCTCCGAGTGAAGACGCCATTCGTGATCCATCATGCACCTGCGGCTGAGTTCGCCGCCCTGGAGTTCAGGGAACCTGCCAGGTGTTGAACCACCAGGGAAATGCCCTGATGTTCCAGCCATGTCCAGAGGTGGAGGGCCTCCTGACATAGGGTCCACGACTCCACCCCGCCTTGTTTGTTGCAGTACCACATGGCGGTGGTGTTGTCCGTGAACACCTGCACTACTCTTCCCCGGACAGAGGGAAGGAATGCTTTGAGTGCATGACGAATCACCCGAAGCTCCAGAAGGTTGATGTGGAGCCTAGACTCCGCCGGAGACCAGAGGCCTCTGATCTCCGCCTCTCCCATGTGGCCACCCCACCCCAGCAGTGATGCATCCGTCACCACTGTGAACTCTGGTTGAGGAAGGGAGAAGGATCTGCCGTCGGCCCAATCCTGGTTCGTTAGCCACCACTGCAATTGGTGTGCAGTGCCCTCTGAGATCTGGACGCAATCGGACAGGTTCCCCTGATGTTGTGCCCACTGGAACTTCAGGTCCCACTGCAGAGCCCGCATATGCCATCTGGCATGGTCCACCAGCAGGAAGCAGGAGGCCATCAGGCCCAGTAGCCTGAGGGTCATCCTGACCAAAACCCGGGATAGAGGCTGAAAGATCGGAATCATAGCCCGAATATCCTGGAATCGCTGTTCGGGAGGATGGACCCAAAACTGCATTGTGTCCAGAACCGCTCCGATGAAGAGGAGCTTTTGAGAGGGAGTCAGGTGTGACTTCGGCACGTTGATGGAGAACCCCAGCGAATGCAGGAGGTCGGCCGTAGTCTGGAGGTAGGAGACGACAGCCTGGGGCGAGCCTGCCTTCAACAGCCAGTCGTCGAGATAGGGGAAGACTGGAACCCCTGATCTGCGCGGGTGAGCTGCGACCACCGCCATCACTTTCGTGAACACCCGAGGGGCGCTTGTAAGGCCAAAGGGGAGCACGGTAAACTGAAAGTGCTCGTGGCCTACCGTGAACCGCAGGTAACGCCGGTGGGCCCGCAGGACGGGGATGTGAAAATAAGCGTCCTGCAAGTCCAACGCTACCATCCAGTCTCCAGGGTCTAGGGCAGACAGGACCTGAGCTAGCGTCAACATTTTGAACTTCTCCTTCCGGAGGAAGCGGTTGACGTTCCTTAGATTCAAGATAGGACGCAGGCCTTTGTTCTTCTTGGGCACCAGAAAGTAGTGGGAATAGCAACCACGACCTACTTCTGGGACAGGAACTCGCTCGATGGCGACCTTGGCCAAGAGTGCCGAAACTTCCTGTTGGAGAAAGGCCAGATGATCCTCCGACATGCAATGGTACTGAGGTGGCATGGATGGAGGGGTAGTCTCGAAGGGGAGGGAGTAGCCCCTTCGGACTATTTGCAAAACCCACCTGTCTGACGTGATGGTGCGCCAGTGGGGGAGGTGATGGCGAATACTGCCGCCCACTGGTGTTTGGTGGCCCTAAAAGGTCGGACTAGGAGGGTTTGGAGGCTGCTGCAGAGGGGGCGATGGTGGACTGGCCCGCTCGCTGGCCCCCAGAACCACGGCGGTGGTTCCCACGTCCCCGCTGGGGCTGAACAGCTTGCGCTGGCCTGTGGCTCATGGCGGGGCACCCCTTCCGTAGCCACGAAAGGGGGCGAAAAGCAGACTGCGCAGGGCGGGTGGTAGAGAGGCCCAAGGACCTGGCCGTAGCCCGAGAGTCCTTAAAGCGCTCTAGCGCGTTGTCCGCTTTGTCACCGAATAGGCGACGGCCATCAAAGGGCATGTCCATAAGGGTGGATTGGACATCCCCTGAAGCACAAGTTACTAACTTGTGTAACGATATATCTGTAAGAGACAGTAGTTAGTGACAGATTCCTTACCTTAGAATATCCCCAGGCGTCAGGCTGGATCCGGAAAGTTTTGCGTAGCAGTACCCTTGCGCGTCGGTAGGCGGCGTCGTGCGGCTCCGCGTCCGTCGTCGGCGTCGTGATCGCCGGGATGACGTCGCGGGCAGTACTTAGGCGCCGCCCCTGCGCGCTGACGTCAGTTCTGTACACGACTTTCCGCGCCAGGAACGCAGAGCCATGCAAGAAGCTGACACAGGTGTCTGAAAAATACTAGGGCCCTGAAAGGGATGTCCTTAACCCTAGAAATCAGTTCGCAGAACGGGGAGGATGGGTGGGCGGTAAGGAATCTGTCACTAACTACTGTCTCTTACAGATATATCGTTACACAAGTTAGTAACTTGTGCATCTGAAAGAGACACGTTAGTGACAGATTCCTTACCTTAGAATAGATACCCCAGCAATACCAACCCCGGTGGTGGGTCTGCGAACAAAGATCAGACAAGGAAGTCCTGGAGGACAGAACGGCCAAAGAAGCCGTCCCTCCGGACCTGACTGTCAAGGCAGTAATGCTTTGTAAACGTGTGCAGCGAGGCCCACGTAGCTGCCTGACAGATAACCGGCAGCGGAACACCGCGGCCCAAGGCCGTGGTAGCAGCCGTTGCCCTGGTGGAATGGGCACGCAGCCCAACAGGAGGCTCCTTCTTGGCCAAAGAATAGCAGGTCTTGATGCACAAGGTAACCCAGCGGGAGATGGTCCTCTTGTGCACCGCCCGACCTTTTTGGCGCCCACGTAGCCAACAAAGAGCTGGTCATCCACCCGGAAGTGTTTTGTGCGGTCGATATAGAAGGAGAGCGCACGTTTTGGGTCCAGACGGTGGAGCCTCTCTTCCTCTCTGGAAGGATGCGGGAGGCGGAAAGAAGGTGGGCAAAGTGATGGTCTGCCCAATGTGGAAAGCAGTAACCACCTTTGGCAAGAAGGACGGACGCGTCCGAAGAACAACCTTGTCTGGATGAACAGACAGAAAGGGAGGTTTGCAAGATAGAGCCTGGAGCTCACTCACCCGCCGAGCGGAGGTGATGGCCACCAGAAAGGCTGTCTTCAGAGTCAGAAGACGAAGAGGACAGTTATGCAGAGGCTCAAAGGGAGCGCACATTAAAAAGGTAAGAACCAAGTTCAAGTCCCACTGAGGCATCACAAACGGAACAGGAGGGAAGAGGTGAGTAATGCCTTTTAAGAACCTGTTAACAACAGGGGACTTGAAAAGGGAGGGCTGATCAGGGAGCCTGAGGAAGGCCGAGATAGCACAAAGATAACCCTTGATGGTACCCAGGGCAGAACCCTGTTGGGCCAGGGAGAGAAGGAACAGAAGGACCTCAGAAAGAGGGGCAGAAAGGGGATTCACAGCCTTTGCTGTGCACCATGCCACAAATTTGTTCCACCTGCAGGCGTATACCACCTTAGTGGAGGGACGCCTGGCTGCCAGAATCACATCACAAACTTCGGGAGGCAAGTCGAAAGGAATCAACTGCCGCCGCTCAATCTCCACGCAAGCAGGTGTAGACTGGACAGGTTCGGGTGGAGGACCGTCCCCTGCTGCTGCGACAGAAGATCCTCCCGAAGAGGCAGACGGATCGGGGGATCTACGCTCATATTGAGTAGCTCGGGATACCAAACTCTTCGAGCCCAGTCCGGAGCCACAAGAATAACTTGGGCCCGGTCGTGCCGAATCTTCTTCAACACTCTGGGTAGAAGTGGTATAGGCGGAAAGGCGCACAACAGACCGCAACTCCACTCGCGACGGACAGCGTCGCCGAGCGAGTGCCGCCTTGGAAATTCCAACGCGCAGAACTGATGACATTGCGCGTTCTCTTCGGTGGCGAATAGATCTAACCAAGGCTCTCCCCATTGTAGAAAGAGTCCTTGCGCCACTTCCGAGTGAAGACGCCATTCGTGATCCATCATGCACCTGCGGCTGAGTTCGTCCGCCCTGGCGTTCAGGGAACCTGCCAGGTGTTGAACCATCAGGAACATGCCCTGATGTTCCAGCCATGTCCAGAGGCGCAGAGCCTCCTGACAAAGGGTCCAAGACCCCACCCCGCCCTGTTTGTTGCAGTACCACATGGCGGTGGTGTTGTCTGTGAACACCTGCACTACCTTCCCTTTGACAGAGGGAAGGAATGCCTTGAGTGCAAGTCGGATCGCCCGGAGCTCCAGAATGTTGATATGGAGCCGGGACTCCGCCGGAGACCAGAGGCCTCTGATCTCCGCCTCTCCCCATGTGACCGCCCCATCCCAGAAGGGACGCGTCCGTCACAACTGTATGCTCTGGCTGGGGAAGGGAGAGGGATCTGCCCATGACCCATTGCCGGTTCGAGAGCCACCACTGCAACTGTCTTGCAGTCCCCTCCGAGATCTGGACGTGATCGGACAGGTTGCCCTGGTGCTGCGCCCACTGGAACTTCAGGTCCCACTGCAGAGCCCGCATATGCCATCTGGCATGATTGACCAGCAGGATGCAGGAGGCCATGAGGCCCAGCAGCCTCAGGGTCATCCGTACCGAAACCCAGGATAAAGGCTGAAAGATCGGAATCATAGCCTGAATATCCCGGACTCGCCGTTCGGGAGGATAGGCCCGAAACTGCGTCGTGTCCAGAACCGCTCCGATGAAAAGGAGCTGTGGAGAAGGAATCAGATGCGACTTCGGCACATTGATGGAGAACCCCAGCGAGTGCAGGAGTTCGGCCGTAGTCTGGAGGTGGGAGACGACTGCCTGGGACGAGCCCGCCTTCAGCAGCCAGTCGTCGAGGTAGGGGAAGACTGAAACCCCTGCCCGGCGCAGATGAGCTGCGACCACCGCCATCACTTTCGTGAACACCCGAGGGGCACTGGTAAGGCCAAAGGGGAGCACGGTGAACTGAAAATGCTCGGGGCCTACCGTGAACCGAAGGTAACGCCGGTGGGCCGGCAGGACGGGGATGTGGAAATACGCGTCCTGCAAGTCCAACGCTACCAACCAGTCTCCAGGGTCGAGGGCAGTCAAGACCTGAGCTAGGGTGAGCATCTTGAACTTCTCCTTCCGGAGGAAGCGATTGACGTTCCGGAGGTCCAAGATAGGACGCATGTCCTCCTTGTCCTTTTTGGGCACCAGAAAGTAGTGGGAGTAGCAACCACGCCCTACTTCTGGGGTCGGAACATGCTCGATGGCCCTCTTGGTCAAGAGGGCCGTGACTTCCTTCTGTAGAAGCACCAAGTGATCCCCTGACATGCGGCGGAATTGAGGTGGCATGGCTGGGGGTGGTCTCGAAGGGGAGGGAGTAGCCCCTTCGGACAATGTCCAAGACCCACCTGTCCGAGGTGATGGTGCGCCAGTGGGGAAGGTGATGGCGGACCCTGCCCTCTACTGGCGTGCCGTGCACCTGAAAGGAGGGACTAGGAGGGCTTGGAGGCCGCGGACGGGTTGGAGGTGGTGGCCTGACCCGCACGCTGGTTCCCCGATCCGCCACGGCGGAATCCACGTCCTCGGCCACGCGTAGACGCCTGCTGCGCGGGCCGGTGGCTGGGCTGCTGACGTGAAGGGGCGCCCCTACCGTGGCCACGATAGGGGCGAAAAGCAGAAGTCAGCGGAGGGCGTGTAGCAGAAAGGCCCAGGGACTTGGCAGTAGCCCGTGAGTCCTTAAAGCGCTCCAACGCATGGTCTGCTTTGGACCCAAAAAGACCGACTCCATCAAAGGGCATGTCCATGAGAGTATTCTGGACATCCCCTGAAAAACCAGTGGTTCTCAGCCAGGCGTGGCGTCGGAGCGCCACCGTCGTTGCAATAGACCTGCCCAGCGAGTCGGCGGTGTCAAGGCCACAACGGATAGTGTATTTGGCCGCATCCCTTCCTTCCGCAATGGCGCGGGAAAGCAGTGCCTGGACCTCCTCAGGGCACTGGGGCAAAACATCCGCCACCGAATCCCACAGGGAGTGGGTATATCGGCCCAAAAGACAAGCGGTGTTAACGGACCGCAAGCCAGCACTGGAGGAAGAAAAACCTTTCTTCCCAAACTGATCCAGGCGTTTGGATTCCCTATCCGGAGGAGCGGTAGGGAAGGCGGTTTGGGAAGCGGAGGCTTGGACAACCAAGCTCTCAGGAGTGGGGTGGACAGAAAGAAACAGGGGGTCGCCCGGAGCTGGGCGATGGCGTCGTGACACGTTCCGATCCACAGGAGCCCCTGTGTTGGGCTTGGACCAGGCGCCCAAAAGAACGTCAGTGAGGGCGTCGTTAAACGGCAGCACAGTCTCCGCAGAGGAGGCTGCCGGCTGAAGCACCTCTGTCAAGATGTTAGGCTTGACCGTCAAAGTAGGGAGCTGGAGACGTAAGGCCCCAGCTGCCCTACGCAACACCGTACCAAAATTGGCCCCCTCCTCCGTAGCCACGGGAGGAGACAGCATGCCAGTGTCAGGGGAAGTATCCAGACCACTGGCCTCCCCTAGACTCTCTGTCCAGTCCTCATCATACTGACAGTGTCGCGTCAGAGGGTCATCAGACCCCTCCCAGTCCAACTGGTCCTCCTCAGGTTCAAAATAAGGAGGAGGAGGGACAGTTGGGACCCAAGGTCCCATCGGGCGCCGGAGCCGGCGTCGAGCGGCGTCGCTCCGGGTCCATGTCCGGAGCCGGAAGGAACTAGGGGACGACGCCGCCCGGAGCCCAGGGCGGCGTCGAGAACGGCACCGGAGACATCGGGCGCCGGCGGAGGTGTCGTGAGGTCGACCGGCGTCGATGGGGGTTGTGGAGTCGGGATCGAGGCCGGGGCCGAAGCCGGAGCCGGGATCGAGGCTGGAGGCACGGGCGACGCCGGGGCCGGAGCCGCCGGCGACGCCGGAGCAACCCCATCAGGGCCCGCGGGGCCCGAAGGCGCACCGGAGGGGCCTGAAGGCCCGAAGAGGCGGGCCATGGCCGACAGGAATTACTGTACCTTGGCCGGATCCGCCCCGAACCCGGGAAGGGCGGGTATGGCGGGGGCGACTCCACAGGCAAGTCCGGGGCCGCGGGCGGGGACGGTGCCGGGAGGGGCCTCAGCCGAGTCGCGAGACCGGCGAGGCGAAGTCCGAGAGCGACGATGCTTCTTGGACTTCTTGTGCTTTGACTTACCGGACGAAGAAGACTTCGACGCCGGCGACCGGTGTGCACTCCGCGAGCGACCCCTGGACCTCTCACGCGACCGGGGCCTCCGTGGAGCCGAATGCCGGGCCTCGAGGAGCTTTCGAGACCGCTCTCGCAAAGCTTTCGGGTTGAGGGCCTGGCATTCGGGACAAGACTCCGTGTCGTGGCCTCGGCCGAGGCAGAAGAGACACTCCCAATGCGGGTCGGTGACGGACATCATCCGCGCACAGGCGCCGCATCGCTTGAAGCCGGGCATCCCTACGACACCTTTAAGTATGGAAAAACAGTGAAAAATTCACCAAAAAGTATGGTCAAAAAATGACCAGGGCACTGCTCTTCCCGGATCTGCGCTTGCTGGCGCGGAAAAGAAGAACAGACGTCAGCGCGCAGGGGCGGCGCCTAAGTACTGCCCGCGACGTCATCCCGGCGATCACGACGCCGACGACGGACGCGGAGCCGCACGCGACGCCGCCTACCGACGCGCAAGGGTACTGCTACGCAAAACTTTCCCGGATCCAGCCTGACGCCTGGGGATATTCTAAGGTAAGGAATCTGTCACTAACGTGTCTCTTTCAGATAAACCAGTCGACCTCAACCAGGCATAGTGTCGAAGGGCTACTGACGTGGAAATCGGCCTGCCTAGTGAGTCGGGGGTATCCAGCCCACAGCGGATGGTAAACTTCGCTGCGTCGCTCCCTTCGGCAACTGCCCGAGAGAGTACTGCCCGGGCCTCCTCCGGAAACTGAGGCAGCACTTGCGCAACCGCATCCCACACGGAGTGGGTGTAACGGCCCAACAGACATGCAGTGTTTACCGACCGCAGTCCCAAGCTGGAGGAAGAAAACATCTTCTTCCCAAGATGGTCCAGCTTTTTGGATTCCCTATCAGGTGGAGCGGTAAGGAATGCGCCCTTGGAGGTGGAGGCTTGGACCACCAAGCTCTCAGGGGTGGGGTGTTGGGAGAGGAAAGTGGGGTCGCCCTGGGCCGGGCGGTGGCATCGGGCAATCATTCTATCCACAGGAGCCCCTGTGTTGGGCCTGGACCAGGTGCCCAAAAGGATGTCTGTTAGGGCTTCATTAAACGGCAGCAGGGGCTCCGAAGAGCTCGCTGCCGGTTGAAGCACCTCTGTCAGGAGGTTAGTCCTGACTGCCACCGTAGGTAGCTCAAGGCTGAGAGCCTCGGCCGCCCTACGCAACACCACTGCGTAAGACGCTCCCTCCTCCGTAGCCATGGTAGGAGGAGACAACATGCCACGGTCTGGTGAGGTATCCAGACCACTGGCTTCCCCCAGTTCCTCTCTCCAGTCCGGTTCATAACCTAACTGGTCAGTTAAAGGGTCTCCAGACCCTTCCCAGTCCTCCTCACCCTCCTCTGGCTGCCAATCTGGTCTCAAAGAGCCAGGGTAGAACAGGGGCACAAAAGTACTCGTCTGTGCCGGATCCGGCATCGGTCGACGCCGGTCCGGCTCCGTGTCTACCTCGAGGTGGAGGCCGGGGTCGATGTTGGCTGGGGACACAGCTGATGCCGGCTGCTGACGTGGTGCCGGTGGAAGCGGCGCCGGGGGACGTGTAACAAGGTCGACCGGCGCTGATCCAGATCCAGGCCTGGATCCAAGGGGACCCTGCGGTGCCGAGGCCGGAGCCGCCGGCATCGAAGGGCCAGGGCCCCCAGCCGAGTCCGCGGGGCCCGAAGGCGCGCCAGCGGAGTCGGGCTGCCCAAAGATGGCATGCATCCCTTCGTAAAACTGACGAAGCTGGGCAGAGGTCGCTCAAGGTCCCGGAAAGGGGAGGAAACCCAGAGTCGGCCCTTCGGGCTCCGCACGCGGAGCCGCGGGAGGGGCACCACCCGCATCCCTCGTCACGTCGGTCGACGGACGGGGAGAAGTCGAAGAGCGACGATGCTTCTTCGACTTCTTCTTGTGCTTCGACGTACCTGACCCGAGTGCGAAGACTTAGAAGAAGAATGATGGTGGCTCCGCGACCGGTCCCTCGACCTCCTACGCGACCGGGACTTCGAGCGGCGCGGAGCCGACTGCCGGGCCTCGAGAAGCTTTCGGGACCGCTCCCGCAAAGACTTCGGATTCATGGTCCGGCAGTCGGAGCACGACTTGGGGTCGTGGTCGCGCTCCAGGCAGAAGAGGCACACGCGGTGCGGATCCGTCATCGACATCAGTCGGCTACAGGAACCGCAAGCCTTGAAGCCGGGCATCCCTCGTGCACCAGGAGTCGATGGACTCAAAAACGATGTCGACAAAAGTCGAGAAAAAGTCAGTCAAAAAGTGACTGGAGGTACCGCTCTCTCCGGATCTGCGCTTGCTGGCGTGGCAAAAGAAAGAACTGACGTCAGCGCCCGAGGGCGGCGTCTATGTAGCTACTGCGACGTCATCCCGGTGATCACGACGCCAACGACGAACGCGGAGTCGACTGACGCCACCTTCCGACGCGCAGGGGTACTGCCTACGAAAAACTTTCCGGATCCAGTCTGACGCCTGGGGGTAATTCTAAGGTAAGGAATCTGTAACTAACTGTTTCTTTCTGATCTTGGTGTTACTGAGTCAAGTGTCAGAGGAGATGTATAGTAGGTCAAGGCATAACCATTTTACAATATATTGTGCACCCATTATCCTTTTGTGATTTCTTGCCACTCTTGAGCATGAGTCGTGATGCTTCCCCTTATCTGAATGATGGACAGCAGAGTTTGAAGGACAAAGTTATCGCCTGCCTCCAGATGGAGGCTTTGTTTGTGACACAGGTGGTTGCTGCTCTATGTGTCTTTTTCTGACCTGCTTATATAACTGTTTTTGCGGCTGCTGTTGCTGATGCCACTAACAGGCCTGAGCCCTCTGCCAGTAAAAGCCGCTATCTTAAGGCCTGTATTGGCGTTTTCAATATTCTTTTTCTCTATGCCCACTGATTTTAGAGTGCTAACATAAGGATTCATCCTGTTCATTGAAGCTACTAAACAGTATATTTCCAGAAAAGGAAAATGGAATATACACTGCTGTGCCATTGTAGCATCAGAGAGTCAATTCAGGATAATAGCCATGCACAGAGCTTATGAATATGTGGCTGTGTTCATATTCTGGTCAGAGACCATGTTGCCTTTTGATGACCTTCTGAAAGTCATCTGTTTTGTCTGGAGTAAGTACTTCCGCAAATCATAGTATCTACTCCCCAAAACACATCATTGCGCTTGCAGTCTTTTGGTAGCTCCAGTGACGCTCCTGCCTAGCGAGTCTAACTTCTTTCTCTTGTGGTCATGAGGCTTTATCGACAAAGCTGCAAACAGGAGTTGCATGATTCTTCAGGGCTGCTGCCATAATTACTGAATCTGGTTGTGTAATACCCAGCAAGAATAGACAAGCCTGTTCCAGGGGTCTGCACTTCTTTTGCAACAAGGAACAGCTGATTTTACCAAAGCAGAGATGAGTAGCAGCTCCCACAGCTGGCTCCAAATGAAGAGTCTAAAAGATTACTGGCAACTTTGAAGGAGGAGCCGAAATGAATTCCTGGGTTTTGCTGTACCTCTCGCCAACACTTCACGGAACATAGTTATGCTTTCCAAAGATTAAACCCCTGATGGAGGAGAATCGGTGTGTACCGGGAAAACCTCTCCACACATCCAACAAAAATTGTGTTGTGGTGGTTGTAGTTTTTAAGAATACATACAGTGGGGATTGTGGGATCTCCTGTACAAGTGATACTTTCCAGGAGTTTTTTCCTTTTGAGAGTATAACAACCGTGAGAGTGTGTTTCTTTTTATTTATCTGAGAAGTATGACATTTTCCTCTTGGTATGTTGAATCTTCTGTGAGTAAGAGTCCTCAACAGTGGAAGGCAATTTTGGTGAAGTAAATACCATAGGGAAATTGTCACAGGTTGCCCTGGCATCACAGGAGCTACTCTCAAAGGCATGTTACGCGACACTGGTAAAACAGAAGTCAGAATTTCAATTAACAGGGCCACTTACCTCATTGGAAAGTAGACTTTAGAGTAACTCAGAGTCTGAAGTTGACATTAAGTGCCTTTCCAGTCATTGCAAGAGATGTTGAGTTAGTTGTGAATGCTATTTCAATGTCAACAATCTTCTCTATGTTGAAGTCTTCATCTTCTTTAACATAGAGCATTATCTTGAAACCGAGCAGCTTCTGTAGGGGTTGTGGCAGGGGGTTGAGTATGTTTTGGAAGTATAGATCTCTTCTCCATGCTCTTCGGAATTCTTATATTGCACTTTTACTGCCTACAGACACTTTGAGCATCCTCCTGCCTACCACAATGTCTAATCTTTGCCATATTCCTCAAAGTCCCGCTTGACATTTTCAGGCAAAAAGGAGGTCTTCCACTGCATGAACACCTAAAAGCATAAAGAAGAAGATACTTACCTTTGATAACTCTCTTTCTGGTGGATACTCTATCTAACCGCAGATTCCTCACCTTGTGAATACCACCATGTGCCAGAACGGATCTGGAGATTTTTCTCAGCAATACCCTTGTGGGCCGGTAGGTGGCATCATGAAGCTCTCTATGGGGTCCATCCCGCCCAGAAGTGATATCGGAGCCTCAATATAACCATCAGCTCCGTGCGTCGACACCAGTTTTTTTCTGATATCTGCCCGCACCATCGGACTCGGAGCCATCAATGATCAGGTTGTACCAGTGTGCAGATCTCTAAGTAGAACCTTTTTTCTCAAATTCTGTTTATTGTTTATTCAACCATCAGTACATATATAGCATATGCATGGCATATTGTCAACTTTAGTGCCGATAGGCAATAGCCAGTCTTGAATGGACTGCAATATAACTTGAAAAACTGTCTGTATTGGCATTTGCATTAGGTAATGTTACATCAAGCGTATGTAAAACATTACAAGCTGCAAGGACGCAGAATCTTATTAATGCATAATATTTGAGAACAGCTTCACATAACTGTATGCTTAATTAGATACAGGAAAGACTAAGTTATGCATTCCCTTGTCGACTTTCAGTATAACATGAAGAGTTGTCCACATTGGCATTTGCATTCAAGTAATGTTACATTAAGCGTCTAGCAAACATTACAAGCAGAGATAGCCTCTAGCGCCAGAGGTGGCCACGGCGATACAGGACTAACAAAGCAGGGGATTAGCACGGCCAAGTGCACGAGTGGTCAGGAACCGTCAGGTAGCAGCCTTTCAGTCCCACCAGTGCTGCTGTCTGCCGTCTGCAAAGTTGCTTGAGCCACACCCTTGGTCCCGGGGAGTGATAAACGTCCTCAACAAACTGCCCTTTCTGGTTCAGCGGAGGGACGTGGCTCAGCAGGGGCGCTGTGGAAGCTGACCAAAGGGGCAGAGGAACCACCACGGGGGTCAGCCAGTACGACACTCCCGGTTACTGAGGATAAAAGAAAAGGCAGGGTCAGCCTACCAACTTGGGAGAGAGAGAGAGAGTGCAGCAGCGGCCGAGCGAGTACCCAGGTAAGCCGGCGGATACGGCCCACTAGACTGGGTACAGCTAGCGGCTTCCCAAGTGTACACTACTCGACGATTGCTCCATACAGACTACTGCCACCTGTCTGATTCCACCCACTTACTACCGTCTTTTCACCGTCCTCTACAGCCCGATTAGTGTTGCAAGAAACTACTGTTACTCACCAAAATACACATTCAATATCCACACTGTCAAATGGCGTACAAAAAACTGAGATCACGAACAATTTTTATGAAAAGATTGGGAACGGAACAAGCAATTAGAAGGAGCGCTGGGAAGTCGGTCCGACTAGGAAAGTCTTTAATGACCCCCGGAATAACCAAATATTTCATAAAACAAAGTACAGAAGAGCAGGGGTAAACACAAAAAGATCAACAAAATAAGACGAATAATGATGAGGAAAAGAAAGTTGCAGATTCCAATGATTTCACTCAAAATCAAAAAGTACTAGAGGCAGATACAAAAAGTATCCCTAGAATCCCGGATGAATTAACCAGTAACCTTACAATTTCGGAACCAACAAAATTAGAAACACATCAAGCACAGCAAACTCTAGACTACGATGTCACCTGTCCAGATATCAACATTAAATACTTGATCTTCTACAAAGAAGCACCAAAGGAGTCACGGATAATCCAGAACAGTACTCCACAAAAACCATTTGACCCAGAAGGGTCTCTTTCTCAATCACCAGATTTCTCACTCCTAAAGATTACGGGACTCTCTAACGAAAACACTCCGGTATCTAAATCTTTGTTTACCCTACAAAAAATTCTGGAATCAGTCTTCACCCATCTCGGGAACATTTGGGAAAACTCCGATCAGATGCTGGATAACCAATTAGGAATGTTAAAATACCTAGTGGAAAAAAAAGGAAGAAAGACCAACTAAAAACAACACTACCAGCAGAAAAAGGTGAAAAACAAAATGCGGAAAACCTCCTCAAACCAAAAGGTGTTCTAACAACAAAAGAGCTTTCTCCGCCAAAGAAAGAAGCAGCAACTCAAACAGGTCGGACTCTACCAAAAGCAAAAAAGGGAACACAAGACCTCAATCGGATTTATTCCCTTAGAAATCTCTTCAAGGAAAATAACAAGCTGGACATTCACCAACCGGCCATAGCATATTACCCAATATTCACCAAATTAAAAACTAAAGCACAACCAAATCTGAATAACTTATCAGTATCTAATCAAAAAGTAATAGAAACTACTGCAATCCCAGCTGTTGTTTCTCCTGGCCTAGAAACATCAAACAACGAAAGGAGACAAAAAAAGATCAATCGGAATAGGACAAAGAGAAGGGCGATAAGAAGGTTCGCAAAGAAGAAAGCCCGGAAGACAAGGTTCCGGAACACCTTCTCCCCTACGATCAAGTCCCCAGTAAAAGAAGAAAGATCAGAAATGGAGCAGAACCCGGTAGAAAAGGAGCAGAAATCTCCAATTAAAGTACAAAGGGTAAACTTCAACCAACTTAACCCAATGGCGTCAAGTTTCTCAGCTATAGAACCTGGAACAAAGACGCAGGCTCATAAGGATATCCCACTAAGAACCTATTTCACTGGGAAGACGCCCATACAGTCTGAGAAGATCAAACCATGCCGCCTGGAAATCATAGACTTATTCCCTTCCGGCGACGTCCCGCTTAATCGTGAGAGAATCACAAATCTACTACAAAAGATGCAGCTGCTACACTCTTTATCTAGAAACGAAATAAAATTAGTAACTTTCCCAGAAAAATCTAAAACCACAACAGCGATTGTTGAATTCTGGTCTCCAGTAATACCAGGAATAATACTAAAGGAAAGTGAGACTCTTCACAAACATGGTTACGACTTGACACCAGTACAAAATTGCGAAACCCAAAGATTGGAGACTCCCGAAGAAACTAACAAAACTAAAACTCAGCAATCGATCCAAAGGCACAGCGCTATAAATAATCCTCCAAATTTCTTTAAAGAAAATATATTTGTGTCGATAAAGAATGGAGAAAGGAGAAACTGGAGCAAAAACACACCAAAGAGGGAAATAACAACAAATTAATACTCATGGGCTTGGATTGCGGAGAACCTGAATAGCAACAAACAGGGCAAGGAAAACAAATGCCCTTTTAACACAGGTTTGATCATCTCTTCCTGGAATATCGCCGGAAAAACACAGGAGAAATTAGCCTTAATAATGGAAGACCGACCAGGGATTGTGGCCTTAAAAGAAACTTGGTCAACAACAACTTTTGACCAACAAGACTATTACGTATATGATATCCCTGCAGTGCAGGTTGAACGGGGACATGCGAAAGGCGGGATAGCAATTCTTCTTAATGAAGACTTTAAGTGGGACCAAGAAATTATCCCAATAGATTCAAAGCACTTTCAATGTATTAAGGTCAAATTTGGGATCGACCCACTAGAAACTCTGAAAGATCTCCTCATTTTTAATGTCTATATCCCCCCGGGTCAAAAATGGATGCACTAGCAATATAAATCTTTGAGAGAATAGAAAAGGTAGTAGACGGACAAGGCTACCCGTCAGTCTTCATAACAGGCGACCTCAATGGAAAAATATCTAACGATTTACTCGAAAAATGGGTAAACTGTGAAAAAGAAGAAGCCCTGGCAATTCCCATTCCTCTATTCTCCAAAGAAAACAAAGCTGATAAAAGAGGGAAAATCTTGCTAGCCTTACTCCCAATGCTAAACGGAGTAATACTAAACGGCAACGTAGAAGGAGATATTCCGGCATCATCCACAAGACAAGGGAACTTCAGCTCCTCAACCCTGGACTATATGATCTGTAGCTTGGATCTGTTCGGTTCTGTCTCATACCTTAAAATTAATTTCGCACCGGGAAGTGATCATGCAATTCTTCAATTAGCTACAGAGTGGAAAACACAACTTACATCCTCAGGCCACATTATGTACTTTCAAAGTACAGTCTTGGTGAACCAGGCCCAAGGACGGATACTGTGGAATTCAAGGACACTCAATAAAATTATTAATGCAATTGAGATGGCACAACCATTACAGACAACGCACTCTATAAACCCGATAACAAACTTTGAAGTAGTCATCAAAAAATTGGTACAATCTTTGCAGGAAAATTTAAAAAAACGGGGCCCAAGAGTGAAACAAAACAAAAGACAGAACTCAGACACTAATGCAACGGAATTAAATAAATTAATAAGGTCGCAATTCCTCCAATACTCTGTATCAAAACAACTAGAAATTAACAACTTAAAAAAACGGCGCAGGAGAGAAAAAGAAAAAAATCGGAAAAAAACACAGGATAAAAACTGGATCGACATACAGATAGCAGCAAAACAGAATAACCAACGTGCATACTGGAATATAATCGCCAAAGAAATAGGCACAAAAAAAATCATTACAAGCTATCCCAGTACCCCCTACAGAATGGGAAACCTACTTAACCAATTTATATAAATTAAATATTAGTTCAGAAAGTACGAACGGAATGGCAAGTAATCCTGGAGTAAATACTCAAGATAATGGAGCTCCATCTTCCTCTCTAATTGAGCTATATATAAAAAAGGCAAGAACGTAGGGAGCAACGGGACCGGATCAAATTCCAATTAAGGTCCTCCAAAGCAATCCCAAAGAATGGAGTAAGTTCTTAGCTCCCCTCTTTCGCCATATCTTTGACACAGGGGAAATCCCAAAATCTTGGAAGGGGAGCATTGTAATCCCAATACATAAGAAGGGCTCAAGGTTGCTTCCCGGCAACTACAGGGAGATAGCTCTCCTGGACGCAACAGGAAAGATTTTTGCAGCAGCAGTACTAGAACATCTTAAAGACTGGGCATTCTCATCAGGTCTAATTCCTTTATATCAAGCTGGGTTTAGACCAAAACACTCCGTCACAGACAACATTGCAGTGTTGCAAACAATAATCGATAAATATGTAACCTTAAAATCTCAGGTCGTGTACGCTGCTTTCGTCGACTTTACGACCGCATTTGATAGGGTGGACAGAGGAACGCTCTGGAGAAAACTTCGTAAAATGGGTATCCCGGACAACCTCCTTCATGTAATAACATCACTATATTCCGGAACTTGGTGTCAAGTCCAAATGGGGAGGGAGAAGGGTCTCACAAGCCCAATACCTACACCAAACAGCCTCAGACAAGGATGCCTTCTTGCTCCCCTACTGTTTTCCCTATATCTAAGTGATCTGCCCGAAAGTTTCAAAAAAGTCTGCAACTTTCCACCTAAAATTGCAAATCATAAAATCCACACCATGATGTATGCAGAATATGTAGTGATCCTAGATCTAACACCATTTGGCCTGCAAAGGAATCTGCAAGCACTCTTTAAATACACGGAAGAACATTACTTAATACCGAACACCACAAAAACAAAAATAGTTCCATTCTCGGGAAGGAAACGGTGTGTTAACTATAATTGGACTCTAGGGGGAAAACTGCTGGAAGTGGCAAACGAATATACCTACTTAGGGAGAATTTTTTCTAAATCCCTGCAAAACATGCTTCATATACAGAATCTGAACCGGAAAGTCGACGTCCATGTGGGGGCACTTTTACGATTATATGCCTCGACCGGTCAAAGGCATTTTTCCTCTCTTCTTCAGGTATATAGTGCTAAGATCCCGCCAGTACTAAAATACGCTCTAGAATACATCCCATTAAGTCAATGGAAACATCTGGATCAAAAAGAAGGGAAAGTCCTCCGGAAACTCACTAAGATGTCACAAGCTGTACCGGTACAAGCTCTCCGCCTCGAACTTTCACTAGTCAGCTCTTATGCCAGAGGAATTAGTAATATTATTAGATGGGCATATAACCTCATCCATGCGGAACAAGGAACGCTACGATCCTTATTAAAAATAGAGTCATTTGAACAAGGTTCGCCGAATTATGTATTTTATAGGAATGTCTCAATTGCTTTTAAAATATCAAATGTTAATATTAATTTGTTGCAATCTTGGACTGCTGTCCAGTTGAAGCTCTTTTTAAAAATCTCACACCAAGGTTAAGCTTTGAACTTGACATTCAGCAATGTTCCAAATTGACACTGTATAAAAAATATGCCGAAACAATTGCTTATAAGAAAATACAGCAGTATATCTATTTTAACTTAAAGCACGGTGTCAGGCGATCGATTATATTACTCCGGCTCGGGATACTTCCTCTAAAATCTTTTACCTACAAATGGCTCCCAAAAGAAAAAACTAGTAGTTATTGCAACTTATGTAACGGCGGGGAGCAAGATTTGGAACACATGTTATTTGCTTGCCCAAATGTGTCAGTTGTAGAAGCAAGAAAAAGGTTTATACAACCAATTCGCACAAAATGTAAAATTAATTCAGTTCAGAACTTGATCTCGCTTTGTAAGGTACCGCCAAATGAATTAGTATGTTACAATTTATTTAAATTTTAAAAATCTTTTTTAACTTTGTATTAGAACGACAATTTTTATCATCTTATTGCCAAATTTTAAAAGAAAATGTTATGTATTAAATATTTGTTGTTCTCAGCCGAGAACTAAATCAAATAAAATAAACTTGAAACTACAAGCGTCTATGAGACGGTCTCTAATCAATGGGTAATATTTCAAGTGCAGCTTCACATTAGAATCTTTTTTAATATGGACCAAGGGAGTCGATTCCACAGAACACGGAGCAGTGTGGGTCAGTGAGGAATCTGCAGTTAGATAGCGTATTCACCAGAAAAAGCGTTACTGAAGGTAAGTAACTTGTTCTTCTGATGGATACTTCTAACCACGGACTCCTCACCCTGCAAATAGATACCAAAGCAGTACCTCCCCAGGTGGTCCGTTGATGGAATGGTTTAGACCAGAAGATTCTGCAGGACCAAATGGGCACAATGCCTATCCAGCCGGACCTGGCTTTCCATGCAATAGTGCCTTGTAAATGTGTGGACTGGCACCAACGTATCTGCTTGGCGGATGTCCAAAACAGACACCCCATGCACCAGTGCATAGGTGGCAGCCATGGCCTTCTGGGAATGCGCCCCGTAAGCCTTCCTGAGGCTGTTTCTTTCCCAGTTCGTAGCAGATGTTAATACAGAGAAAAATCCATCTGAGTATAATCAGTTTCTGCATTGCCTTCCCCTTCTGTGTTCCAGAGAACCCAATAAAGAGCTGATCATCCACCCGATGGTCCCTGTAGAAGCTAAGCGCTCTCTTTGGGTATAAGTGATGAAGTCTTTCTTCCTTCTTGGATGGATGAGGAGGGGGCAAATAACGCTGGCAGGGTCATCGGCTGCCTCTTGTGGAAGAGGGTCACAACTTTTGTAAGAAACGCCACTTTAGTCCTTAGCACTATTGTGTCCAGACAGAAGGTGGTGTACGGTTGTTGGACAAAGTGTTTATAGCTCACTCACGCGACAGGCTGACGTGATCGCTATGAGGAACACTGTCTTTAGGGTTAGTAACATTAGAGGACAACTGTATCTTGCTTCAAATGAGGAGTACATTAGAAATGTGAGAATGCGACTCAGTTCCCATTGGGGCATCACTAAAGAATTCAGAATAAACATGTGGGTCAGCCCTTTTAAGAAACGCATGCTTGTTGCAGAAGCACATGGCGGTGGTGTTGTCCATAAGGACCTGCACCTGTTCCGCCTTGATGGACGGGAGGAAACTCCAACAGGTTGATGTGGAGGCAGTTTTCCATCAGAGACCACAGTCCTCTGATCTACACCTCTCCCAGATGGCATCCCCAACCTAGCACGATGCACCCATTATGGATGTTACCTCTGGATGGAGTAGGGTGAGGAGTCTACTGCAGGTCTGACTGCGGTCCAGCAACCACCACTGAAGATCTTTTGCAATCTCCTCCAACACTTGGATGGATTATGAGATGTTCCCTTGGTGCTGAGCCTATTGAAACTTCAGGCCCCACTGCAGAGCCCGCAAGTGCCACCTGGTGTGGACAGGTAGGCCACTCGCACGATGGAGGAAGCCAAGAGCTGCTCTCACTGAGACCCAAGTCAAAGGTTGAAACAGGGGGATCATAGCCCAAATGCCCTGGACTTGTTGAGGCGGGAGGAAGGATCGAAACAGCACAGTGTTCAGGATGTGTCCAATGAAGGGGAGCTTCTGTGAAGGAGTCAGGTGAGAATTTGGCATGCTGATGTTAAATCCGAGTTGTCAACAGATCGTCTGTCGTCTGGAGGGGATTTACAATTTTTTCAGGAGAGCCCGTCTTTAGCAACCAGTCATTGAGGTACAGGAAGGATTGTATTCCCAACCTCCTTAGATGGGCAGCAACCACCAACATCACTTTCATCAACACCCAAGGGGCACTGGTGAACTGGTGAGACCAACGGGGAGCACTGAAAACTGTAAGTGCTTGTGGTCTACTTGAAACAGCAGGATTAGTGTGAGAAATTGTCTCTTTTGACATGGTAAGCCTCCACTTTTTGCCTGGTATATGATGTGATTTCAAATTGAAAGTGCATTGGGTCCCTGCCGACCAGGTTCCCAGCGCCAGATCTCTTTCCTAAAACTGTACCACGATTAGCACAACTTCAGCAACCCCTATAAGTCCTGGTACATAGGGCATTGGTACTGAACAGGGGGGCAGCAGCACCAATTGTACCACCCCAGAGACCCCTCACCAAGACAATGCAAGGTGCCATTGCAAACTGCCATTGCAGGCTACGTGTCTTGGTGCAGAGAAAACCGAAGAATCGACATGGCACACAGCCCTGTGTGCCATGCCCACATACACTGCATGAGGTATAGGTAAGTCAACCCTACTGCAGGCCTTATAGCCCTAAGGCAGGGTGTACTGTATCCCATGTGTGGACATATCTGCAAGAGCAGATTTGACCCTACAATATCAAGTCCATTCTTGAATATTGTAAGTGCACAGGGAAGCCATAGAGAGTGCATGGGCCGAATACTTGTCATTACGAGTTTCCTAGCTCCATGAAGGCTTCACTGTACCCTAAGATGTTTTGTACCAAACATCTCGTCTTAATAAATCCTCATTGATGCCAGCGCTGGATTTATTAAAAAATGCACACAGGGGGCGTGGCCAAGCAGCGATCCATGATGGCCGCGTAGAGTAGAGCTCCGCCGCCCGACCCTTCCCAAACACCTATCCGGCACATAGATCCGTGTCCTCCGAGAGAGGATCCCTGCATCGGAACACCAGCGGTTACCACCCCGCCCGCTCCGGCTTGTGTCAGACGCCTGGCACCAAAGTTACGGGGGCGGAAGTGGTGAGGCCTACCGTCCAGCCAGAAGCCGGGACACACAGTGCGGCGAGAGGCCCGGGAACGGCCCAGCCGGGTCGGGGACTTTTCGCGGCGTGAGGCCCGGGGTACATCATCGCTGCAGAGAGATTGCGACTCGCCCCAAACAAATCGGGACCCCGCCATAACTCGCAGGCAAGTGGGGCCGGGATAGAAACCTCATCCAGCAGGAAAGGCCCAGGCACAGTCCTGTCCTGCGCGTTAGGGGTGCAGTCGGCGAGCGGCAGGGCTGCAACGCGAGGGCCGGTGGCTCACCATCCCGCTCCCCCCCCACGAATTGCGACGAAGCCAGACACTGGACCCTGAGCGGGGAGGCCCACTGTGTTGGGATCACAGGCATACCACCGACAGGACCTAGGGAGAGCTACGTTAGTGTGGGCAGTGGGGAAGGCACCCCCCCCCCCTGGCAGACAGAAAGCGTACAAGGCGACCCAGGGGAGAAGACGCTCCAGGCCTGGGGAGGCTTAAGTCCCACTCCTGAAACCAGAACATACATTTGCAGCCCCACCACACAGAGTGGAGCTCCCGGCGGGATCTCAGAGCCTGTGTTGGCTCTCCCTCCACCTGACCTATTGGGGCCAGCGGGACCACTGCTTCGCCGTCTGGCGGAAGACAGCCTGAGGCCCAGACAGCCGACTCACCAGAGTGATCGGGGAGGGCCTGCTCAGTGGCGTAATGGATCGGAGTAAAGGCCCTGGGACCCGGGGGCCCAGAGGGACGCAAACTAACAAACTGGACCGCTACACTGTCCCCAAAGACACGCACCAGAGCCGACTATCCGGAGGAGCTTCCCAGAGTGGCCTGGGCGAAGAAGAGCAGGAATTATCATTAAAAGACGTCATGGACGCGATCACTGGAGTTAAAACCTCCCTGGAACATAAAATGGACACCATGGCTATTGAAGTAAACCTCATCAGGGCGGATCTGGGAAAACTGAACGAGAAGGTGAAGCAGGTGGAGATCACCACCACGAGCCTCGTCGGAGATGTCGCCCAACTCCAAGGAGAAGTCCGCGAATTACAAAACTCGCGTAACATCGCTGACCTAAAACTGGACGACTACGAAGGCCGCATGCGGCGCAACAACCTCCGCATCCTGGGTGTTCCAGAGAAATCGGAGGGGCAATCCCCTGACCTATTCGTGGAGGACCTCATCCTGACACATCTTCAGCCCAAAGGCCTCAGTAAGTTCTTTGTCATCGAACGGGCACATAGGGTCCCGGGCGGCCGTCCTAGGCCGGGCGCGCCCCCGCGGCCAATGTTGGCCAGAGTTCTAAACTTCCGGGACAGGGATGTCGTCCTACAGAACGCCAGGGCGCGGGCCCCCCTCCGCTACGAAAACGCAGACATAACCTTTTTCCCGGATTTCACACAGAGGGTGCAGACGCAGAGGAGGTCGTTCCTCTCCGTAAAAAAAGTGCTTAGAGACAGAGGACTGAAATATGCGATGCTCTTTCCAGCACGTCTTCGGGTCGAGGCGGATGGACGGGCCTGGTTTTTCGAGCAGCCCGAGGCTGCAGCTGACTGGATCGAGCGCCGTGGAATGCGGAGCCCAGGCGGCCATGTCCGAAGTGAGAGTGAGGACACGCGCCCTGTCTGAAGAGAGGGCTGTATCGCCATGCATCTTTGCACGGAATATGTTGGGCCTGTTGTGGGGTGGGTTGTGGGTGGGTATTCTCTCTCTCTGAGCCTTCGTGGCTGTGGACCCTCTTAGACTTGGCACACTCGTGCAAGGAGGATGTACACTTGACTTGTGGGGGACAGGGAGGCGGAGCGCTTTATTTCCCCTTTTCTTCTACTCTTAGTTCATTCCAAGGGCGACAGGCACTCTGCAAGTTTTCGATGGGCAGTTCTAGGCCCAGAGTGCAGGGCAGCGGGGTGGGGGGTTGTTGGGAGGGAATGTTTTGTTTGGTTTTTGTTGTGTTTGTTGTATCAGCATCATTAGTAGTACCGCCTCAGGAGGGGGCCGAGACACACGCTGCTACCCCTGTAGAAAGAGTAGAGATATCTTTTAATCAATTATGGCTA
This sequence comes from Calotriton arnoldi, assembly GCA_963921515.1. Classification (NCBI taxonomy): domain Eukaryota; kingdom Metazoa; phylum Chordata; class Amphibia; order Caudata; family Salamandridae; genus Calotriton; species Calotriton arnoldi. Next base: position 1,589,830 of record CAWUFW010000086.1, read on the forward strand.
CACGGAGAGACGTAGGAATCAAATTGTTAAGCTGGAATGTCAACGGGTTAGGGGACAAGATAAAACGTAGTGTTGTTCTCCAGTACATCAAACGTCAGGCCCCCGACATTGTATTACTCCAAGAAACCCATCTCATTGGCAATACATGCAAGGCACTACATAGAGGAGGCTACATAATGTTGGCCCATGCGGGATTCACCTCCAGCTCAAGAGGGGTGGGTATTATGATGAAGAAATCCTTTCCTCTGGTGGTAAGCGCAACCTGGGCAGACGATCGGGGACGATACATTGGAGTCACGGGAACATGGGCGGGACACCCCATCACACTCCTTTCGGTTTATGTACCACCTGGCCTGCAGGCCGCCACCTTTAGGGACTTAGGAACTATATTGCTAGCTATTCCAGAAAGTCTGTTAATCCTGGGAGGGGACTTAAACTCAGTAGTCTCGGGCGCGCTAGATCGTTATCCCCCCGTACATTGAGCCCCACCTCCAGTTGGCTTCCGGAATTTCTCGAGACCATGGGGTTGGTGGATAGCTGGCGGACCTATCACCCAAACACAATGCAGTACACCTTTCACTCGGGGCGCACGGGAGCCTCTCACGTATCGACTACTTTTTAGTTCCCGCATCTCAGATTGCACACATCCATGAGACTAGACATCTGGCCAGGGGTATCTCCGACCACTCTCCGGTTTGGCTTCACATGGTTCTTGATTATAAGCAAGTGGGAAGGGTGGCCCCCATCAACCCGTGGTATTTTAGAGATCCCAAAATTCGCAAAGCGCTCCTTGCAGCCATAGATAATTACTTTATTGACAATGAGGGATCAGTGGATTCCCCGCAGACGCTGTGGGAAGCCTTTAAGACGGTGATCCGGGGCCAGGCCCTATCCCTAATCTCGGGCAAGAAAAAGGACCACCACAGAGAGATAGTGGCCATGGAGGCGGAGATTGGCCACTTAGAAACTGACCTGGACTCGGAGGTCACACCCGATAAACTCCACTATCTACGGCTCCGGCAGCAGGAGTACAGAGCGCTGGCGACCGACCAGGCGCGGGCCTTGGGTAGAGCTGCGCAGGGACGGTTATATGAGGTGGGAGATAAAGCTGGGAAATTGCTAGCGTGGCTAGACAAGAGAGAATGGGCAGACCGCCTAGTACCAGAACTCCAAGGGGAGGGAGGTAGCCCCCTCACAGATCCTCAAGACATTGTAGATAAATTTGCTGCCCACTTCTGTGCGGTCTACTCTTCAACTACTTCCTATTCTGTAGAGGACTCCCGCCAGATGATTGCTGACATAACGCTGCCCAAGGTCTCAGCTGATGACCGTGACTTTTTAGATAGTGACATATCCAACGACGAAATAGCGAAGGCAATAAGGTCCATTAGATCAGGAAAGGCCTCAGGCCCCAACGGGCTTCCGGTCGAATTATATAAACTTAAACCGGACGGGCTGGCCCCACATCTCAGGGCTATGTACGAGGACTCAAGGGAGAGAGGGCTCCTGCCGATAGATCAGAGAACGGCCACTATTATCACCATCCATAAAGAGGGGAAACCGAGAACTGACTGTGGGTCATACAGACCAATTTCCCTCCTGAATGCAGAGCCCAAGATTTTGGCCAAACTTCTGGCCAACCGCCTGATCACAGTGATCGAAACCCTGGTCCATCCAGACCAATCTGGTTTCATTCCGCATCGCAACACTGCACGTAATTTGCGTAGGGTGCATGGGGTACTAGGCAGAGCGACCTCACTTTTAGAACCAGCTGTAATAGTCTCCCTCGATGCCACCATGGCATTCGATACCATTGAATGGTCGTATCTTTGGGCAGTTCTGGAGAGGTTGGGGTTTGGCCCGAAATTTATTCAATGGGTACAGCTTCTGTATGCTAAACCGTTGGCACAAGTAGTAGTCAATAACGAAAAATCGGATACCTTTGAGCTGGGTCGGGGGACCCGGCAGGGCTGTCCGTTGTCTCCTCTCCTGTTTGCCCTGGCCCTGGAGCCGCTGGCGGCCTGGATACGTAGAGACCCGAGGATTCGGGGCATGCGCTGGTCCTCGGAGTGGGAGGACCGCATCTCGCTCTACGCAGATGATATCCTGCTCTATCTGACTTCTCCGAGGCGGTCCCTGAATGTGGTCCTGGATATCCTGGCCGTCTTCGGCAGGTACTCCGGATACTCCATTAACTGGAGTAAATCCCTGTGGTTCGTTTTGGCTGGAACACCGCCTATCCCACCGAAGGGTTGCCCCATTCAAATTCGTGCAGACGGCTTCAAGTATTTGGGGATTTTTCTCACCCTAGACCCGTCGCTCCGCTACTCCCAGAACCTACTTCCCCCTTTGACTAGGTTGCGTAAGGACATAATCAGCTGGAAGTCGCTCCCGCTTTCCCTACTGGGAAAAGCGGCACTTTTTAAAATGATGTCTTTGCCCCGGTTTTTATACGCCCTGCAGAACTCCTTGGATCCGGTCCCAGCGTCCTACTTTAGAGAGATAGAGGGCCTTCAGCGGGACCTGTTGTGGAATGGACGGCCGCGTATTGCCCTAAGCAAGCTCACCTTAAATTGGTATGACGGGGGCATTAGCCTCCCCGATATCAAGAAGTATTATTGGGCGGCACATCTTGCTGCCATTAATCATGGCACCTACCTACGTCCCGGAGATCCAGGCCATAACATGGATAGATGGCTCCTTTCGGGTGGGAACTATAACAGAGCCCTTTACTCCAAACCACACCGATTCCAACTCACAGGCCCCACCAAACACTCGGTCCATGTTTGGCACACTGCCACTAAATGCCTTGGCTGGAATCGCAGGCTCACACTTGCTACCCCGTTATGGGACTCGGAACAGCTAGGTAGCTTGTGGAAAAGCAAAGGGTTTGACAAATGGGATCTCATAGGTCTCTCGCGTATAGGGGATCTGTGGGACAAATCAGATATCAAGTCATTCGCTACCCTGCAACAGCAATTCGATCTAGCTGACTCTGAAATTTTCCGTTATACGCAGGTCCGACATGCCCTGCGCTCCCATATACAGCGTGGTACCGCCCCTCCAGAGTCGTCCCCATTGGAGGACCGCGTCTTGGACGGCCACATCCCTGACAGCACTATCTCATTGATATATAAAAAGCTGATCAACAGCATGCCAGACCCTCTCCAGTCGCTTCGGGAGAAATGGTCCAGGGACGGAATCGAGATAGACGATGAGGACTGGCACGAGGCCGTTTCCTCGCCCAGAGTAGTGGCAATACCCGCGCGCCTACGCCTGGTCCAACTTAAAGTACTCCATAGGATTTACGTGACCGGACCGCAGCTGGTACGGATGGGAAGAACAGATGGGGGGACTGTAGACGGGGCTGTGGCCAGATGGGTACTTTTATACATATAATTTGGGAATGTGACAAAATTCAGCCCTACTGGCGTAAAATACATGATATCACCAACACAGTGTTAACAACACAACTTAGCCCAGATGCTCGTAGATGTTTGTTGAACATATGGGAACCGACGGATCTGAATGTCTATTTAACGCAATGGGTCACTTTGGGAATTATGCTCGCTAAGAGAAATATTGCTCAGCTGTGGGGGGCGTCTCAACCTCCAACGGTGGGTGACTGGGAGAAAGCTCTGGATTGGGCAATGTTCAGGGAAAAGACAGTGTATGTTGCCCGGGGCTGCCCTAAAAAATGGACCCGTGTATGGGGCCTGTGGAACTCCTATCGTGGAGACATATGTCAACCGCCCCTCTCCCTTGACAGTGATGACCTCCCTTTGCCCTAAACCCTCCAAGTATTTTGCTGTATTAATTGAATTTGCCTATTGTCTCCATGTGGCGTGCTCTTCTGCTTCCTATGTAATGTACTTGATATGCTGATATTGATTAATAAAAAAAGTTTTACAAAAAAAAAAAAAAAAAATGCACACAGGAGACCCTTTAGAGGGTCCCCATAAAACCTACCAAGCAGTGGTGTGGTCTCTGACTAGTCTTAGCCAGCCTGCCACCACCAGGCATGTTTCTGACCTCATGGGGTGAGGGCCTTTGCTCTCAGAGGCCAGGAACAACGCCTGCTCTGGGCGGAGGTTCGTCACACCTCCTCCAGGCCAGGATGGTCTTCCATGGAGGGAAGCCTCAAAGGCGATGCCTTTTTGAAATGTGACCCCAGCAGCTCCAGCTAGTGGAGGATGCCAATCCCCCTTTCCTGCTCCACATTTGGCGGGAGGACAGGTGGGAAAAGTAGGTAAATTAGGAGGTGGGTCCCCATTCAGCCACCACCACCCCTAAGGTGGGGCAGGCGATGTGGACCCCACTTTTCATTTTCCTCCTTCTTGGTTAGAAGAAGTCTCTAGCAAAGCCAAATACAGGGAGGCAATAAAAACCTATAAACTTGAAATCAAACTCACTCAAGCAGCCTTCTATGAGGAAAAAATTAAGGCAGCCTCCAACTCCCCCAAGGAGATCTATCGGATTGCCAAAACCCTCTCAAACCTGCACCAGAAGCAACCTACCTCCGACGATGCTCTATCCCGGAACAACAATCTGGCGGAGTTCTTCCACCAGAAAGTACAAAATATCTACTCCACCTTCACTCCCATCCAGTCTGAACCCACTAACTGTTTAGGACGCGGAACTCAAGCCACATTGGAACTACTCCCTCCCTTAGATCTTGTATCTTTAGATTCCTTTATGCACCGGGTAAAGTCAGGCTCCCCCTTAGACCCAGCACCCCGCGCCTTGCTACCAGTCATAGCAAACATCATACCAACTGTTCTCGACTTGCTAAATGCCTCCATCTCCGCTGGAGTGGTCCCCCCGGCATGGAAATGTGCCATGGTAAAGGCCCTCTTAAAAAAAACAAATCTAGACGAGAACAGTCTGAGCAACTATCGCCCAATCTCCCTACTTCCCTGGCTGAATAAGATATTGGAAAAACATATTAACTCAGTGCTGGTAGAGTTTTTAGAAACCAACAACTTACTCCATCCCTCACAGACTGGTTTCCGTCCCCATCACGGAACCGAACCCGCCCTCCTTGCTGTAACGGAGGCGGCAAGAAGGATCCTGGATCAGGGAGGCTCTGCGGCAATCATTCTTCTCGATCTCAGTGCCGCATTCGACACTGTAAACCACGACACGCTGATTCTGAGACTAAGGGATCTGGGTGTATCAGGCAATGCCATCGCCTGGTTACATTCCTTCCTAAATGACCGATCCTTCCAGGTCTTTGAAGGCGATGTTGTTTCCAAACAGATGCCCCTTAGTTGTGGTGTGCCTCAGGGCTCTTCCCTGAGCCCCACATTATTCAATATTTACATGAGTCCCCTGGCAGAGATTGTCCTTCCATTTGGCATAAAAATCATCACCTACGCTGATGACACTCAGCTTGTGGTGGCATTAAACCACCCCGAAAAATCATCAAGTAACCTTGAAAGCTGTCTTAAGGAGGTGGCCAAATGGATGGAACTCTCTTGCCTGAAACTCAACGGGGACAAAACCGAGATTATGCTTCTCGGAAACTCCCCTTCTCTTAGGTCGGAGCAATTTTGGCCGAAATGCCTTGGCCCCGCTCCAGTACCCAAAGACCAGATCAAAAGCCTTGGCATTTGGTTGGACTGCTCCCTTAGCTTTAACCTCCAAGCGGCGAAACTTTCAGCTGCCTGCTACGGTCTGACGTCAGTGGAGCCATATAAGTCCCTCCCAACGCGCTGACGTCAGTTTTCTTCGGAGAAACTTTTCCGCGCCACGACGCGGAGCCACCACCAAAAAACTGTGAGAGTATGGGAACAGTGTGGGAAAAAAGATGAAAAATCAGTGAAACAAAAAACAAAAATTGACAGTGACAAGCACTGTATACTGAAAACAATTGAAGGGAAAAAACAGAGCACTGCTCTGAAACAGCAGAGCACCGCTCTGAGAAACAGCCACACAAAAGCGAAGACTATGCCCTCCCCCGAGGCAAAACGACATATGAAAAGAATGTCAAGGCAGACGACAGGAAGCCTGCAATAGCAAGATCTACCCGTGAAGGGCAACAAGACCGGAACCACATAAGTAATGACGATCTACCAAAGGTCGGCAACACCAGGAATGCTGTATCCCCTTTAAGAGATTTATGGACTGAGGCACAGTCAAATAGACCCCAAACCAATTGACTGTAGTCAAGAAACAAGAGACCCCAGAGCAATGGAGAAGGTGGGAGGGAGGGAAGAAGAACATTAGTAGGCCCCACACTGGAAGAACCAGGGTGTAGGGATGTAGAAGGATACATGAACCCGCCCACCAATCACGAGAATGGGTGGGGAAGAACAAGTAAAACAGAATGAATCATCCTACCGAGGAGGGAGGTGAAAAATGCCACCCCGTAGGAAGATAAAAGCCACCCGGAAGGAGGCGAGTACATAACACCCAACCTGAAAAGGTCCTCGCAGAGCGGGGAGGATGGGCGGGCGTTAAGGAATCTGCGGCTAGACTGTGTCTCTACCAGATACATCGTTACAGAAGGTAAGTAACTCGTTCATCTGATAGAGACATCTAGCCGCAGATTCCTTAACTTAGAATAGATACCAAAGCCATACCCCATAGGAGGCGGGTCTGCGACTAAACCCCACCAAGGTCCCAAGAGAACCCAGTCGTCAACAAGTTGACTAAACACAGTGGGGGCAGCAATGCCAGCGTGGCCAACACCAGACCAGTAAGCTCTGTAAGGAGCGGAAAACAATGGGGGGCATGGCATCATAAGCCGCCCAGGGACGGCATGAAAGCCCTCTCGTTAGTACAGGGTTTGAAAGGGAGCACAGAACCAGAATGTCAGTGCGGAATGTGAGAGTCCATAACTTCCGCAAAAGAAGGTGAACTGATCATAGGAGCCGATGGATCCGCAGGATCCGATGGATCTGCAAGAGACAAAGACCCAGAGAGGACAAGACGGTATGACCGAGTCAGAGCATACAGGTCGAGCATGCACAACAGTGGAAGAAGCACTGTTGAAAAGCGTACCAGCTAGGAAACTTTGGACAGCAGTGGTAGGATGCTGACCATGTCCAGGAAGAGCCTGTGCTACCAGAGAGACAAGACCTGCCATTGCGCATTCGCCCCTTCACAAAATGACGTGTGAGAGGGCGTACGTCAACAAGCAGAATGACATATAACCATGACTACAAAAAGAGACATGCATGCGGGGGACAGAAGTACACATGGGCAGACCGCGTGTACCGCTAGAACCACGCCACGTAAAGGAAATGCACAATGGAACACAGTGAGAACAGCCCAGATGCAAAAGATGCATCACCAGGTGGGCAACCGACGAAAGGGAGCCGGCAAGCTGGACACACACAGAAGGCTTGCTCCCATGAGAAGGCTGAGAGCAAGACCACGGACACCGCAGCAAGGAAACCCTAGTATGCGTGCCCAAGAGCGCACCAGAGGTACCAACAGCTATGTTGCAGCAGAACCGGACAGAGCAATGTCCAGACCCGTAAGCGACAACGGCCACCCAGCAGGAAGGAGCCACAGTCCCCCACGAGACAGACTGGGAGACTGAGCAGTACTCGAAAGTCAGTACTAAACGGACATAGAGTAACAGGAAATTGTACAGAGATGTACATACAAGACCACACAAGACAGTGAGTATCCTGAAGAGAACACTTCCACAGAGAGCAGCAGTAGCAGCCCGAAGTATCCCGGAGAGAGGAAAGTAGAAACCAGTCCTCGCAGGAGCGTAAGAAAAGTGTAAGCCCCCCGTGGCAGCGAACATACTAGGGAGCATCCACCTGATGCGCATAGAACACAGAAGAACCATGCCGCGTCAGCCCTGCGTGCCTGGGAGCTGCGCCACAAGGCTCTGCCTTGAGGTCGTCCATGGCCAGGACGAACTGTGCCGGAACGGAACAGGACAAGGTGGTCCAAGGGACAGTGGCTGACGATAAGGGCAGCCAACATAGACAAGGAGGGCGAAGCTGAAATGACACTCCTGGAAGAGGCAGGCGAGGCAGAAACCTCAAAGTGAGCATCTACAGATACAGGGGAGTGCTACGGACCAACCGCAGACCCCAACGGATAGGCAATAGCCTTTGAAGAAGACTCCACAGGAGCCTACCAAGCCTTCTGTGTAAGGAAGGCAGCTAGACAATAGCCAACGAATACCCCACATAGGGTAAGCCTCAACCCCAGCTAGGGGCACCTCGTGAGCACAAACTCATAGACAGAGCAGTCAAAAGAAAGCAGAATCAGCTGACCAGCTGCACTAAATAGAAGCAAAAACGGCGGGAAGCCGTACAGGCAGTCTGGGTATTACGTCTTGAACCCAGGGCCCAGAACAAGCAGAGACAACACTGCACCCGAAAATAAAAGTCCACAAAAGGACTAGAAAACACAAAGTCATGGGAGCCCAGACATGAGGCGGTTTACTGATGATTCTGCATGACTGTCAAAAAGGGTCACGCCATCAAACGGCAAATTCCGAAGACTCTCCCGAACACTGTCAGGGAAACCGCCATCGCGCAGCCAGGCATGGCAACGCAGAGCAACGGACCTGGCCATCGCCCGACCCACAGAGTCAGTGGTGTCCATAGCCGACCGAATGGTAAATTGTGCCATTTCTCGGCCATCATGAAGGAGACGATCCAGGTCAGCACGGGGACCCTCTGGAAGAGAGGGAAGAAGACGCTCGACCGAGTCCCAAAGGGCAAAAGTAGCCCGTGCAAACACGCAAGACGTGTTCAGAGCACGGATGCCCGAACTAGTGGACGCAAAAATTTGGCGGCCACATGTCTCCAACCAACGAGATTCCCTAGTGGGAGGTAGCAATGGGAGAGGAGAGGAAGGCTGCGAGGCGAAAGCCGCCTGGACCACCCGGCCGTGAGCCCTAGGATGAAGGGACAAACAGACAGGGTCATCTGGAGCTGGGCGATGCCGACGTGCGATGGCCCGATCCACAGGGTCTCCCGAGGAGGGCCGTGCCCACGTGCCAAGTAGGGTGTCAAATAACGACCCGCCAAAAGGCAGCAAGGGCTCCACCTCCACAGCATCCTGGTGGAGGAGATCCAATAATGGATCAGAAGGCAAGGAGACTGAGGGGGGTTGCAGGTGTAAAATAGCTGTAGTCCTGCGAACAGCCCTCGCAAATGCCACGCTAGCCTCTGTAGCCATTCTAGGTGGCGATAACAAACCATCTGTAGGGGACGGTTGAAGACTAACGCGTCCCCCAGAAAGGAGAGACGCCGCAGCCGGAGGCCGAACAAAGGGTCACTGGCCAGAAGGCAGCGGAGCCGGAGAGCGTCGAAACAACCCTGGGTGCTTCGGGTCCTCATCCTCTTCGAACAGAGGAACAACAGGGACCGGCGCCGACACCGGCGTCGACCGATGTCGAGACGGCGTCGTATCGACGTCGACAATCACCAAGGGTGACTCGGCCTGGCGTCGGTCCGGCGTCGACTCGCCCTCCACTGAGGCCTGCGGGGAGGAAGGATGCCGACAAGGAGTCGAGCTCCGTGCTGCAGCCGCATCCGACGTCGGCGCAGGGAGCCCCAAAGGGCTATGCGGAGACGGGGCAGAAGGGCTCGACGTCTGACTGGGATGCCCCTCCGGGCCGTGTCCCGACGTCGCAGCAACTCCGGAACCAGAGTCGAGGCACCCGGCCGGCGCCGAGGGCGAACACGCCGGCGAGAACCCGACCTGAGTCCCTACCCCCTCTGTGGGGCCCGAGGGCGCGCCAGGGAGAGGGGGTGACCCAAAGATGGAGTGAAGAGCCTTGGAATAGGCTTCCATCTGTGCCCGAGTCGCCCCAACACCCGGAAAGGGTGGGTATAAGGGGACCGACTCCTGGGTGCCCGCGCCCGGTAAGGACTGGGAGCAGCGGGCCCCGTCGACACGTTTATGTGAGGTCGACGACCTCCGTGACTTGTGTTTGTGCTTACCTGCGGCAGGCGAACGATGTCCGCGGGAACGACTCCGTGACCGGACCCGAACAGGAGCCCCAGCTCGAGATGGAGATCGGCGGCGCGAAGGCTCTGAGCGGGACATCCGGGCGGTCAACAACTTCATCCGGCGCTCCCGCAGGGACTTCGGCTTCATCTGCCGGCAGGCGTCGCATTCCTCGGAGTCATGGTGCTCTCCTAGGCACCACATACAGATCGCGTGCGGATCCGTCGCTGACATCTGCCGCGTACAGGTCTTACACGCCTTGAAACCCGAAGGCATCGCACACCATTCCCTGACGCCGAAGGCGACGAGAAGGCCTGAAACAACAGGCCAGAGGAACCGCTTACTCCTGGATCCGCGTTGGGACGCGGAAAAGAAGGAAACTGACGTCAGCGCGCCGGGAGGGACTTATATGGCTTCACTGACGTCATGTCCGTGGACGACGTCAGGGTGGAGCCATGCGGCGCCGCCCCCCGGCGTGCAGAGGTGCTGCTGCAAAAAATTATCCGGATCCAGTCTGACGCCTGGGGATATTCTAAGTTAAGAAATCTGCGGCTAAATGTCTCTATCAGATGATCTGCTTTATATACCTCTTTGGAATTATCTTGGTAATTACAGAGAGCATGGGTAACTGTCAGTGAACAGAAAGAGAGGATGGATTTTGGGAGAAAGTTATGCGTGATACTGAGTGATTGATACAAAATCAGAAATGACCTTTGGTAAGGGTGGTTGTGTCCCAGCAGAAACCTTGTTTCAATGGAAAAATTATGTAGTGGTCCTCAGTACCAAGAGCATGAAGCTCACTCACACTTCTCTCTGTGGAGATTGCCACTAAAAAAGCAACCTTCCAAAAGAAAGGCTAAAGATCTGTGTTGTGCATTTGCTCGAAAGGAGGGACCATCAATTTGGAAATAACAATATTCAGCTTACATTAAGGAGGTCTATTTAGTCAGGGAAAACCCTTTAAGTCCATCTTGGAATTTTTATCACAAGAATCAAGAAAAACAAGACCGAGAAGGACATTTCCAGGAAACGGTAATTGGCAACCATGTACCTTACTTGAGGCAAATTGTAAGAAGAAAAGGTAAAACTGTTTCTTCTTGGTCTGCCTATCGACACAACATAGTCTGAGCATCTTCCACTTGAATGCACAAGAGCACTTAGTGGAGGGGGGTTGTGCTTCTTTCAGGATGTTCATGCAGACATGTGGAAGTCTGAGGTGATTTTACTGCAGTTACTCACTAGGATTAACCTCAGAACTGGAAGCATGGGTGGAGGATCTTGCCTGACATCTAGGAGAGGAGATCCTGCCCATATTGAAGCTTCTAGGGTGGACAGATGACTAGTTGGAGAAGGTTTGCAAACCAACCTTTACAAAGACATTCAGGCAGAAATTGTGGGTTTAGGAAGCTAGTGGAAAATTCTAGATAGTTTTAATTTTCTGTAATGTCATAGTAGTCCAATTTTGGTAAGACCCGTGTATTGTAGATTTTGGCAAAGACCTTGTGGTTTAGCACCCATTCATGAAGATGCCTGCTGAGCTCATCTGCTTTTAACTTCTGAAGGCTCATCTACCTTCCACTTCTGAAGGCCATGGGGATGCACCACTGTTAACAGAATGTTCCTCAGTAGCAGCCAGTGCCAAATTGCCTGAGCTTCCCTCTGGAGCACAATGGATCTGGTGCTTCCTTGTTTGTTGATATAATACATATGTGTTGCATTTTTAGTATGGAGAAGAACTGATTAAGACTTTTTCCATAAGAAAGCACTTCAGTATATGGTGGACTGCTCCACATTCAAAGATGTTTGATGTGGAATTAATTCTACTTCGAAGACCATTTGCCTTGTATGGTCAGATCACCCAAATGTAGACCTGATACTTCTAGAGAGGAATCTGTGACTAAGGTCAGTTAACAGGGGATTGTTAATGGAGTAATTTGACTGTAATATAACACAGTTGGTTTCCTCCATTGATGACTACTCCGAACAATATATAAACTTAAGTCTGGACTTCCATCAGTGTATATAGATAAATAAGGTGTGTAGGTATAGTTTTGTTTGTATACAAACTAACAATAAGGCTGAGATAAGATAGGAAATATAAAAAAGATGCCACTAGTTCTTAAATGAGGCTATGAGTGGTATCTTACAAAAAGGGATAAAATAAGTAATAATTTTCCTTAAAAAACAGTCCTTTATAATAAATGGCAAGATATGCCCTTACATTGTGTAAAAAGTATTAAAAGCTATAAATAAATTACTTCTAAGGTCCCAACCGGCTATGAGCAGGAATTTCAACATGGCGCCATCTATCCTTTAGCGCATCATTTACTTGCAAAAACAACAGTTGATGGACAGAATGCATAACAATGTCATACATTCACCCCAGTACAGAGATCTGGGCCTAAATCCATCGTTTTTTTGCTCACCATGCCATTCCAGTTTGAACCCAGCCATATGCAAATCAGTCTTGACCCTGTGCCTCATGGGAGCAGTCCAGCCCGAACTGCCAAGCCAGGTCCTCCCTGGACTGGAAACAAGCATCCTAGGACCGGTTTCGGGGTTTCACCCTCTTCAGCCAGGATAGCTTGATTCCAGTGGCATGGAGAGCACGGGACCCACGTCTGGGCATACCCGTCCCACTCGGGGTGACAAATGCAAAACCAACAGTTGATGGACAGAATGCAGAACAATGTCATACATTCACCCCAGTACAGAGATCTGGGCCTAAATCCATCGTTTTTTTGCTCATTATGCCATTCCAGTTTGAACCCAGCCATATGCAAATCAGTCTTGACCCTGTGCCTCATGGGAACAGTCCAGCCCGAACTGCCAAGCCAGGTCCTCCCTGGACTGGAAACAAGCATCCTAGGACCGGTTTCGGGGTTTCACCCCTCTTCAGCCAGGATAGCTTGATTCCAGTGGCATGGAGAGCACGGGACCCATGTCTGGGCATACCCGTCCCACTCGGGTGACAAATGCAAAAACAACAGTTGATGGACAGAATGCAGAACAATGTCATACATTCACCCCAGTACAGAGATCTGGGCCTAAATCCATCGTTTTTTTGCTCACCATGCCATTCCAGTTTGAACCCAGCCATATGCAAATCAGTCTTGACCCTGTGCCTAATGGGAACAGTCCAGCCCGAACTGCCAAGCCAGGTCCTCCCTGGACTGGAAACAAGCATCCTAGGACCGGTTTCGGGGGTGACTGGTGACTGGGGGTGAGTGCTTGCAATGTTCAACACTCCGTCCATCATCCCCTTTGGTTTTGCTATGTTCGCCCTAAGTTGGCAGGGTATGCCCAGACGTGGGTCCCTTGCTCACTTTGCCACTGGATTCAAGATAGCCTGGCTGATGACGGCTGTAAGCCAGAAACCGGTCCCAGGATGCTTGTTTCCGGTCCAGGGAAGACATGGCTTGGCAGTTCGGGCTGGACTGTTCCCATGAGGCACAGGGTCAGACTGATTTGCATATGGCCATGTCTGAACTGGGGTGGCAGAGTGAGCTAAAGAATGATGATGGATTAAACCCAGATCAGTTGACTGGGGGTGAGTGCTTGCAATGTTCAACACTCCGTCCATCATCCCCTTTGGTTTTGCATCATTTCCTTGATCAGAACGCGCACAAAAGGGCACAGAATATAGCCATTTCGACTACGACACACGTTTAGTCTGTATACGAGAAAATATCCTGGGCAATAGAAAGCCTAAGTAAGTATAACCACGATTTATTAAAATAACCATCGCTGCCATGAGCAGGAACTGAAAATTGGTGCTACTTATATAAATACGCAATAGTCACGGCATTAGACCACACATGGAAGGGCAAATAACCAGTCCTCCTCGCAATATAATTGTCTGAATAAATGACAGGACAGGCTAATATTAGTGTAAAAGAAGGATAAAATGTGTACATAACAGCCTATATCGTTACAATGAGGAATTTAAAAATGGCGACAACCATTGACAAGCGTATCAGGTAGAATCCGAGAACGCTGTGTTTAGTTTTTTTTTTTTTTAAATGGCGTCACCCACTTATTAACGTAACGTCAATAGGACGCACATGGCAGGATACAAAATGAAGGTGCGCCGCGGTGGCTCATTTACGGATGAACCACGATTGTGAAAGGCACCGGGAGTAGCGGATTTCGTCGGAGCAAAAAGGTGAGGGCTACGAAGAGCCTTGTGCTAGAAATCGTATTTTCCTTCCAAACAGGAACTAGATTAGGTGGCTCTGAGACTCGACGAATATAATGGGCAGTATCATGTAAACGGTGTGTTAGAAACTTTTCTTTGTAAATAGGAACTAAATCAGTGGTCTCTTGGATTCGGGCACCATTTAAGTAAATAATGGGTAGTATCTTGCAAACCGACCTTTAGTGGGGAGGAGTAATTAGGATCTTGAAAAGGAAAACCGATTATAACACATTATATTCAATACCATTGCGCTCCTATTTAATTATATTGTTTAGGGCGCCTTACTGGAGGGCTCCAATACTATAAAGGATAGTGGTGTATTGACGGGGCACACTCAATTTCGGGCAATGTCACGGTTTAACTTTGGGCAATGCCACGGTTTTATTAAGGGCATTTTAACTGTAGATGTACGGGCTGACCACCCCGGTCTAAAATAAAGTCTAAATGGCAATGAAGTATGGTGATTGCAATTTGTAGGACCTTAGGTGTAGATAGCCTGAAAATGCACTTGAAACATTATAAATATGTGCATATATATGACCCTATATATCGGTTTTATATTATATTTAGCCACGAAAACGCGATCCTGATGCCCGGAGACGGGAAAAATTGAGACCCGCTTTTTGTATTACATATGGTGAGACAGATTCATTTACAAATATTTGATTTGAAAGTTAATGAAGATGATTTAGAACAAAGGTAATGATCCCTATATTTCTTAAATTTCAGAGACCGAGACGTGTTCCGGCTTTTTCTAAATATCAATAGTATATGATTGATACCTAAGTCACTCTTTAAAGGTGAGGACAGTTGAGAATATATCTGAAAGAGAATATGGCGACATCATTAACTATTAATATAAGTAAATTTACGATGTCAATAAATTCTGGATAGCAGTATGTTGGGGTTAACACTGTCTGTAATTTTCCCCACCATACAGGGAGCAGTAATATTGGACTATTGTCGAATTATAAAACAATCTACCTATGTGCTCCATAATTCTCCGATTACTTTAAAAGGTAATAATAGCTGGATCTATCAAAATTATCTCAGTGAGAAATAACTATGATTCCAAATATAGTATGATTAAACATGATGGGTATTCTTTAATATTCCAGCATTCGTTGAAGTACCATTTTTTACTCCCGTTGATTTGGAGAACCATTCACTTGAGTGCAGTTGCACCGGTGAGTTGTAATAGTGAGCACAAGGGAGGTAACGAGTGTCTGATGTTGTGTGTCTCCAAACAAACAGTATGTGAGTGGATTGTTTCTTGTTTTGAGTAAGTTCCAAACTTGGGATGATTGGAGCACTTATAAATTGTAAATTAGATATTTTCAATGGATTTTGATTAAACTGTGATGTTTTATAAAATGTTTAATTGATTTTATTAGTAGTAATGAGTAAATCTTTGCTCATGTTAATGAATTTCATTGAAGTGGTATGTATTTTTCTCATTTTACTTTTACAATAGGTGTGATTAATGGTTGAAATAAGATCCATTTACAAAGGAGAAAATAGTTATGTCCTGAAGAAGGTGGTCCTATTGTGAATGTGCCACTGAAATGCGTCGACGCCTAGTGTTTTCCTGGTGTTAAATTTGGATAAGTCAGCAGCTAGTTGTAGACAGGGAATCTATACCCATGCTTTGTGCTGTCTATATTGTATCCAAATTAACATTTGTAAGACAAAGTTGATTGTCTTCATGAATTCTCCTTTTTAGACATATGAATAATCGCATTTAAGAATTTATGTGTTTTTAATAGTTTTATGAATTATACGTGTGGATTCAAAATCTGTACAGTTTTATATTAATTAAAAACTTTTTCTACATTTTATTTGTTTGTATATAAGTGCTTTAAGCATTCTGAGCGGATTGATATTTGTTTGGAGTATGAATGTGGTTGCATATTTAACGTGAACTGTTTTCTGTAGGTCTTTGCCAAAGGGAACATTTATTTTTAACTTCTAAGCTCAGTCACATCCATTTTTGTGTTGAGACTAAGATTGATGGATAATTCCGGAGCTAGATGGCCAGCCTGACAACGGGTACAAAGGACACATAGCTTTATTGGTACTAGTATGAGTGTATAAGGATTAGGCCCCTTGGAGCAGGATAACGTCCCCGTTCAGCCTCTAACTCTTCCAGCTGAATTTCACTTTAGCTGCTCTTTAACATACCAACATTCTGATGGATACTTCTACCTGCAGATGCTAAACTCAGAAATCTCTTCCAGGCACCAGAATGGATTTGGAAAAGTTGGAATAGTTCTCGATCACTAATAGGCGTGACCAAGGATCAAAAACAACTCCAGTAGCTCCCTGGATGTGGCATCACAGAGCTGTGTGTGGTACGTCCCTGCTGCTATGACATCATTTTTTTTCTGTGCCCTTTGACGCAGACCCAGAGTTGGTCTCTGCTGGAATTTAATTTACAAAATTCTACTTCTAGTGTCTTCAAAAAAGAGGTCACCGGGGGGCGTGGCCAAGTAAGATGGCTGAGCGGTCGTGAGCCGCTTCAGCTCCGGACCCAGATGATTGCCCCATGAGCATTCCGCACATACAGTGAGCCCTGCTTGGCCTGCCTGTCGCCCACAATATCACAGGAGGTGTCGGGACCCGGAGGGGCGACGAGCGGTGGCGAGATTCCTACCTTCTGGGATCGCTCGCCGGACCCCTGAGACCAATAGCGGGATGGCGTAGACGGCCGGGACGGAGCCTCTACCATCTCCCATACCCGACGGCGGTGGCACCGGAGGTGCCTTCCCTTGCCACGGAGGGAGGAGTAGTCCCTCAACTCTGCGGTCTGGTGAGGAGGTGCCGGGGGCGGACGCCGCGTCCAGCGGACCCGATGGGGTAGGGGTTGCGACCGACATATCCCCGGCGCCATTTTAGCGCTCCAAGGCGGCTGAGTGGAGACGGCGGCTCTATGAAGGGAGCAGAGGAGCAGCAGGGAGGCAGCTGAGGCACACGCTTGGAGCGGGTCAGTCTCCTATTTGTTGGTCTTCCAGCGCGGTGTGCCAGATGGAGGGGCCGGGGGAGCGTAAGCCATGAGTGCCCCGCCTGACCCTAAGATGGCGGCGGTCAGGGACACGCGATGGTGATCCCCTTGCACCCGGGGCCTTGAGAGGGAGTCGGACGGCGATCAGAGGGGAGCACCCATCAGCATCCGCTAGCAGTCCCAAAGAATCGGTCTGAGAGGAGAGGCGTCGAGGCAATCAGCCGGGTGGTGTCATTCTCTGCCTGACCTCAACAGGGAGACCAGTCCAATCTGCAGAGGCCTGGGTTAGCTGCATGTGGCGACCACGCATTTCCTCGGGGCCACCAGCGCCTGCACAGTAGTGGGCTCTGGGGATCCTTGACCTTGCAGGGCGGCGACCTTATGCCTCCCAAGAAATCTGCGAACAAGGTTTCCCGCTACTTTAAGTCTGCCGAAAAAGATATACCCCCAGCGGAGACCAGCCACCCGCAGACTATGGCGCTCACCCGTGAGGACCTGGTTGCCGCCCTCCGTGACTTCAGGGCAGAGCTCTGCCTGGAGATCAAACAGGACTTGCGCTCCTCCGTGGAACAGATGAAAGCCGACCTCACCGAGAAAATGGCGACTCTACGCCAGGATGTGGATTCCGTGGGCTCCAGAGTGTTGGAGGTGGAGGAGCAGACACAAGAACTGACGACGACCACTGCTAAAATGCAAGACTCCCATCAGGGCCTCCAGGCCCAGCTCCAGCAAGTGATGTTGAAGGCGGAGGACTTGGAAAATAGAACCCGGCGAGAAAACATACGAATCCGGGACCTGGAGGAGGGGGCGGAGGGGCCCGATCTCGAAGCATTTGTGACGGGCCTCTTTGCGGAGCTCCTGGCCCCCCAACAACTGAAGCTCGAATTGGACCGGGTCCATCGCGTGGGCACTCTACAGGCTGGAGGCCGCAAGCGCCCAAGAGACGTCCTGGTTAAGCTACACTCGTTTAAAACGAAGGAGGCTATCTTAGCTGCAGCGAGAAAGAAGAAGGAGGTGTCCTTTCAAGACCACAGGTGCTCCCTTTACCAAGATCTGGCCCCCTCCACCTTGGCCAGACGTCACTCGATGAGACCGATCACCGCCAAGCTACAAGAAGAGAATATTCGTTACCGTTGGACATTCCCTTTTGGCCTCGCATTCGAGTATCGAAACAAATCACACCACGTGACAGAGCTTCCCGACGGCGTTCGCATCCTTGGTCTCCCTATCCCAGAGGAGGCGTCCACGTCGGGCTCCCCTGCGGAGGCGGAGAGAGCCAGGAGAGGCTCCAGGCCTTGGCACACGGTCACGAAGTCAAGATGAATCATGATAGGCCCAACTAGGGATCCCGTCTCTACACAACTGCCGCTCCCCTGGGGTCTCGGACCGGGTTATCCTCCTGGGAATCGACTGTGCTCCCTCCGGATGGGGCCCAGGCTGGGGGGACGGCTGGACTGAGATCATTTGAACTGAAGATCGAACATTATGGACACTGAGGTTTTTATTTTCTATCTTCCTCTGACTCGTATTGAAAAGCTCACTAGTCACTATGATATGGCAATCGGGGGGTGCGGGCCTTGCCCGTGCTACCCACAATTCTTCCTCTTTTTTTCGGAAGCATCACGAGCCGTGGACCCATTGGTCCTCCGGCTTTCAGTTTAGGGGTTTGTTGGGGGTTCTTTTGGGGGGGAGGGGGGGTCCTGGTGGTGAAGTCTGGGTTTTATTGTCTATTTTTTTATGTCCCTGGGTACTCAGTGGGAATGGGTGGGAAGACTCTGAGGGCATGACACCGGCGGGTGGGATAGATCACATCTCAGTGAGAGAGGCCACCAACGCATGCTCCAGGGGGCCGAGGATCACAAGGGAAGGGGGATGGGTTCAACCAATCCAATGATTACTGTAGCGTCGTGGAACGTCAAAGGGTTGAACTCCCCCCAGAAACGTCAGAAAATATGGAAATATCTTGTGGATCACGGATTGGATGTGGTGGCTCTCCAAGAGACTCACCTCAAACGATCTGAGGTCGCGAGGCTCCGACATAGGGAGTATCCCCTGATCTATACCTCCTCGGCAACCACTAAACACAATGGAGTGGCGCTACTTTTTCGTAGCACAACTAAGTTTCAGCCCGAAGCCACCAAAACAGATCGGGAGGGGAGATTACTTATGGTGAAGGGACGGCTGAAGGGCACATTATGCACGTTCGTTTCCCTATACGCTCCCAATTCGGGCCAAGCCGTTTTCCTTTCCACTGTTCTCGACCTATTAGGGGGATTTGCAGAGGGCCACATTATATTGTTAGGAGACTTTAATTTAACCTGGCACGGGTCCTTGGACAGTTCCCACTCGACGCGGGCACCTACCGGCTCTTTTTCCAAAGGGGTCAAACAGAAAATACTTGCGCTCGGCCTCTGCGATGCCTGGCGCTCCCTTCACACCACCACTAAAGACTACACGCACTATTCACACGTCCACCAGACATACTCCAGGATTGACTATAGTTTCATCAGCCAAACCTTGCTGGGGCCGCTACAGGCAGCGCAAATACTGCCGATCTCTATCTCCGATCATAGCCTGATCACCATCAGTCTGGACTGGATCGGTCCTAAATCTAGATCCCCCAGATGGTATTTCCCGTTGGCGCTTACACGGGATAAGGCCCTCAGGGAGGAACTAAGGGCGTCCATCACAGACTTCTTTACCCATAACATTCCACAAGACACATCCCTGCAGAACAATTGGGACGCCTTCAAGGCAGTGCTACGGGGAAAATGCTTCCAACTCAATGCAACCCTAAACAAACAGAGGACGAGAAAACGCATAGCTCTCGAGCAGGAGTTACAGATAGCTGAACAGACACACAAAGCCACACCCACGCGTGAGTCGCTGCGACATCTCACTGCCCTCCGAGGCAAACTACGTTCTATATACACTAATCGAGCAGAATACACTCTGTTAAAGCTTCGTCAAACGTCTTTTGCACAGGGTGACAAGGTGGGTTCACATCTGGCTCGCCAACTCAGGGTAAAGAGGGAACGTGAATATATTGGGGTATTTTGGACCACAGGGGCCAACTCACACACACCGACACCGCTAAAGCTAACCTTTTTGGTGATTTCTATGGGCAGCTTTACCAAGGTACTACCCCCGATTCGACTTCACAACAACAATACCTTGACTCTGTGACGCTTCCGCAGATTCCCCCTGCGATGGCCGACTCGTTGGATTCCCCCATTGCTCAGGAGGAGGTGAGGGAAGCTATCGCAAGGCTCAAACTACATAAAGCCCCGGGACCCGACGGCCTAACGGCTCACTTCTTTAAATGCTATGCCTCTGAACTAGTCCCCCATCTTACCACTTTATTTCAGACCGTAGCTCAGGATGCACGAGTTTCTCGTTCAATGGCTGAGGCTGTGATAACAGTGATTCCCAAGCCGGGGAAAGATCCCCAACTATGTGGCTCGTACAGACCCATAGCTCTCCTTAACCTCGATGCAAAGCTCTACTCCGCGATCCTGGCGGCCAGACTCGAAAACCTGTTGGTCGACTTAATCCACCCGGACCAATCGGGTTTTATAAAAGGCAGGCAAACACACGATAATATCAGACGCACCATCCATCTGATTGAGAAAGTATCCAAATTTAAGATTCCTGCAGTTCTGGTGGGCTTGGACGCGGAGAAGGCTTTCGACAGGGTGGACTGGTCCTTCCTTTTTTTAACAATGCGTAAATTTGGTTTCGGGGACACATTTCTTAACATGGTCAAGGCCAACTATGATCTTCCACTCTCACGGGTCACGGTCAATGGTTGTAGTTCCCTTCCCTTTTCTTTGAGTAGGGGTACCAGGCAGGGGTGTCCGCTTTCCCCCCTTTTATTTGCTCTTAGTATCGAACCCCTAGCAGCCAAACTTAGGTCAAACGATGAAATTCGAGGCATTCAGTTTAATGGCGTAGAACATAAAGCATCTCTTTTTGCCGATGACATTTTGCTTACGCTTACGAACCCTGCCTCTTCACTACGGGCGGTACAAGAAGAACTAAATCAATTTGAACGGGTGGCAGGTTTTAAAGTAAATTTGTCCAAATCGTCCATACTTAACCTTACCCTTTCTACTCCTGAGGCAAATGGATTAAGGAACCAGACTGCCCTACAATGGGCCAAACACTCCTTGCTGTACCTGGGGGTACAGCTTACGGCTAGGCTTAGCGACCTCTACAAGGCTAACTACCCACCCTTGCTGGCGCAACTACAGCAAGACCTTAAGAGATGGTCCCCACTCTACCTTTCATGGCTCGGACGAATTAACACGGTCAAAATGACAATTCTGCCCAAGTGGCTCTATTTGTTCCAAGCCCTACCTATCGCGCTTGACCGGAATCTATTGCCACATCTCCGTTCATTGATCACTAAATTCATATGGCAGGGAGGGAGGGCGCGCTTACCGTACCATGTGCTAAGACGCCCAAGGAATAAAGGGGGATTGGCTCTGCCTGATTTCGCATTATATTATCAGGCCTCACAACTAAGAGTGGTGACGGAGTGGTCCGCGAGGGAGTCGGACAAACATTGGTTGCATATGGATCGCTCGGTTGTAGGAAGATGCATTTGGGATGTCCTTTGGAAACCAAGGGGAGATCGGCCCACAAACGCTTACATTAGCACCCCCACATGTACCACCTTGACCGTCTGGGACCAACTCACAAGGCGGGAGGGTTGGACTTCATTTCCCTCCCCCTATACTCCAATACATTTTAACCCGGCGTTCCCACCAGAGCTACGCGAGGGGCCCTTCGATTGCTGGAGGGAGGGAGGCTGCATAAAACGTTCAGATTTCTTTCATAACTATGACATACTGACATTTGACAGTTGTAAGAGAGAATTTGCGCTTCCTCATAGTGAATACTACCACTATCTCCAGCTTAAACACTGGGTAACACTCCTGCACATTAGAGAGGTAGCTACTAGGGAATTAACACCCCTGGAGCGAATGGTGATACACAAGGCAGGTACCATGAAAGGCGCTATCTCCTCCCTTTACGAAATACTTCTAAACACATTGCACGCACCCCGTGCACGATACATGTCCTTCTGGGAGCAAGTCCTAGGCAGAGATGTCACCGAAGATGAATGGAAACACGTCTGGGGCGACATCACTAAACACAACAAGTCCATGGCTCTACGGGAAGCCCACTACAAGACGCTACATGACTGGTATTTGTACCCTACCAAGCTCCGACGAATATTCCCCGATACCTCTGATCTTTGTTGGCGGGGTTGTGGGCTCCAGGGAGACTTTCGCCACATCTGGTGGGACTGCCCGAGCATTCGCCCCTTCTGGGAGGAAATTCTCTCCCACCTTAAAGACATGCTGGGATATCCCATTCCCGCCACCATTGAGTATGCCCTCCTGGGCATCAGGGACCCGGCTTTAGAGCACCAAACAAACGCTGACAAGGCGATCATATGGACATGCTTGGGGGCGGCGAAACTCACCATAGCAGCTTCATGGAAAAAGACAGAAACACCAGCGGTCTCGTTGTGGCACGCCCGTTTGTGGAGGATCCTCTCCATGGAACGCTTGGCGGACATTTTTAGGGATAACTATGAGGGCTTCAAGCACAAGTGGGACCCACTGGTCACCTTCCTGTCCCGGGGTCTGCCCTCTGCAGTGTGTCCACCCTCAGTAAGGGCTATGCATCTCTTTCAAGTTTAAGACGACCTCGGTCTGACCAGGAGTAGATCGGCCCCTAGGGCGCGAATGGAGGAGGCCCCACGCCGCATTTTTTAATCCATGTTAACACTCATGCTTCTCAGGGTTATACGGCGCACCTTCTTCACCACCGGGATGGGAGGGGGTATGTTTTGGGGGGAGGGTAAGGGGTATTTTAAGGGTAGGTTCCAGGTTGGAGACCTCCCTCAGGGGTTTGTTTTACCGAAAAATGAGCATCAGTTATCTTGCCGGGGGGCTTGACATGGCCTAGGGTTATTCGAAACTGAGAATCAAAATGGCTGAATGTTCTGCAACCCCGGGGCCTGCGCGCCCCTCTGTGGTTATGCTGTTATTGTGATTTGTTCTTGATGCTTAATAAAAATGAGTTAATAAAAAAAAAAAAAGAGGTCACCTCCGATATGGTCAAGATCTCTTAGATGACATTCCTGTCAATCTCACAAACACATTTCGGACCCTTTTGACATCTGTCCCTGGAGTATAGCTCCTGTGCACGCGTCCAATCATGGCTTGATGCACTGGATGGCTTTCAAGGACTGGGAGGGAAGAACAATTTACTTACCTTCGGTAATGCCTTATCTGGTAGAGACTCTATCTAACCGCACATTCCTTACCTTAGAATTCTCCCCAAGCATCAGACTGGATCTGGAAGTTTTTCAGGAGCAGTACCCCTGCGAGCCGGCAGGTGGATTTGTGTTGTTCGCGCCAGGAGTGACTTGTGCGGTGCCTATATAGGCGCCAACGCAGCACGTTATCACCAGCTTCTTTTCGCGACTTTCCACGCCAGTAGCGCATAGCCACGAAAAACACTGACCACTGGTGAGGACAACTAGGGCCCTGAAATAGGGAACAGCACTGTTCCTAGAAATCTGTTCGCAGAGCTGGGAGGATGGATGGGACGCTAAGGAATCTGCGGCTAGATAGAATCTCCACCAGATAAGGCGCTACCAAAGGTAAGTAACTTGTTTATCTGACAGAGACTTCTAGAAGCAGATTCCTTACCTTAGAATAGATACTCAAGCAATACCTCCCCGGTGGTGGGTCTGCAAAACTGATTTACACTAGAAAGTCCTGCAGGACCGAACAAGCAAAGTGTCCATCCAGACGCACCTGACTGTCCAGACAGTAATGCTTTGTGAACGTGTGTAGAGAAGCCCACATTGCTGTCTAGCAGATGTCCAGGACCGGAATTCCGCATGCTAACACAGTGGTTGCAGCCTTGGCTCTGGTGGAATGAACATGCAAACCCACAGGGGGTCGCTTTTTGGCCACTACGTAGCAGATCTTAATGGAGAGCACGATCCATCAGGAAATGGTCCGTTTCTGCATGGCCTTCCCCTTCTTCACTCTCATATACCTCTCGAAGTGTTGGTCGTCCACCCGGAACTCTTTTGTGCTGTCAAGACAGAACGACAATGCTCTTTTTGGGCCCAGTCGGTGGAGTCGCTCCTCTTCTTTATATGGATGTGGCGGAGCATAAAAAGTAGTCAGGGTGATGGACTGGCCTACATGAAAGGGAGTGACGACTTTTGAGAGAAAGGAAGCTCTATTTCGTAGAACCAGCTTTCAGTAAAGCCATTATAGTGCTGTGGAGTTCGTAATGACAAACTCCCAGACCATATACTCTTTATGGCTTTACTGCACTTTCAATGTCTAAGGATGGGCTTAGACACTGTAGGGGTACAGTGCACATGCAACTGTACCCTCACCAGTGGTTTAGTGCATCCAGCTAGAGGGGTGCCTTACCTATACCATAAACAGTGGGTTGCAGGCATGGCACATGTGTGCCATGTCGACTCTGCCCTTTTCTCTGCACCAAAGCACGCAGCCTGCAATGGCAGTGTGTATGTGTGTGTACAGGACCTGTAAGGATGGCACAATATGTGCTGCAGTCCTTTGAGGCCTTCCCTGGTCACAGTGCCCTGGGTACCTTTTACAAGGGACTTACATGTGGCCAGAAAGGTGCCATTTGAGGGTACAAAGGTATAGTTTTGGGAAAGAACACAGGCCCTGGAAACCTGATTGGCAGGGACCTAGGACACATCAAGTCAAAGTGCATCAAAAAGTGGTAAAAAGTGTGTGGGGGGGGTTATTGCAACAGAAACCCAGCTTCCTACAGTGTTGTACCACCAGTAATATGCCCTGACATTCCTGCCATGTCCAGAGGCACAGGGCCTCTTGACAGAGGGTCCACAGCCCTCCTGCCCATTTGTTGCAGTACCACATAGCAGTGGTGTTGTCTGTGAACACCTGCAGTAGCCTTCCCTTGATGGAGGGTAGAAAGGCTTTCAATGCAAGCTTGATCGCCCAGAGCTCTAGAAGGTTGATGTGGAGTCTGGATTCCACTGGAGAACAGAAGCCTCTGATCTCCACCTCTTCCAGATGGCCGCCCAAGTGAAGCATCTGTCACCGCTGTCAGATCTGGTTGTGGAAGGGAAAGAGGTCTGCTGCTTACCTAATCATGGTTCGGTAACCACCACTGCAGATCTTTTACAATTTCCTCCGAGATCTGGACCATGTCGGAGAGATTCCCCTGATGCTGTGCCCACTGGAACTATAGGTTCCACTGCAGAGCCCACATATGCTGTGGGCATGTGTCACAAGCTGGATGTAGGAGGCCATGAGGAACAGCAGCCTCAGACTCAGTATCACTGAAATCCAGGATAGAGGCTGAAACATCAGTATCATAGCCTGAATATCCTGGACTGGTCGGATAAGACCGAAACTGTAACGTGTCCAGAACATCTCAGATGAAAGGGAGCTTCTGAGAGGGAATCAGGTGTGATTTCGGCATGTTGATAGTGAACCTCAGCGACTGCAGGAAGTCCGCCATAGCCTGGAGGTGGGAGACGACTGCCTGGGAGAGACCGCCTTCAACAGCCAGTCGTCAAGATAGGGAAAGACTGGTCCCCCTAATCTCCGCAGATGAGCTGCAACCACTGCCATCACCTTGGTGTACTCCCGTGGGGCGCTGGTAAAGCAAAAGGGAGCACGGCGACTGAAAGTGCTTGTGGACCACTATGAAGCGCAGGTAACATCTGTAGAGAGACAGCACAAGAATGTGGAAATATGCATTTTGCAAGTCCAACGCTACCATCCAGTCTCCCGGGTTCAGGGCAGACAGGACTTGAGCGAGCGTGAGCATTTTGAACTTCTCCTTCTTGAGGAAGAAATTGAGAGGGCGCAGGTTTAGGATAGGATGAAGACCTCCGTCCATTCTGGGCACCAGGAAGAAGCGAGAATAACAACCACAACCTACTCCGTATGGCTCCCTTGGCCAAGACAGCTGTCACTCCCTGGCACAGTAAGGAGAGAAGGTTCTCCTCCAGCCTGTTGCATGTGGGTGTCATGGGTGGAGGGGTAGTCACGAAGGGAGGGAGTAGCCCCCTCAGACAATCTTGAGAACCCAGCAGTCTGATGTTATCGACCTCCAGTGGTGCAGGCGATGGCGTATCCTGCTTCCCACTGGTTGCCCATGATGTTTTTTTTTTTTTTACGGAGTTTTATATAGCGCAAACTTGACCCGAAGGTATCAGGTATCCGAGCACTTTACATGAGCGTTACACAAGGACACATTCATTTTTGTTAGACACAGAGAGATTAAGTGATTTGCCCCAAATCACAGAATGTTGAGCGTCATTGCCGAGACTCGAACCTGGTTCCCCAGATTTGAGATCGACCGCCATAGACGTTAGACCACATCCTCTCCCCATGGTTGGAGGGTGAACTAAAGAGGTTTGGAGGCTGTGTCTGCAGGGGCTTGGGGTGGACTGGCCGATCCATGGCTGCCCGATCCATGGTGTCTGGGGGTACTGCGTCCTTGGCCACGCAGAGGCTGGGGAGCTTGCATGCTGTGGTGGCTGGATGGGTAAGGACGCAACTAGAAGCGCCTTCCATGGCCAAGAAAGGAGGGAAAGGCAGACTGGGGTTGGCGGGCCATGGAAAGGCCCAAGCACTTGGCCATAGCTATGCAGTCCTTGAAGCGCTCCAGGGCTGAGTTTTCCTCGTCTCCGATGAGACAGGTTTGGATATCCCTTGAAACACCAGTCATTCTTAACCAGGCCTGGCTCCGTAAGGCCACTGACAAAGAAAATGCTCTGCCTAGTGAGTAGGTCGTGTCCAGGCCAAATCGGATCATGAACTTGCCTGCATCTCTTCAGTGTGCCATAGCTTGAGAGAGTATGGCCCGGGCCTCTTCCAGGACCATGGGCAGCTTGTGTGCAACCAAATCCCACAATGCATGGGAGTAACAGCCCAAAAGACACGTGGGGTTCACGTACCGCAATGCCAGGCTGGTGGAAGAAAACATTTTCTTGCCTATGGTGTCCAGGCTTTTGAATTACCTATCCAGTGAGGTGGTAGGGAATGGGCCAGGGTTTACACAGGACGTGGAGGCTTGGACCACCAAGCTCTCCGGGGTAGGGTTTTTCTTAAGGAAATTAGAGTCCCCTGGGGAAAGGCGTAGGCGGCGGGCAATTGTCTGTTCACAGGAGCCTCTGCGCTGAGCTTGGACCAGGTCCCAAACAGTAAGGGCTTCATTAAATATAAGAAGTGGTTCCGAGAGGGTCACTCCCGGCTGAAGCACCTCTGTCAATACGTTAGTCTTGACTGCCAGTGAGGGTAGTCTAAGTTCCAGGTCCTCAGCCACTCTTCTCATCACCCTAGTAAAAACCGCTCCATCCTCCTTAGCCACTTTAGGAGGAAAGACCATGCCAGTATCTGGGGAGGTGCCTAGTCCACTGACATCCGCCAAGTCCTCACACCAATCCATGGTGGGGTCTAGGGGCTGGTATTCTTCAGGGTCTAGTGGCCCCTCCCAATCTTTCCCAAGTCCTAACCCGTAGAAATAGGGGCCAGGCTCCGGTCTGGAGGGTATGGCTCCACTCGACATTGGACGACAACCCTCCGGCTCTGTGTCAGGTTCGGGGATCAGAATGGGGACAGCGTCGACATTGGGACCAGCGCTGGGGAAGGTGGAGATGGTACGACCGGCACCATTCCAAATCCAACCATGGATCCATGGGCCCCACTGTCACCAGGGTCCGACCTGCCGGCGGGGAACCAGTAGTGGCCCCTCTCAACCTCGCAGGGCTCGAAGGCGTGCCAGTGGGGTTGGGCCGCCCACAAATGAGATGCGAGCTCTCATAA
Organism: Calotriton arnoldi; assembly: GCA_963921515.1. Taxonomy (NCBI): domain Eukaryota; kingdom Metazoa; phylum Chordata; class Amphibia; order Caudata; family Salamandridae; genus Calotriton; species Calotriton arnoldi. The sequence continues at coordinate 1,617,836 of CAWUFW010000086.1, forward strand.
GTGTGCCTTACATTACATTACATTACATTAAACTCGTGGTGGAGGGAGGGGGTCGATTCGGCTCCTGGAAACTCGAGGAGGTGCGGAGCCGGGAATGGCGCAAGCTCAACCATGGAGCCAGGCTTCGAATGACGATGGATGACTTCGATGGACGTGGTGAAGTTGAAGACCTCTTCGACTTCTTGCTCTTTTTCTTTATGTGGGACTTACCCTAATGCTTGGACAAATTCGACTGTGACGAAGAATTGATGGCTTTGCGACTGATTCCGGAACCTTCCTCTGGACCGGGATCGAGACTGTTGCGGCGTCGTACGTTGAGCAGCCAGAAGCTTGAGCGGTCGCTCCCTCAGAGCCTTGGGGTGCATGGCACGGCAGTCGATGCAGGTCCGCGCGTCATGGTCTCGCTCGAGGCACCAGAGGCAAACAAGATTCGGGTCAGTCGCCGACATCTGTTGCTGACAGGCGCTGCAGGGCTTGACGCCAGTTATTCTAGTGGGCGTACCTGCCAAACCAAGAGAAAAACTCTCAAAAGACTTTAACAAAGGGTCGAAAAATAGTCAGCCAAAAAGTGGCTGGGGTAGCTCCCTCTGGATCTGCACTGACTGGCACGGGAAGAAAAGAACTGACGTCAGTACGCTAGAGTGGTGCCTATATGGGCACTGCGCACGTCACATCTGGCGCGGACGACGCCACATGGAGCCGAGCGACGCCACCAACTGGTGCGCTGGGGTACCGCTTACAAAACATTTCTGGATCCAGTCTTATACCTGGGGATAATTATAAGGTAAGGAATCTGCGGATTCAGATTCTTACTTTACACTGTGTAACACATGGATCCACCTGCCGCACCGTCCCATGGGGCTAAACAGGAACCCTTTTATAAGTTTGTATAACACACAATATGTATTTGGTGGGCTCGCCCAACTCTAAAGTTATCACTGGGTATAGCGATAATGGTCTGAGGCCATACTCCCTTTGATCTCCAGAAGACGAGCCCCCACAACTCTCAATATATCAATTGGGCTAATAGTATGAATAAAACACTATCATATAATATATTTTTTCAAGTTCTGATTGCTGGATGGGCATCTCTAGGAATAGGGTGATGTGTTTTGCATGGATTTATTTGGCACCACTTTTGCAGAACACAGTGTGCTCTTTTATAGTATCACAACGTGCAGTGTTCCACATATGTTACATGAGTGTAGTGCGAACTGTATATCATGCGCAATCTTTGTTATTTCTGTTATTTTTCTCCTGTTTTTCAGAAACAGGCGATCCCAGGATTCTCTGCATGACCAAAATCTGGTAGTATCTAGACTTTTTTACCAGGTATAATATGTTGACCTTTTGGATGTTTGGAGACATAGATACTCCCTGGACATCACTTTTGTGTTTTTAACCTGTACAAGAGTGACAATAGAAAAATAATTGCAGTTGAAAATATGAGGCAATTTCCTAAGACATTTTAACCTCTTGCTTTCCCTAGTCCCAATATCGTGATTTTCCACGACATCAAAGTGCTCCTTCCAAATGTGGGGTTTAGCCCACACAGAATATCAAAATATACCAGGCGAGGACTCAGTGACGAAACATGTCACATAGAAATATGTGGGTGAGAGTCCCTTTAAAAAACTGGAGTGTTTTTTGGTTTTTTTGGCCCCTGGATTCTGGGAGACCAAGAGGAATTAGGAAGGCGGTCTCCTCTCTTTTGATGGAAGAATGAAGACTAGTCCACATTTATGTGAATGCCCCGATCCTGGAGAAGGAACAGTGTTGCTCTCAGGTCTTGAAGTAGTTTGGCTTTGGAATCTGCCTTGGGAAGCCAATCATCTAGACAGATGAAGACGCTTTGACAATGAAGTTGACAGTTACTGCCTCCATGTATTTTAAGAATGCTTGTGGGGCTGACTTCAGGCAGAACAAAAGTTCTTTGTATCTGTATTGATAGTATACTATGCCAGTTACAAATTACTGAAAGACCCAGTGTCTTGTGCAGATTGGAATGAGGAAACATGCACCCAGCAAGTCTTTTGAGCACAACCAAATGTCTCTTTGAAGGAAAATATTTGTTTAGGGTCATAATCCTACCTGAACTTTTCCCTCATGACTCCTTTTTACCGTCTTCAAATCCAAGATAGGATGATAATCTAGATTTGGGACATTTTCTTCTCAGCAGTAAACAGCAGGTGTAAATTCTCTTGTTTGATAATTTAGGCTTGACTGATTTCTGTTTTAGCATAATACCTACTTCTTGTGCTAACTGATCAAGGAGGAAAGGTTTCGGCAACATTGGTGGAATGTGGAGAGAGAAACCTACAAACCTGATTTTGTATTAATTCTGCAAATAACCTAGCATCCTCATGTTCTTTGTTATCTTTTGTCTAGCTAGTTGGGGGGAGGTAAGGCGTGGTCAACTGCCAAACATGGAGGAAGTGCTTTGAGAAGGATCCCAACACAGCCCATCTTCATCCGCCTTAATCAGACAGGGGACCCCCCGGTTCGCCTGACCCCCGTTGTGCGGGGTGGGCGGTGGAGACCACTGCCTGCAGTGCCCAGAGGGAAGTGGAGGCCCCAAAGTCTCCTGGGAACACAAAGAGAGCACACTGCTCCTGTGATTGAAGGAGTGGCCCAGAGAGTGCTGGTTTGTGGACATGCTGGGTCCTCCTGGGAGCGGTGCCTGTAGGCCCTCCCAATCGCCTCTCTCCAGCCGCGAGAGCCGCACCAGAGCGGCGCCTGCAGGGGGAGGGGGCCGCCTCATTGGGCCACAGGTGGGCCCAGCCCGCTGCCTGTCCTTTGGTCTTGCTGGAGTCTGAGCGAGCAGAGAGGATCCAGCGACACATGCAGTGAGCATGGCCAGGGGGAAAAGGATGACAGCTGCTTGTGCTGGTCCGGGAGTGTCCGGACCTCTCCCCTTGGCAACTGGTGGGCTGTACCCCTCCAGGAGAACTATGACGGACCAGGACATATGGTGCCCCTACGCAGCTACGAAGGGCAGGAACGGAACTGTGAAAGACACCCCAGGGCCCACGAGGGAGACATAGGGGAACTACACGCAAAATACTTATCCAGAGCGAGCTCGCAAGATTTATTAGAGACCACTGAAAGTGCAACAACCCCAGACAAATTAGACCAAATCCTGGAGCCCATTGGGGACACGCGCACAGTGCTAGAAGTGAAAATTGACACTCTGTCGGTAGACATCACTCTGCTCTGTGAAGATCAACATAAACTGCAAACCAGGATCAAAACGAATAAAGACACACTCCGTACCCTGCTGCCCATAATGGCTCGTGCGGAGAAGACCCTTGAAGACATTCAGAAGCGTCTCCAGGTCCTGGAGTGACAGGCCAAAGATACTGGGGGCAGAAGCCAAAGGAATAACATTCGCATTGTGGGGGTCACAGAAAACATGGAAGGCATAAACGTCACACTGTTCATAGAAAACTGCCTTCGATCTAAGGTTCTGCCCATGGACCAGTCTCCAATGTTCATGGCTGAAAGAGACGACAGGGTCCCTGCCAAGAGACCCTCCCCTGGAAGCCACCCGTGACCGATAGTTGCTAAGATAATGAACTATCAAGATCGTGACGCGATCTTCCAAGCAACCCGCACCAGTCCCACCCTGACAATGGAAAACACCAAAATCATGATATTCCCAGATTACACATTGGCGGTACAACAACAGAGAACTACCTTCCTGGGCATAAAGAAAAAACTTTGTGAAATACGTCCTTCTGTTCTGCTTGAAACTGAAGGTGCTGGCGGATTAGTGCTCCCACTTCTTCACAGATCCAGAGAAGGCATGGAAATGACTGGACCAATATGAGGGGATCCCCTCTACTGAATGGAGTAGGGGGTACCCAGGCTCGACAGTGCCCCAACGAAACCTGAGACGCCGCTCGGGAATATCCTGTGCAGAACCTTCACGGTCATAAATACAGATGGACCCTAAGTTGGCCATCGTCACGGCAATGGCCCTCCAAGTTGTGACCTCTGCCTGGGACCTACTTGAAATGTCAGATGATGTAGGGGGTTCCGATTCAAGTGACGATGCATGGATAAGCCCCACTGTGACTCCACAGATGGCAGACAAACTGGTGTGATCCAGAGGTTCATCCGCTGGGCTCCCTCCCAGGTGGACAGAGAGGGTGCAGAACAACATGTCCGCGCTTCCTCTGAACTTCAGAATTATCACTTGGCAGATGGCAGCTGTCTCTGATCCGCTGTGTGCTCTCTTCCACTTCAGGTCATAAACTGAGCTCCATCACAGAACTCCAGGACCCCCTACCATGACTTCCCATTCAAGAGCATGAGCCTCTAAATGATGATCTGTCTAAATGAACCCTACCGAGTTTGAGAAGTTACCCCATGCTAATGCACCACCCCCCAGCAACAGCTCTTACACTACATTTTCTACAGCTAATGTTCGATGATTTCACTGTTTTCCATTCTCTCTTTCATGTTTTTTTCTGTTTGATCAGCTGTGGTTCTGCAATGGATCGGGAATTTGAACAGGAGGGAGGGTTACAGATCTGGAGTGTCCGTGCACTACAAATATTGGGGAACGGTCCCTCACGACCCACAGGGACTGCCATAGCGACTACTAACATACTCACAAACCTGCACGATCACGCTAAGCACTAGCAAATACACCTTAACAATATGGAATGTTATGGGGTTAGGCAGAGTCACCAAACGATACAAGGTCTTGGTGCAGCTGTGATGCAGGGGCACACAAGTGGCATTCTTTCAGGAAACGCACACGACAATAGGAGGGGGAAAAACTATGACACAAATGGAGAGGCCAGTTTTACCCTTCCAATTACTCCGCATCCGCTAGATGAACTGCAATATGAATACGACCAGGGAAGCCCGTTAGTAAAAAAGAGGAAGAGATAGATCCCCAAGGCAGATTTGTACTACTAAAAGGTAAATTGGACGACCGCCCGACAGTGTTAGGGAGCATTTATGTACCCCACGTAGACCAGTCCTCTTTCCTAGAAAGGGTCTCATGGAAACTTGCTGACTGGACTCATATACCCTGGATGCTAGGCTTCAACTGTGTTCTAGATATACACCTCAACTGCTCCCACCCCCCACTGCCGTCCTTACCCACAGTACGCAATGCACAAAACAGTGACTGGCTGCAAGTGGATGTGTGGAGAATATAAACTGCCAGTATGGGGGAATACTCATTTTATTCCCCCCACATGACCTGCATGATCGCTTAGACCGTATAGTGTGTTTAGGCCTCCTCCAGCCCTCAATCCACAAGACAGATTGCTTTGGTAAGACTTTATCGGACCACAACTCACTGGAGTTTGGCATTCACTGGGGCAGTGTACGTACACCGATTCCCTCCTGAAAAGTCCAGCAGGCATGGCTGAAGGATCTGGCCCTCCAGGAAGACTTGAGGGTGGTTGTTGCCCAATACTTCCAACAAAACGAAAATAAGGCCCCTTCAGCGATTACAGAATGGGAAGCCTTCAAGGTGGTGCTGCGGGGGGTTGTGCATGAAGGCCACCTTGGATGCCCGCCACACGCTCCATTCAGAGAGTAACAGAACAGAGTCTTCACTCATAGAACTAAAACACACAGCTATCTTCAACCTGGAGCAGGCCACAGCTCTAGAGGCAGCTAGATGAACCATGGGCGACCCAATTGATCATCTGAGGTGCATAAACCGAGAAAACTATAGAATCAAATCCCACAACGAGGGCAAGAAAGCCGGATGTCTCCTGACATGGAGAAAATGACCACCCAACCCACAGACACATATCATAGTGATCACAACCCGAGAAGGAAACAAGGTAGACACACAGCACAAATTCAAACAAGCACTCCAGGTCCATTATGGCAGAGGGCACTAGAATAGCCGCAATGCGTCTCCCGCAATGCACATTTTAAATTTATACAAATCAATATTTTACACAGGGCTTAACTCACCCCTTTCAGGCTTCGCAAGATATATGCAACACCAACTGATGCATATCTCAGATGTCACCAATTCCCAGCAGATTTCACACATACAGCTTCGTCCCTACTGGGAGGGAGTACTGGATATACTGGTAGCTGTGACAGCCCTCCCCCGGCTTAATCGTCTGGAGGCCTGCCTGATAGGGATTTACCCCCGCCCAAAAAAGGCAAATGTATACCCCACATTCTTAGACTTTGCTCCGATACTGGCCAAACAAGCTGTCACCATGAGATGGAAAGACCAAGTTCCTCTAATCTGGTAACTTGAAAACAGACAGTGCTCATGTGGGCAGAGGCTGAAAATACGGTCCTGCGCAGAGAAGAAAACAGGAGCTTGAGTAAAACTCCCATTGCTTCATATTGGGCCAACATAGTCCAGGAATTTAATACGCATAGAAGCAACAAAGAACAAGAATCCCAAACTCGATCCAACGCACCCAGGCCCCTGACACTGACTAAGGAAGCTAACGCTAACAGCCCCACCCCCATAGAGGACCCCAAAACCCCGACCATCCCCCCTAGAACAAGCACCGACACCCCCCACAAGAATATAAGGATAACCACCTCATGCAGCATTGAAGCTTTTATACTGGCACCTGAGCAATGTAGGACACGCAATCCCCAACGCATCACACATACAATGGACAAAAGAGATGCATTATGATGGGCACTCCAGAGTAGGTGGGTGGGATCGGGGAGGGGAGATTGAGAATATCATACAAAATTGTTTGAATATGATGAACCAATGCATGGTACATAACATAAAACCCAATACAAGTTGTTTTAAAAAAAAAATCCTCTGCCATGCAGGAGCATGGTTGATTACGCTCCCTCCTAATGGGATACTATGCATTTAGTGCAGGATGAGTCCGTTTTTTAAAATGTCCACTGAAGATGACTTTTGTTGAGTTCGTAAGTCTTTGCTGCAGTTGCTTTTCTCGCAGTTTTTTCAATGGGGTGAATGAACATCCTGGTGTCTTCTGAAATCCTCTCAATTGTCTCTGTGAAGAAATGTTGTGATATGCTCATATCAACCAACCAGAGGTGTGGAGCTTGCAGCTCTGCAAATGACAGACCATGTCTTGCACATCTTAAACCAAGTAACAGCCCGCTCTCTTTCTGAGGCGAAGAAGATTACGGGGCATTGCATTTTGCTCTTCTTCCTGGAATTTCATGTATCACTGAGAAGATATATATATAACTCTCTCCTGAAGCCGTATATATCAATCAACCGGGCACAGACTCCAAAATTCTTCAGTGCTTATTTTTATTCGACTTATTCACTCATATCCATGACACGTTTCGGCCACCACAAAATGGCCTGGCTATTATCTCCTCTTCAGTAAGGATGAAGATGTAGGGAATGTGGTCATAATAAGCTCTCTGACAGTGTGACCAGAGGAACAATAGGCCTTGCTGACTGCTTCGGTTGAATGGTTTTGACAAAGACTGAAGTTTATACAGTCAGATTACAGGCTTCATTGTTTAGTATCCTTGCCACCCTACTAGAAACCTCCAAGAATCCCATAATCATATCCATTGGTGAAATCCTAACTGGAATTGAACCTGGTGAACTGCGAGAGCCATTTTTCAGATTCTAGTTTGAGGTAAGTGGAAAGGGCAAGTAATATCTTTCATGCACATCCCGCTAAAGGGATCTGATCTTGTTGGGGTGGGGGGAGGGTAATTCACCTCTTGGCAACAGCACCTCATCCTCTCTTATATAGATCATTCATCTCGGCAATTTAATCTTGGTCTCTTATTGGTTTTTTTGTGATGATGAATGGAGGATTCATGTGTAAAAGGCCTGTCTTGTGCTACATGAAGCTGCTGCACTGCTGGCTATAATGCAGGAGTGTCAGGAGTATTAGCATTTGGACGTAAGGCCTCTAATATACGAGGTGTCATATTAGGTGAAAGACTGCTGTCTTTGAGGCTTGGATCACTACTGGCTCCTCACCCAAATGCGCTGGTGTATCCAGAGCAGTTGAGATGTGCTTGATCCTTCATCACAACTTGTGGCTCAATGTCGTGGAGCAAGCTGAAGCAACTAATGTCGAAATTCGGACTGGAGGCAAAGTCCTCAGCATCGAAGGACAACTTGACGTTGAACCTGAGTGCTCAGAAGTCCTCAATATTGAGTGCCTTAAGACTGTGACCGCAAGAGCAGCAGTAACGCTGATCATGAGAGATTGGACCCTTGCGGGTGAACCACTGGGTTCTTTCAGGGGTGGCAGAGTACTGAGGCCACCCCATCCACAGTTGAAAGAGACCAGAAAGAGAGTGGAGGTCTGTACTTTCCAATCTTTCCACAATGGTCTTCACAGTCAGTCACTCTCTACTTTATTATAGCGAATGTCACATCCTTTAGCAATGTTAGAATTAGAAAGCAGAATGGATGTTCAGTAAGGAAAAATAAGCAAAAAACATATTTCAGTCCAAAAACGCATTCGAAAGTAAGAAATGCTCAGTGAAAAGTAAAAATGAACTGCCTCACAGACCCTACTGAGCATGACTGAACAGTTGCAGCTTCAGGAACCTTACATTCCTGGATTTATTTTTCACGCATAGAGCTGTGGCTTGTTGCCTATTTCACTGTAATGTACCATATTCAACTGATTTACCTTAACTAATATATAAAGCAATAATAAAGAAAATGTTGCCTTCTGTTCACGATTTTGCTATTAAAAATTAAATCAGAATAGGAACTGTACATTCTTAGAAAAATGTGGTTCAGGTTCCTGCACTGCGTGGAGGCATGTCACTGATTATGAATATCGAAGATTACTCCAATATTCAAATTCATATACAGTGATGCGAAAAAGAAAGCACACCCTCTTTAAACTCTCTCATTTTACATAATCAGACATATCTGCCCTTCATCGAACCCTCACCAAGTCACAATAATGGATACATATAAACACTTGTGTAAAACAACATATACAAAGTTAACCTCGTCATGATTTTATTACACTAAAAAAAAATCAGTCAACATTCAAAATCTTTGTATGAAAAAGTAAGCACGCTCCTACTGCTTCTATATCAGCTAAGAAGGTAATTAGACCCAGGTCCTGCTAAACAAGCTCACTCAATTACTTGATCATCAGGAAGCGCTACCATCTATATATAAACCAGAAACTTTCTGTTTGGACTGGGACATTTATGTCTGTGATAACACATCATGCCTACGTCAAAGTATGTTTATGAAAAAAAGAATATCTGCTGCTGCTCAACACTTGAAGAATTAAATAGCCATATCCAAACAATTTTAAGTCCATTATTCCAGAGTGAGAAAGATCATTTAAAAGGAGAAAGTCAAAGACGGTTGCCAATCTACCGAGGAGTAAGTGTCTCAGCAACTTCACCCTAAGAGTAGATAGTATGATGCGCCCTAGAGATTCCAAAGCAAGACTGAGCGATCTACAAGTCTGAATATACAATAAATGCTAGAGTTCATGATTATATAGCTTTCGTGGAACGGTAGCAAGGAAAATAACTTCTCTCCAAAATGAACACAACTGCACATTTTCCAAAACAGCACTTGAATGAACCCCAAGAATTTGGGTGCAATATCATTTGGAACAGTGAGACAAAAGTGGACTAGTGAGGGTATAATATACAACATTTGGAGAAAATCAAGTATTGTGTATTACACCACAAAGACCTCAAACTAACCAAAAGGCAAGCTAGTGAATGGGTGATAATTTCATCTGCCTTGAAGCCATAGGATCTGGACGCCTCACTATCATCGAGTACACAATGAATTTCCTTCTATACCAGTACATTTTAGAGGTCATTATGAGACCACCTGTCCAACAACTCAGATGCAGCCAAAGTGGATTATGCAACAGGACAATAAACTAAAACAGACCAGAAAAAATATGACTAAATGGCTGAAAAAGAAGCAGATAATTATTTTGCAAATGGCCAAGTAAGGGTCCAGAACTCAACGCCATTGAGAAGTTATGGCAGGGCCTAAAGAGAGGGGTGGATAAATGAATGCCCTCAAACATCACCAAACTTAAGCAGTTTTGTAAAAAATGGTCAAGAATTCTTCACAGGTGGTGTTAGAAACCGATAAACTCTTACAGGAAGCTTATACTGCACATTATTGCTGTTAAAGTGGTTTTCACGTCACTTGTGTTTGCTTTTTCAGACAAGGCAAATTAATGCTGGCTGTTTTTTGTTTATTTAAAAAAGGATGACAAAGTAAAAGCCTATCTTATTAGTAGCATACATCTGACATGTTAAACTATAGTATTGTAAACACTGAGATCATAATCTACAAGCTGACCTACATAAAAATGTGAGAATCAGAAGCAGGCTGTTAAGTGTCAGAAGAAGCCTTCTGTGGAACCATATCAGTATAGTATCAGCATATCACTTAAATTTAAATGAAGAAAAAGAGGCAACATTTGATAAGTTAGAGAAAGTTTTGCCAAAAGATACTCCATTCTTTTGGTAGGCTTTTCTTGATTTTTGAAAAAGGGCCAGATGCCGCTCCGTGGTAGCAAATAACTTTAAACCACAGTGAACTCTAGATGTAGCACCACAATCCCAGAGCTTATACTGAAACTCAAATATGAAGACAAAGTTGAAATTGAATACATAAAAAAATAACTAAAGTGTAATCTAGTGAGTGATATTATAAAATACACAGTCAGTACATACAAATGCACAGTCAGTTGATGTAAATCTCGTTTAGTTTTCTTACTCTCAATCTGAATATTCATCTCAGAATAACATTAAGAATATCCACGTGGTTTGGCCCCATTATGATATGATAAACTTCTTCCGAAGACGTCCAATTAAAATAATTCTCTGTTTCCCATAGTAATTTCAATAGGTCTTTTATTTTAGCAGCAAATTGGTTGTAATCAGCATTTATTGTAAACTATATGGTTCTAAGGTTATTTATTCAAGATACATTAGTATATCACATATAATATTGAGGCCTCCTGGTGCCATGCTCCTTCTTTCTTGCAATGAAATGCAATTTCCTTCCTTTTAATCAGGTTTTCAGATCAGGAAATATACAACATGATAGCCTGACTACCTGTATTAACAATAAGTAAAGATTACTGGGGGTATGATTGTGTGCTCTATTTACTGTGTGCAAGAAAATACAAATAAAACTGGTTTAATGAAAAAAAGACTATTTGGAGAAGGGAGAAGGCAAAATCGGGAATTTATATATGTAAGGATCAAAGATATGAAATTAAAGTTGGCCTAAAACGATTCAGTGCATGAAGGACCCCTAGGGGTCCTTTACTGTTCCAAAGTGGTGTTCTGGAAGAGAGGGCTCACTTTGTCAAAAACCACCTTTTGTCACAGTTTGCTTTCATGACTCTCTTACCTACGGGCCTGGATAAATCTTTTTACCAAGGTCATCTTGCTCTGAAGATCAGCAAGCTTGCTCTCCTGCTCTTGGGGGTTCCTCATCTTAGCCTTAGAAAGGCACTTGTATGCTTCAGTCAATGCACCCAAAGCTTTTTCATAATTCTGATACTCGTCAATCTCAACCTACAAGCAAAAGACACAACAAAGGTTCTAAGTCTTGTTTAAATGAATCATTATATATTTTGACTAGGGCTGCATTGAATGTCACTTACCTGGGCACATGCATCATAAAAGCCAGCTAAGAGGTCAAGCGCCCTTCCTTTGGTGTAGAAGCTGATTATATTTTTCATGATCTCAGGCTCCTTGCGCCAGTCCAATGACTGTAGGTAATTTGCAGCCATAATATAGATCTCTTTCTGTCGTGACACAGTAGCAAAGAACACAATCTTCTCAGTATCACCAGACTTCAGCAGGGATCTCATTGCCTGTGAACAAAGTGGGTATATTAGTCACCTGTGTGGCCTAGGAACAGGAAGCACATTGACATACATCTGAGCAGACGGAGAGAAGACGTCATGTTTCCAAGAAATAGGACAACAGTTGGCATAAAAGTAGAATCTCAAAATCAAAGAGAAAGAGCTCCATCTAGAAATTGATAATGAATACTTTAACTTTTAGCATAAAATGTAACTGTACAATCCCGGTCCAGTTCCTTACACTATTTTACTTTTTCTCTCAGCCTGATAACTGTTTGCTGTCCTAGAGTGATATTTGTATCTAGTAGTGTAGATCATGTTTTTCCCATATTTGCTCCTCTGTGGAAACAATCTATAGGTGTGACTGTTCTTGGTACTGTCCATATGCACTACAGAATTATTTATGACCGCTTTGTTGAGTAATGATTATTGGACGACATTGAACTCAATCTAACTACATTCTTTTTTTTTAATAAAATGTTAAGATCATTTTTTTTAAATAAAACCATAGAAAGAATTTTGAGAGATGAAAAAGAGAGAAAGATAATCAATTACCAAAAAAGGATAGAGGATAGGTAGTATTGAAAAACCTATATCAGGAATGTCCAGCAAATCAAGGAGAGGTGGATACAAGTCAGATTTTCTGGATAGCCACAAAAGATAATTTACATATAAAAAGCATAAACAGACATAATATATACTTCACTGGTTATCATTAAAATCTGGCAAACATCTGGATATTCCACACCTATGTAGGATATTCCTGACCTAGACGCTATAGATAAGATAGGCTACAGCATTCACTCTCCAAACACCCTCAATCACCTTTAGCTTATTTCCTGCTTGAGTGTATTTCTTGGTAGCCAAATGATAGTTGCCTTGTCGCATACAACAGTCAGCAATCCGTTCCAGCAGTTCTCGTCGGGAGTCTTCAGAAAGCTCTTTTGAGTCCTTAGAGACTGTCATTTTTTCAGCCATCTCCTCAGTGATGATCAGATTCTGCTCTAGACACAGCTGTAGAGCCTCAAAATACTAAAAGTGACAGAATGAAAAAAAGATTTGAGATCACAGGCTCTAACCCAGAGAAGCGAGAAATACATTACAGTAGACTGCAAGTAGGAATCACCAATTTGCTTTCTACACCCATGCTGCAGCAGCCAGCCTCTAGGTGTGGTTAAGCAGGAGTAACAATTTTGCACTTACTGCACCAAAAGACCTGGACCTTTAAATAAAATGAAATAAATCAAAGATATCTTTTTAAGTTTACATTTTGATATTGAGGTGTGCAGTGACTATTTTCAGAATTTTGACAGTGTACCACAATTTCTATCGACTTTGCACTTTGCACCAGTAATTTAAAAAGAGAATGGACTAAGGGTACAAGAATGACCATATTTTCCCGTATGTCCCTTTTGCAGATTATTTAACTTCAAAGTAGCCCAGCCAACAGACTGAATCCTAGAAAATCATTTCACAGTGAATGCTGAAACAGCGTTTGTCCTTGCCTGATGCAAAAGTGTTCTAGTGCTGAAACAGCGTAACCTGTGACAATTAGTTCCCAGATATTTTGAATGCCTGGGAACCAGTTGGCTCTGCATCAATCATTACATTTTTGGGCGTTCCCTTGGACGAAGAGCTAAATATTTTTCAGATGAAGTCGATGGCCCTTTTTTTTTTATAGACGGAGCATCATTCTAGGTTTATAGCTGCCTGTGTTCTGTCAGGTGTTGATAACTGCAATAGCCACCCACTAGACCTACCACAATTTTCTCTACTTAAACTACAGAGGATCCATAACTTTGTGGTGCACTTGGTGGGCGGTTTAAAAAAAAAGGAACATTATTCTACTGCTTGCAGGAAACCTGCACTGGATACTGGTGAGATAAAGGATAAGCTTTGTGGTTTTATGCCCTAGGCATAAAGGCATATGCTCAATAAGTACTGCCTTAAAAAAGGCTTCTCTCACCAAACGACTGCCATATCACTGCCATAAGGTCCTTTTAAAAGATGAAAAATGAAAGGTAAGGCACCAGAAGCCTCACATATACCAAAAAACTGCACTGTTGCTTTAAAACAGCCAAGGGGCTCCAGAGCAACAGAATGAATGCAGCATAGTGGAAGGTGGTCGATTAGTCTGCTGAGGTGGTGTACTGAATGACATAGGAACTAAAAAACGAACACCCCCATTCCCATAACTGCAATGGAGAGAAACCAGGGTTATGTATCTTTGTAATAGAGACAGCCCGTATGGAGAACTGGTGATAAAGATTAGTAAATTCTATGTCAGGACCGGAAGCTCAGATTATGCCTTCTTCCTTCGCTTTATTTTAACAGCAGCAAATTTTAAACAACCAAAACAAACTACATTTCCCATGAGCAGCAGGGAAATAAAAGTCAACCCGGCTAGTCCCTTCACGCTGTTTCCTCATCCTCTTTCTTCGCTGCTCAGCAGCAAGATAAATCGACTTTTCTCTTTCTCCTGTTGTGGGGGTTTGAAAAAGCTGTACTGTGTGCTATTTTGCTAGCGCTGGATGTATTCTGTTTTTTCCAGATTCCCTCTCTGTCGCGGCACGCTTTGGCGTACCTTACCCGACTTGGTTCTCCCCTCAGCAGTGCGGTGTGGTCCTCCCGCCGCCAGGGGGCATTGTGCACTCTCTATGGGCAGCGCAAGTCAGTTACAGGCATTGGAGTACTGACGAGCGCTGCCCCATTGAGAGTTCTGCCTTGCCTCCTGGTTTACGCCCAAGTGGGTCTGTATCTGCCCCCATCTGTGTGTTAACGCCCTGCGAGGGTCTGTACATTATTTTTCAACACCCTACGGGGTCGTAATTGCACCGTGTGGTGCCTGGTGGGACACAGTGCCGGGTGGCTTCCCAGTGATTGTGAGGGCTGTGGTGTCCCAGGGATCAGCCCCGTTAAGTGTGTGCCTTTGGCCCCTCAAATTACGTCTGGGTTCCCTCCCAGCTTATTTCCTTACGGCACCCTGTGCCTTTAAAGTGGTGCTTTCAGCACTGTGCCGCCTGTTGTGCCTGGTGTGTTGGCTGAGTCTGGTACTTACCTGCCATGCAGTCTGAGCAGGATCAGTTTCAGGAGGAGGATCCCTTGTCCTACCTCCCTTGGGACGATGATTTCTACCAGGCGGTGGATGACTCCATTTACAGGGTGGTTAATCAAGCCATGGAGCCCTTGGAGCAGCGCTTGTCAGCGCAGATTGCGAAACAGTGCGCCAAATGGGTGGCTCCCGCGCCAGTTCCCCCGCCTCAGGTGCCTCAAGTTGATTGGCCTCTGTGAGAAAGTGCCATCTTTCTTGCATGGTATGCCCCCCACTTTTTGCTGAATTGCTGATGTGCTTTGACTGAGTGTGCCCTGGGCTCCTGCCAATCAGGTACCCAGGGCCTGTGTTCCTTCCCTAAAACTGCAGTGATGCCTAAACTCAATTGGCAACCCTGGCCACAGGTAAAGTCCCTGGTAAATGGTACCACAGGTACCCAGGGCACTGTGACCAGGAAAGGCCCCTAAGGGCTGCAGCACTTATTGTGCCACCCTTAGGGAGCAAGACAGGACAACAAGCAGGCCCGAGCAGGGACTGAGTCTTGTAGTCAATCTCAGCCACCGTATATTGACACAAGATGAAACGACCGTTTTAGAACGTGGTTTGGGTTTTGTGCCTACCAACCATGGAGATGCTTTTAGATTGCAACAAGAAATTCATCAATTTTTTAGGAAAGTGAGGCTTCACTTTTTCTTTGCAGAGAAGACACCCTTGGAGGACACTGCAGATAATATGAATACCAACCTTCGGCCCAGGTCGACGTTTAATCCACCTATCGGTCTGGTGCCCTCAGAGGTGGCCACATTTGAGAAGGCTGTTCTGAAAGATTTGGAACAAATCACATCCAACAATAGGCGAACTTACCAGAATATTCCGAGGCGGGAACAAGAAGCCCTGAATACTCTGAAGAAGGATGACAGCATCACTATAAAACCGGCGGACAAAGGTGGTGCTACAGTACTTATGGACACCAACTCTTACAGATCAGAATGTCTACGCCAGTTGCAAGTACAAACCTCATACCGCCAGCTACACCAAGATCCTACAGACAGGCTTGCTAAAACCATATCCGTCATGACTCAAGAGGCTTTTGATAATGGGTGGATTACACAAAAAGAAGCAGAATTTTTGTGTATTAAAGTACCAGTCACCCCGTATTTTTACTGTTTGCCTAAAATACACAAGCCTCAGCGACCGCCCCCTGGAAGGCCTATCATTTCCGGCATTGGCTCTATTTTAGAACCCTTGTCTCAATTTGTGGACCATTTTTTACTCCCATTGGTTAGAACAATGCCAACATATCTACAGGACACCAAAGATGTATTGAGACTCCTCAGAGAGGTGACTTTTGACCCTGATACGGACTATCTTGTATCATTTGATGTAGAGTCACTTTATACTTGTATTCCCCAAGATCAGACTCTTGCAACCAGAGAACAACTTTTGACTCTTGATATGCCGGACACTATTACACCTTTGTCTTTCATTATGAAATGTGCCACAATGGCCATGAAAGAAAACTTTTTCTCTTTGAGACACAATTATACCTTCAAGTGTCCGGCACTTCTATGGGCAGTATTTTTGCGCCGAGTCTGGCGAATTTGTTTATGCATTCTTTTGAGCAAGACACTGTACTTGCCCCTAGCAACCCCTTTCTGGCTCATATCCATGTATGGAAGAGATACATAGATGATATTTTGGTAGTCTGGAGAGGGGATGAGGTTTCTTTGAAGACCTTCCATGCCTGGCTCAATACTCGTAGAGAGTACCTTAATTTTACATGTGAGTACAGCCACAGTCAACTATCGTTTTTGGATCTCTCAATATATCCATCAGGTGGACACTTACAAACAGAGTTATACACCAAACCCATGGCACGTAATGCTCTACTTCACTATGGTAGTTACCACCCAAAATCTCTTCGGGATAACTTACCGTTTGGGCAGTTTTTACGGCTTAGACGCAACTGTTGTAGTACAGATAAATACAAAGAGCATGCCCGAAAACTCAGACATA
Organism: Calotriton arnoldi; assembly: GCA_963921515.1. Classification (NCBI taxonomy): domain Eukaryota; kingdom Metazoa; phylum Chordata; class Amphibia; order Caudata; family Salamandridae; genus Calotriton; species Calotriton arnoldi. The sequence continues at coordinate 1,634,699 of CAWUFW010000086.1, forward strand.
ATCTGCTGGACCGACAATATCCCAGATCTTTGGTAAAGAAATCTTCCAAAAGAGCCCTCAACAATCATAGAGACGCATTACTAGATAATGCTCCAAAAGAACTTTCTCAGTCAAGACTAGTGTGTGTCAATACTTTTAGTACCTTCTCCACTGGAGTTAAAAATCTATTCTGTCGAATTGGAAAATTCTGAATAAGGGCCAATGTACATTAGATAAACCATTATTTGCCTTTAAAAGAAGTTCTAATTTGAAAGATGCCTTAGTACACACAAGACCACAGCCTAAAATGAAATCTCAATTGCACACACTCTGGCAACTACCACCGGTTCAAGGACACTATCCGTGTGGGTTGTGTTCGGTGTGTGGACAAACTCAAATAACGAAGAGTGTTGACATTGGGAGTAACAGACCATGGGTATTGAAACATCATACCAATTGTAACAGCGAAAGGGTCATTTATTTGCTCACTTGTCCTTGTAATCTTAGATACGTGGGCATGACGACCCGCAAGGTATGGATTCGGATCCAGGAGCACAAAAGTACGATCAGATGTTCCAAGCAAAATACACGTCTTACCAAGCACTGCTTAGAAATGCAACACCAAGCAGACTCTTTGAACTGGGTTGTTTTGGATAAACCCAACCTGACAGCCACAACACCAGATTTGGCACTGAAACTTCTACGTATTGAACAACGTTGGGTCTTCAGATTGGGTACCTCTAGATTGGAATTGAACGACGACATTCCTTGGCTTGCACTGACTTGAGTTTTGGTTCACCTTCCTTGATGTGGTTTTTGCTGTTTTTATAGTTTATCACCACATGCCATTTGGTAACACTGTGAGGCCAGCTTTTGCCTCCCATTTGTTTCTAATGGTTGCTTTTGGAGCCGCAGTATTCAGTTTTACAGCTGTTTCTTAAGTCCTAAGTGCTGTTTGCCTTTTAGTTATTCTCTCTCTTTTTTAGTACACATGGTTCCTTATGCTTTTATCATTGAGACATTGTCTCCGATTTTCTGGCTCTTCTGTACTTTGAATATGCCCTATCGATCTGCATGACGTGCTATCTGTTTGTTTCAGATGCACGTGTATTCTTTTCCCCTCACAGTGGAGTTTTGATTATATGCACTGCTCTGCTATTTGCTGTTTGTAACCATTATACACATTGAGGTACTCTGGTGCCCGATTCCGGGCCAGAAACTACATTTCCCATGAACGATGGTGGTTAAACTACGTCTCCCATGGTTCGTAGCGGCAAACAGCTTCTAATTGAACACTGCTGTTCCGGTCTCCATTCCTGCCGGTCGGACAGACGCCCCTGGATTCCTGCTCCACTTGAGCAGTAAGTGGTTGACCTAGCTTGTGCTCCGTCTTTTGTATTATTTTTTTCTTAACAGTACAGCAACACGCGCTTTGCACAACCTTGCGCTGTCGCGTCCTTAGCGTTGCGGAGTTTGTTTAGGATTCCTTTCCCGCCCCTTCCCTCTTCCTTGCTTTTAGCAATAGCGACATAGGTGCTTGGCATTGTCTTAAGCGCGTTCGCTATTACGATGTTTAGTCAGTTTCACCACTATCATCGTTTTCTTATTGTGTAAGTACATCATTCCCTTCTAGAATAAGTGCCTGTATCGACAGCGATGGCACTCTCAGTATTAGAGACCTTGTGTCATTGGCAACATGTAGCCTGTTGACAGAACTTTTTACATTTATTGTATATATCTTTGCATATGGGTAGCTCCATACTTTTGGTAGGCTATCCTTATTAGCTCTGTTGGGTAAGACTTATGGTTGCCTTTTTACCTTAACTCAGTGCATTGCCATATTGATGTCTGTTCGCTGTATCCTAGTTTTTAGGCTACTCTTAGACTCGTATTATGCGTTACTTGGGGATTGACTTCTTCTGTCCCATTATGCAACGGGGAAGACTGGCACTATTGGCTGTTTCTCCCCCTATTTTGTATCTTTTTCTGTACTTTCTTATCACCGCCATTACTCTTTTCTCTAGGTTGGTGTCTGTACCACGTGCTAAATTAGCACCGGACAGTTGTGGCCTGTGTTCTTCACCAATAGGGTAAGTGCCACATTTCTTGCTACTGACTTTGGTGCAGTAGTATTTTTGGAGCCTGACAATATTTGTTTGGGGCTTATCTTTGTCAATGATGTGTGTGACTCGGTGATTCAACATGACATTTCTGTCTGTCTTTGTTGCAGATACAATTGGCAGGACCAGAATGAACAAATTACCATCTGGTTTAGTATAAACACGCTGTTGTTGTTTTTTATTTGTTTCAACACTTTGCACCCTTTTTTAGGTCTCGCCTGAGCCAGCGCATGCGCTGCTCTGGCGAGAGTTTTAGTAAGCGGGTTTTGGAAGTGCAAACAGCAGTTGCTTTTGCTGACGACCAGCTTGCGTTCACGCGAGCGTGCACGCGCGATCAGGCGCCATATGGCTTCCCTCGCCATCTGGCTTCCCACCCTGATAACTTTCACTTTCGCGGCCGCGCAGCCGTGTCAGTTTCACGGCCGCGCGGCCAATGCTTGTTATTCTTCGATGCAAAATGTATCCTCTAGCAGAACTTTAAATGGTCAGATACTCGCTACCGAAAAATCCTTAAAGGTAGGTATGTTTACCCATCTATCAGATCACTGAAGCTCAAGGCCATTTGTCTCTGTATTCACTCAGCTAACGTCATGTCGATTCCCTGCATGAACTGTGCAAAGTGTGTTTACAGCTTTCTTTCTATTTTCAACAGATACGTGTTTTCCAGACCGTCTCCGCCCGAGAGTTTGTTCTTTGATGTATTTTCAACAGGCTCTCGATATTCTTGGGAGGCGGATAACACGCTCCCCTGGGACTGGTCCTGGTTACAAAACTTTCAATGAAACCATTGGAAGTGCTTTAAGACGAGGTGGCGCTGCAGTTCTGCCGGGGACCAGCAATAATAACACGATGACAGGAAATCTATAAAACACATTAGAGCAATTTCAGTTCCACTAGTCTTTAAAAATCCCTGTTTCATTGAAGATTGGACTCGCCTACAGAAGAACAAGGCTTCAGAAACAAAAGCAGTCTTAAAGGCTTTACCAATGAGAACTTGTACGCACAATGTGAAAGATTAGCATCTAAACAAAGCCTCCCTCGCCCAGTAGACCATATTGATGTTCCGCCTGCGTCTGAGAATTATTTTATCCAAAGTCTATCCCACCCATCCTGTGAAAATTAAGAGCCCGACTTTGTCTGTATTTTCACACTACCGTAATGCTCAATATTACACAGCTCGTTGCCTGGAGATATTTATTTTACATAGAGTACAAAAGGGCTTTCATCAAATCCGGTGCGTCACGTGACGCTCTTGCTAAACACAGGCATTCAGTCGATGAATTCATGACTGCAATGCAGCAGACTCGAGCGACTTGTTTACAATGTATTATTACATCCTGCCTCTTAAAGAAAAGAAAGTTTAGCAGAAGGTTCTTGAATCCACATTGTTAAGTCTGGACACTTGCCTGTAAGCAGAGATAATATGCGGCTGCTTTGAATGTGAAAAAGCCCACTGCTTCTTTCAGCCCATTATTCCCTCCCTGGAGAGATTATAAAGGGGAGGAATATGTTTCCAAAAAGAGAACACACAAGCTGATACATAAATATTTAAAAATCATCATAAAAAATCTAAAGTGCTGCGCAGCTTTATCAAAAATTATTGGAACAATCATTTTTGTTCAATTCATATGCATTGCTTGTCACTTCGCTTGGCCCATTTATAAACTATTAATGGCTTCATTTGCATTTTCATAAGGCACAAAAGATGCACGGGCAAAGCATAAGTACTTTATTCTCCAGACACTAGACAATTATTTAACTACTGATTATCTTTTCATGTCTTGTTCCTTTCCATACTGGCATGGAGGTACACATTTATCTTTAATTTAACCCTACGACTCAGAGATGCATGAGCCACAAGCTTTTTGTAAAGTAGCATAAAACGTCAGAAGCACTGAAGTGTGTATTCGGCTTTGTGACAGAATGCTGGAAACATGGCGTCGCAGTGACTGGCTGTCTTGACTGACGTTCTTGTGGCCGCTTCCTCCTGGCACTTATTCTTAAACTGCTGTAGGGTGTGATTTTGTGCATAACTACATGAAGGATCCCCTGTACACATCCGAGGATTCGTTTTATAAAGAAGAAATGCCTGACAGTGTGTGCGCAATGTAGTTTTATGGTAAAGGTCCTACTAGCTACAAACACACTGCACTCTTGGCTGTCCAGGGCCTACCCTAGGGGTGACCTTTATGTATAAACAAGCATTGGCATAGCCAATAGGTCTCGCCTTTGGGACCTTGTAAGTAAAAAAAAAAAAACTTGAAGTATAAGACTTCACGTTTACATTTACTTCATATTTAGGATGCAGTAAATGTAAACGTTAAGTCTTACACTTCAGTTGTTTATTTTTACTTACAAGGTCCCAAAGGCGAGACCTATTGGCTATGCCAATGCTTGTTTGCTTAGCAGTAGCTGCATCACACAAGATCCTGATGAAAGCCGAGATACTTAGATAGATCATCACGGCTGAAACATGTCGATCTAATTAATGAAGTCTTTTCTAGGTTTGAAAGGCTCATTTTCAGCTTTTTAATCCTGCCACAGGCTAGCCTAATAAAGTTTATTGCTAACCCTGTAGGCAGCTTTATTCACTCACATATACAGCACTGCACTATCTTTTTCACACACCAAGCTCACATAGGGTTTTTAGGACAACCCATGTGCCACGAAATAAAAACATCCCTGAGCTCCCTTCTCGTAGAGAGGAGGTTGTAGCCCGTGCCGTGACTAGGTCCCGGCACGAGGAGGCACCCCTATGATGAAGCATGACACCCTCGGGTGTGTGAGGGGAGTCGTCCTTTAAAAGGGATATTCCCAACGTTGTCCTGTCTACTGTTGGTCATTGTGATTTACACCATCTTTTGATTGTGCTCTTGGACCCGTGGGTTCTTTTGTGTATTTATGTTTCAAAGTGGGGAGTATACCCACGCTGGTCCTTAAATCTCCTCCTGCCCTCCAATGTGTGTGACTTAAGAGCAGCGGCTCAGCTGCGGGCATTCTCTATTTCTTTCTCTCTTTTTCTACATTGATACAGTCCATTAATTCAGACATTACACTTTGGTAAATATGGCTGAACGCACTGGCCTTACCTTTGACGATGCACTAGTACTAGACATCCTTACAACACCTAGCATTTTAGATAATCAGACGACACAAATGCTCACGACATCCGACGACTGGGGTAAATTACAGAACCTTAAATGACTACACATTAGAACAGCTACTCATGGCTCTATAATGACGGAATACTTGAGAGGGAATTGTGCACCGACAGGGTTGATAGTTACAAATGCTCCCAGACTTTTTCTGGAGAATAAAATGTTCCTAAAGGACTGGTCCCTCATTGCATGGCGATGCATGAGGGACTGGCTTATTTTAATTATCAGTACTGCCAAGAAAGTCGCTGATTCTATCCTTATTGAAATTCAGATCTTGGAATCAGAAATCAAAACCATAGTAAGTGCTATGGTATTTAAGAAAAACATGGACGAAACTAATAGAACAACTAAGGACTACAAAGAATCACTCCTTACAAATAAGATAAACAAATTTAAGAAAGATCTAGCAAAATTTGCCTTAGAGAAAGTCTACCCGTATACGCATGAGTCGTATAAACCGCCGGTTTTCAACAAAGGTGGCCGACGCTACGGCTCTAACTACTCGACTTCAGATGGTGATGACAGTTCAGGTGACTCTGACAATGGTTCCAGTACCTCTCACCAAAGAACATACAACCAAGGGAATCAGAATTGGCGTGGAGCCAGAGGCAGGCCTCAGCAGAATCAGTGGTGGCCACCTACGCCATGGGGCTACCCACCGTATCCGACCTTTGGCCCTGGACCACAGGGACCCATGATGGCTTTTCCCCCACAACAAAATTACATCCAGCCTTTTTTAGGGAATGGCCGTGGCCGCTCCCGAGGGAAAAGAAGAACCCAACAACAAGTTCATTGGAGCCCTCCGAACTCCCCGCCAGCCACGAGGAGCAAGACAGGACAACAAGCAGGCCCGAGCAGGGACTGAGTCTTGTAGTCAATCTCAGCCACCGCATATTGACACAGGATGAAACGACCGTTTTAGAACGTGGTTTGGGTTTTGTGCCTACCAACCATGGAGATGCTTTTAGATTGCAACAAGAAATTCATAAATTTTTTAGGAAAGTGAGGCTTCACTTTTTCTTTGCAGAGAAGACACCCTTGGAGGACACTGCAGATAATATGAATACCAACCTTCGGACCAGGTCGACGTTTAATCCACCTATCGGTCTGGTGCCCTCAGAGGTGGCCACATTTGAGAAGGCTGTTCTGAAAGATTTGGAACAAATCACATCCAACAATAGGCGAACTTACCAGAATATTCCGAGGCGGGAACAAGAAGCCCTGAATACTCTAAAGAAGGATGACAGCATCACTATAAAACCGGCGGACAAAGGTGGTGCTACAGTACTTATGGACACCACCTCATACAGATCAGAATGTCTACGCCAGTTGCAAGTACAAACCTCATACCGCCAGCTACACCAAGATCCTACAGACAGGCTTGCTAAAACCATATCCGTCATGACTCAAGAGGCTTTTGATAATGGGTGGATTACACAAAAAGAAGCAGAATTTTTGTGTATTAAAGAACCAGTCACCCTGTATTTTTACTGTTTGCCTAAAATACACAAGCCTCAGCGACCGCCCCCTGGAAGGCCTATCATTTCCGGCATTGGCTCTATTTTAGAACCCTTGTCTCAATTTGTGGACCATTTTTTACGCCCATTGGTTAGAACAATGCCAACATATCTACAGGACACCAAAGATGTATTGAGACTCCTCAGAGAGGTGACTTTTGACCCTGATACGGACTATCTTGTATCATTTGATGTAGAGTCACTTTATACTTGTATTCCCCAAGATCAGACTCTTGCAACCATAGAACAACTTTTGACTCTTGATATGCCGACACTATTACACCTTTGTCTTTCATTATGAAATGTGCCACAATGGCCATGAAAGAAAACTTTTTCTCTTTGAGACACAATTATACCTTCAAGTGTCCGGCACTTCTATGGGCAGTATTTTTGCGCAGAGTCTGGCGAATTTGTTTATGCATTCTTTTGAGCAAGACACTGTACTTGCCCCTAGCAACCCTTTCTGGCTCATATCCATGTATGGAAGAGATACATAGATGATATTTTGGTAGTCTGGAGAGGGGATGAGGTTTCTTTGAAGACCTTCCATGCCTGGCTCAATACTCGTAGAGAGTACCTTAATTTTACATGTGAGTACAGCCACAGTCAACTATCGTTTTTGGATCTCTCAATATATCCATCAGGTGGACACTTACAAACAGAGTTATACACCAAACCCATGGCACGTAATGCTCTACTTCACTATGGTAGTTACCACCCAAAATCTCTTCGGGATAACTTACCGTTTGGGCAGTTTTTACACCTTAGACGCAACTGTTCTAGTACAGATAAATACAAAGAGCATGCCCGAACACTCAGACATAATCTGCTGGACCGACAATATCCCAGATCTTTGGTAAAGAAATCTTCCAAAAGAGCCCTCAACAATCATAGAGATGCATTACTAGATAATGCTCCAAAAGAACTTTCTCAGTCAAGACTAGTGTGTGTCAATACTTTTAGTACCTTCTCCACTGGAGTTAAAAATCTATTCTGTCTAATTGGAAAATTCTGAATAAGGGCCAATGTACATTAGATAAACCATTATTTGCCTTTAAAAGAAGTTCTAATTTGAAAGATGCCTTAGTACACACAAGACCACAGCCTAAAATGAAATCTCAATTGCACACACTCTGGCAACTACCACCGGTTCAAGGACACTATCCGTGTGGGTTGTGTTTGGTGTGTGGACAAACTCAAATAACGAAGAGTGTTGACATTGGGAGTAACAGACCATGGGTATTGAAACATCATACCAATTGTAACAGCGAAAGGGTCATTTATTTGCTCACTTGTCCTTGTAATCTTAGATACGTGGGCATGACGACCCGCAAGGTACGGATTCGGATCCAGGAGCACAAAAGTACGATCAGATGTTCCAAGCAAAATACACGTCTTACCAAGCACTGCTTAGAAATGCAACACCAAGCAGACTCTTTGAACTGAGTTGTTTTGGATAAACCCAACCTGACAGGCACAACACCAGATTTGGCACTGAAACTTCTACGTATTGAACAACGTTGGGTCTTCAGATTGGGTACCTCTAGATTGGGATTGAACGACGACATTCCTTGGCTTGCACTGACTTGAGTTTTGGTTCACCTTCCTTGATGTGGTTTTTGCTGTTTTTATAGTTTATCACCACATGCCATTTGGTAACACTGTGAGGCCAGCTTTTGCCTCATTTGTTTCGATGGTTGCTTTTGGAGCCGCAGTATTCAGTTTTACAGCTGTTTCTTAAGTCCTAAGTGCTGTTTGCCTTTTAGTTATTCTCTCTCTTTTTTAGTACACATGGTTCCTTATGCTTTTATCATTGAGACATTGTCTCCGATTTTCTGGCTCTTCTGTACTTTGAATATGCCCTATCGATCTGCATGACGTGCTATCTGTTTGTTTCAGATGCACGTGTATTCTTTTCCCCTCACAGTGGAGTTTTGATTATATGCACTGCTCTGCTATTTGCTGTTTGTAACCATTATACACATGGAGGTACTCTGGTGCCCGATTCCGGGCCAGAAACTACATTTCCCATGAACCATGGTGGTTAAACTACGTCTCCCATGGTTCATAGCGGCAAACAGCTTCTAATTGAACACTGCTGTTCCGGTCTCCATTCCTGCCGGTCGGACAGACGCCCCTGGATTCCTGCTCCACTTGAGCAGTAAGTGGTTGACCTAGCTTGTGCTCCGTCTTTTGTATTATTTTTTTCTTAACAGTACAGCGACACGCGCTTTGCACTACCTTGCGCTGTCGCGTCCTTAGCGTTCCGGAGTTTGTTTAGCATTCCTTTCCCGCCCCTTCCCTCTTCCTTGCTTTTAGCAATAGCGACATAGGTGCTTGGCATTGTCTTAAGCGCGTTCGCTATTACGATGTTTAGTCAGTTTCACCACTATCATCGTTTTCTTATTGTGTAAGTACATCATTCCCTTCTAGAATAAGTGCCTGTATCGACAGCGATGGCACTCTCAGTATTAGAGACCTTGTGTCATTGGCAACATGTAGCCTGTTGACAGAACTTTTTACATTTATTGTATATATCTTTGCATATGGGTAGCTCCATACTTTTGGTAGCTATCCTTATTAGCTCTGTTGGGTAAGACTTATGGTTGCCTTTTTACCTTAACTCAGTGCATTGCCATATTGATGTCTGTTCGCTGTATCCTAGTTTTTAGGCTACTCTTAGACTCGTATTATGCGTTACTTGGGGATTGACTTCTTCTGTCCCATTATGCAACGGGGAAGACTGGCACTATTGGCTGTTTCTCCCCCTATCTTGTATCTTTTTCTGTACTTTCTTATCACCGCCATTACTCTTTTCTCTAGGTTGGTGTCTGTACCACGTGCTAAATTAGCACCGGACAGTTGTGGCCTGTGTTCTTCACCAATAGGGTAAGTGCCACATTTCTTGCTACTGACTTTGGTGCAGTAGTATTTTTGGAGCCTGACAATATTTGTTTGGGGCTTATGTTTGTCAAAGATGTGTGTGACTCGGTGATTCAACATGACATTTCTGTCTGTCTTTGTTGCAGATACAATTGGCAGGACCAGAATGAACAAATTACCATCTGATTTAGTATAAACCCGCTGTTGTTGTTTTTTATTTGTTTCAACACTTTGCACCCTTTTTTTGCTTAGCAGTAGCTGCATCACACAAGATCCTGATGAAAGCCGAGATACTTAGATAGATCATCACGGCTGAAACATGTCGATCTAATTAATGAAGTCTTTTCTAGGTTTGAAAGGCTCATTTTCAGCTTTTAATCCTGCCACAGGCTAGCCTAATAAAGTTTATTGCTAACCCTGTAGGCAGTTTTATTCACTCACATATACAGCACTGCACTATCTTTTTCACACACCAAGCTCACATAGGGTTTTTAGGACAACCCATGTGCCACGAAATAAAAACATCCCTGAGCTCCCTTCTCGTAGAGAGGAGGTTGTAGCCCGTGCCGTGACTAGGTCCCGGCACGAGGAGGCACCCCTATGATGAAGCATGACACCCTCGGGTGTGTGAGGGAGTCGTCCTTTAAAGGGATATTCCCAACGTTGTCCTGTCTACTGTTGGTCATTGTGATTTACACCATCTTTTGATTGTGCTCTTGGACCTGTGGGTTCTTTTGTGTATTTATGCCTTTTGAGCTTCCCCAGACCATTTGCTGCTCCCAGCAAACTGGTCCCCACTGGTTCTACCCCCACTTCTGGCGGGAGAACCGGCGGGAAAACCAGAGGCAGGAAATGGGTTGTGCCCACCTCTGCCAACTCCACCCCTAAGGTGGGGGAGGCGAGGTGAAGCACAAACTCGAGTCCCCGCCATCTTGGGGATGGGGGGACCCAGCCAACCAGGGACAGGCTCCTGCCCCCCTCCCACTGGAGAGTGGCAGAATAGGGGTCCCTGCCCTTACCTACCTGTAACCGCCCCTAAATTTAGTATTTAGGGGCACCCTGAACCTTCCTTCCTCAGATCCCGAGAAGAAAAGAAGAAAGAAGGCGAAGCAAGAAGACCAACCGTGCAGCTGCTAACAAAGAGGCGACGACAACTGACTTGGCCCCAGCCCTACCGGCCTGTCGACCCCTGAACCTGCTCCTGCGAAACCCCGGCTTCCCTTGTGGTCAGCAACCTCACCAAACCCGGAGGACCTGACTGCCTTGTCACAGACTTCAAGACAGAGACTCCCACGAGCAGTGGTACTGCTTAAAGAAAAGCTACAAGACCAGGCCCTGGCCCGGAACCGCGAATCCACACCTCTCTGCACCCGCCGACCCTGGCCCGAGCTGAGGTGAACCAACACCACGAGGACGTCCCCCCGGCGACTGGGACCCAGTATCCAGCACCCACGGACCCTCCTTGACGACCCTGACGACGCCTGCAGCCTCAGAACAAGGGACCCCTCCTACCGCGATCATCAGAGGGTAAGATTTCCGACACCAAAGACACCCCTGCACCCGGCGCCCCCGGCCCCCTGTGCCCAACTCCTGGGTGTCTACCCGTCCTTCACCTTCCCAACTTACCTCTCGAAGTGGTGGTCACACCTGAAGAATCTCCGTCCCCGAGCTTGCAGTGTTTGTTCGTCAGGCAGCTTCTCCATAGGAAACCATTGGGCGCCCGACGGCCCAACAGCACTCTGCATCCGGCCGCCCCAGTGCCGCTGAGGGTGTAGAGATCACATCATCCTGACCCTGGGAGACCCCTGAGTCTACCCCCAGAAGATCAAATTCGCCAGTCGAGTGTTTGCCCTAAAACCGTCCGCTTGAAATTCCTCCATAGGGTAACATTGGCTGGCTGCACTTGGAATTTCTTCTAAGTGTCCAATTTCGAAAGTTGCAAATATTCCTTAAAAATCGCCCGAAGTCCGAATCCGCAAAATCTCACCTGAACCCAGGAGAGACCCCAGTGCTGGAGACAAGACCCCAGCACTGACCCGAACAAGACCGATTAACCTGTTCAAAACCGTTCCTTTGTTTTTCGCCATTGAATAACATTGAGACATTTTCACTCGGGAATTCTTCTAAGTGTCCAATTTTGAAAGTTGCAAATATTCTTTAAAAATCGACCGAAGCCCGAATTCGAAAATTCTCACCTGATTCCAGGAGAGACCCCAGTGCTGGAGAAAAGGCTCCAGCACTGATCCGAACTAAGACCGATTAACTCCTTAAAAACCGATACTTGGTTTTTTGCCATTGGATAACATTGAGACATTTTTGCCGGAAAAGTTTCTAAGTGCCCACTTTTCAAAACTAAAGAAATTCCTTAAAAATCGCACGAATCACTAACCTGACTTTTTCCAACTGTTTGCAGGTACTGTCCTCGTGTTGAATCCCTGGTCCATCATTGGGGTTACAAAAGTAATCGTAACGTACCGTACCTTTAACTTGAAATTCCTTCCATAGGATAACATTGGGGATTCTGTGCAAAAATTCTTCTAAGTGTCCACTTTTGAAACAGCTAAATATTGCTTAAAAATCATATGTTCGACTAAAACGATTTTACACAACTGTTTCCAGGTACTACCCCGGTGCTGAATCCATGATCCAGTACTGAGTTACAAAAAGTAATCCAAATGTGATTTACATGCATTTATCTTAAAGAGTCCATTGAAAGTAATGTATTGAGTTTTCTGGAATTGTACAATAACTTGACAACTACTGCAAACTCTAAAGTACAAAGTGCACTTGCCTTTGAAAAAGTATTCATTCAGTACCTGTAATTGAAAAGTATTTTATCTGCATACCTGCATCAAGCTTCCTTGGTTCTAAAATAAAAACTGTATATATATTTTTTATATATACAAAACAAATTGGCCTAGAGTTCAGTTCTTGAGTGTGTGACTTCATTTGCTGATTGAGTGTGTACAACAAATGCTTTACACTGTCCTCTGATACTGCCTTACTGCTCGACTAAGCTACCACTTTAGAGAGTAAGGTTATATCTAACTTTAGCCTCTGCCAAGCCACTGGGGACTGTGGACTCTGTGCACACTGTACCTATTTGGGAACAGTATATACAGAGCCACTTTCTTACAGCCTCCCCCAGCTAAGAAGCAGTGTTCCCAGGGGGTGGATGTGGACGCTTTCGCCAGTTTGAAGCAGGCTTTTCTTGCGCAGGTGGACCCGCAACCAGTGCCCACGGATAGCGCCCCGACACCCCCGCAGGCCGCCTCCCCTGACCCCCTTGATAATGGCGATTCCCCGGGTGACACGGATGAGGAGGCAGGTCCCTCTAGACCATGGCTTCCGGCTGCCCCTCCTCCTGCCTCGGCGGCTGTCGCGGACATGCTTAACCCGGACGATATTGTCCATCCTAGATCAAAGGACTGGGTGCCAGGGGACAAGGTAGCTCAGTACGTAGCGAGCCGTCTGCATAAGCTCATGGAGAAGGACGCTCGCAACCGCCTCCGGGCGGAGTGCCCTCGCCCCAGTTTGGAAGGAAGGGTTGCCATGACACCAGAGATAGATCCGAAAATGGCAACGTTCCTAGCGAAGTTTGTGAGGGACCCTAAAAAGGGTATTGATAGGTCCTGGCGCTTGTGCCTTAACAAGTTGTTGGATGCTGTGGGCCCTATGACCAAGATCTTGGACATGGCCGAGGAGGCAAAGGCCTCCGGGTCTCTGATTTCCCCAGAGGTGCTGTCCGGCTGGGCGCAGCGGGCAATTGTTTTCTTAGGGAACGCGAAATGCGCCCTCTCTACGGAGAGGCGGCGTTCTCTCCTCATCAAGGTGGACCCAAAATTGGGTGACCTGGCTTCTTCGGAAGCCGGCGCTGTGGCCCAAGGAGGTTTGTTCTGCAACCCGTTCGTTAAGGAACTTGGCAAGTTCGTGGCGACGTTCACCTCCCTGGACAAGGCTCCAACATTAGGAGAGTTTTTACACCCCGGGTTTTCCAAGGGGCCGGTCGTGGCAGGGGCCGCTCGACCGGCCGGTTCTCCTCCAACCCCGGCAGGGGGCAAGGCTCCGGACGTGAGCAGTACCAGGATTATTCCCGTTACAACACCTTCTACCCCACCAGGGGACAGAAATTCCGCGGCCGTGGTGGCTTCCGGGACAAGTCAAACAACTCTGGAAAAGGTGAGTGTGCTGCCGTCTGCGCGCCTGCGGGTCGGGGGCCGCTTAGCTCTCTTTTTCCCGGCCTGGGCCTCGCTCACGAGCGACACATGGGTGCTGCAGACAGTGCAGGGCTTCCAGTTGGAGTTCCATGGCCGTCCACGTCAGCTGACCCGGCCACAGCCCATTTTGTTTTCCCGAAGGGATGCAGAGCTGGTATGCGAAGAGGTCTCTGCCCTCCTCCAAAAAGGGGCGATTTGTCGCGCAGAGGAACATCCCCATGGTTTTCTCAGCAACATTTTCCTGGTCGACAAGCCCGACGGGGGCGGAGGCCAGTCATCAACTTGAAGAGTTTCAACGAGTGGGTGGTCTACCGCCACTTCAAAATGGAGGGCATCCACCTCCTCAGAGATGTGCTGAGGCCGCTCGACTGGATGGTCCGCCTCGACCTGAAGGACGCGTACATGACGGTCTCTATCTTCCCGCCTCATCGCCGTTTTCTTCAGTTCAGATGGGAAGGCCAGGTTTTCGAGTTCACCACTCTCCCTTTCGGGCTATCTTCTGCTCCATGGTGCTTCACGAAGGTCCTCCGGCCGGCGGTTGAGTTCCTGCGAGCTCAGGGAATTCGGATGATCGTCTACCTGGACGACATGCTCTTTCTAGATCAATGCCCCAGGAGGCTGACCAAGCACTTGGGGATGGCGGTCGATCTGCTGCAAGGTCTCGGGTTTGTCATAAACAAAAAGAAGTCCCTCTTAGTTCCGGTCCAGTGCGCAACTTTCCTGGGCTTTGCGGTGGACTCCGTTTCCTCAACCCGGAGTCTTCCGGCCAGGAAAATGGCGAAGATCAGACACGAGCTACGCCAGACCTTGGCGAAGCCCCAGATTTCCTTGCGTCAGCTGGCCCGTCTGGTGGGCCTCCCCTCCTCTTCGATCCAGGCCATTTTTCCCGGGCCCTTGCACTACCGTGCCATGCAGCGCCTCAAGGCGCACCATCTCAGGAGGGGTCTGACCTACTCCCAATCTGTGCCCCTGACGGAAGAAGTAAAAGACGAGATGGCCTGGTGGCTCACCCACAGGGAGGCGTGGAATGGCCGGGCAATATTCGGTTCAGCCCCGGATATCGTGATCGAGTCCGACGCCAGCCGTTCCGGGTGGGGTGCCAGATGGGGGGAGTTCTCTACAGGTGGAGCCTGGTCCACGCACGAGCAGTCGCTGCATATCAACTGCCTGGAGCTCCTGGCAGGGTCGTTTGCAGTGCAATGTTGGACGAAAGACAGGGTTCAATCATGTGTCCTCCTCAAGATGGACAACTTCTCGGCGGTACGGTATATCATTCACCTGGGTGGCACCAGGTCCAGGACGCTGGCGAATCTGGCCAAGGAATTTTGGGACTTTTGCCTGGAGAACCGGGGATCGGTTACGGCGGAGTACCTGCCGGGCCAGGAGAACGAGGTGGCAGATTGGCATTCTCGCCACCTCCTGGATGCCAGCGTGTGGAAATTGGACCCGCAGGTGTTCTCCCAGTTGGCGGAGAGATGGGGTCCCTTTTCAGTCGACCTCTTTGCGTCGCATCTGGATCATCAGTTATCGAGATATTTCAGTTGGCGGCCAGATCCTCAAGCGGAGTCGACGGACGCGTTCCTCCAGGTGGCAGAGGGAGCAGGGATATGCCTTTCCTCCCTTTTCTATGATCACACGGGTGACTGCTCTACTGCGCCGCCAACAGGCGGAAATTGTGCTGGTCACGCTCTTCTGGAGGTCTCAAGTTTGGTTTCCGGTTCTACTGGAACTTTCTTGGGATTCTCCAATCCGACTCCCCCACTTTCCTCACATTCTCCTCAACCCAGATCTCGTTCCCCATCGGCTGGTAGTGGAGGGGACGTTGAGGATGATGGCCTGGTGGATCTCCGGCGTCGCTGGTCGCTCCCAGGCCTTTCGGGACAGGCTGAGACCCTGCTTGCCAAGGCATGGGCGGACGGCACGACCAAGAGATACTGGTCAGCATGGACAGATGGCGTCGTTGGTGTATGCGACGGAGTGTCGATCCCGTGGGGGTGGATGTAGTCCACATCCTTAATTTCCTGGCAGGTTTGGCGGAGGACGGTTTGGCTTACCACTCGATCAATGCCTTCCGCTCCGCGATTTCAGCGGGTCATGTTCCGGTGCATGGCTCCCCGGTGGGGGAGCACCCGTTGGTTTGCCGGCTCCTCAGGGGAAATCGCCTTTCTCTCCCTACAGAGCCCAGGTATTCTGTCCTTTGGGATGTGAACCTGGTGTTGAATCTTTTTCTTTCCTGGCAACCGAACAGGTGTCTGTCTCGTAAGGAGGTGACGGCTAAGTTGGCGATGCTTCTATGCCTGGTTTCATGCAGGCACGTCTCGGACGTGCGAGCCTTGGACATCTCGGCCAGAGTTTTTTCCCCGGAGGGGGTGTTTTTTATGGTGAGTAGAAGGACCAAGTGTAATACCAGGGTCATCTCATACCCAGCATTCCAAGACTCCCCTAAACTGTGTGTAGTACAGTGCCTCCGTGCTTACGAAGATTTGACTGAAGAGACTTGCCCTCCGGGTGAGAGACAGCTGCTCATTGCACTACGGAAGCCATACAGAGCGGTTTCGTCCCCGACCATCGCCAGATGGGTACGTTGGGTAATGCAGGAGGCGGGGATCGATACAAAGCAGTTTGGTGCCCACTCTGCGAGAGGGGCGATGGCCTCAAAGGCTTTTTCTCTAGGGGCGCGTTTGGAAGATCTGATGCGCGCCGCCGACTGGTCCTCAGACTCGACTTTTAAGAGGTTCTATTTCAAGCCAGTGCTCAATGTGGCCCGGTTGGTGGTCGACAAGCTTTGAACTGGCATAGTCTGAGCCTCCGGTCCTGACATAGAATGAAAATTTGCCTAGCTGTAGTGCTGGTAAGTTTCAATTCTATTAAGGACACTGAGGCGAGGATTATCCCGCCCAATGCCACTGAAGACGTGGACCCTCCCCGTTCTGCTGTAAGTAATCCTTTCATGGGTCTTTGAAATGTTTTATCTTGTGTGATGTTCTTGATCAGACTGTTCCGTTTGGTTGTCTTGCATCTTCACCTGGTTCCGGTATGGTTCTCTGACGCTGCCTGCTTTTCAGGAAATGATGGATCCAAACAAGAGGCGTGAAGTTCGACATGGAATGGTTCGCGAGAAGAAAGAGGATGAGGAAACAGCGTGAAGGGACTAGCCGGGTTGCTGGAGTGTGGACAGCATAGAAGGACTCCTGTTTAAGACTTTTATTTCCCTGCTGCTCATGGGAAATGTAGTTTGTTTTGGTTGTTTAAAATTTGCTGCTGTTAAAATAAAGCGAAGGAAGAAGGCATAATCCTCGCCTCCGTGTCCTTAATAGAATTGAAACTTACCAGCACTACAGCTAGGCAAATTTTCTTTTTCCTTCAGTGTGGGCGCTTCATTAAGATAAATTATACCTGAGCAGAGCAGCTAGCTCCTCACGTCTCAAGGATATGGGAGAGGCATAAAGAACAGCAACAAACAAAAAGTTCAATTACAGCTTAATATGTGTTCACAATCTATGCTGAGATACTTGGGATCCATCTTCCATGCCAAGATCGTGATAGCAAGAAACAACATAACTCCGGTCTGATTCACTTCAGTTTAAAAATTCAGAAAACATTCTTAAAGCCAGGATGCAAGTTATGACTTCTTACACTTGCAGAAAGCAACAATTTTCTGCCCCAACGATGGGTGTATTTAGTAATGCATGGAAATGAATAGAGATAGCCCAATCGGCAACTGGGAGTTCAGTTGTTGCCAAGCCTTTGAAGACAATTGGCTATATTAACACAACCTTGTGGAAGTGTTAGTACCTTTGCTAGTTAGCCAACAGGCAAGATTACATTCACAGTGAATAACAAAATCATGCTCTGCCACAGAGGAGTTGACAGGCAACAAAAACATCGGCCAACAAATAACAGGCATCTCAAAATAAGAAATAGCCATAGGAAGGGCAGGGAATATGGTGCAACCCTGAATTAATCTAAGTAATGCAATATTCAACTTACATACGCCTATGTTTTAGAACCATCACTGACCAATGTAAAGTTCACCCGGAAAGAAAATTCACAGGCCTACTGACATAGATCAGATTTATGTCTTGAGTTTACAAACAAACAATAAGACTAGGAGCATCTATGTTCAATGCTATGTTGGGGAGAATATCTATAGAGAAAGATAAAAATGTTTCAGTAAGAAAAAACGTTTTTGTTTTGACATTTTTAGTATTTGGCTTATACAGTAAAGATTAACAAAATGTAGTCAGAGGTCAACTTTAGAGGCCACTGGATCATTTATACAATACTCGTCATTTACTCTCTTAAGTCCAGCATCAGAGGACCTAAGAATGGTTCTTCACACTTAATTGGGGGCAACCACAGTAAAAATAGATTTGAAACTGGCACTGTCATTGGCCAGTAAGACATGTATCACTCAGATTGGTAACATTAAACATGGGTTGCAAACCCCATCACTGAAAACAAGAATAAGTCAGAATATTCAAGACAGTCAACTGCCACCAGCATCTATGTAAAAAGGTTACAGTATGCACATCCCATCCAAGACAAAGTCAATCCTTGTCCATAATTTGTCCATGCTGTTTGTGAGGAACTTTAAGAGATCTACAGTACTTTCGGAATCCCAAAAAAGGGTTCATTTTGCTCATGAGTAAAACAAATGAATCTTAAAATACTACTAGAAGACCTACACTATCATAAAAATGCAAAACAATATAACCAATGACACAAAAGCCAGCACCATTTGATCTTTTACAAGAAATGGGAGAGAATGCCTTTGAACTAGGGCACAGTCTGAACAGAGTCATGCATGTTTCTGTGGCACCATTTTGCTGCCCTACTAGGTCAACATGAATTTGAAATCTTATCTTCGCTCTTCTGAGCCAGAGAAACTGAAGGATTAAGAATGTTTCTGCTGCACAAGTTACTAACTTGTGTAACGATATATCTGTAAGAGACAGTAGTTAGTGACAGATTCCTTACCTTAGAATATCCCCAGGCGTCAGGCTGGATCCGGAAAGTTTTTGCGTAGCAGTACCCTTGCGCGTCGGTAGGCGGCGTCGTGCGGCTCCGCGTCCGTCGTCGGCGTCGTGATCGCCGGGATGATGTCGCGGGCAGTACTTAAACGCCGCCCCTGCGCGCTGACGTCCGTTCTGTACACGACTTTCCGCGCCAGGAACGCAGAGCCATGCAAGAAGCTGACATAGGTGTCTGAAAAATACTAGGGCCCTGAAAGGGATGTCCTTAACCCTAGAAATCAGTTCGCAGAACGGGGAGGATAGGTGGGGCGGTAAGGAATCTGTCACTAACTACTGTCTCTTACAGATATATCGTTACACAAGTTAGTAACTTGTGCATCTGAAAGAGACACGTTAGTGACAGATTCCTTACCTTAGAATAGATACCCCAGCAATACCAACCCCGGTGGTGGGTCTGCGAACAAAGATCAGACAAGGAAGTCTCGGAGGATAGAACGGCCAAAGAAGCCGTCCCTCCGGACCTGACTGTCAAGGCAGTAATGCTTGGTAAACGTGTGCAGCGAGGCCCACGTAGCTGCCTGACAGATATCCTGCAGCGGAACACCGCGGCCTAAGGCCGTGGTAGCAGCCGTTGCCCTGGTGGAATGGGCACGCAGCCCAACAGGAGGCTCCTTCTTAGCCAAAGAATAGCAGGCTTTGATACACAAGATGACCCAGTGGGAGATGGTTCGCTTGTGCACCGCCCGACCTTTTTTGGCGCCCACGTAGCCAACAAAGAGCTGGTCATCCACCCGGAAGTGTTGTGTGCGGTTGATATAAAAGGAAAGCGCACGTTTTGGGTCCAGACGGTGGAGCCTCTCTTCCTCTCTGGAAGGATGCGGAGGCGGAAAGAAGGTGGGCAAAGTGATGGTCTGCCCAATATGGAAGGCAGTAACCACCTTTGGCAAGAAGGACGGACGCGTCCTAAGAACAACCTTGTCTGGATGGACAGACAGAAAGGAAGGTTTGCATGATAGAGCCTGGAGCTCACTCACCCGCCGAGCGGAGGTGATGGCCTCCAGAAAGGCTGTCTTCAAAGTAAGAAGACGAAGAGGACAGTTATGTAGAGGCTCAAAGGGAGCGCACATTAAAAAGGTAAGAACCAAGTTTAAGTCCCACTGAGGCATGACAAACGGAACAGGAGGGAAGAGGTGTGTAATGCCTTTTAGAAACCTGTTAACAACAGGGGACTTAAAAAGAGAGGGCTGATCAGGGAGCCTGAGGAAGGCCGATATTGCACAAAGATAGCCCTTGATGGTACCCAGGGCAGAGCCCTGTTGCGCCAGAGAAAGAAGGAACAGAAGAACCTCAGAAAGAGGGGCAGAGAGGGGATTCACAGCCTTTGCTGTGCACCATGCCACAAACTTGTTCCACCTGCAGGCGTAAACCACCTTAGTGGAGGGACGTCTGGCTGCCAGGATCACATCACAAACCTCGGGAGGCAAGTCGAAAGGAATCAACTGCCGCCGCTCAATCTCCACGCAAGCAGGTGGAGACTGGACAGGTTCGGGTGGAGGACCGTCCCCTGCTGCTGCGACAGAAGATCCTCCCGAAGAGGCAGACGGATCGGGGGATCGACGCTCATACTGAGTAGCTCGGGATACCAAACTCTTCGAGCCCAGTCCGGAGCCACAAGGATGACTTGGGCCCGGTCGCGCCGAATCTTCTTCAACACTCTGGGCAGAAGTGGTATAGGCGGAAAAGCGTACAACAGACCGCAACTCCACTCGTGACGAAAAGCGTCGCCGAGCGAGTGCCGCCTTGGAAATTCCAACGCGCAGAACTGATGACATTGCGCGTTCTCTTCGGTGGCGAATAGATCTAACCAAGGCTCTCCCCACTGTAGAAAGAGTCCTTGCGCCACTTCCGAGTGAAGACGCCATTCGTGATCCATCATGCACCTGCGGCTGAGTTCGTCCGCCCTGGCGTTCAGGGAACCTGCCAGGTGTTGAACCATCAGGAATATGCCCTGATGTTCCAGCCATGTCCACAGGCGCAGAGCCTCCTGACATAGGGTCCACGACCCTACCCCACCTTGTTTGTTGCAGTACCACATGGCAGTGGTGTTGTCTGTGAACACCTGCACTACCTTCCCTTTGACAGAGGGAAGGAATGCCTTGAGTGCAAGTCGGATCGCCCGGAGCTCCAGAAGGTTGATATGGAGCCGGGACTCCGCCGGAGACCAGAGGCTTCTGATCTCCGCCTCTCCCATGTGACCGCCCCATCCCAGAAGGGACGCGTCCGTCACGACTGTGTGCTCTGGCTGGGGAAGGGAGAGGGATCTGCCCATGACCCATTGCCGGTTCGAGAGCCACCACTGCAACTGTTTTGCAGTCCCCTCCGAGATCTGGACGTGATCGGACAGGTTGCCCTGGTGCTGCGCCCACTGGAACTTCAGGTCCCACTGCAGAGCCCGCATATGCCATCTGGCATGATCGACCAGCAGGATGCAGGAGGCCATGAGGCCCAGCAGCCTCAGGGTCATCCGGACCGAAACCCAGGATAAAGGCTGAAAGATCGGAATCATAGCCTGAATATCCCGGACTCGCCGTTCGGGAGGATAGGCCCGAAACTGGGTCGTGTCCAGAACTACTCCGATGAAAAGGAGCTGTGGAGAAGGAATCAGGTGCGACTTTGGCACATTGATGGAGAACCCCAGCGAGTGCAGGAGTTCGGCCGTAGTCTGGAGGTGGGAGACGACTGCCTGGGACGAGGCCGCCTTCAGCAGCCAGTCGTCGAGGTAGGGGAAAACTGGAACCCCTGCCCGGCGCAGATGAGCTGCGACCACCGCCAACACTTCCGTGAACACCCGAGGGGCACTTGTGAGGCCAAAGGGGAGCACGGTGAATTGAAAATGCTCGAGGCCCACCATGAACCGCAGGTAACGCCGGTGGGCCGGCAGGACGAGGATGTGGAAATAAGCGTCCTGCAAGTCCAACGCTACCATCCAGTCTCCAGGGTCGAGGGCAGTCAAGACCTGAGCTAAGGTGAGCATCTTGAACTTCTCCTTCCGGAGGAAGCGATTGACGTTCCGGAGGTCCAAGATAGGACGCATGTCCTCCTTGTCCTTTTGGGCACCAGAAAGTAGTGGGAGTAGCAACCACGTCCTACTTCTGGGGTCGGAACATGCTCGATGGCCCTCTTGGCCAAGAGGGCCGTGACTTCCTTCTGCCGAAGCACCAAGTGATCCCCTGACATGCGGTGGAATTGAGGTGGCATGGCTGGGGGTGGTCTCGAAGGGGAGGGAGTAGCCCCTTCGGACAATGTCCAAGACCCACCTGTCCGAGGTGATGGCACGCCAGTGGTGAAGGTGATGGCGGACCCTGCCCCCTACTGGCGTGCTGTGCACCTGAAAAGAAGGACTAGGAGGGCTTGGAGGCCGCGGACGGGACGGGGTTGGTGGCCTGACCCGCACGCTGGTTGCCCGCTCCGCCACGGCGGAAGCCACGTCCTCGGCCACGCGAAGACGCTTGCTGCGCGGGCCGGTGGCTGGGCAGCGGACGTGACTGGGCGCACCTTCCGTGGCCACGAAAGGGGCGAAAAGCAGAGGTTAGCGGAGGGCGCACAGCAGAAAGGCCCAGGGACTTGGCAGTAGCCCGTGAGTCCTTAAAGCGCTACAGCGCATGGTCGGCTTTGGAACCAAAAAGACCGACCCCATCAAAGGGCATGTCCATGAGTGTATTCTGGACATCACCCGAGAAACCAGTTGTTCTCAGCCAGGCGTGGCGACGCAGCGCCACCGTCGTTGCAAGCGATCTGCCCAGCGAGTCGGCTGTATCAAGGCCACAACGGATGGTGTACTTTGCCGCATCCCTTCCTTCCGCAATGGTGCGGGAAAGCAGTGTCTGGACCTCCTCAGGACACTGGGGCAAAACGAGCGCCACCGAATCCCACAGAGAGTGGGAGTATCGGCCCAAAAGGCAAGCGGTGTTGACGGACCGCAAGCCAGCACTGGAGGAAGAAAAGGCCTTCTTCCCAAATTGGTCCAGGCGTTTGGATTCCCTATCCGGAGGGGCGGTAGGGAAGGCGGTTTGGGAAGCAGAGGCTTGGACAACCAAGCTCTCGGGGTGGGATGTTGAGAGAGAAACAAGGGGTCGCCCGGAGCAGGGCGATGGCGTCGGGCCACGTTCCTATCCACAGGAGCCCCTGTGGCGGGCTTGGACCAGGTGCCCAAAAGAACGTCAGACAGTGCATCATTAAACGGCAGCAATGGCTCCGAGGAGGTAGCTGCCGGCTGAAGCACTTCCGTCAGGAGGTTAGTCCTGACAGCCACTGTAGACAATTGGAGGTGTAAGGCTCCAGCTGCTCTACGCAACACCGTTGCGAAATTTGCTCCCTCCTCCGTAGCCACGGAAGGAGGAGACAGCATGCCAGTGTCAGGAGAAGTGTCCAGACCACTGGCATCCCCAAGTTCCTCTGCCCAGACCTGATCATACTCACACTGCTGTGTGAGAGGGTCTTCCGACCCCTCCCAGCTCTCCTGGTCCTCCTCCGACAGAAAATAAGGAGGAGGGGGGACGTCAGGGACCCAAGGTCTCATTGGAGCCGGCGTCGTGCGACGTCTGTCCGACGCCGCGTCCGGATCCGGAGACAACCGGGGAACGACGCCGCCCGGAGGCCCGGGGGGCGTCAGGAACGGCACCGGGGACATCGGCGGAGGCGTAGTTAGTTCAACCGGCGTCGACGGGGGTTGCGGTACCACCGGAGCCGGGATCGAGGCCGGGGCCGAAGCCGGGGCGGGGAGCGAGGCTGGTGAGACAGGCGGTGCCGGGACCGGAGTCGTCGGAGGCGCCGGGGCAACCCCATCAGGGCCCACGGGGCCCGAAGGCGCACCGGAGGGGCCTCGAGACCCGAAGAGGCGGGCCATGGCCGACAGAAATTTCTGTATCTCGGCCGGAGTCGCCCCCGAACCCGGGAAGGACGGGTAATGCGGGGGCGGCTCCACGGGCACCTCCGGAGCCGCGGGGACGGTGCCGACATGAAATTATTAAATGAACTGGTTACAACAAGAGCATGCAGAATTATGTTTAACAGCCACACCTCAAGCCCGAAGGCCACCGTGATATTGTGTAGGCTTTACACCCAGTGTCTTCACAACAGATTTGGAGCACTATCTTGTTTTGGGCAGGGACCAAAGCTTGTGATTACAAAATCTAAAATATTAATTGAAAATCCTTTGGGGATCATTTAGAGTTTGGAGGAGCATGAGCCCACTTATATGCTTAGGGCTCTTGCTCTACTAAACTAACAAGATATAGTAAAACTGCTGATTAAGTGCTGATATAGAAGAGGCTGTGATCAATCATTGACTGCGATCCGTCTGCTAAAGGGCTTATACTTCATCGTTTCCAGAAGTAGGAAAGGTCTCTGTATCTGTAAGAGACAGTAGTTAGTGACAGATTCCTTACCTTAGAATATCCCCAGGCGTCAGGCTGGATCCGGAAAGTTTTTGCGTAGCAGTACCCTTGCGCGTCGGTAGGCGGCGTCGTGCGGCTCCGCGTCCGTCGTCGGGATCGCCGGGATGACGTCGCGGGCAGTACTTAGACGCCGCCCCTGCGCGCTGACGTCAGTTCTGTACACGACTTTCCGCGCCAGGAACGCAGAGCCATGCAAGAAGCTGACATAGGTGTCTGAAAAATACTAGGGCCCTGAAAGGGATGTCCTTAACCCTAGAAATCAGTTCGCAGAACGGGGAGGATGGGTGGGGCGGTAGGAATCTGTCACTAACTACTGTCTCTTACAGATATATCGTTACACAAGTTAGTAACTTGTGCATCTGAAAGAGACACGGTAGTGACAGATTCCTTACCTTAGAATAGATACCCCAGCAATACCAACCCCGGTGGTGGGTCTGCGAACAAAGATCAGACAAGGAAGTCCCGGAGGACAGAACGGCCAAAGAAGCCGTCCCTCCGGACCTGACTGTCAAGGCAGTAATGCTTTGTAAATGTGTGCAGCGAGGCCCACGTAGCTGCCTGACAGATATCCTGCAGCGGAACACCGCGGCCTAAAGCCGTGGTAGCAGCCGTTGCCCTGGTGGAATGGGCACGCAGCCGAACAGGAGGCTCCTTCTTAGCCAAAGAATAGCAGGCTTTGATACACAAGGTTACCCAGCGGGAGATGGTTCTCTTGTGCACCGCCCGACCTTTTTGGCGCCCACGTAGCCAACAAAGAGCTGGTCATCCACCCGGAAGTGTTGTGTGCGATTGATATAAAAAGAAAGCGCACGTTTTGGATCCAGACGGTGGAGCCTCTCTTCCTCTCTGGAAGGATGCGGAGGCGGAAAGAAGGTGGGCAAAGTGATGGTCTGCCCAATGTGGAAGGCAGTAACCACCTTTGGCAAGAAGGACGGACGCGTCCTAAGAACAACCTTGTCTGGATGGACAGACAGAAAGGGAGGTTTGCATGAGTCTGGAGCTCACTCACCCTCCGAGCGGAGGTGATGGCCACCAGAAAGGCTGTCTTCAGAGTCAGAAGACGAAGAGGACAGTTATGTAGAGGCTCAAAGGGAGCGCACATGAGAAAGGTAAGAACCAAGTTCAAGTCCCACTGAGGCATCACAAACGGAACAGGAGGGAAGAGGTGTGTGATGCCTTTTAGGAACCTGTTAACAACAGGGGACTTGAAAAGGGAGGGCTGATCAGGAAGCCTGAGGAAGGCCGAAATGGCACAAAGATAGCCCTTGATGGTACCCAGGGCAGAACCCTGTTGGGCCAGAGAAAGAAGGAACAGAAGAACCTCAGAAAGAGGGGCAGAGAGGGGATTCACAGCCTTTGCTGTGCACCATGCCACAAACTTGTTCCACCTGCAGGCGTATACCACCTTAGTGGAGGGACGCCTGGCTGCCAGAATCACATCACAAACTTCGGGAGGCAAGTCGAAAGGAATCAACTGCCGCCGCTCAATCTCCATGCAAGCAGGTGGAGGCTGGACAGGTTCGGGTGGAGGACCGTCCCCTGCTGCTGCGACAGACGATCCTCCCGAAGAGGCAGACGGATCGGGGATCTACGCTCATACTGAGTAGCTCGGGATACCAAACTCTTCGAGCCCAGTCCGGAGCCACAAGGATGACTTGGGCCCGGTCGTGCCGAATCTTCTTCAACACTCTGGGTAGAAGTGGTATAGGCGGAAAGGCGTACAACAGACCGCAACTCCACTCGCGACGAAAGGCGTCGCCGAGAGAGTGCCGCATTGGAAATTCCAACGCGCAGAACTGATGACATTGCGCGTTCTCTTCGGTGGAGAATAGATCGATTCAAGGCTCTCCCCACTGCAGAAAGAGTCCTTGCGCCACTTCCGAGTGAAGACGCCATTCGTGATCCATCATGCACCTGCGGCTGAGTTCGTCCACCCTGGCGTTCAGGGAACCCGCCAGGTGTTGAACCATCAGGAACATGCCCTGATGTTCCAGCCATGTCCAGAGGCGCAGAGCCTCCTGACAGAGGGTCCACGACCCCACCCCGCCTTGTTTGTTGCAGTACCACATGGCGGTGGTGTTGTCTGTGAACACCTGCACTACCTTCCCTTTGACAGAGGGAAGGAATGCCTTGAGTGCAAGTCGGATCGCCCGGAGCTCCAGAAGGTTGATATGGAGCCGGGACTCCGCCGGAGACCAGAGGCCTCTGATCTCCGCCTCTCCCATGTGACCGCCCCATCCCAGAAGGGACGCGTCCGTCACAACTGTGTGCTCTGGCTGGGGAAGGGAGAGGGATCTGCCCATGACCCATTGCCGGTTCGAGAGCCACCACTGCAACTGTTTTGCAGTCCCCTCCGAGATCTGGACGTGATCGGACAGGTTGCCCTGGTGCTGCGCCCACTGGAACTTCAGGTCCCACTGCAGAGCCCGCATATGCCATCTGGCATGATCGACCAGCAGGATGCAGGAGGCCATGAGGCCCAGCAGCCTCAGGGTCATCCGTACCGAAACCCAGGATAGAGGCTGAAAGATCGGAATCATAGCCTGAATATCCCGGACTCGCCGTTCGGGAGGATAGGCCCGAAACTGCGTCGCGTCCAGAACTGCCCCGATGAAAAGGAGCAGTGGAGAAGGAATCAGATGCGACTTTGGCACATTGATGGAGAACCCCAGCGAGTGCAGGAGTTCGGCCGTAGTCTGGAGGTGGGAGACGACTGCCTGGGACGAGCCCGCCTTCAGCAGCCAGTCGTCGAGGTAGGGGAATACTGGAACTCCTGCCCGGCGCAGATGAGCTGCGACCACCGCCATCACTTTCGTGAACACCTGAGGGGCACTGGTAAGGCCAAAGGGGAGCACGGTGAACTGAAAATGCTCGAGGCCTACCGTGAACCGTAGGTAACGCTGGTGGGCCGGCAGGACGGGGATGTGGAAATAAGCGTCCTGGAAGTCCAACGCTACCAACCAGTCTCCAGGGTCGAGGGCAGTCAAGACCTGAGCTAGGGTGAGCATCTTGAACTTCTCCTTCCGGAGGAAGCGATTTACGTTCCGGAGGTCCAAGATAGGACGCATGTCCTCCTTGTCCTTTTTGGGCACCAGAAAGTAGTGGGAGTAGCAACCACGTCCTACTTCTGGGGTCGGAACATGCTCGATGGCCCTCTTAGCCAAGAGGGCCGTGACTTCCTTCTGCAGAAGCATCAAGTGATCCCCTGACATGCAGTGGAATAGAGGTGGCATGGCTAGGGGGGTGGTCTCGAAGGGGAGGGAGTAGCCCCTTCGGACAATGTCCAAGACCCACCTGTCCGAGGTGATGGTACGCCAGTGGTGAAGGTGATGGCGGACCCTGCCCCCTACTGGCGTGCTGTGCACCGGAAAGGAGGGACTAGGAGGGCTTGGAGGCCGCGGACGGGTTGGAGGAGGTGGCCTGACCCGCACGCTGGTTGCCCGAACCGCCACGGTGGTATCCACGTCCTCGGCCACACGAAGACGCTTGCTGCGCGGGCCGGTGGCTGGGCAGCTGACGTGACTGGGCGCCCCTTCCGTGGCCACGAAAGGGGCGAAAAGCAGAGGTTAGCGGAGGCCGCACAACAGAAAGGCCCAGGGACTTGGCAGTAGCCCATGAGTCCTTAAAACGCTCTAGCGCATGGTCTGCTTTGGAACCAAAAAGACCGACTCCATCAAAGGGCATGTCCATGAGTGTATTCTGGACATCACCAGAGAAACCAGTTGTTCTCAGCCAGGCGTGGCGACGCAGCGCCACCGTCGTTGCAAGCGATCTGCCCAGCGAGTCGGCGGTATCAAGGCCACAACGTATGGTGTACTTTGCCGCATCCCTACCTTCCGCAATGGTGCGGGTAAGCAGTGTCTGGACCTCCTCAGAACACTGGGGCAAAACAGTCGCCACCGAATCCCACAGGGAGTGGGTATATCGGCCCAAAAGGCAAGCGGTGTTGACGGACCGCAAGCCAGCACTGGAGGAAGAAAAGCCTTCTTCCCAAATTGGTCCAGGCGTTTGGATTCCCTATCCGGAGGGGCGGTAGGGAAGGCGGTTTGGGAGGCAGAGGCTTGGACAACCAAGCTCTCGGGGGTGGGATGTTGAGAGAGAAACAAGGGGTCGCCCGGAGCAGGGCGATGGCGTCGGGCCACGTTCCTATCCACAGGAGCCCCTGTGGTGGGCTTGGACCAGGCGCCCAAAAGAACGTCAGTCAGTGCATCATTAAACGGCAGCACAGTCTCCGTGGAGGAAGCTGCCGGCTGAAGCACTTCCGTCAGGAGATTAGTCCTGATAGCCACAGTAGGCAATTGGAGGTGCAAGGCTCCAGCTGCTCTACGCAACACCGTTGCGAATTCGCTCCCTCCTCCGTAGCCACGGGAGGAGACAGCATGCCAGTGTCAGGGGAAGTGTCTAGACCACAGGCATCCCCAAGTTCCTCAGCCCAGTCCTGATCATACTCACACTGTTGTGTGAGAGGGTCTTCCGACCCCTCCCAGCTCTCCTGGTCCTCCTCTGGTTCAAAATATGGAGGAGGAGGGACATTTGGGACCCAAGGTCTCATTGGCGCCGGAGCCGGCGTCGAGCGACGTCGGTCCGGCTCCATGTCCGGAGCCGGAGATAACCGGGGAACGATGGCGCCCGGAGCCCCGGACGGCGTCAGGAACGGCACCGGGGACATCGGCGTCGGCGGAGGCGTGGTTAGGTCAACCGGCGTCGATGGGGGTTGCGGTACCACCGGAGCCGGGATCGAGGCCGAGGCCGGGATCAAGGCTGGCGGAACAGGCGACGCCGGGACCGGAGTCGTCGGCGACGCCGGAGCAACCCCATCAGGGCCCGCGGGGCCCGAAGGAGCACTGGAGGGACCTTGAGGCCCGAAGAGGCGGGCCATGGCCGACAGGAATTCCTGTAGTTCGGCCGGAGTCGCCCCGAACCCGGAAAGGACGGGTAATGCGGGGCGGCTCCACAGGCACGTCCGGGGCCGCGGGGACGGTGCCGACAGGGGCCTCAGCCGAGTCGCGAGACCGGCGAGGCGAAGTCTTAGAGCGGTGATGCTTCTTAGACTTTTGTGCTTCGACTTACCCGAGGAGCGCGAAGACTTAGACTCCGACGACCGGCGGGGGCTCCGCGACCGGCCCTCGACCTCTCACGGGACCGGGGCTTGGTGCGGCGCGGAGCCGACTGCCGGACCTCGAGTAGCTTTCGAGACCGCTCTCGCAAAGCCTTCGGGTGAAGTTTCCAGCAGTCAGGGCACTTCGTGTCGTGGTCTCGGCCGAGACAGTAGAGACACTCTAAATGCGGGTCTGTGATCGACATCATTCGACCACAGACGTCGCATGGCTTGAAGCCGGGCATCCCTATCGACACCTAGGAGTCGAGAAGACTCGAAAAAAAACAGTGAAAAATTCACCCAAAATGTAATCAAAAATTGACTAGGGCACTGCTCTTCCCGGATCTGCGCTTACTGGCACGGAAAAAGAAGAACTGACGTCAGCGCGCAGGGGCGGCGTCTAAGTACTGCCCGCGACGTCATCCCGGCGATCACGACGCCGACGACGGACCCGGAGCCGCACAACGCCGCCTACCGACGCGCAAGGGTACTGCTACGCAAAAACTTTCCGGATCCAGCCTGACGCCTGGGGATATTCTAAGGTAAGGAATCTGTCACTAACGTGTCTCTTTCAGATAAAATAATCCCAAAATAATAATAGGAAACCCACACACACTCGCACATAAACATTACTGCCCCAAAGGCCTCAGAGGCGTGAGGCTTGTTTGCTGTGCACAAGCAAATAAAATGTGTGTCATGGAGATGAGCACAGTAACTTGCTGTGAAGTTTTCAGTGTAATATATGGTGTGGTGGTGTGATCTCATTTTGTAAAACACTTACGAAAATGTCTTGGGTCCAGTCAAGCTCGTTTGTAAAACCCCTAGCTCAGCCCTGGGTATCTGTGGCTTTGAGCAGCAAGGCTTAAACAGAGGAACTAGTGTAAAGCATTTAGATGTGCCAAATGATGAAATAAGAAAGTCACGACACACAAAAGAAATTCGACACCAATTTATAAAAATAGATGATACTTTAATGCATTTTTAGACACCAAAAAGAACAAAATCTACCGGAACATTCCAGAGACATAGATATTTAAGTAAAACATAAATCTCAGCTTTTTACTGAAAAGCACAAACAAGCATTGGTAACCATAAAGTTTGGAAACTTTATAAAACTTTTTTAGAGTTTGTGTTTGACTACTCCGGCCTGGACTGGGCGACCAATTCCGACAGGAGGAAGGTCAGGGGCGCCGATAAGGAGTATTTGGACAGCTACCAGGCCACCAAAGCAGCCTCAATTCCAGTTCCACACTTTATGTAAGCACCGCCATAGACTTCAATGAAGTGGTCATGATGCTTGCGATAAGGAGGCTGCATGTAGGCTGCTGTGGGTGCTGAGAGGTTGACAAGGGGCCACCTGGGGTTATTTCTCACTCCACGGTTCAGGTGTGGCACTGAGGTCGCTGTCCAACGAAGTCCTCTTTGGTCCACCAGAACTCCAGTACAACTGAGCTACTGGTCTCTGGTCACAGCAGGTCCAGCAGTTTCCTTTAGTGAGGGCTAGTGTCCGTCTTGGGTGATCAATCTGAACTTTGATGAATCGGTCGGGTCCGGCAGACTCAGTGCAACTTTTGAGAGTTGAGGAGTAGGCTTCTTGGCTGCTCATCTGTGGACAACGGCGATTCAACAAATCTGGCTACTGACGGGCCAGAACGGGCTACTTCAGCTTGTATGGCCCTTGTGCTGGAACAGGGAGTCAGACTGACTCTTGGAGTTCATCTTGTCTATTTGGGGCTCTGAAGTGAATTTTCCACGAGCCAGGCACTACAGGCACAGACTTCTCTTTGATAGCCTAAGGAGCAGCAAGTGCAGTCCAGCGGCTGGTGCAGCCTCTCCTGCCAGGTGCAGAGGCTAGCAGGGTAGTCCGTCTTCAGTCCTCTCTCCAGTCCAGACGTGATCTGGGGTATGGGTGCCAAGGGCGCCATATTTATGCCCAGAAAGTTCCCTAGTGGGATGAAGTGGCCAATGGGCTACCAGGTTCCTTTCCGTCTTATGACAACTTCCGGCTATGTGTGGCATCTAGCTATCCCAGAATCCACTATTCTGCCCATTCCCAAGATGTCTGAACCCCTCTCTTGGTGTGTAGAACTTGGTAGCCCACCACAGAGGTGTAGCTTCCTGAGGGTTACATGCCCATGGAAAAAAACTGTTTGGTAACTGGTCTCCCCTCTCTGTTCTTGCCACCAGTTGTCTACCAGAGCAAAGGGGCAACCCTTCCTGAGTGTGGCTGCCATTTACCCATCAGAGGCTGCTTCTCCTTCGAAGCTTTCCTTTGGGCTGTGTGGCTTCCTGAGTGGGGGAGGTAACACCTCTCTCAGCGGCAGGCCTCTATTGTTCCTGTGCTGGCACGTCGTCCACACTCCTCTCCAGGAGGGTAGAAACCTGTCTAGTGGTCCGCATCTGTGAATGGTCACTGAAGAAACTAGGCAAAAGAGTGGCGACTTTCAAAAAGTTGCTTTTCCTTAAAAGTGACATTAAATTTGAGTCGGGTTCAATGCCACGATTAGTTTAATACCTTGAAGTACCCATTTTGGTCGTCCTATTCAAAAGTTAGCACAGCTGAGGGGTCAGTGTGCAACTCTGTGCTTGTCGCACAAGTTACTAACTTGTGTAACGATATATCTGTAAGAGACAGTAGTTAGTGACAGATTCCTTACCTTAGAATATCCACAGGCGTCAGGCTGGATCCGGATAGTTTTTGCGTAGCAGTACCCTTGCGCGTCGGTAGGCGGCGTCGTGATCGCCGGGATGACGTCGCGGGCAGTACTTAGACGCCGCCCCTGCGCGCTGACGTCAGTTCTGTACACGACTTTCCGCGCCAGGAACGCAGAGCCATGCAAGAAGCTGACATAGGTGTCTGAAAAATACTAGGGCCCTGAAAGGGATGTCCTTAACCCTAGAAATCAGTTCGCAGAACGGGGAGGATGGGTGGGCGGTAGGAATCTGTCACTAACTACTGTCTCTTACAGATATATCGTTACACAAGTTAGTAACTTGTGCATCTGAAAGAGACACGTTAGTGACAGATTCCTTACCTTAGAATAGATACCCCAGCAATACCAACCCCGGTGGTGGGTCTGCGAACAAAGATCAGACAAGGAAGTCCCGGAGGACAGAACGGCCAAAGAAGCCGTCCCTCCGGACCTGACTGTCAAGGCAGTAATGCTTTGTAAACGTGTGCAGCGAGGCCCACGTAGCTGCCTGACAGATATCCTGCAGCGGAACACCGCGGCCCAAAGCCGTGGTAGCAGCCGTTGCCCTGGTGGAATGGGCACGCAGCCCAACAGGAGGCTCCTTTTTAGCCAAAGAATAGCAGGCTTTGATACACAAGGTAACCCAGCGGGAGATGGTTCTCTTGTGCACCGCCCAACCTTTTTTGGCGCCCACGTAGCCAACAAAGAGCTGGTCATCCACCCGGAAGTGTTGTGTGCGGTTGATATAAAAGGAAAGCGCACGTTTTGGGTCCAGACAGTGGAGCCTATCTTCCTTTCTGGAAGGATGCGGAGGCGGAAAGAAGGTGGGCAAAGTGATGGTCTGCCCAATGTGGAAGGCAGTAACCACCTTTGGCAAGAAGGACGGACGCGTCCTAAGAACAACCTTGTCTGGATGGACAGACAGAAAGGGAGGTTTGCATGATAGAGCCTGGAGCTCACTCACCCGCCGAGCGGAGGTGATGGCCACCAGAAAGGCTGTCTTCAGAGTCAGAAGACGAAGAGGACAGTTATGTAGAGGCTCAAAGGGAGCGCACATGAGAAAGGTAAGAACCAAGTTCAAGTCCCACTGAGGCATCACAAACGGAACAGGAGGGAAGAGGTGTGTAATGCCTTTAAGGAATCTGTTAACAACAGGGGACTTGAAAAGGGAGGGCTGATCAGGAAGCCTGAGGAAGGCCGAAATGGCACAAAGATAGCCCTTGATGGTACCCAGGGCAGAACCCTGTTGGGCCAGTGAAAGAAGGAACAGAAGAACCTCAGAAAGAGGGGCAGAGAGGGGATTCACAGCCTTTGCTCTGCACCATGTCACAAACTTGTTCCACCTGCAGGCGTATACCACCTTAGTGGAGGGACGCCTGGCTCCCAGGATCACATCACAAACTTCGGGAGGCAAGTCGAAAGGAATCAACTGCCGCCGCTCAATCTCCACGCAAGCAGGTGGAGGCTGGACAGGTTCGGGTGGAGGACCGTCCCCTGCTGCTGCGACAGAAGATCCTCCCGAAGAGGCAGACGGATCGGGGATCAACGCTCATACTGAGTAGCTCGGGATACCAAACTCTTCGAGCCCAGTCCGGAGCCACAAGGATGACTTGGGCCCGGTCGCGCCGAATCTTCTTCAACACTCTGGGTAGAAGTGGTATAGGCGGAAAGGCGTACAACAGACTGCAACTCCACTCGCGACGAAAAGCGTCGCCGAGCGAGTGCCGCCTTGGAAATTCCAACGCGCAGAACTGATGACATTGCGCGTTCTCTACGGTGGCGAATAGATCTAACCAAGGCTCTCCCCACTGCAGAAAGAGACCTTGCGCCACTTCCGAGTGAAGACGCCATTCGTGATCCATCATGCACCTGCGGCTGAGTTCGTCCGCCCTGGCGTTCAGGGAACCTGCCAGGTGTTGAACCATCAGGAACATGCCCTGATGTTCCAGCCATGTCCAGAGGCGCAGAGCCTCCTGACAGAGGGTCCACGACCCCACCCCGTCTTGTTTGTTGCAGTACCACATGGCGGTGGTGTTGTCTGTGAACACCTGCACTACCTTCCCTTTGACAGAGGGAAGGAATGCCTTGAGTGCAAGTCGGATCGCCCGGCGCTCCAGAAGGTTGATATGGAGCCGGGACTCCGCCGGAGACCAGAGGCCTCTGATCTCCGCCTCTCCCTTGTGACCGCCCCATCCCAGAAGGGACGCGTCCGTCACAACTGTGTGCTCTGGCTGGGGAAGGGAGAGGGATCTGCCCATGACCCATTGCCGGTTCGAGAGCCACCACTGCAACTGTTTTGCAGCCCCCTCCGAGATCTGGACGTGATCGGACAGGTTGCCCTGGTGCTGCGCCCACTGGAACTTCAGGTCCCACTGCAGAGCCCGCATATGCCATCTGGCATGATCGACCAGCAGGATGCAGGAGGCCATGAGGCCCAGCAGCCTCAGGGTCATCTGTACCGAAACCCAGGATAAAGGCTGAATATCCCGGACTCGCCGTTCGGGAGGATAGGCCCGAAACTGCGTCGTGTCCAGAACTGCTCCGATGAAAAGGAGCTGTGGAGAAGGAATCAGATGCGACTTTGGCACATTGATGGAGAACCCCAGCGAGTGCAGGAGTTCGGCCGTAGTCTGGAGGTGGGAGACGACTGCCTGGGACGAGCCCGCCTTCAGCAGCCAGTCGTCGAGGTAGGGGAAGACTGGAACCCCTGCCCGGCGCAGATGAGCTGCGACCACCGCCATCACTTTCGTGAACACCCGAGGGGCACTTGTAAGGCCAAAGGGGAGCACAGTGAACTGAAAATGCTCGAGGCCTACCGTGAACCGTAGGTAACGCCGGTGGGCCGGCAGGACGGGGATGTGGAAATAAGCGTCCTGCAAGTCCAACGCTACCAACCAGTCTCTAGGGTCGAGGGCAGTCAAGACCTGAGCTAGGGTGAGCATCTTGAACTTCTCCTTCCGGAGGAAGCGATTGACGTTCCGGAGGTCCAAGATAGGACGCATGTCCTCCTTGTCCTTTTTGGGCACCAGAAAGTAGTGGGAGTAGCAACCACGTCCTACTTCTGGGGTCGGAACATGCTCGATGGCCCTCTTGGCCAAGAGGGCCGTGACTTCCTTCTGCAGAAGCACCAAGTGATCCCCTGACATGCGGTGGAATTGAGGTGGCATGGCTGGGGGGGTGTGGTCTCGAAGGGGAGGGAGTAGCCCCTTCGGACAATGTCCAAGACCCACCTGTCCGAGGTGATGGGACGCCAGTGGTGAAGGTGATGGCGGACCCTGCCCCCTACTGGCGTGCTGTGCACCGGAAAGGAGGGACTAGGAGGGCTTGGAGGCCGCGGACGGGTTGGAGGTGGTGGCCTGACCCGCACGCTGGTTGCCCGAACCGCCACGGCGGTATCCACGTCCTCGGCCACGCGAAGACGCTTGCTGCGCGGGCTGGTGGCTGGGCTGCTGACGTGACTGGGCGCCCCTTCCGTGGCCACGAAAGGGGCGAAAAGCAGAGGTTAGCGGAGGGCGTACAACAGAAAGCCCCAGGGACTTGGCAGTAGCCCGTGAGTCCTTAAAACGCTCCAGCGCATGGTCTGCTTTGGAACCAAAAAGACCGACTCCATCAAAGGGCATGTCCATGAGTGTATTCTGGACATCACCCGAGAAACCAGTTGTTCTCAGCCAGGCGTGGCGACGTAGCGCCACCGTCGTTGCAAGCGATCTGCCCACCGAGTCGGCGGTATCAAGGCCACAACGGATGGTGTATTTAGCCGCATCTCTTCCTTCCGCAATGGCGCGGGTAAGCAGTGTCTGGACCTCCTCAGAACACTGCGGCAAAACAGCCGCCACCGAATCCCACAGGGAGTGGGTATATCGGCCCAAAAGGCAAGCGGTGTTGACGGACCGCAAGCCAGCACTGGAGGAAGAAAAGCCTTCTTCCCAAATTGGTCCAGGCGTTTGGATTCCCTATCCGGAGGGGCGGTAGGGAAGGCGATTTGGGAGGCAGAGGCTTGGACAACCAAGCTCTCGGGGTGGGATGTTGGGAGAGAAACAAGGGGTCGCCCGGAGCAGGGCGATGGCGTCGGGCCACGTTCCTATCCACAG
Organism: Calotriton arnoldi; assembly: GCA_963921515.1. Lineage (NCBI taxonomy): Eukaryota > Metazoa > Chordata > Amphibia > Caudata > Salamandridae > Calotriton > Calotriton arnoldi. Next base: position 1,670,887 of record CAWUFW010000086.1, read on the forward strand.
GAGCCCCTGTGGTGGGCTTGGACCAGGCGCCCAAAAGAACGTCAGTCAGTGCATCATTAAACGGCAGCACAGTCTCCGTGGAGGAAGCTGCCGGCTGAAGCACTTCCGTCAGGAGATTAGTCCTGACAGCCACAGTAGGCAATTGGAGGTGCAAGGCTCCAGCTGCTCTACGCAACACCGTTGCGAAATTTGCTCCCTCCTCCGTAGCCACGGGAGGAGACAGCATGCCAGTGTCAGGGGAAGTGTCTAGACCACTGGCATCCCCAAGTTCCTCAGCCCAGTCCTGATCATACTCACACTGTTGTGTGAGAGGGTCTTCCGACCCCTCCCAGCTCTCCTGGTCCTCTTCTTGTTCAAAATATGGAGGAGGAGGGACATTTGGGACCCAAGGTCTCATCGGAGCCGGCGTCGAGCGACGTCGGTCCGGCTCCATGTCCGGAGCCGGAGACAACCGGGGAACGACGCCGTCCGGAGCCCCGGACGGCGTCAGGAACGGCACAGGGGACATCGGCGTCGGCGGAGGCGTGGTTAGGTCAACCGGCGTCGATGGGGGTTGCGGTACCACCGGAGCCGGGATCGAGGCCGGGGCCGGAGCCGAGGCAGGGATGAAGGCTGGCGGGACAGGCGACGCCGGGACCGGAGTCGGCGGCGACGCCGGAGCAACCCCATCAGGGCCCGCAGGGCCCGAAGGCGCACCGGAGGGACCTTGAGGCCCGCCATGGCCGACAGGAATTCCTGTATTTCGGCCGGAGTCACCCCCGAACCCGGAAAGGACGGGTAATGCGGGGGCAGCTCCACAGGCATGTCCGGGGCCGCGGTGGCGGGGACGGTGCCGACAGGGGCCTCAGCCGAGTCGCGAGACCGGCGAGGCAAAGTCTTAGAGCGATGATGCTTCTTAGACTTTTTGTGCTTTGACTTACCCGAGGAGCGCGAAGACTTGGACTCCGACGACCGGCGGGGACTCCGCGACCGGCCCCTCGACCTCTCCCGGGACCGGGGCTTGGTGCGGCGCGGAGCCGACTACCGGACCTCGAGTAGCTTTCGAGACCGCTCTCGCAAAGCCTTTGGGTGAAGTTTCCGGCAGTCAGGACACGACTTCGTGTCGTGGTCTCGGCCGAGACAGTAGAGACACTCTAGATGCGGGTCTGTGATCGACATCATTCGACCACAGGCGTCGCATGGCTTGAAGCCGGGCATCCCTACGACACCTAGGAGTCGATGAAGACTCGAAAGAAACAGTGAAAAAATTCACAAAAAATTTAGTCAAAAATTGACTAGGGCACTGCTCTTCCCGGATCTGCGCTTACTGGCGCGGAAAAAGAAGAACTGACGTCAGCGCGCAGGGGCGGCGTCTAAGTACTGCCCGCGACGTCATCCCGGCGATCACGACGCCGACGACGGACGCGGAGCCGCACGACGCCGCCTACCGACGCGCAAGGATACTGCTACGCAAAAACTTTCCGGATCCAGCCTGACGCCTGGGGATATTCTAAGGTAAGGAATCTGTCACTAACGTGTCTCTTTCAGATAATGGGACCACCAGCTTTCGCACAGTAAAAACTACACTATGAGGCTTTTACTGTTAAGACATATGAAAATACATGTCCCACTTAATAATATACAGCTCACTACCTTAGGGCTCCATAGGCCTTCCTTCGGGAAGACATATATTTTATTGAGCAAGTTTGGGCTTTGCCTTTGGTTTAAATGGCAAATTCGACCTAACAGTTTTAAACTGCTCTTCTAGTCGGCTGTGGCAGGCTGGGAGCCATAATGGACTTTGTCACACTCAGGGTGGCACAATCAGAACTGCAGCCCTGGGTGGACACTTTGACTTACAAGCCCTGGGTACCCTTGGTACTATATACTAGGGGCGTATAAGTAAGATAACTAATGGCAATTGGGGGTAGCCAATTCAATGTATACTTTTTAAAGGGTTATCACACTGGCACTGAGGTCTGGTTAGCAGGCCTCTGGCGCCCTCAGAGTAAAAAAAAATAGTAGCATCAGTCCATAACTTTCAGGGTGATAAATGCAAAACGAGGCAATTCCTTACACTGGCCGAATACGATGCTGCACACTCAGAGTCCACTGCACCTGACCGATGGATGAGCATAGCAGGTTCTGGTGCTGCAGTGTATGGGACCATGCAAATCGAGTACAGGCCAAGGAACTAGAATTCATGCCTGTGAACCCATTCAGGAACACATATGTTTGATCACAATCCTGCAGTTCACATATGTTTGATCACAATCCGGCAGTTTTCAAATGCACATGTAGGTTCGAAACATGTGCATTCTTAAACAGTGTTTGAACAGGACTTGCACTTTAGCAGTGTGAAACTAAAGCATCAAACACACATTACTTGCAGTTTGTCTAACCACTGGCAATCGATCGGGTTAGCATTCCAACCCATTGTTCTTTTGCCCACCAGGTCACTTCAGTTTGGACCCAGACGCACAAGTTACTAACTTGTGTAACGATATATCTGTAAGAGACAGTAGTTAGTGACAGATTCCTTACCTTAGAATATCCCCCGTCGTCAGGCCGGATCCGGAAAGTTTTTGCGTAGCAGTACCCTTGCGCGTCGGTAGGCGGCGTCGTGCGGCTCCGCGTCCGTCGTCGGCGTCGCGATCGCCGGAATGACGTCGCGGGCAGCACTCAGACGCCGCCCCTGCGCGCTGACGTCAGTTCTGTACACGACTTTCCGCGCCAGGAACGCAGAGCCATGCAAGAAGCTGACATAGGTGTCTGAAAAATACTAGGGCCCTGAAAGGGATGTCCTTAACCCTAGAAATCAGTTTGCAGAACGGGAGGATGGGTGGGCGGTAAGGAATCTGTCACTAACTACTGTCTCTTACAGATATATCGTTACACAAGTTAGTAACTTGTGCATCTGAAAGAGACACGGTAGTGACAGATTCCTTACCTTAGAATAGATACCCCAGCAATACCAACCCCGGTGGTGGGTCTGCAAACAAAGATCAGACAAGGAAGTCCTGGAGGACAGAACGGCCAAAGAAGCCGTCCCTCCGGACCTGACTGTCAAGGCAGTAATGTTTTGTAAACGTGTGCAGCGAGGCCCACGTAGCTGCCTGACAGATAACCGGCAGCGGAACACCGCAGCCCAAGGCCGTGGTAGCAGCCGTTGCCCTGGTGGAATGGGCACGCAGCCCAACAGGAGGCTCCTTCTTAGCCAAAGAATAGCAGGTCTTGATGCACAAGGTAACCCAGCGGGAGATGGTTCGTTTGTGCACCGCCCGACCTTTTTGGCGCCCACGTAGCCAACAAAGAGCTGGTCATCCACCCGGAAGTGTTTTGTGCGGTCGATATAGAAGGAGAGCGCACGTTTTGGGTCCAGACGGTGGAGCCTCTCTTCCTCTCTGGAAGGATGCGGAGGCGGAAAGAAGGTAGGCAAAGTGATGGTCTGCCCAATGTGGAAGGCAGTAACCACCTTTGGCAAGAAGGACGGACGCGTCCGAAGAACAACCTTGTCTGGATGAACAGACAGAAAGGGAGGTTTGCAAGATAAAGCCTGGAGCTCACTCACCCGCCGAGCGGAGGTGATGGCCACCAGAAAGGCTGTCTTTAGAGTCAGAAGACGAAGAGGACAGTTATGCAGAGGCTCAAAGGGAGCGCACATTAAAAGGTAAGAACCAAGTTCAAGTCCCACTGAGGCATCACAAATGGAACAGGAGGAAAGAGATGTGTAATGCCTTTTAAGAACCTGTTAACAACAGGGGACTTGAAAAGGGAGGGCTGATCAGGGAGCCTGAGGAAGGCCGAGATAGCACAGAGATAACCCTTGATGGTACCCAGGGCAGAACCCTGTTGGGCCAGAGAAAGAAGGAACAGAAGGACCTCAGAAAGAGGGGCAGAAAGGGGGTTCACAGCCTTTGCTGTGCACCATGCCACAAATTTGTTCCACCTGCAGGCGTATACCACCTTAGTGGAGGGACGCCTGGCTGCCAGAATCACATCACAAACTTCGGGAGGCAAGTCGAAAGGAATCAACTGCCGCCGCTCAATCTCCACGCAAGCAGGTGTAGACTGGGCAGGTTCGGGTGGAGGACCGTCCCCTGCTGCTGCGACAGAAGATCCTCCCGAAGAGGCAGACGGATCGGGGGATCTACGCTCATACTGAGTAGCTCGGGATACCAAACTCTTCGAGCCCAGTCCGGAGCCACAAGAATGACTTGGGCCCGGTCGTGCCGAATCTTCTTCAACACTCTGGGTAGAAGTGGTATAGGCGGAAAGGCGTACAATAGACCGCAACTCCACTCGTGACGAAAAGCGTCGCCGAGCGAGTGCCGCCTTGGAAATTCCAACGCGCAGAACTGATGACATTGCGCGTTCTCTTCGGTGGCGAATAGATCTAACCAAGGCTCTCCCCACTGTAGAAAGAGTCCTTGCGCCACTTCCGAGTGAAGACGCCATTCGTGATCCATCATGCACCTGCGGCTGAGTTCGTCCGCCCTGGCGTTCAGAGAACCTGCCAGGTGTTGAACCATCAGGAACATGCCCTGATGTTCCAGCCATGTCCAGAGGCGCAGAGCCTCCTGACAAAGGGTCCACGACCCCACCCCGCCCTGTTTGTTGCAGTACCACATGGCGGTGGTGTTGTCGGTGAACACCTGCACTACCTTCCCTTTGACAGAGGGAAGGAATGCCTTGAGTGCAAGTCGGATCGCCCGGAGCTCCAGAAGGTTGATATGGAGCCGGGACTCCGCCGGAGACCAGAGGCCTCTGATCTCCGCCTCTCCCATGTGACCGCCCCATCCCAGAAGGGACGCGTCCGTCACAACTGTGTGCTCTGGCTGGGGAAGGGAGAGGGATCTGCCCATGACCCATTGCCGGTTCGAGAGCCACCACTGCAACTGTTTTGCAGTCCCCTCCGAGATCTGGACGTGATCGAACAGGTTGCCCTGGTGCTGCGCCCACTGGAACTTCAGGTCCCACTGCAGAGCCCGCATATGCCATCTGGCATGATTGACCAGCAGGATGCAGGAGGCCATGAGGCCCAGCAGCCTCAGGGTCATCCGTACCGAAACCCAGGATAAAGGCTGAAAGATCGGAATCATAGCCTGAATATCCCGGACTCGCCGTTCGGGAGGATAGGCCCGAAACTACGTCCTCGGCCACGCGAAGACGCCTGCTGCGCGGGCCGGTGGCTGGGCTGCTGACGTGACTGGGCGCCCCTTCCGTGGCCACGATAGGGGCGAAAAGCAGAAGTTAGCGGAGGGCGTGTAGCAGAAAGGCCCAGGGACTTGGCAGTCGCCCGTGAGTCCTTAAAGCGCTCCAACGCATGGTCTGCTTTGGACCCAAAAAGACTGACTCTATCAAAGGGCATGTCCATGAGAGAATTCTGGACATCCCCTGAAAAACCAGTGGTTCTCAGCCAGGCGTGGCGACGCAGCGCCACCGTCGTTGCAATAGACCTGCCCAGCGAGTCGGCGGTATCAAGGCCACATCGAATTGTGTATTTGGCCGCATCCCTTCCTTCCGCAATGGCGCGGGAAAGCAGTGTCTGGACCTCCTCAGAACACTGGGGCAAGACATTCGCCACCGAATCCCACAAGGAGTGGGTATATCGGCCCAAAAGGCAAGCGGTGTTGATGGACCGCAAGCCTGCACTGGAGGAAGAAAGACCCTTCTTCCCAAATTGATCCAGGCGTTTTGATTCCCTATCCGGAGGGGCGGTAGGGAAGGCGGTTTGGGAAGCGGAGGCTTGGACAACCAAGCTCTCAGGAGTGGGGTGGACAGAGAGAAATAGGGGGTCGCCCGGAGCTGGGCGATGGCGTCGGGACACGTTCCTATCCACAGGAGCCCCTGTGTTGGGCTTGGACCAGGCGCCCAAAAGAACGTCAGTGAGGGCATCGTTAAACGGCAGCACAGTCTCCGTAGAGGAGGCTGCCGGCTGAAGCACCTCTGTCAAGAGATTAGTCTTGACCGCCACAGTAGGGAGTTGGAGATGTAAGGCTCCAGCCGCCCTACGCAACACCGTTGCAAAATTGGCTCCCTCCTCCGTAGCCACGGGAGGAGACAGCATGCCAGTGTCAGGGGAAGTATCTAGACCACTGGCGTCCTCTAGACCCTCTGTCCAGTCCTCATCAAACTGACACTGTTGTGCCAGAGGGTCATCAGACCCCTCCCAGTCCTCCTGGTCCTCCTCTGGTTCAAAATAAGGAGGAGGAGGGACATTTGGGATCCAAGGTCCCATCGGCGACGGAACCGGCGTCGAGCAACGTCGGCCCGGTTCCATGTCCGGAGCCGGAAGGAACTGGGGGGCGACGCCGCCCGGAGCCCCAGGCGGCGTCGTGAACGGCACCGGAGACATCGGCACCGGTGGAGGTGTCGTTAAGTCGACCGGCGTCGATGGGGGTTGCGAAGCCGGGATCGAGGCCGGGGCCGGAGCCGGGATCGAGGCTGGAGGCAAGGGCGGGGCCGGAGCCGTCGGCGACGCCGGAGCAACCCCATCAGGGCCCGCGGGGCTCGAAGGCGCACCGGAGGGACTCTGAGGCCCGAAGAGGCGGGCCATGGCCGACAATAATACCTGTATTTGGGCCGGATCCGCCCCCGAACCCGGGAAGGACGGGTATTGCGGGGGCGACTCCACAGGCATGTCCGGGGCCGCGGGGACGGTGCCGGGAGGGGCCTCAGCCGAGTCGCGAGACCGGCGAGGCGAAGTCCTAGAGCGACAATGCTTTTTGGACTTTTTGTGTTTTGACTTACCGGACGAAGAAGACTTCGATGCCGACGACCGGTGAGGACTCCGCGACCGAGCCCTTGACCTCTCACGCGACCCGGGCTTGCGCGGAGCCGAATGCCGGGCCTCGAGGAGCTTTCGAGACCGCTCTCGCAAAGCTTTCGGGTTGAGGGCCCGGCAGTCGGAACACGACTCCGTGTCGTGGCCTCGGCCGAGGCAGAAGAGACACTCCCAATGCGGGTCTGTGATGGACATCATCCGAGCACAGGCGCCGCAACGTTTAAAGACGGGCATCCCTACGACACCTTGAAGTCGATTCGAAAAACAGTGTAAAAATTCACCAAAAAGCTAGTCAAAAAATGACTAGGGCACTGCTCTTCCCGGATCTGCGCTTGCTGGCGCGGAAAAAGAAGAACTGACGTCAGCGCGCAGGGGCGGCGCCTAAGTACTGCCCGCGACGTCATCCCGGCGATCACGACGCCGACGACGGACGCGGAGCCGCACAACGCCGCCTACCGACGCGCAAGGGTACTGCTACGCAAAAACGTTCCGGATCCGGCCTGACGCCTGGGGATATTCTAAGGTAAGGAATCTGTCACTAACGTGTCTCTTTCAGATATAAGTAAATCAGTATCAACCCTGCTCCAATAGGAACAGACCAGTCTGACCTGCCAAGCCAGATCCTCCCTGAACCTTAACACGAGCAACCCAAGACTGGTTTCGCCCTGACTGGGGCTCGTCAGTCGGGACTCGATAGGTTCCAGTGGCACAGTGAGCATGCCATGTGATTTGCATATACCCATTCATGAATCAAGACACTAAAAATGTTTTGAGGAATAGAGCAAGTTAACATTTTAGAGGAGCCTACATTGAAAAAATATTTTTGTACATTGATTTGGACATGTCAAAACAAACAAATGTCCCTTTAAATGTGTATAAATATGAAGCAATATAAAGTATGACTTCAGTGCTTTCTCAAATTAAGAGGTTTTTATGTAGAAAGGAAAGGTTACTTACCTATAATCTGGTGCTGAGTCAGGGAACTCGTCATTAAAATATATTTTTTTCTTTTTTAACATTACAGAGCAATTTTATTTATTTTTATTTAACAGAGTTTTATATAGCGCGAACTTGACCCGAAGGTATCGGGTATCAGAGCGCTTTACATAGCACCAGTTGCGTTACACGAGGACACATTCATTTTTGTTAGGCACGGGGAGATTAAGTGATTAACCCAGAATCACAGGATGTTCAGCGTCATTGCCGAGATTCGAACCCAGTTCCCCAGATTCGAGGTCGACCGCCCTAACCATTAGGCCAACTCCTCTCCCCAATACATACAAAAGTTAAAGAAGAACAAAAAAAAGAGGACGGCAAAAAAGGCAAATTGCACAATATGTAGGCATTGCATGACAGTCCATAGCAAAAGCAGGGAGAGGGGCACAGTTACCACATATTGGCAGTGAGTCAGAGGAACCCCATTAGCACATTGCTAGGTGGTTATCCTACAGGAGGGATGACATGAGCGCAGTCCAACATTATCAGTGACCCTTCAGGATCTAGTCTCGTGCCTCTTGTGCGTCGACTGGTACCTAGAGCCCTTACGCGTTTCAGTATATCAATTTCTGCATTCCACTGTGCATGTAATTTCAGATCCATGAGTCAGATACATTTTCAGAGGTTGCCGAATATCTCTGGGCCTGGAAGAGGGAGGTAACAATCCCACGTACACTAAATCAGCGATCCATTGCTTGAATTTGGGATGCCTTTTCCTGCCACCAGCCATATGGTTATAATATGGCCAGGGCCACACATTTTCTGTGCGCCACCTCAATTTCCTTGATATATCCTAGGAGGCCAACAAGGAGGTCTAATTCAATTACGGAATCATAGTTGACAAAGCTGAAAATACTTCCCACCAGTATTTATGCACTTCGGGATAGGCCCAAGCAACGTGTAGGAATATAGCCCGAGGTGACCCACCACTTAAATAACAATCATCTTCCCTCAGGCCAAATTTATGTATGCTCATGGGTGTAAAATAGACCCGCTGCAAGTATTTATAATGTATGATCCTGAGTCGGCTGCTAGAGGAAGCCAGCCACGTCTGTGAACACCTAACTCTCCATACGTCATCCAGGTACTCATAACCAAACTCTTTTTCTCAACCATGATTAGTTCCCTGGGGCAGTACTGTAGTCTCCTCCTCCATTGAAATCTTAATCACTGAATGGTTCAGATCCAATCACCTTTACATTGCACAGATAGTTTAAAAAAAAAAAAAAATTGAGCATATTGCAGGTTAAAATAGCCAATGTATATATATTTTAAATAATCCATTTAGAAAGTCACCAATTTAAGAAAAATGACAGAAAAACTCTTTCACAACCCTTTGTTTAAAAAATTCAGTGAGAAAAACAAGGGCAATCTGGCTTGACAGGCTACAATCCTATTGAGGTTGGAAAAGCGACACTGCTCTTCTAAGGAAGCACACTCCATCCACCAAGTAGCCCATCATGCCCTGTTAGTAGCTGTTGCTCCATTTCTTTTTGAGCAGAGACTTAGTCAACAATGTCTCCTTTCTTCCAACAGGGGGGGGCAGAAGCATATGATTTCAATCAAGATTACCATGGAGGAGAATTAACATTACAGGTAAGTATCCTTCTCCTTCAGGGATCTCCATATATAAACAAACATTAATAGAATGGCAACCCCATCTGAAACATCAGGTGGTAAAGAGAGAAATATCATGCTCTAATTAAAGAGACTCCTCAAAACGACTTACCCTACTTAGGCATTCATCCTGGAATCAACGATAATACAGTAGTGTCTGGTGAAGGTGTGAATTGTACACCAGGTGGATCCCTTACTGATATCTTCTATGGGAATGTTCCTCAACGAGGCAGTAATACGTTTTAGCCCTAGTAGAAGAGCGTTGTGTATACCTAATAAGGGCTGACTTACTTTTTGGTGAAAAAAACATGCAAGATAATCCATATCAATAATGACTGTTTTGAAGTGTCAAAAAAATGTATGATCAGGTTTGCTTTTCACAAAGACTTAGATTGACAATTGTCTTTTGCTTTATCAAGACAGAATTTGAGAATTCTCCTCGCATTAAGTGTGAGCATAGACCGTTTTGCTGGAAGTATTCTGAAAGAAATCAGAAAGTGAAATAGTTTGATTAATGTGAAAACCAGAACCCCATTAAGGGAAGAAAGCCTGGTTGAGTCCTCATGAAGACATTGTTTCTGTGGAGCATAGTACATGGTTCAAGGGAACCTAGAGCTAGAATTACGCTTAACTAGTGTGCTTATATAATCACTACTAAGAAAGCAACTTTGCATTAGGCTTGCTGCAAGGAGGCCTTAGTTATAGGTTTAAATGGGGAATCTACGTGTTTCGAATAAACCACATTGAGTCCTCTGGCGGAGAAGGTCTCCAAAACAAGAGAAAAACACTTTTAATTGCCTCTAGGTATTTTCTTATATCAATGACTCTTAAGAAAGAGGATTGTGAAGGACATTTTCTGTAAGCAATGATAGTTACAGGAAGTGCAACCGGAACTGGTAAAACAGAGTAGGTAAGGAATACACAATATATGCTATCTGACTAAAGGCCCAACCAGTTCCCTGTCCTGAGGCGACCCCACAAGCTGACTGGGTCAAAAGATGTTGAAACCATCACCCAGGGACAACAGGCAAAACCCAAATTTCACTGGAAAGCCTCATAAAAGTGCAATAGGCAACCACAGACTTTTATTTTTTTAGAGATCCACATGGTCTAGGATCCCCTAACTATATGGATGACTGACAGATCAACTAAAGGACAGTTGCAATCTGTGCTCTGTTCTAAAACAACTAGAAACTGGCATATTGCTTTTAAAATGGAATTAAATTCAGAACCTTACAGAAATCAAATCTTGTTAAAATCTTCACGACTCACCGGTGATGAGATTTAGCTAGTCACAAATATATATATATATATATATATATATATATATATATATATATATATATATATATATATATATATATATATATATATAATGTAAACATTTATGAAGTGTATGTTTGTGTAATATGGTTTTCTTTCTGTGCATTATCTCAGCTAATGAGAACATTTGCAAGTATGAAAATCACCAAAAAGATTTTGAATCAAGTAACATTGTGATTATCAGTTAACTTGTTTCCTTTAGATCTTTTTTGAATGAATGACAGCAAGTTCATCACGCATGATAACTGTATTGTTTATATGGTAAAGACTTCTAGAAACACTGTATAGCTTATTGAGGTGTTAAGACTTTGATCATCCAATGGTATATTCTAGGATATATGAATATTCTTTGCCTTTTCAGATGAGCAGCAACTACTGCCATACAATGGAGAATTGGTGGATTTTAAGCCAAAGAGGAGGACTTCCTATTAATAACAGTGGTTATCGACAAGAAACCTCAGGAAATTCCAGTGCTTTCTGCTAATGGAACATCAAAGCATGCATCCTGAAGGACCACAGTACAAATCAAGACTCCTTTATGGAGTCGAGTCAAATTGGGTGGAGGGCTAGCATCTGAAATTACTCTCCTTTTTTCCACTCCATTTGTTTGCTAGTTTCAGGTCAATTATTGGAGTAAATTTTTACTTACCTCCTTTTAAATAATAAAAGGAATAAATTCCATTTTCTATTGGGGAAGGAGGGAACTGTTCCATAACCACCTTTTCCAGAAGGGTTTTGACATCTTGCTGAAAAGATTTCAGTTGAAATTGGCAAGCCTTCTTTGGAGGAATGGCTGGAGGAGATGAGGTGAACCTCAGAGAATAGCCTTGTTACAAAATATTCTACACATATGCAGTTGTGGCTCATAAATTATAGAAGTGGTGGAGCGGAAAGTTGAGGTGGGAGTTGGAAGCGTGAGCTGAGAGAAGGTGGGGGCAAGGGGTTCTCCCCACAAACACAATTTGAAAAATGTTTTTTCTATGTGTGTATTTTACAGCATAAATTCCAGGACAATCTATTACATATTTAGGGTGCTTAGAATAACAAAAATGAAGCATTGCACACTTCTGCTGTGGGGATACAGATACACAATAGTTATACTAAGACCTATGGGTTGCAGCATGAGATGCAGGAACTGAGGACGAAGGCAGGTCTGGAAGGGACAGACAGACACACAGACACACACACTCTCTCTCTCTCTCTCTAACGGTGCTAATTGGAAGTAGGACTAATAGGCATGTCTCACTGCATTGCCCACCAGTCATGCTGCCTGCTTTGCAGTCAGATCCAGCAGTATCAGTTTTCTGCTCTGAATAGGTTACTACTGTATAATCCAAAAGAGGAAGAGAGAAGCAGAGATTAATTCGGCTTCCATAGGGTTTACAGTCATAATCAGAGGAGAATGAATCATATTTCTTACTATTCCAGGGTCTTACGATTTTTGTTCCGGAAACCCTCATTCACGCTAACTCAGGATGCGGTATATGTTGATTCTCTGCTCTGTCAGTTGGGTGAATAGCATCATCATTGGGTCTTTCTCACCTGAGTTTTCAGTTCTCTAGGTCCTCTACGTTCCTCCACCTGGAGGGAGACCATCTGGTTTCAAGACAATTGTGAATAAGAGGTGAGGAGTGTCAAAAAAAGGCGAGTGAGTTTAAAATTACCTCTGTTCCTTTGTCTAGTCTTTTATTGCACTGGGAAGGGGTAATGTTAAAAATTGTAGGAGGTGCTTTAGTGGATATGTTATTGAACCACAGCACCTGGTGTATGGTTGTGGGAGGTCGATATGTTTCGGCCCTAGTTTGTCCTTACGGGTCGGTGGGCCTTCTTCAGGACCGGTGTAAGAGCGACTAGCTTTCACGTCGCTCACAGTGAGTAAGTGGATTCACTTACCCCTCTTCATCAGTGAGCTCGATCGCTCCGGGGCACGGAGGACAGCCGCAGCATTGGCTCGTATGAGGTGCAACAAAGGGTTGTGCCTCCCCTCCCATCCCCGAAGCAGCTACTATGATCACCTTCATAAGTTATAGGCAAAGCCTGCATCTATAACACACGTCAAAATCTGAGCGATCGAGCTCACTGATGAAGAGAGGTAAGTGAATCCACTTACTCACTGTGAGCGACCTGAAAGCTAGTCTCTCTTACACCTGTCCTGAAGAAGGCCCACCGACCCGTAAGGGCAAACTAGGGCCGAGACATGTAGACCTACCACAACCATACATCAGGTGCTGTGGTTCAATAACACATCCACTAAAGCACCTCCTACAATTTTTAGCATTACCCCTTCCCAGTCCAATAAAAGACTAGACACTCACTCACCTTTTCTTGACACTCCTCACCTCTTATTCACAATTATCTTAAAACCAGATGGTCTCTCTCCAGGTGGAGGAACGTAGATCACCTGGAGAAATGAAAGCTCAGGTGATAAAGACCCAATGATGATGCTATTCACCCAACCGACAAAGCGGAGAATCAACATATACCGCATCCTGAGTTAACGTGAATGAGGGTCTTCGGAACAAAAATCGTAAGACCCTGGAATAGTAAGACACCTGATTCATTCGCCTCTGATTATGACTAGGTTACTACTGACCAGGTTTTGGTTTGGCCAGGTTAGGAGTCAGCTGTCTTTTCCTCTGGGCCAGTCTGACCCCAAATTGATCTTGGTTTGCCATTGTGATGAGCACTCTCTTCAGACTCTGACTCACTATGTTTTTCTGCAGGTACTATCGCTGTTATACTAGAAGGTTTTTCCTCTCCTCAAGGTGCCTCTGTTTTCTAGATATATTCCAGCACTTTTGTATCGGCAGAAACTCCCTACCTTGGAAGTTTGCATAGGTCTGGCTGCTTTTCTTAGGCATGCCCTGAGGCGCAGATAAACACTATTGTTGCAGTTCATCTGATGCCTTTGAGCTGTGTAACCTCCGAGCAGCTGCCAGGCATTTTCCTAGGTATGCAATATGGCAATTCGGCCCCCGCCTGGAGGCTTTTGCCCTGTGATGTTCGATTTTAAGTATTCTGTTACGCACCATGCACTTTGAGGGACGATATCCATTTTAGTTGTTTTTTTTTAATAACCATGTATTTCATGCCGAATTTCTTTACATATGTTGCTGCCATTGTGTAATATTTAGCTGTCTTTCTATGTGAATGTATTGTTGCTTAATTTTAATATTGCAGTATTTTTTATATATTTTTAACCTTATGTGCTTTGATGGTTTGTTTGAGTTGAATAAAGGAATTGAATTGAATCGAATTGCTCTGTATTCCTGAGTGCAGTTGCAGCCTGGCCTCACTTCTGACAGCAGGCCCCCACCATCATTATTGGTGGGTGTCCTGGGTAAAGAAGAAGCCAGGAAATGGAGACAAAAAGGAGCATTGGGCAAAAAATAGTCATAGATAGAAGGCTGGAAAAAAAGCAGGCAAGATTAGTAGGCAGTGCAGTCGGACGTCAGGCAGGGCACACTGCCTGTTAATCCTGATACCTATTTTCCAGTCTTCTCCTACAAGTAGACTGGAAAATATGCATAAGGACTGGTGTGGAATTCTAGTTCCATCCAATTTTTTGTTTTCAAGCTCTCTCCTCTCGTTTTATCCTCTCACTCAGCCATAGTTTAATAGAGGCTAATAAAATTGTTGCTGTCAACTGAACACTGAACCTGCATTTAATTATTGTCACTTGGAATTAGAAATAATAAAATGTAAAATAAAAACATTCTTCTAGTGTTTCTAATAACCTCTTCATTTCTTTGTTCTCCACAATACTTTTTCACTTACTGTGTTTGCTTGTAAGTGGAGGGAGCACTGGGTAGATAAAAGGAGGCAAACGCTATGGAGTATTGGGTAAATAAAAAGAGACAAAGGCTGGAGGGGGTGACAATTGCAAGCTGAGGATTCGGGGGCGGTGAGGTGACAGACAAAACTCTGTGCCCTAGTCACAAATGTAAATTCAAATGTGTAGATTTACTTTAGTGTACATTTACTCTTCACATAGATGTAAATCTATCCTTTTTTGCTATTCACAATTTCTGAGCGTAGATGTACGCCTAAGTGTAGACATACATGTCTCTACTCCTTGAAACGAGGGGGATGGAGACATATAAGGCTGAATTTACGAGTGTTAAGTTACTAATAGAACCTTTTCACAAGCAGGCGGAGATCTCCGCCGCGGGCGGAGATCTCTCTATGATGTAGTGCAGGGAAAAATAATACATTTTATTAAATCTTTTAACAAATATTTAAAACATTTTAATGTTAAATAAAAACGTAATGAAATTAAATGTTTATTATTAATTTGCAGCTAATAAAACAAAATGTTGCAGCACATTACCACATCACCTTAAATGTTCATTAACAATTTGAATAATTAAATGTATTCATATAATTTATGAATACTTTTAAAATAAAATTAAAAATTCCTACCCTCGCTTAGCATTTTATTATTTTATATTTAGTGAATGTTTCAATAATAAAATGTTGATTTATGCGTAATATTAAAATATTACATTTTAATACAAAAACTATATATACACACATATATATATATATATATATATATTGTACAACACTCCCAAATGCAACTCCTTGCATAGAAATGGGCACGGACTCCAAACTATTGTGCTTATCAGTGATTTATTGTTCCAAACATGTTTATATATATATTCACTGAAAAAACCATAGGTTTCAGGCACGTTATAGTTAGAAATTAGCATTTAAAAAACCTTACAAATTCACTGAAAAAACCATAGGTTTTAGGGACAGTTATAGTTAGTTGGACATTGCACTGGTACAAAACCCGTGAAATTCCCCGTTATAGTTAGTTCAGCTAACTATAACTCGCGCCCCCGCAATGCACTGCTGATGACGTCACATATTACATCACTCATGACATGGTCAGTGACATCACTGATGACATCACTGATGACATCTCAAATGACAGTCACTGGATGATGTCATCAGTGATGTGTGTTTCTGTAAAGTTTAAATATTTTTTATATATATAGGGAAAGGTGTATTGAAGAATGAGTGGGTGTATAAGTGTCTGTATGGATGATTGAGTAGGTGCGTGACTGACTCTACAAGTGAGTGATTAAACGTATCTTACTGAATGCATGGGTTAGTGACTAAACTGGGTGAATGTCTGTATCCGTCTGTCTGTTGCTGTGTAAGTGGCTGCAAGGGTTTGTGAATAGCTACATGAGTGTCTATATGAGTTATTGATTGGTTGTCTGAGTATCTGTATGGGTGCCTGAGTGTTTGTGTGGGTGGGGTGTGTGCGACTGTGCATAGATGTGTGAGTGGGTGATTCACTGGGTGGATGGTTTCAAGAGTGCATCTGTGATAGACTGTATGGGTGGGTAAGTGTGTGTAAGAGTGTGTTAGTGAGTGAATGTATGTCCCAGTGGTACATGTGTGAGTAACTACATATGTGAAAGGCAGTATATATGTGTGTTGGAGTATATAAATAGCTATAAGCGAGAGTGTGTGATTGTGAGAGTGACTGTATGGATGAGTGTGTGCTTGTATCAGTGATTGTATAAGAGCGTAAGAATGTGCTAGTATTTGTATGAGTAAGTGAGCTGGTGTGTGTATAACTGTATAGGTGAGTAAATGGCAGTGTGTTTAATTATTTGCATGACTGACTAGGTGTGTGAGTACCTCTATGGATGAGTGGCGGTGTTTGAGTGTCTATATAGGAGTATGAATGCATATGATAGTCCTGTACTGAGTGACCGTAAGTATGAGTGACTGTACGGGTGAGTGAGTGGATGTGTGTGTAGACCTAAGAATCAGTGAGTGGGTATGTAGTTATTGGTGTTGGAGTGTCTATGGTTTTGCGAATGGCAGTCTGTAATTTAGAGTGGGTGTATCGCACAAGTTACTAACTTGTGTAACGATATATCTGTAAGAGACAGTAGTTAGTGACACATTCCTTACCTTAGAATATCCCCAGGCGTCAGGCTGGATCCGGAAAGTTTTTGCGTAGCAGTACCCTTGCGCGTCGGTAGGCGGCGTCGTGCGGCTCCGCGTCCGTCGTCGGCGTCGTGATCGCCGGGATGACGTCGCGGGCAGTACTTAGACGCCGCCCCTGCGCGCTGACGTCAGTTCTGTACACGACTTTCCGCGCCAGGAACGCAGAGCCATGCAAGAAGCTGACATAGGTGTCTGAAAAATACTAGGGCCCTGAAAGGGATGTCCTTAACCCTAGAAATCAGTTCGCAGAACGGGGAGGATGGTGGGGCGGTAGGAATGTGTCACTAACTACTGTCTCTTACAGATATATCGTTACACAAGTTAGTAACTTGTGCATCTGAAAGAGACATGTTAGTGACAGATTCCTTACCTTAGAATAGATACCCCAGCAATACCAACCCCGGTGGTGGGTCTGCGAACAAAGATCAGACAAGGAAGTCCCGGAGGACAGAACGGCCAAAGAAGCTGTCCCTCCGGACCTGACTGTCAAGGCAGTAATGCTTTGTAAACGTGTGCAGCGAGGCCCACGTAGCTGCCTGACAGATATCCTGCAGCGGAACACCGCAGCCTAAAGCCGTGGTAGCAGCCGTTGCCCTGGTGGAATGGGCACGCAGCCCAACAGGAGGCTCCTTTTAGCCAAAGAATAGCAGGCTTTGATACACAAGGTTACCCAGCGGGAGATGGTTCTCTTGTGCACCGCCCGACCTTTTTTGGCGCCCACGTAGCCAACAAAGAGCTGGTCATCCACCCGGAAGTGTTGTGTGCGGTTGATATAAAAGGAAAGCGCACGTTTTGGTCCAGACGGTGGAGCCTCTCTTCCTCTCTGGAAGGATGCGGAGGCGGAAAGAAGGTGGGCAAAGTGATGGTCTGCCCAATGTGGAAGGCAGTAACCACCTTTGGCAAGAAGGACGGACGCGTCCTAAGAACAACCTTGTCTGGATGTACAGACAGAAAGGGAGGTTTGCATGATAGAGCCTGGAGCTCACTACCCGCCGAGCGGAGGTGATGGCCACCAGAAAGGCTGTCTTCAGAGTCAGAAGACGAAGAGGACAGTTATGTAGAGGCTCAAAGGGAGCGCACATAAGAAAGGTAAGAACCAAGTTCAAGTCCCACTGAGGCATCACAAACGGAACAGGAGGGAAGAGGTGTGTAATGCCTTTTAGGAACCTGTTAACAACAGGGGACTTGAAAAGGGAGGGCTGATCAGGAAGCCTGAGGAAGGCCGAGATGGCACAAAGATAGCCCTTGATGGTACCCAGGGCAGAACCCTGTTGGGCCAGGGAAAGAAGGAACAGAAGAACCTCAGAAAGAGGGGCAGAGAGAGGGTTCACAGCCTTTGCTGTGCACCATGCCACAAACTTGTTCCACCTGCAGGCGTATACCACCTTAGTGGAGGGACGCCTGGCTGCCAGAATCACATCACAAACTCGGGAGGCAAGTCGAAAGGAATCAACTGCCGCGCTCAATCTCCACGCAAGCAGGTGGAGGCTGGACAGGTTCGGGTGGAGGACCGTCCCCTGCTGCTGCGACAGAAGATCCTCCCGAAGAGGCAGACGGATCGGGGATCGACGCTCATACTGAGTAGCTCGGGATACCAAACTCTTCGAGCCCAGTCCGGAGCCACAAGGATGACTTGGGCCCGGTCACGCC
The DNA here is from genome assembly GCA_963921515.1 of Calotriton arnoldi. Taxonomy (NCBI): domain Eukaryota; kingdom Metazoa; phylum Chordata; class Amphibia; order Caudata; family Salamandridae; genus Calotriton; species Calotriton arnoldi. The sequence continues at coordinate 1,689,212 of CAWUFW010000086.1, forward strand.
GAATCTTCTTCAACACTCTGGGTAGAAGTGGTATAGGCGGAAAGGCGTACAACAGACCGCAACTCCACTCGCGACGAAAAGCGTCGCCGAGCGGAGTGCTGCCTTGGAAATTCCAACGCGCAGAACTGATGACATTGCGCGTTCTCTTCGGTGGCGAATAGATCTAACCAAGGCTCTCCCCACTGTAGAAAGAGTCCTTGCGCCACTTCCGAGTGAAGACGCCATTCGTGATCCATCATGCACCTGCGGCTGAGTTCGTCCGCCCTGGCGTTCAGGGAACCTGCCAGGTGTTGAACCATCAGGAACATGCCCTGATGTTCCAGCCATGTCCAGAGGCGCAGAGCCTCCTGAAAGAGGGTCCACGACACCACCCCGCCTTGTTTGTTGCAGTACCACATAGCGGTGGTGTTGTCTGTGAACACCTGCACTACCTTCCCTTTGACAGAGGGAAGGAATGCCTTGAGTGCAAGTCGAATCGCCCGGAGCTCCAGAAAGTTGATATGGAGCCGGGACTCCACCGGAGACCAGAGGCCTCTGATCTCCGCCTCTCCCATGTGACCGCCCCATCCCAGAAGGGACGCGTCCGTCACAACTGTGTGCTCTGGCTGGGAAGGGAGAAGGATCTGCCCATGACCCATTGCCGGTTCGAGAGCCACCACTGCAACTGTCTTGCAGTCCCCTCCGAGATCTGGACGTGATCGGACAGGTTGCCCTGGTGCTGCGCCCACTGGAACTTCAGGTCCCACTGCAGAGCCCGCATATGCCATCTGGCATGATTGACCAGCAGGATGCAGGAGGCCATGAGGCCCAGCAGCCTCAGGGTCATCCGTACCGAAACCCAGGATAAAGGCTGAAAGATCGGAATCATAGCCTGAATATCCCGGACTCGCCGTTCGGGAGGATAGGCCCGAAACTGCGTCGTGTCCAGAACTGCTCCGATGAAAAGGAGCTGTGGAGAAGGAATCAGATGCGACTTCGGCACATTGATGGAGAACCCGAGCGAGTGCAGGAGTTCGGCCGTAGTCTGGAGGTGGGAGACGACTGCCTGGGACGAGCCCGCCTTCAGCAGCCAGTCATCGAGGTAGGGGAAGACTGGAACCCCTGCCCGGCGCAGATGAGCTGCGACCACCGCCATCACTTTCGTGAACACCGGAGGGGCACTTGTAAGGCCAAAGGGGAGCACGGTGAACTGAAAATGCTCGAGGCCTACCGTGAACCGCAGTTAACGCCGGTGGGCCGGCAGGACGGGGATGTGAAAATAAGCGTCCTGCAAGTCCAACGCTACCAACCAGTCTCCAGGGTCGAGGGCAGTCAAGACCTGAGCTAGGGTGAGCATCTTGAACTTCTCCTTCCGGAGGAAGCGATTCACGTTCCGGAGGTCCAAGATAGGACGCATGTCCTCCTTGTCCTTTTTGGGCACCAGAAAGTAGTGGGAGTAGCAACCACGTCCTACTTCTGGGGTCGGAACATGCTCGATGGCCCTCTTGGCCAAGAGGGCCATGACTTCCTTCTGCAGAAGCACCAAGTGATCCCCTGACATGCGGTGGAATTGAGGTGGCATGGCTGGGGGGTGGTCTCGAAGGGGAGGGAGTAGCCCCTTCGGACAATGTCCAAGACCCACCTGTCCGAGGTGATGGGACGCCAGTGGTGAAGGTGATGGCGGACCCTGCCCCCTACTGGCGTGCTGTGCACCTGAAAGGAAGGACTAGGAGGGCTTGGAGGCCATGGATGGGTTGGAGGTAGTGGCCTGACCCGCACGCTGGTTGCCCGAACCGCCACAGCGGTATCCACGTCCTCGGCCACGCGAAGACGCTTGCTGCGCGGGCCGGTGGCTGGGCAGCTGACGTGACTGGGCGCCCCTTCCGTGGCCACGAAAGGGGCAAAAAGCAGAGGTTAGCGGAGGGCGTACAACAGAAAGGCCCAGGGACTTGGCAGTAGCCTGTGAGTCCTTAAAACGCTCCAGCGCATGGTCTGCCTTTGAACCAAAAAGACCGACTCCATCAAAGGGCATGTCCATGAGTGTATTCTGGACATCACCCGAGAAACCAGTTGTTCTCAGCCAGGCGTGGCGACGTAGCGCCACTGTGGTTGCAAGCGATCTGCCCAGCGAGTCGGCGGTATCAAGGCCACAACGTATGGTGTATTTAGCCGCATCTCGCCCTTCCGCAATGGCGTGGGTAAGCAGTGTCTGGACCTCCTCAGAACACTGTGGCAAAACAGCCGCCACCGAATCCCACAGGGAGTGGGTATATCAGCCCAAAAGGCAAGCGGTGTTGACGGACCGCAAGCCAGCACTGGAGGAAGAAAAAGCCTTCTTCCCAAATTGGTCCAGGCGTTTGGATTCCCTATCCGGAGGGGCGGTAGGGAAGGCGGTTTGGGAGGCAGAGGCTTGGACAACCAAGCTCTCGGGGGTGGGATGTTGGGAGAGAATCAAGGGGTCGCCCGGAGCAGGGCGATGGCGTCGGGCCACGTTCCTATCCACAGGAGCCCCTGTGGTGGGCTTGGACCAGGTGCCCAAAAGAACGTCAGTGAGTGCATCATTAAACGGCAGCACAGTCTCCGAGGAGGAAGCTGCCGGCTGAAGCACTTCCGTCAGGAGATTAGTCCTGACAGCCACAGTAGGCAATTGGAGATGTAAGGCTCCAGCTGCTCTACGCAACACCGTTGCAAAATTAGCTCCCTCCTCCGTAGCCACGGGAGGAGACAGCATGCCAGTGTCAAGGGAGGTGTCTAGACCACTGGCATCCCCAAGTTCCTCAGCCCAGTCCTGATCATACTCACACTGTTGTGTGAGAGGGTCTTCGGACCCCTCCCAGCTCTCTTGGTCCTCCTCAGGTTCAAAATATGGAGGAGGAGGGACATTTGGGATCCAAGGTCTCATCGGCGCCGGCGTCGAGCGACGTCGGTCCGGCTCCATGTCCGGAGCCGGAGAGACATCGGCGTCGGCGGAGGCGTGGTTAGGTCAACCGGCGTCGATGGGGGTTGCGGTACCACCGGAGCCGGGATCGAGGCCGGAGTTGAGGCCGGGATGAAGGCTGGTGGGACAGGCGGCGCCGGGACCGGAGTCGACGTCGACGCCGGAGCAACCCCATCAGGGCCCGCGGGGCCCAAAGGCGCACCGGAGGGACCTTGAGGCCCGAAGAGGCGGGCCATGGCCGACAGGAATTCCTGTATTTCGGCCGGAGTCGCCCCCGAACCCGGAAAGGACGGGTAATGCGGGGGCGGCTCCATAGGCATGTCCGGAGCCGAGGGGACGGTGCCGACTGGGGCCTCAGCCAAGTCGCGAGACCGGCGAGGCGAAGTCTTAGAGCGATGACGCTTCTTAGACTTTTTCTGCTTCGACTTACCCGAGGAGCGCGAAGACTTGGACTCCGATGACCGGCGGGGACTCCGCGACCGGCCCCTCGACCTCTCCCGGGACCGGGGCTTGGTGCCGGACCTCGAGTAGCTTTCGAGACCGCTCTCGCAAAGCCTTCGGGTGAAGTTTCCGGCAGTCAGGGCACGACTTCATGTCGTGGTCTTGGCCGAGACAGAAGAGACACTCCAGATGCGGGTCTGTGATCGACATCATTCGACCACAGGCTTCGCATGGCTTGAAGCCGGGCATCCCTACGACACCTAGGAGTCGATGAAGACTCGAAAAGAAACAGTGAAAAAATTCACAAAAAGTTAGTCAAAAATTGACTAGGGCACTGCTCTTCCCGGATCTGCGCTTACTGGCGCGGAAAAAGAAGAACTGACGTCAGCGCGCAGGGGCGGCGTCTAAGTACTGCCCGCGACGTCATCCCGACGATCACGACGCCGACGACGGACCCGCACGACGCCGCCTACCGACGCGCAAGGGTACTGCTACGCAAAAACTTTCCGGATCCAGCCTGACGCCTGGGGATATTCTAAGGTAAGGAATCTGTCACTAACGTGTCTCTTTCAGATAAAGGTTATATTAGGGTGTGAGGAGGTGCATCAGATTATCATGTGGATGATGTCATCAGTGATGTCATCAGTGATGTCATCAGTGATGTCACTGACCATGTCATGAGTGATGTAATATGTGACGTCATCAGCAGTGCATTGCGGGGGCGCGAGTTATAGTTAGCTGAACTAACTATAACGGGGGAATTTCACGGGTTTTGTACGAGTGCAATGACCAACTAACTATAACTGTCCCTAAAACCTATGGTTTTTTCAGTGAATTTGTAAGGTTTTTTTAAATGCTAATTTCTAACTATAACGTGCCTGAAACCTATGGTTTTTTCTGTGAATTTCAAAGGTTTTTTAAATGCTAATTCCTAACTATAACATGTCTGAAACCTATGGTTTTTTTCAGTGAATTTCAAAGGTTTTGTAAATGACAATTTTTAAATGTATTAATTGTTATATTTATTTTTTTGATACTGATTTACTACATTTTTTTAAACTATTTATTTTTAAATATTTTATTTTTTAAATTACATTGTAATTACATTATACATTACATTACAAAATATACTTTCTCCAGAATGAATTACTTTAGTTTAAATACTTTGCAAATAGGCAATAGACTTTTAAGTACAGTAGTTACAGTTGTTGCAATGGGCAACACAATTTCAAACACAATGCAACATTGAGCTCAATGTGAATTTCTATTTAAATGCAATTAGTTACTTTATGGATTACTTTTCTAACTACAGGACTGGATCCTAGATTCAGTCCTGGGACATCTCCTGTAAACAGTTGAGTAAAAGCGTTTTGGTTACAGTAGTGATTTTTAAGGAATATTATTGTATTTTAAAAGTTGACACTTAGAAACTTTTTCACATAGAATCACCAATGTTATCCTAAGGGAGGAAATTCACTTACCAGGTAAGTAGTGTTATCGTTACTTTTTCTTACTCAGTGGTGGATCCTGGATCCAGCACTGGTGCATCTCCTGTAAACAGTTGAAAGAATGCGTTTAAGTCATACAGGCGATTTTTAAGGAATATTTGTAGTTTGTGAAAATCGACACTTTGAAACTTTTCTGCTGAAAACCAGACAATGGATTCCTATGGAAGGAAATACAAGTTACTGGTAAGTACGGTTAGAATTACTTTTCAGGGTCAGTGCTGGGCTAAAAGATGCAGCACTGGGTTCTCTCCTGATAACAGGTGAGTAAATCGGAATTCGTAGTTCGGCTGATTTTAGAGGAATATTATAAAATTCCAAAACTCCACACTTAGAAGAATTTCCAAGTGAAACCAGTCAATGTTAGCCTATGGAAGGAAATTCAAGTTACTGGTAAGTACAGTTAGAATTACTTTTCAGGATCAGTACTGGGCTCAAAGATGCAGCACTGAGGTCTCTCCTGATAACAGGTGAGTAAATCGGAATTCGTAGTTCTGCTGATTTTAGAGGAATATTTGTATGTTTCAAAAATCGACACTTAGAAACTTTTTCAGCAAAAAGCAGGCAATGATATCCTATGGAAGGAAATTCAAGTTACTGGTAAGTACGGTTAAAATTACTTTTCAGGATCAGTACTGGGCTCAAAGATGCAGCACTGAGGTCTCTCCTGATAACAGGTGAGTAAATCGGAATTCGTAGTTCGGCTGATTTTAGAGGAATATTGGCACAATGGTGAAGGAAGGGGTGGGGCCTGAGGTGACATGTCTGCAAACACGCCCTGTGGCGCGTTTTAAGTTGGAGAATTAATTCCTCCTCAATCCCGAGGGTCCCTAGGGACCAACTAGCCCACCAGATACCTCCAGTATGCGCCAGAGAGCTGCGTTGCAGAGAGGTGTTCAGAGGCCACGCCCCTTTTGCACCTCTCTGCAACGCAGCTCTGTGGCGCTTTCTGGACGTACCTGGTGGGCTAGTTGGCCCCCAGGGACCCTCAGGATTGAAGGGGATTTAATTCCCCATCTTAAACGCGCCACGAGGCCTGTTTGCACACATGTCACCTGAAGCCCCGCCCTCCCTTCACCACTGTGCAAACGCGCCCCGTGGCGCGTTTTAAGTTGGGGTATTAGGTCCCCTTGAATCATGAGGGTCCCTGGGGTCCAACTAGCCCACCCTGTACCTCCAGAATGCGCCAGGGAGCTGCGTTGCAGAGAGGTGTTCAGAGGCCACGCCCCTTTTTGCAGCTCTGTGGCGCTTTCTGGACGAACCTGGTGGGATAGTTGGCCCCCAGGGGCCCTCAGGATTGAAGGGGATTTAATTACCCATCTTAAAACGCGCCACGGGGCCTGTTTGCACACATGTCACCTTTAGCCCCGCCCCCTCCCTTCACCACTGTGCAAACGCGCCCCGTGGTGCGTTTTAAGTTGGGGGATTAAGTCCCCTTGAATCCTGAGGGTCCCTGGGGTCCAACTATCCCACCAGGTACCTCCAGTAAGCGCCACAGAGCTGCGTTGCAGAGAGGTGTAAAAAGGGGCGTGGCCTGGACCACCTCTCTGCAACCCAGCCCTGTGGCGCATACTGGAGGTTCCTGGTGGGCTAGTTGGCCCCCAGGGACCCCCAGTATTCAAGTGGAATTTGTTCCCCCTTTGCAAACGCGCCAGGGGGCGCATTTGCAGAGTGCTGCCAAGGAGGGGGGGTGACATGCAGCTCCCCTTATGGAAAAGCAATTCTGCTTTGCTTCATTGAAGCGAGAGCAGGTTTCCCTGCTCTCGCTTCAATGAAGCAAAGCAAGTTTGCAATCACAGGACGGGTGCCGCGAGGCTCCCGTCCTGTGATTGCAAACAGTAGTGTCCCTGGGGTAGGCACCCCGGGACACTGCAGGAGCCGGCCCTGGGGGTGGCGGTCCCCAGGGCCACCACAGGCTCCAGGAGGGGGCCGCGCGGCCCCCTCCCATCCTGTGCACAGCCCCGGGAGGTGGTGGTCCCCGGGGCTCGGGGGTCCAAACGGACCCCACATTTTATTATTTAGTGCCCCGGGAGGTGGCGGTCCCGGGTCGGTGTGGGGGCTCGAGCCCCCACACAGGTAATTTAAAAATAAAAATGAAGCCCCGGGGGTGGCGGTCCCCGGGGCTGCGGGGGCCGTGTGCCCACCCGCCACCATTATTTTTTTATAGCCCCGGGGGTGGCGGTCCCCGGGGCTTGGGGGGGCCTTAGAGGCCCCCCATATTATTATTAAATAAAACCCCGCATGCCCCCGGGACTTGACCCACCCGGGGGCCAATTAACCACAAAGCGCGGGAGCCCGCGCTTCGTTTTTTTTTTATCTGCAGGATCCGCACACCCAGCGCGTTTTTTGCCGATTTAAAAAAAAAAATAATACTTTTTGGGGCCCTGGGGGTCCTTGTAGGACCCCCTGAGCAGGCCTAGGAGGTCAGGGTATTTCTACCCTGCCCCCTTTTTGCGTTTTGCGCGATTGTTTTTACTGTTTTCTTGTGACTCGGTTCTACCGAGTCACAAGATGGCTGCCAACACTTCCTGGTTTGGAGTGTTGACAGCCAATTAGCATACAGCTGGTCATCGGGAGGGTGCGCGGACCCTCCGCGGCCATAGATATATATGTGTTTTTACTTTTGATTTTCTCAGCAACTACTGAACAGATTTACACCATTTAACAAAAGGGTTCTTTCTGAACCAAGAACTACCTCTTTGCCAAATTTGGTGTAATTCCGTTCAGCAGTTTGGGCTGTAGCCGTGGCTAAAGTTTCCTATGGGAAAATGAATGGGGAAAACACGTTTTGGGACCCCCCTTTTTTCTCGGGCTTGTAGTCCTTTGTTTATTTTATTACTTCATTGCCACCAATGCATTGAATGTTTGTATATAATGGCGTGGTCTCCGGCTGCCGGTCGATATTGAGGAAGGCAGTCGCCGAAACGCGTCTTGTGTGTGTTTTTCACCAATAAATTGGTTGAAATTTCCCCCGTGAGTGCTGTACCTTATATACAATGGAGCTGCGAGATTAAAGCACCCGACCGCGAGTGCAGGAATCGTGGTGGGTACGAGGAGCAGAAAGGTGATTATTCCTGCACCGCCACGAGTGATTGGAGCTGCAATCGCGACCTTACCGGTACAAGTTATCAACGCCAGACACCAGGAGAGGTAGCGTGTTGAGAGAGAGGTTCCGCGGAACAGTACGGCAGCACTTGTTTGGTAACTGCATATACAGCGTGTTCCCCGGCGTGAGGAAGAAGCTTGGAAACCGGCAAGGTAAACGAACTGTATCCATATGTTACCAATGCTGAATGCAATAACGTGGTAGGGCGAGGGGGGACAAACACGAACTATTACAAATTTCAACATCATCCAATTAATTATGTATAGCGACGCGGCACATCGCGAGGCCGCCATCGATATTTTCAAAAGAAAGGGTGATCAACAAGGAAGAGGAAACGGTGGTCCCAGTGAAACACCTAGGGAAGGTGATTTGACAGTGAAGTTTCTCAGATTGGAAAGACTATACGAACGAGAAACTCGCAAATGGTGGGAAGCCACGTCTCTTCAAAATTATATAGATGTACAAAGAGTACCACGTGGACTGCGGATTTATACAGTCCCAGCCTACAAAAATCCAGATCCTGCACTCCTCGCAGAATGGGCTGAACATACCGCGGATTCTTCCAAAGGCATGCTTGTTATTTTAGTTAAATTTGCGTGGAGTGATCGGGCGCGAGCCTTAGATGAAATTAGTATTCTGGAGAGTGAAATAGCAACCCACGAAGATAAAAATAAAGTGGAGGAGTTAAAGACCAACATGAAAAAACGACTGACTAGCTATGAACATAAAATTATACAGAGAAAGCATGAGAAATTCGAGAGAGATGCACGGGATTATGAATTGGGGCGGGTGTTAACATTTGCAAAAAATTTGATGCACCGCGCCGCCAATTATTGAGTACCAGAAACCAGAGAGTGGTGGAACATCAAGAGACCTCTGAGTCAGATGTTACTGACTCTGAACAATCAGGTGAACCGAGAGTGGCACAACCAACGACGGGTGAGACACCCACCCCTTTTCATGACGAGTTTCGTCTCATCAGGCAGACCTGGGGCAGAGGACGAGGCAAGCCACCAGAAATAAAAAGAAACACCCAACGAGACGGGGAGGCTGGAACAAGTGTCAACAGCGCGTCGCCACGTGTGACCAGGAGCAAACGGGGATCCAAACGCTAATGTGCGACAACTTGACTATCATTAATTTGACTCCTAGAATCCTAACGGAAGTTGAAAAATCAGTCCTACAATTAGGGCTAACTTTTTGCCCGTCTAAAGATTTCGAGTACGCTCAAACGAGGATTGATCTTTTCAAGTATACAAGGAAATTGAAACTTTACAAGCATTTCAAAGCTCAAGGCTACAACAATCAAGCCAATCAAGTGCACACAGGAGATGTGGGCTTAGACATATTAACTGGCCATGATCTTAGCACCATAGCGATCTTGGAGGATCTACAGGCGGAAGGCATCTCCAATGATGATGACGACATAGGGGGAACATTGTGTGTAACACAAGAAAGTATGAGGAGTCCTTTCAGGCCAAAATCAAAATTTATCCCCCAAACATCGAATGATGCTGTAGACGTGTTTGCGGACCTGATGATAAAGGATCTCAACGCTTTGAGACTAAATCGAAAAGAAAAAAAAAAAAAGGGGACAAGGGAAATGTAACCTGACAAAACCACAAAGGATGGCATTGGAAAATCTACAAAAAGACAAAACAAAAGTATGTAAACCTTCTGATAAAGGTGGAAATATTGTGCTGCTGACTGTGGAGAACTATCGTGGGGAGGCTTTAAAACAGCTGCAGGACACATTAAATTATACACCTATCGCCATGAAAGATCACATGAACAGCGTGAAGGAATACAGAGAATTGATCAACAAATGGAAAGAGAAAGGAATGTTGAGCGTTGAGGAACACACATTTTTGAACTGTAAACATCCACGTATCCCAACGTTCTACCATCTCCCGAAGATACATAAGGACAGCTTGAACCCACCAGGTCGTCCAATTGTTTCCTCAATAGGGAGTTTGACAGAGAACATGTCCATTTTTATTGATCATTTCCTGTTTGATTTTGTGGTAGAGTTGGCTTCTTATACTCAAGATACTGGACATTTTCTCAAACAAATTGAGGGGATATCATGGGAAGATAATTTTGTAATGATTACATTGGATATCTCAAGTCTCTACACGAGTATTAATCATGCACAAGGTCTAGAAGCCATAAAATATTTCCTGAATGGTCGCTCCCTTAAATATATGGAGCACAATTTGATGCTGTTGGAATTTGTCCATTACTGTCTTAATAATAACATATTTTTATTTCAGGAACAACTGTACAGGCAGATTTGCGGCACGGCCATGGGCACCTGCTTCGCCCCCAGCTATGCGAATCTTTTCGTAGGCTGGTGGGAGAAGCGGGTGGCCTGGTCAGATGCCAATGTTGAGTGGACCAACAGTTTGATCAGTTGGAACCGCTATATTGATGATCTTTTTATCATCTATAGTGGGACAGTAGGATCAGCACAGGCCTTTGTTAATCAACTGAACATCAATAATTTGAAATTTACTGGAGAGATAAGTAGAACATCTGTTAATTTTTGGACCTATGTGTTTTTGTATCTGATGGGAAATTATGCACGACTTTGCATCGCAAGCCGACAGCTGGAAATTCGGTCCTGCATGCCGGCAGCTGCCACCTGGATAAATTAAAAATAGTATCCCCTACGGGGAGCTACTTAGGATAAGAAGAAACTGTTCACGGGATTGTGATTTCCAGGTGGAGGCTGCCGACTGCATGGCGAGATTTCAGGTCCGCGGATACTCAGATATAATCCTTTTGAGTGCTAAAAACAAGGTAGACACGAAATCAAGAACTAGTTTGATCAGTGGAGCACTCAATGTGAGGAAGAGAGGGTTTGTCAAATATAATAACTCATTGGACCAGTGCAGAATGATCACCGATTTCTCCAATAACACTAATGATATCAGAGCCTTAATGAGAAAAAACTGGCATATTCTTAAAGCAGATCCTGTTTTAGGAGAAAATCTGTCCAAAGTTCCCTTACTTACCTTCAGGAGAAACAAGTCAGTCAAAGATCATCTGGTACAGAGTCACTTTGCACTAGATAAAAACCAATCGTGTTTTCATTCCATAAAAGGCTTTTTTCCTTGTGGGAAATGCAAAGCCTGTAGATTTAGTTGTAAAGTGACTTCATATATCGTACCAGGGCTCACGAATCCCAAAGCAATAGAGAAATTCATGAATTGTAATACCAGTCACACTGTATACTGTCTTGTATGTCCGTGTGAACTTCGGTACATCGGAAGTACTATTCATCCGACTAAGATTCGGATTTTGGAGCATCTCCGTGCTATTGCCTCTAAGGATAGAAATTATCCAGTGGCCAGACATTTTGAGAGTTTCCATGCAAGCAACAGGGATCTGTTACGCTATTTTTGTCTGGACCACGTCCCCAATGACATAAGAGGGGGATAGAGAATTAAAGCTCAGGAGACTGGAGTCGAGATACATTCTGGACCTACAATCAAAAATACCCTATGGGTTGAATAGTGGGGAGGAGTTGGCAGTACATCTCTGATTTATTTTTGAAGAGGAGGGTAGTAGGTTTCAGTGATATGTAGCAGAATGGTACCTTTGTAGAAACATGTATATAGTAGGTTAAGGAATGAAATACTGATCACCCTTATTTTTGTTTTTGTTTCGTTTATAATCATGGTGGATTAGGAAGTAATTAAAATTAGTACCATTTTTTTGACTTAGGAAGCATTGAGTACAGGCTGATTACCGGCAAAATAATGAAAGTGTCCTTGATTTGTTAATTATTGAATTATGGTGACTAAATGTACATAGACATATGCCCATTCAGGGCGTGATGGAAGTTTGTGATTATGATTTAATTATTCACAACAATTATGAATTATAATATTATGTTTATTCATATGATTATTTGATTTGCCAATATGCAAATATATATGTACAGTTGCTTAAGCCTATTTGAGGCAAGATGAATTTTGGACTTTTAACAGTGCATTCGTGTCGTGGAACTGCAGTGATGAGCTCAAAATTGCATGTTCCAACATGGCCGAAATGGTTGTTATAGGGCTTGTAGTCCTTTGTTTATTTTATTACTTCATTACCACCAATGCATTGAATGTTTGTATATAATGGCGTGGTCTCCGGCTGCCGCTCGATATTGAGGAAGGCAGTCGCCGAAACGCGTCTTGTGTGTGTTTTTCACCAATAAATTGGTTGAAATTTCCCCCGTGAGTGCTGTACTTTATGTACAATGGAGCTGCGATATATATATATATATATATACATATATATAAAATAAATTTTTTGCGATGCGCTTCCCTTTGCAGAATTGAACTCAGACCACCAGACATGCTCCACAAAAATGTATTAAATCATGTTTGCCATTCAACGTTTCGGCAGCAGCCGTGGCCTTGATAACATGAATGCGGCTGCGCCATTATACTGGATTATATATTGAGAGTCCGCACTGACAAACAAAATACTATTCTCCCCGTACTACACTATTTTCACCCGCACATATGCAATCTAATAATGACATAACGTATTTGCAATTAAACTGTCAAAAACATGTTTTTACATGACAACCTAATATGATTATGTTGAACATATACCATTATTGCAATACAGTGCGACCCATAACCTTCATAGTGAGCAAATGATGTGGTGCCGACTCCCAAATCTGACAGGCAGTGCTTCAGAAATATTTAGACCATTTCAACAGGTTATAGACACATATTGTATTTAGTCAATTCAAAGATTGATTGAAATCAGTTCCCTTACACACACTGTCTCATGCAATGCCAGATTTAAGTTAACACACTTTAATTACCTACACCGCACTTACATTACCCCGGTGTCCCTGAGACGCATTGATAGTAGCAGGGGCGCTGGCTGTCCTAGATGTGCCGCAGAGAATGCAGGCTTTTTGCATTTGGCATGGGAATGCCCATTGGTTGCGCAGTTCTGGACGGGGGTAGTGACTAGGATGGTGAGCGCCACGGGGCTTCAGGTGGCTCTCGAGCCCTTGCACTGTCTGCTTGCGATGGTTCGCAGGCCTAAGGGGAAGAAACTCCCCTATAAACTCTTACAGTTAATGTTGGTGCTTGCCAGGCGCAGGGTGGCAATAACTTGGATGGGGGCCCCTGACCTTCCTGCTTGGCTCAAAGATGTTCGAGAGTGGTCGCTGGTTGAAGAGGCACACATGAAACTTAGCCGACGTGATGAGAAATTACAGGATGACCTGATGGCTTGGCGGGCCCTGTGTGCCACTGGGTTAGCGGAGGGGGAGCCGTCCTCACGGGACGCTACTGATGGAGAACAGAGTGACTCAGATATACCCGAGGGGTCTGTTTCTAGTGGGGAACACGAGGCTTAACTCTGATAGGGTCCGTATTGGAAAGAGGTGCCTTTTCTGCCGCCCTTCCCCCACAGGGACATGTTTGTGGATGATTCTCCTGTCTCCCTTGTCCCTTTCCTCCTTGGTGCGGCCTTGTGTCTCATGCGACTATTACTGCTATTAACAAACTGTATGCATACGTGTTTATTTGATGCCAATGTACTGTTTTCTGAAAATTCAAAAAATAAAGTTTAAAAAAAGATTGATTGAAATCCCCACAAGTTGTAAAATATACTCTCCTGAAACGAAAAAATATGTACTCTAAGGTGATAACAGACGTTTGAGGGAAAGAAAACATTCCTTCATAGGAAATTGTGTAAATCTTCTTCACTATTGAGCCCTTTAGGAAATTTGGAATCAAGATTCAATATATACAATGATTCCAATCTTCTCAAAGCTTTCACCCGATCTCTACCCCTCTTATTGTATGGCACTGAGTCATTCACAAAGTAAGTCATCTGTGATACATAACTTTGATGTATTTCGGCACAGTGTCGGGCCACTGGGTATGAGATGGTGATATATATTTGATTGCACGCATATGTTGCAAGATCAGTTTATGGACCTGCAAGACCGTGCTGCCAAAATATCTGAGATTGCAGCTACATGTGAGTACTTAACTGGCATACTCACTTTTGCAGTTGAAATTACCTTTGCTCTCAATAGGTATCTCACTGAAGGGTGATAAATATTCCTTGGTGTTTATTCCAATAGAGCATGCCTTGTACTTAGAACATTTGTGGAACCCATTTCTACCTGTTAGCCAGTTGCTGGTTCTGTTAATCTCAGGGCTGGATCTAACCAAGCTGTCCCTGATAGAACTAGCTCTCCGATGCGTGATTTGAGGTCTTTGTGGAACTAATGCCCCAATTAGTGGATTGGACCGAATTAAGTGCCAGTTTTTTTCGAACAATCTTCGCTAATGTTTTATTTTGGTTGCCGAATGTGGTTATCAACCTGACTGCTCCTGCCCCTTTTGATTTCTTAGGTATACCAAATAAAATGTGTTCCCTGGTCATCTTATTGACCTCGTCAAGAGCCCTGTTGATTGTATTCGTGTCATATCCCCTCTGCCTGAATCTATTCACTGTCTCTGCTTGGAATTAAATAGTATGTTGGGGGTAAGCTGCGATTCCGTTTGGCCTGTATTAACACGCCATACGGGACACTGGCTATTTTAGAGGGAAAGCTGGATGCATTTAATAGCAAATTCCCTGCTGTGCTCTTTCTATGAAGTTTAGTCTTAAGTTTACCATCGGAGACGAATACTCCTATATCCAAAAAGTGAATCTTCTTAGAGCTACTTCTTCTGAAAACTGTAAGTTCAAATCATTCACATTGATAGTTGTTATAAACTCTCTGGCACTTTGCTCTGTCCCCTCCAAATAACAAAGAGATCATCGATCTAACACAGCCAGACCACCACATTTTCATCCCATAGAATGGAGTGATCCACTTTGAGCGCCTGCTCCACCCACCAGCCCATGTGTAAACACACATAGCTGGGGGAGAAGCAGGCGCCCATTGTGGTCCCACCGGATTTGATGATATGAATGATCGTTAAACAGAAAGAAGTTATTGAATAAACTCTCCTTAATCATGCTGATCAACATCTGGGAATATTTGTGAAGTGCAAGAGGCCTTTTGCTTAAATAATGTTCAATGGCTCTCAACCCATCAGACTGGCGAATGCTTGTGTACAAAGATGAAACGTCTAGTGACATCAAAACAAAGTCATCCTCCCATGGCATATCATAGAGGATGTTGAGGAATTCTCCAGTGTCTTTGATGAAAGATAGTAGGCTTTGGACGTAAGGCTATAAGAAAAAGTCAATGTACTTTGACAAATTTTCATGTAAGCCTCCAAATGCTGATATGATGGGTCGTCCTGGTGGTTTAACTGTATACTTGTATATTTTGGGAATTACATACATTACCAGCATCCTTGGATGATCATTCCTTAAAAAATGTATTCCTCCTCTGATAATAGCCCATCATTATGCCATTCTGTAAGTTCTTCTTTAAGAAACTTTAAGATTTGACTTGAATCCATTGTTTCTTTAGGGCACTGGTGTAGCATTCAGTGTCATGTAACTGCTGTTGAACTTCCTCTTTATATACCTCCACTGGC
Organism: Calotriton arnoldi; assembly: GCA_963921515.1. Taxonomy (NCBI): domain Eukaryota; kingdom Metazoa; phylum Chordata; class Amphibia; order Caudata; family Salamandridae; genus Calotriton; species Calotriton arnoldi. The sequence continues at coordinate 1,704,713 of CAWUFW010000086.1, forward strand.
CAAAGCACAATAGTGCCTCCCTTGTCCGAATTGGTTATGCCAATGTCATTATGACTTTTTAGCTGTTTAATCAGAGCATGGTATTGGCGCTGTTGAAAGTTCCTTCTAGTTTGTCTCTTTTTATTCCTAATATATATATATATATATATATATATATATATATATATATATATATATATATATAGTGAATGCTACTTACCCTCAAAGCATCTGTTTGTGGCATGTAGTGCTGGAGATTAACATGTTTAGCAGACGTCCGCCATCTAATGTTAAACTCAGAAGTGTGCAAGGTGTTTTTCTACGAAAAAATCTTTCAAGTCACGAGGTATAGTGACTCCTCCTATTGCTTGTAGTGTGCATGGTCATCGACTCGATTGCTAGATTATTTTCGGCTTGGCGGGTGAGGATGGAGTGAAAGGATAGTGTATCCTATGTAGATGACCATGTAATAATGTAATGTATGATGTATATAAATGCAAGGAGCACAAGTCACCTGGGAGCAGGGTAGGCGCATGTGAATCTACAGCACTTCATGCCACAAACAGATGCTTACAGGGTAAGTAACATTCACCATTTGATGGCATGTGTGGCTGTAGATATACATGCTTAGCATAGACTAAAAAGCAGTTCTCCTTGTCAGCAGTGACGAACTTGGGCCCAGTGCACTTGTTTGAAATAATGTACGTAGTACTGCTTGACCAACATTTGCTTATTGTCGTGCCATAACATCCACACAGTAGTGTTTTGTAAATGTATGTGGTGTAGTCCATGTAGCCGCTTTACATATGTCACCTACTGGAATATTCCCTAGAAATGCCATAGAAGCCCCTTTTTTGCATGTAGAGTGGGCTTTTGGCAGGATAGGTAGGGGTCCTTTGGCTTTAGCATATAACAGGTTTGGATACATGTTGCTATCCAACGTGCAATACCTGATTTGGAAATTGCTTTACCCTTTATGTGGTTTGGAGAATGCCACAAATAGTTGTTGAGTTTTCCAGAAGGATTGTGTTCTACCTATATAGTACATTAGTGCTCTTTTAACATCTAATGTGTGTAATGCTCTTTCTGCCACTGAGCCTGGGTGAGGAAAAAAATACAGCCAATTCAATGGATTGAGCCATGTGAAATTGCGATACTACCTTAGGTAGAAATTTAGGATGACTTCTTAAAACTACTTTGTCTTTATGTACTTGGAAAAATGGTTTCTCTAGAATTAGTGCTTGAATTTCTCCCACTCTTCTGAGTGAAGTCATTGCAATGGGAAAAGCAAGTTTCCCTGACAAAGATTGTAGTGCACATGTGCGCAATGGTTCAAATGGTGGACCCGTCAACCTAGTTAGCACACTATTAAGATTCCACACTGGTGTGGGTTGAGCTCTAGGTGCAATGACACTTTTAAGGCCTTGTAGAAAAGCTTTAATTACCAGAATTCTGAATATAAAAGCTAACCCTGCAGCTTGTAAGTGAAGGAGGTAACATAGAATGTTTTGAGGTGATGCATTTAGTGGATCAATATCTTTTGAATGACAATAATGAACAAAGCGTTTCCACTTTGCTGCATAGCATGCCCGTGTTGTGTGTCGGTGAAGATTGCAAAGCCCTCGACGACGGCAGTGCCGTCGGTGATGGTGTCGATGTTGGGACGGAAATCATCGATGAAGGTGCCTTGGCAATGAATGCTGAAGGCTGGTCGATGGCCCCCAGTGTCGGCGACGATGAAGACTTTTTCTCCGATGGTGTCATTGACGATGAAGTTTTCGTCAACGGTAGAGTCTTTGTCGATGGTTTGTCCATAGGGGGAACAGAGGAAGGATTCTTAAAAGCATGCCTACCCTGAGAAGGTGATGCAGGCAGCTCAGATCTTGATTTCTTTGGTTTACTGTCCCCCGAATAGTGCCCTTTTATCTCCTTTTCCATTTTGTGAGGAGATTTTGATGGACTGAGCCTGTAAGACCCATGAGTGGTCTTTCTGGAGGCATTTTAGGGCATTCACTGGAAGAGTAAGTATGGGGTGATCTCTCCCTTTTTTGTGATATTCTAGATGAAGAAGAAGACGCCCTCATCACTGGAAAGTGGTTCCTTCCTGGATTTTAGTTTTTGAAGCCAAATAAGTAAGCGCCCCTAACGGTCTCATAACATCTTGGTCGAAAAAGTATGACAAACCTTGCATTCTTTAGCCTTGTGGTTGGGATACAGGCAGTAGATGGAGTCTTTGTGTGGGTCATCCATATGAAGCCTTTTCTCGGAGCAGGTGGCACAGGCTCTGAAGAGACTTTTCTTCTCCTTGTCTGACGTAATAAAGTCAGGAAAAAAAGAACTACAGATTGAAGAAATTGGTACTAAATGGTCAATGAAGAGGAAACAATGGTTGAAATATAACCCTGAAGTAGTTGTCAAGCAAAAGAAACTGAGCAAAGCTTAGTGGAGACTCTCTAGCACGACTAGCAGTAGAAATTCTGACGGTCTGGGGTTTCTCTCAGGAGCATTCTAGAGGGTAGGGTGTTTTGATTGGTTAAAACCTATGTTTGGTCTCTTTCACAAAACAACTATGATATCTTAGAACACTAAATGGGCCTAGGCCTTTTTTTTCTAGTTTAAGTTAACTTTGCATTGCTATTTTGATATACTGGGGACTCCCATCTCGACAACGGGGAATGATTCAAGCATGTGAATCTATGAAAGCTCTAATACTGCAATAAATGAAAATACACATCCTACAAGCCAAGGAACACCAGCCAATTTTCTAGCTCCAGAGCTGAGAGAACATGTGATAGAACAAGCATCATAAACATTTTGTGGAGGAAAGTGCTCAGAACATGGGGGTACAGATTGGGATTGGAAAGTAATGGAAATAGCACCTCAACCCTTTTTTGTTCTCTGGAACCAACTCCACATCACATTTGCTCAAAAGAATTAGAACCCCCAGCTGTAGAATGTGAGCATGGTTGTCCAAGTTGACAGAGGGTACAGGGTGAATAGGAGGCAATACTCTGTAGGCTCAATGGGCCGTCGTGATGGACTGTCAATGTATCAAGTGATGGGATACCATCCGCCACAGGTGATGCCTCAAGGGTGCAATACAGCGGTATAGGTGTGTTGGAGGAGGGCAGAGAGTACGAGGAAAAAGACTGTTGCTGTTCCCCAGTTAGGCCTCTTGAACAGCTGCACTCAAAGTAGCTCTAAAGGAATGTGCTGGGCAGCTGCACAGGTTGATAGGGCTGGAGGAGTCTGTCCTAAGCATCAGGTGATTTCACAAAGACTGGGCACTGTCCCATCTATGCTTAAAGCGCTTCGGTGACAAAACAGCTTTCCTGAAGGAAAGATAATTTCTGTTGAAAGGCATATCCATAAGGTTCACCTGGTCATCTCCTGAGAATCAGCTGCAGTGTATCCAAGCATAGAGGAGGATAGCAATGGAAGAGCTAATGGACCATGCCACCAAATCCACCGTGTCCAACCTAGGACTAGGATTTCTTTTCTGTTTCCTGCACATCTCACACAACTTCTGCAAAATGGACAGAAAAGTGATTGGGGAGATTCAAGGCTCCCAGAAAAGAAGGCCTTTTTCTCCATGGCCCCAATCTTCCTCGACTCCCTACCAGGGGAAGTAGAGGGAAAAGAGTTGGAGTTCTGCTTAGAGCATGAGAAAGCACGAACTCTCCAGGAGGGGTGAGCAGAGATACATTTTGGGTCCCCAGCGCAGGAAGACCTGGCAGTTCACAGCCAGAAGAGAGGCTGGCTTCATGCACACAACAAAGTTGGGACCCCTCAGAACCTCACTATGAAAGTAGTTGCTCAACCGATGCACAAGCCAGCTGTAGAATCTTCTCCATGACCTGGTTAGCCTTGTTCGCCTTTATAGGCAATGGAAGTTCAAGCACTTTTGCTGCCTTCTATAACACGTTCGTAAATGAGTAACTTGCTTAACGGACGCATGGCGAGCGAGGAACCCGGTGGACAAAATATATTCCTTCCATTCTGTCCCACACAACCTGCGAGTGCGCTTAGACAGATTTCTCTGTTCCGCTACAATACTCCAGAAGGTACAACACACGGATTACTTGGGGAGGGTGATATCAGACCATGATGCTCACATATTGACCCTTAGATGGAAGCCGCCCCATCCCCCCATACCCACCTGGAAATTGCCGAGAGAATGCCTCACGGACCAGGTGTTCACTCACGACCACGGGGAACATCTCCAACAACACTTCACATTAAACGAGGGCACGGCGTCATCCCGACTGATCGAATGGGACACATTCAAAGTCGCAGCAAGGTGGCACTGCATACAACAAATAGTGGGGGTGCGCAGGTTACTGGAAAGGGCTCTACAGGAGGCAGAACAAGCACTGGCGGCTCTAACGAAAAAAAGCAGATACGGACGAGGCCACCCAGCACAAGTGGCCGGGGCTAAAACAACACATGCGGAGACACTGAGAGACCTTCGCAAATACAATTTTAGGGTATATGCCTCCAGGGTCCACCGCGAGGGCAATAGAGTGGGGACACTCCTAGCTCGGCTAGCCAAGCAAGACTCGGAGGTGAAACCTATCACCGAAATAGTAGATAAGACCGGCGTCCTCAGACACGCACAGCTAGATATCCTGCGCATTTTCCACGAGCACTATGTAGACACTTATCGGGTCCCTAGACACGACGACCAACACACCGCCCATAGATTTCTATACCCATTGCCCATACCCAAGATCCCCCCGGTAGACAGAAAGGCACTGGAGGTGAGGATCAAGTCCACGGACATCTCCCAAGCCATCAGGGCGTTGGCTCGCCATAAAGCGCCAGGGATAGACGGCTTCCCACTTGAATACTATAGCACATTCTCAGCCCGCCTGATCCCCGAATGGTAATCATGTACAATGACGCACTCGATAGAGGTGAACTTCCAGGCTCCCTCAGAGAATCGATAATTGTTACGTTCCCGAAACCACACAGAGACCCAACGCTCCCCTCGTCCTACAGGCCAATCACCCTCCTAAATGCAGACTGTAAGATACTGGGCAAATTATTAGCGGATCGATATGCCCAAATCCTGACGCCATTGATTCATCCGGACCAATGTGGATTTATCCCACGACGTAACACCTCGCAGAATTTGCGTAGGTTCTTCCACATCCAGGACAGGGCGAGCACGCAATTCCCCAAGGCGGCGTGTCTGATACTAGACCTTGAAAAGGCCTTTGACACGCTACTATGGCCGTACTTGTTTGCGGTGCTTCGCAATGTTGGCATAGGCCCTACTCTGATGGCATACACAAAGCTCCTCTATACAGGCATTACTTCACGAATCAGGATAGGAAAGTACATCTCCTCTCCGTTCACAATAGAAAGAGGAACCCGACAGGGTGCCCACTCTCCCCCTTCTGTTCGCCCTTGCGGTGGGGCCCCTGGCGGTGCGCCTGCGCTTGGAGGGTGGGGACTGGGGTATTCCACTGGCGGACACAGTACATTGCGTATCCCTATACGCAGATGACCTCTTAATTTAGGTCCGGGACGCTACCCAAGACCTAACACCCATCGGGGTGGCACTGGGCGATTTTGCAGAGGCCTCCGGCCTTAAGGTCAACTGGGAGAAATCTACCCTGTACCCGCTGAGCCCTCACTTGGCTCCATTTGAAATTCAGATCGGAACTCAAACAGTAGCGTGGAATGCCGAGGCGCCCAGATATCTCGGGGTACGATTATACCACTCCCCGTTGGACCTGTACGAAGGGAATCACCGAAAGGCTCTGGCAGGGATACGAGCAGCAGTGGGGTTCTGGAAAACATTACCCCTAGCCCCCATTGGACGGGTAGCTCTTGCTAAGATGATTATGGTCCCAAGGCTACTATACCACTTCGCCAATCTCCCAGTCATACCACCCCGCCCCTTCTTTAAGGAATTGGATACTCTGCTCACTGAGTTGATCTGGGGAGTGGGTCGCCACAGGGTGGCATTGACCACCTTTTACTTGCCCACGAATCAGGGAGGTCTAGGTGCGCCATCTTTTGAGGCATATTTCCTAGCGGCCCAGCTGCAGTGGTTATCGCACTGGACAGCAGAACGTCACATAGGGGAGACCATCACTGAGGAGGGCCGCGTTCCACTTCCGGCAATCCACAGGATGCTGCTACCAGGCACCAAACCTGTGCGCACCCGACCTCTCCAGATATCCATCGCTCGAACGTGCATGATGAGAATCCACCGCATGTCCAAGGGTAGACCCCCGTACTCACCCCTACTCCCTCTAGTAGGTTTCCCCAGAGAGGAGAAATACTATACCGCCGGTACCTTCCAGCCCTGGACTGACCTCGCAATCACGGAGGTAGAATCCCTGTTTGAAGAAGGCCAACTTAAGACATATGCTCAGATGACCGAACACTGCAGCCTGCCACAGGGCCAGTTCCTAACACACAGGCAACTCATAGACAGCAGCCGCCGCTTTTGGGACCCAAATGAGGGGGAGCCAGCGACACACCCAGTCATACATACCATCTTACACGTGGGAGCGGGCCGACACCTGGTCACGTGGCTCTACAAGGCTGTCCGGGAGTTGATCCTTACTCCATTGCTATCATTACGGCAGGCATGGGAGACGGAGGTGGGGAGGGTGTTTAATGATAAGGAGTGGGACGCGGCCTTAGAATACCCAAAAAAGGTCTCCCGGAACGCACGATTCAGGAACATCCAATTTAATGTCCTTCACAGAGCATATCTCACACCACACCGACTCCACCGTTTTTATCCAGATACACACTTTGCATGTCCTCGCTGTCACACCCCTGACGCAGACTTTAAACATATATTCTGGGATTGTCCCATCATTCAAGGCTACTGGGATCGTGTCCACCAGACACTTAGGGTGACGACCAACCTGGCGACTCGTTCCACATGGGAAGCGTGTGCCCTAGGGATCTTCCGCAGGCGGAAGACCGAAAAATTGCAGAACCGATTTGCATCCCTTGCCGTCCTCTTAGCACAAAGGGGGATAGCCATGCACTGGCGGGCCCCAACAGGACCCCGACAGAAGCCTGGGTGGGCGCCATGAAAAAAATGGGGAAGGGCGGAGGAAGAGGTGTTGAGAGACGAGGAAGTAAGAGGACTACGCAAGTGCCCTATCTCTCTAGAATGGGCACAGCTATTACACACGTTCACACACGAAACAACTCCGGCGGAAGCACCAGAGGACCCTCAGTCCCCACCTCGGTACCATACTGAGTTAGCGGTAGACGTCCCACGACAGGATCCTCTGGCCTAAATCCAAAGTCTGATACAGTCCTGCTGGGAACCCCCCACATCCTACACTGGGTTGACGGGCCAAGTGGGCGTAATACCCCCTGCCCCCTTTTCCTCCTCCATCACATGTATACACTACCAAGCCGTAAAAAAGTAACGCCGCCATCCACACAATAGTTATCCACCACACAGAACCCGTAAGCTCCCCACAGCCCTACACCCCAGTTCTACCTCCCTTAGTTGACAGTTTGTGGTATTACATCGGTAACTTTGACCCCGATGTCTGTTAAAATGGGAACACATTCAGATAAACATAGACCAGATATCTCTGGGGCAGAACAGAAGAGTGTGGAATATTGCCGCATGCACAGCGGAACCACGACCAACTAGAATATAGCAAACTATCTCGGAAAGACACGAATCACTAGAAGGGTCCCTTTCAGAAGCTGTCCCAAAGTCTAGAATCCAGTTAGGCTGTGATGCAGTAAACTGTACCTGCTATTTCTTACCAACAGTCTGTTCTCAATCGTAATCTTGAATCAATGTATTACAATGATGTATGATGATAATGAGGAATAAGCAATGTAAAAATGCCAATAAAAAAATTTCAAACAAAAAAAAATGAGTAACTTGCCAATCGGAGGCCCGGAAGGACATTCCATATTCACTTCTCAGGTGGCATCCAAGCTACTGGTGTTCAATAGAGCCAGATAGTTGTCACTAACCATACCGTTTGGAATGGGAGAGGAGCTGATTGGCCTCACATGATACTAGGCATCTGATTAGGGTCAGAATGAGAGTCATACAGCACCCCAAGCCTGCCATAGCATTTATTAAGAGACAAAAGCCTCATCCTTTATCAGCTATTGAGCCTTACGTTGTGACATGACCAGAATTGCCTTACTCTTCAGATAGCAGATCTAAAGTCAACACCTGAGGCATACAGGATGAAACAGAGACAGGAGGTGAAAACAGTGTGGGTTGACTGGCACGGAGGAATGGAGCTACTGGCAGAAGCCGGTCAGGGGCCCTGAAGGTTTCTTTGGGCCGGAGAGGAGTTGGTAGGAGTCAGAGTGGAATAAAAGAGGGCCAGGATCACCTGGTTAAATGGCACATTCTTGCAAGAGCTGAATACTCTAAGACAGAGCAGGCGGTTTCCTGTCTGTTGGTGGAACACGGATTTAAACAGGTCTTGAGACAACTGCCAGGGTGAGACATGGGCTTCGGTGCATACGTTCTCGAAACACTACTGCCTTGATAGCCAGTTCTGACGCAAGGGTCACTTCGCCCACTTCTGCAGGAATTTTTGTTCCACTCACCATACCCTCCACCCATGGGATGGTATCTGTTCTGAAGTTGAGGAAGCTGCTGTTAGAAACATCCATCAGAAGAACAAGGGGCCGCTTTTGAGTTTGGAGGAGAGGATACTCCATCACAACAGCAACTTAGAGGAGGGCAGACTGACCGTATGTCAACAATGGAGCCTTCTCCAGCTCTGATGCCAACATACATCTTCGATGGCCTGACAGAGTACATGCTGTCAGAGGTAAGCCATCTGACCGTCCACCAAATTTAGAGTGGGTGGTTGGATGGCTCTAATTTTGGGCTGTCCGTCACCATGAGATAAAACCTGGCCGTGAGGGGCAGTAAAAATAGAAAAAATGAAACCCACCCCATGGGAGACAGCTCCCATGGTGTGGGGGTCATTAGTTTAACTTTTTTCAAAAACAAACTCCCTGTTTAGGAGTTTATTTTTGAAAAAAGTAAATCTTAGTACAAATTTGACAGCCCGACATCATGTTTAATGGAGCCATCCATCAAAATTTTACAACTTTGATAGGAACATTGTAATGTTAAGAGCTGACTGTGGGGCGTCTATAAATTTGGGGGACAGGGTGACTATTTCTATTGTAATTTTTTCCGTGGCCCTGACAGGCATTAGTGCATCCTCCAAAGTCTATATCAGGTCCTAAGTTACTTATCTTAACCCAACTTGGGAATCAAATTGCGTGTTCTATGCTCTGGATTTGAGTGCGCGGAAGGATAATAGATAGATACAAGAGACTAAAATTAGTGTGCAGGGTAGCGCTGTATGTGGCTCTGCTCTGTCTCTTTTGGGGCACTATGGAATTAACACAGAGCCACATGGCACCAACTACCGATGCGCGGGAGCACTGCTAATTAATTCTCCAGATCTAGCCTGGGGATATTCTGAAAAGGGAGGAATATGTGGATTCCTAGAGTATTCATTAGAAAGAGTGTTACCAAAGGTAAGCAACTTGTTCTTCAGGGATGTCTTCCCAGAATATTTTAGGATTTAAACAGTGCCATTTTTGAAGGAGACCGATTTAAATTTCAGATCGGTGAAATGCCAAGTCTCAGGCTAAAGAAAATCGTAGAGGATTTGGCCCTGGAGAAATGCACCAACAGGCCTTCAGGGGGATACTTCTTGGCAAGCGCAATGCAGATTTTAATACAGAGAACTATCCACCTTGACAGGCTTATCTTTTTCACTGCCTTCCATTTCCTGCCCCACAGAAACCCATAAGGAGCTGATCATCAATGCGATTGTCTCTTGAACATGCAATGTAGAAGCTTAGATCCCTCTTTGGGTCAAGTCCATGGAGCCTCTCCTCCTCTTTCAAGGAGAGAGGCAGAGTAAAAACTCAAGCTTAAAGAGTGTGCACATGATAAATTTCAAGAGCAAGTTAAGATACCACTGGGGTAGGGCAAATGGTTAAAGGTGAATATGTCAGATTTTTTATGAATGCATCAGAATTGGTGACTTAAAGACTGTTGGTCAGGTAAACACAGCTAGGCCTTGCTGCGCTAAGGAAAGAACAAGGAGAAGAACATTGAAAAGTCTAGCTTGTATGTAACAGGTTAGTATTTCGAGCACGACATCAGGCAACAAACTCGTCCCAGCATATATCGACTTTGTGGAAGCACTCCTGGCAGGAAGAATGATATCCCTCACTCTCGGTCGGCAAGTCAAATGCATTTAGCTGCCTCTGCTCAATCTCCACACAATAAGGTGTAAGTGGTGGAGACATGGATACAGGACCTTGTCCTCTTGCTGAGACAGAAGGTCTTCCAGAAGCAGAAGCCTGATCGGAGGACAAATGCTCATGCTCAGGAGCTCTGGGTACCACCCTCACCTGGTCCAGTCTGGGGAGAGTTAAGAATGACTTGGGCCTGGTCTTCTTGATTTTACTCAGAACTCGAGGCAGTAGAGGTAGCGGTGGAAATGTGTACAAGAGTCCTTCCTTCCAATCCAGTCGGAACATGTCTCCTAATAAGCGCCTTGAAGGAAACTCCAGTGTGCAGAATTTTTGACACTGTGTGTTCTTGGTAGTGGCAAATAGATTTACCCAGGACGTACCCCACTGCTTGAAGATGCATCTCGGGATGAACATGCCATTGCCAGATGATGTCCACTCTGTTCATCCGCTCTGGCACTCAAAGACCCCACCGGGTGGTTGCTGACCAAGGAGATGTTCTGTAGTCCAGCCACCTCCAGAGGCATAGAACCTCCTGACACAGGATCCAGGACCCCACTCCACCCTCCTTGTTGCACACCTGCATGGCGGCTGAGTCACCAGCCTCCCTTTGATGGATGGCAGCCAAGCTTTCAGAGCGAGAGTGTAAGAAAGTGGCTCTGTATATACTGAACCAAAGTAAGGTTCAGTGTGCACAGGGTCCACAGTCCCCAGAGGGTTTGGCAGAGGCTAAAGTTAGATATAACCTTACTCTCTAAAGTGGTAGCTTGGTCGAGCAGTAAGGCAGTATCAGAAGGACAGTGTAAAGCATTTGTTGTACACACTCAGTCAGCAAATGAAGCCACACACTCAAGAACTGAACTCTAGGCCAATGGTTTGTATATAAAAATATATGCTTGTTTTATTTTAGAACCAACAACAGGTATCAAAATATATTTTCTCAGAATGAGATGCTTTAGGTAAATACTTTCAATAGGCAATAGACTTTTGAATGCAATCGTTACAGTTGTTGCAATAGGCAACACAATTTTAAACACAATTATACATTGAGCTCAATGGGAATTTCTAGTTAAATACAATAGGTTACTTTTTGGATTACTTTTCTAACCACAGGACTGGATCCTAGATTCAGTCCTGGGACGTCTCCTGTAAACAGTTGAGTAAAACGTTTTGGTTACAGGTGTGATTTTTAAGGAATATTATTGTATTTTAAAAGTTGGCACTTAGAAACTTTTTCACATAGAATCACCAATGTTATCCTATGGTAGGAAATTCACTTAGCAGGTAAGTAGTGTTATCGTTACTTTTTCTTACTCAGTGTTGGATCCTGGATCCTGCACTGGTGCATCTCCTGTAAACAGTTGAAAGAATGTGTTTTTGTTATACAGGCGATTTTTAACGAATATTTGTAAGTTTGCAAAATTGACACTTAGAAACTTTTTCAGCAAAAACCAGGCAATGTTATCCTATGGAAGGAAATTCAAGTTACCGGTAAGTACAGTTGTGATTACTTTTTAGGGTCAGTGCTGGGCACCAAGATCCAGCACTGGGATCTCTCCTGCTAGCAGGTGAGTAAATTCGTTTTCGTAATTCGGCTGATTTTAGGTGAATATTTTAAAGTCTCAAAACTCGACACTTAGAAGAATTTCCAAGTGAAACCAGTCAATGTTACCCTATGGAAGGAAATTTAATTCGCCGGTAAGTTACTTTAACGTTACTTTTGTAATCCAGTGCTGGACTCCTAGATTCAGCACTGGGACATTACTAAAACAGGTAAGTAATTACGTTTTTGTAGTTTGTACGATTTTTAAAGAATATTCTTGTATTTCAAAAGTTGACACAAACTTTTTCACAAAGAACCACCAATGTTATCCTATGGAAGGAAATTCAATTCACAGGTAAGTTACTTTTTAATTACTTTTGTTACTCCGTGCTGGACACCTAGGTTCGGCACTGGGACCTTTCCTGCAAACAGTTGAGAAAATTCGGTTAGGTTATTTGTGCGATTTTTAAGGAATATTCTTAGTTTTCAAAAGTCGACACTTAGAAACTTTTTGGAAGAAAAAGTGTCCATGTTATCCTATGAGGAAAAATGAGTTATCGGTTTTGAGGTAAGTAATCGGTCTTTTGAGTTAAAGGTTCTGGGGTTAGACTCAGGGGTCTCCCAGGGTCAGTGATGCACTGTTGTTGCACCCTCAGCGGCACTAGGGCGGCCGGGTGCAGAGTGTTGAGGCCCAATGTTATCCTATGGAGGATAGGGGGACTCTGGTTGGTGGCGGCTGGCAAGCAGGCCACGGGGTTGTGGGAGCAAAGCTCCTAGGGTTAAGCTCAGGGCACGTTGGGGACCAAGTTAGCACCAAGGGGCACCCTCAGCGGCACTAGGGCGGCCGGGTGCAGGGTGCTGTTTTGAGGTCGGGTGCCCTGTTGATTTCAATGGAGATTCTCCGGGACAAAGAAACACTGCAGGCTCGGGGACGAGGACCTTCCAGGAGCAACCACCACTTCGAGGGGTAAGTTGGGATGTAGAGGGTTGGTTGGGCACCGTTGGTTTGGGCACACAAGGCCGTGGGGCGTCGGGTGCAGGGGTGCCTTGGGACGTCGGATTTTCTTACCTGCTCTGGTCGCGGTAGGGGGTCCTCTGGATTGAGGCTGCAGGCGTCGTCAGGAGGCTTGAGGCAGGTCAGGGGTCGCCGGATCTCGGGTCAGGATCGCCGGGGGGGCCGGATTCGGCGGGTGCAGAGTGTGTGGGATTCGCGGTTCCTGGCTGGCACCAGAAGCTGCAGTTCAAACACGTCCGGTGGTCACGGGAGAAACAGCTTGGAAAGTGAAGGCAGGCAGGTCCTCCGGGGTTTTTGAGGTTGCTGGCCGCTGGACACGCTGGGGTTTTGCAGGAGCCGGTTCGAGGGGAGACAGGCCTGTAGGGCTGGGGCCAAGTCAGTGGGCGTCGTCCTCTTGTTAGCTCTGCACGGCTTTTCGTCCTTCTTCTTCTTCCTTTTCTTGTTGTTGCTGAATCTAAAGAAGGAAGGTTCAGGGTGCCCCTAAATACTAGATTTAGGGGCGTTACAGGTAGGTAAAGGGCAGGGACCAATGGGTCCCTGCCCTGGAGTGAGTACACCCCTATCCTGCCACTCTCCTGTGGGAGGGGGCAGGAGCCTAGTCCTGATTGGGCAGGGCTCCCCATCTTCAAGATGGCGAGAGCCCGGAGATGTGCTTCACCTCGCCTCCCCCACCTGAGGGTGGGGTTGGCAGAGGGTGGCACACCCCTTTCCTCCCTTGGTGTTTCCCGCCAGTCTTCCCGCCAGGATGGGGGAAGAACCGGTGGGGACCAGTTGCTGAGTACAGCAAGTGGTCTGGGGAAGCTCACAAAGGCGGAATGCCTTTGAAGCTTCCCCCTGCCCATCCTGGGGGAGGAGGCCTAGCACCTCGCCCAGGCCGTGCATTGTTGAAGGCCCGGGAGAGCGGATGGCTCTCTACCCAGGGGTCCAGCAACATGTCTGCTGTGTGGCAGCCTAGGCAGCCCCTCAGACAAGACGTGGATTGTAGGTTAGGTTCAGGGGGCAACTCTAAGTTGCCCTCTGTTGTGCATTTTACAGTAAATCTCACACTGGCATCAGTGTGGGTTTACTGTGCTGAGAATTTGATACCAAACTTCTCAGTCTTCAGTGCAGCCATCATGGTGCTGTGGAGTTCGTGCTATCGACCTCCCAGCACCATATACTTGAAATGGCAGCACTGCACTTACAGTGCCCAGGAAGGGACCTGGGTACTGTAGGGGCACAGGGCTCATGCACCTGTACCCTCACCACTGGCATAGGGCACCCAGCTAGAGGGGTGACTGAGGTATGCCAGGGCAGTGTGTTTGTGGGCATGGCACACAGGGATGTGTGCCATGTCGACTCTCTGTTTTGTTCTGCACCAAGACACTCAGCCTGCAAGGGCAGTGTGTGGGTGTCAGGGTACAGGGCCTCCAAGGGTGGCACAATAAGTGCTGCAGCCCTTAGAGGCCTTCTCTGGTCACAGTGCCCTGGGTACCTAGGGTACCATTTACCAGGGGCTTACCTGTGGCCAGAGAGGCCAATTGGGTTTAGGCTATAATGCAGTTTTAGGGAAGGAACACAGGCCCTGGGTACCTGATTGGCAGGGACCCAGGGCACACCAAGGAAAAGTGCATCAGTTATCAGGCAAAAAGTGGGGGGGGTTACTGCAACAGAAACCCACTTTCCTACAGAGAGGGATCGCTAAAAGCTCCAGAAGAATGATATGGAGCTGGTTCTCCTTTGGAGACCAAAGACCTCTCATCTCCATCACTCTCAAATGGCTCTCCCAACCCAGCAGTGATGTGGCTCTTACTATATTAAACTCTGGTAACTCTGGTATATTAACCTCTGCTACAGGAGAGGTTGACTTTTAAGTGCCACCACATAAGATCCTCAACCATCTCCTGCGAGATTTGGATGGAGTCTGAGAGGCGCCCCTGATGCTGGGCCCCCAATGGGATTAGAGATTCTACTACAGGTCCTGCATATGACAATTGAAATTTCGGATTAGAGATGCACCAGGCCAGGAAACCAAGAAACCTCACAGCCATCCTCACTGAGACCCAGGACCGATCCTGAAACATCGGGATCATATCCTGAATGTCCTCGACTCGCGTTGGTGGAGGAAAGGCTTTGAAAAGCCACGGTGTCCAGAATTGCTTCATTAATGTAACTCTCTGTGCAGGGCTCAGGTGGAACTTCGGCTCAATGATGATGAAATATAATGATGTCAGGAAATCAGCCGTCAACCTAAAGGTGGTCTATGACTGTCTGCGTTGCGCCTGCCTTCAGCAGTCAATCATCGATGTATGGGAATATATGGACTACTGGCCTCTAAAGATGGGCAGCAATCACCGTCATATCTTTCGTGAAAATCTGAAAGGCCAAGGTAATGTAGTAAATTGAAAGCGTTCCTGGCTCACCTTGAGTCACAAGGTGGATGGGTATATGGAAATAGACACTATCCAGTCTCCTAGGTCTACAGTCAACAGGCTCTAAGCCAAAGTGTGCTTTTTGAACCTGTCCTCCCTAGAAAGGTGCTCTGCGAAGATCCAAAATGGCCTGACGTCTCTGTCCTGTTTTTGGAAGGAGGAAGTAGCGCGAGTAGCATCCTCTTCCTTTCTCTGAGTCGGCCATCTATTTCATTGCAACTTTGGTTGACTTCCTGCAACAGAAGTGCAGAATGCTCCTCCAAAAGCTACTCCAGCGTGGGAGGAAGGTGTGGAGGAAATGAAGGGCTGGGCATAGCCCATTTAAACAATCTGTAAGACCCATCTGTCCAACATGATAGATCTCCAGTCGGGGAGGAAATACCATAATCTGCTTTCAACCAGCCAAGCATGCGCCTGAGAGGGCAAACTAAAGGAGCTTGACAACCGTTGCAGCAGAGAAGAAAGAACTGGGGGAGTGCTGTCCCTGCTGAATGGAAACTGTTTCTGTTGGTGCAATGTCCGTAGCCTCGAAAGGATTGGGTTGGTTGCTGCAGTACAGGTTATTGGGCTGGCACTGTGTGTAAGCTAGCCTCTTAGAATAGTCCCTGAATTTCCTGCGTTGATGAGTAAATTGCTTGGCTGGTGTCCATAGCCCCAAGAATTGAGCTGTGGTGTGACTATCCTTAAATCAGTCTAGCACAGAATAAGTTTCTTCTCCAGATCACCTGGAGCTGTTAAAGGGCATATCCATTTAGACTGCTTGCACAAATCCCGAAAACACGGTCTGATGACAAATAGAAAAGTAAAAAGATAGACCATCTGCAGTGGACTCCCACAACTGTCGCCTCTACTGGATAAAAAACACAAAGGGCTGGCTAACGAGAAAAACATTCAGGGTCAGATTTTACAGCTCACACAAGGCACGCAGATGCCTTTCATCCCAACAATTCCAAGTGCTAAAAAGAGGGAAAGGGGCAAAACGTCACCATACGCCTGCTTACTGCACAAACATGCTAATACTGCCCCCATAAAATGCTTCACTATCCTCCAGATAAACACTGGTATTGCCCCATTAAACATACAGTGGTCTGACTGATGACTGCTGGTACTGTCCCACAAAAGGTACAGTAACCATGCTGAGAAATGATGGTACTATTAACTGCCAAATGGCAGCCCCGCGCAGAAGTGTAAGGACTATCCATTCAAAGTAGAACAACCTTGTTGAAAAGCGCTTGCACTGCCCATTACATACATGCAACCTGCTGATATATGTTCCAATTGGCCATTAAGTCCTAATAGTAGCCGTCACTATGGTTTCTAAACCTTGCATCTTAACCCCCATCTCCTTTCATCGCCTGAGCAATGTTGGCTCCCAAAATATTTTTTTTCTATTTGTAGCATTGCTTACAATGTAGGTAACACCAGAATGTCTGATAATATCATAGGTACTGTAGACAAAAGAGGGCAAAAAGCTCCACGGATAATGCTTCAAGGTACAGTTGTCGTTACTCTTTCTATTCCTGGCACACTTTTTTTAAATGCCGAGGGGGACCTATTTCTCAGAAGGTATGGTCAGGTGGCATCAACCGCAGGATATTACTGAATTCTCCCACAGACATAGGATTACAATGCCCTTTCTGAAAGTGACTGGTGCCAACTTCCAATTACTGATGGGTAAGCTTCATAACACATTTCACACCCTTTATGGAACTCACCCTCAGTTTTGTTTCTGCTCTATGTGCCTTTGAACAGAACAGCTAGCTATCTTTGCAGAAAGCAGGCCAACGCCTGTTAGGATCAGTTATAGACAATGAATACCCACTCATTCAGCACTTACAGAAGCCAGTCAAATTAAACATTGATTGAACCACAAAAAAGAAAAGAAAACAAAATCAATTTGATGCGCGGATTAAAAAAACACCTGAGGAAGAAGAAAATGCCTGGTTAGAAAAGGCCATGAGTGCTGTCCAAAATGAGAAATGAGGGTAAGGGATACTATTGGAGCACTTTCTGGATAGTGAAAGAGGAGAGGTGGAGTTCTCATGGACACTTAGGATAATCTGGCAGGTTTTGTCATCTTGCCTTATCTCTTTAGGATGCTGAAATATTGTTGTTAGTAAAGAAAACAAAGTATTGTGTGATAAAAATGGCCTTCAGAGATTTGCCTCACCCTGTAATACAGTATTTTTTCTTACCTTTTTTGCGGCCAGCAGCAGTTCCACAGCCTTCTCAAACTGACTGTGCTCAATGAAGAAATCTGAGCAGCGGGCTAGCAATGCCGGGTCTGAATTCTCATCAAGGTCCTCGGCAATAAGCTGCAATGCCCCAAATTGCTGAGTAGCAAAAGCCAGCTCCAAGGCTTTGGAGAAGTGTCCTGCCTGCAATATAATACAGAGCATATTATTCTCAAGCGCTTATGTTAATTTTTATTGTTTATGCACCAGCTGTATCATGCTAATTAACAGGGAAAATTCTTGGCAATGTTACACTTTAGAGTATGCCCCTAAACTTCCTAAATCTAAACATCTCCATATTTTATTCACTTCACAGACAGAAAGTCCTTTTTGTCTACATTTCTTCCAAGAAAGGAAAAGAAGAAAATGCTCTTGGCTATAGATTTATATTTCAGGGTCTTTGTTAAAGCGATCATGACTTTTAAGTAACCTACAAACAGTAGGTGATACTACAGCTGCAAAAACTGAAAGCAACCTATGGAAGGAAGGTTATTATGCCTAGATGGAAAAGCTGCAAAATTGGTTCCAACCTAAATAGCTATTACTTTGATTTTACTTTGAGAACTTCTTTCATAATAGGATTATTCCTTTGAAGAACAGTGAGGCCATTAAAGATCTTGTAATAAGAATCATCATCAATATCTTAAAAGGTAAACGGTGGAAGGGAGAGATTTAATATCTCTAAAGATCTCAGGTTTGGTATGTTCTGAGGTGACAATGGGCTTAAAGGAAGTGGTGAAAGAGATTTGTGGTCACTTTGTGTTTGTTAAAAGTGGTCTTATGAAGGCTGAGGAGTACAAGATGGCAACTGTAGGACTGACGTGGTATTTTTATTTTTGCAGAAGGGAGTGATACTATTAGGTATTTATAATTCTCTTCAAGAACATATTCATTAAGATTATTTTTTTCTGTCAGTAGTGGCCTGATTTGCCTCCAATCCTCAGCATTACAATAGGCAGTTTGCCTGAGAATACTGCATTATACTCCCGATTCACAGCATCGAAGGATGACAACATCAATTGACACCGTAAGAAGCTGTTGTATAAGGTTAAAAGGTAAATGGAATGGGCTTTGCAGGCAGCGTGGTCAACGTTGAAGGAACCATAGGCACTGATCAGGAAGTCGTTGATTATAGAGAAGATGCCATAGGAACTTATATGTTATCTTAAGTATTCAGAATCAGAATTCCCTTTATTCGGCTGTAAACAACCATAAAAGCATGCAAGATGTGCAAAAATGGCAATAAAATATATACAAGTTATTAAAACATGCAAGTAAAATAGGTAAAATCATCAGGTTTGGGATATTAATGACCAACAATCAGGATAAAAACAGGCTGAGATTAATATAACTGAAATTAAAACAGAGTCAAGTACTGATTCATCGATGCCCTGAAATAAATCTAAAATCATTGACCTCCTGGAGCGGACTGCAGCTTTAAGAAACAGAATCACATGACCACGTTTTGTCATCTGGTAATGCCAATAAAAAATGATATGCTTGCATACAATGACGTAGATTTCTAAACTTCAAAAATGGTATGAGGAATCTTTTGGTATACATTTTATAATGTTCACAGAAGAAGAGGAAATGTACCATAGTTTGTTTATGCAAATTAGTACATGGGCATTCTTTAGAGTCATGCTGGGGTTGGTTTCCAGCCAGAAAACAAAGTAAATATTTCATAATATCAGCCAAGAAGCTGAATAATAAAAGACTATCCCACCTCTTATTAGTGTTCTGCAGGTAGGTAGTAGAGATAGCCCCAGGATTAAAATATAAATAAAGCTTAACACTTGATTTTTGTCTTTCAGTCCTCATCCTCTCTTCTTTGGCTCGTTCTAGCAGCAAGACTTGCACTTGCTTTCTAACAGAGGCTGCCTGTGGCGTTCTATCTAAAAACAGATCCGCCAATCCAATGGCTTCCAGAGATTTTTTTGACGTACACTAGCCAGGGGATCGAAAGACCCTTATCACAAGCCAAGCAGTCGAAAACTATCTCGCTAGTTAATTTTGCTTCTTCTGAGCTCCAGATAGAAAGCCCCAAGAGGATTGTCCGGCTATGCATAAAGTCGCTCAGAAGGTCTAAGCCTAGTTCATTGTGGCAAATGAAGCTGGATTGACACAGGACAGTACTATCCGACAAAATCGATTTTCCTCCATTTGGAGGGTAGCCGAGACATCCAGGCCTCATATGCTTCCCCCCTAAGTTGCTATAGGGATGCATTGTGCCAAATATATTTGCAAGAGGGATGTGAGAAGCCTCTCTCCCTTGGGTGACGGGAGACTTACCAGTGAGCCAACAGCCATAGAAAACTCTTGGTCCTACTTTGTACAATATGCACAGACAATGTCCCAGACAAGCTGAAAGTAATCCCAGGTAAGAAAAGGAGCTTCACCGTAATAATAGTTAAAGGTCGCATGTGCTTTGGGCCACAAGTCATTATAAAAGACTTAGTAAAGTTAGTTGATAAATCCAGATTGGCCATAAAATTGACAAAGGAGTGCACTAGATGATGCACGCCTTTGGGGGTGTGAGCAATTAACACAGCGTCATCCACATACAATAATGCTGGTAGGGGGCACCATTCACCATGGACACGTCTGAGGTGCACTTACTAAGCTCCTTACTAAAATCATTTATGTACAAAATAAAAAAAGAAGTGGGGCTAAAACGCACCCCATGCGAGTATTCTTGTAGAGCACTTGATTACCCAGAAGGCATTTTGGCGCTAGCTGAGATAGCAAGTGAAAAACAACCCCAAGAAAAGAGGTTAACAGAAAGAGAAAAGCCATGTTTTCAGCACTTTCTTGAAAGCCAAGAGATTAGACATGGCTTTTATGTGTAAAGGAAGAGCATTTCAGGCTTTGGATGCTACATGCACAAAACTTCTACCTCTCAAATTTGCATATCTGAATCTGGGTATTGCCAGCAGTTTGGCTGAGGCTGAGCGTAAAGATCTGCCTGGTATATACCAGGTAAAGCTCCTCCTCAAGAAGTCAGGTCCTATCACGTGAAGTGCTTTAAACACAGTACACAAAGCTTTGAAAATGACCCTTTGTCTAACATGGAGCCAATGGAGTTTCTTGATATATTTCCAGACAGGCTGAAATTTAGGAATTTTACACAGCACCCGGGCTGAAGCATTCTGCAAAGTTGCAACTTATTAAGGACCTGCTGATGAGCATTTAGATACCACCTGTTGCAATAGTCGATCTTCGATAAAACAAGGGAAGTGACTAACGTTTTTCTGAAGATGGCCAGGTATAAAAGTAGAATTTTCTTAAGCATCTTAAGGATGAAGAAAGCAGCCGAAGTCACAGCCTTAACCTGGTCCACATAAGAAAGTTTGTCATTGATAAGAACTCCCAGATTCTTAACGGACCTGACAGACGAAGGAAGTGAGCCAAGGTCAGATGGCCACCATTCCGGTGACCAAAAGGAGGGCTGAGCCCTGAACACCAACCCCTCAGTCTTCGCGGAATTCAGTTTGAGACAGTTCAAAGCCATCCACTGGCTCACTGCTTTCGTACAGTCATGGAATCTTGCTGCCACTCTCTGTCCTCCGTTGCCAATGACACCGCAATTTGCATGTCGTTGGCATAAGATGTCAATGCGAAGCCAAATTATCTTATCAGTTCGGCCAGGGGGGTGACATAGATGTTAAATAGCAATGAACTGATCGAAGAGCCCTGGGGCACCCAACAAAGGGAGAGTAGAAAGGCGAGATAAAGTCTCCCAGTCGGACTGATTGCTCACGACCAGAGAGAAAGGAGTTTAGCAACTCCCAAGCTGTTCCAGTCACACCGATCCTACCCAAATGCTCCATCAACAGTATGATTCACAGTATCAAGGGCTGCTGAAAGATCAAGCAGGATCAGTGCGGCTCTATCGCCCTGATCGAGAGGCAGCCTACTCTCCTGAGTGCCCTTAATCAGGGCAGTCTCCGTGCTGTGCCCAGCACAGAAACCGAATTGTGTGACGTCCAGGAGATTATTAGTGTAAATATAAATATATATATATATATATATATATATAGCAAACGCCGTTCTTCGTAACTTTCCTTCTCATGGAAAAGTACGGAACACGAACCCAAATCTTTGTGCTTGAAGTGTTTATTGCTCACAACACCACAATCGCCATGACGCGTTTCGGCCTGACACGGCCTTGATCACATGACGCGTTACTGAAGCCAAAATGCTACATTTAAAGTGCAAGTGCCCTACACGTGATAGCCAATGCATAGACATGGAAGAAATACACATATTTGAGTTTCTTTACGCTTATTTTTGTGCAAAAATAGCTTTTTCGAGTTGTGCAAAACCTGCCATAAATATATATATTATAAATAACATTTGAAAAATATATATATATATACAATATTTGGTTAAATCCATCAAAAAGTGCATGTTTAAATATATAAAACACATTTCATATAAAATACATAAAAATGTCATATATAAATAAATATCCACATTGCATCTCCAAATGAATCACAATATTTAAAAACATATTGTTGTAAAATTCATATGTTAAAAAGAGGACTGGGTAACCGCAATTCATAAAATGTCTGTATAATACATTGTAAATCACAGAACTTAAACCCAACCATCATATGGCAGTCGCGTATACTCAACCCATATGGTATAATACCATACGTGGCCCAATTCCTGTGTGACAATTTTCCATGTCAGTCTATTGTGCTAGTTGAAGTGTAAAATTGAAAAAAGAAAAAAGTGCACCCTAAGAACAAATCCCTGTTCCTGGTAGAAAAATAGAAATTAAGATTCAAATGGCATAAAAAAAGCTAAAAATGCTTATAGCAGTGTACTGAGGAATTTGAACATATTAGTCTATCAATATAGAAGACATGGTATTTTTATTTTTATTGTTATTTTGTATTTATATTTTTATTGGAAAAACAGCCTGAATGATATATTCACCAAATTTGGACATTATGGTTATCGTTAAAAATTACTTATAACCATGTATAAAAATCTTCACTTGAATTATGTCCATTGGGGGTCTTTGTATCAAGTTCAATAATGTATTGTGTTTCTAGACGTCTCAATTTCGCCACTCTGTTACCCCCATGTCTAGATGTTGGAATGGAATCAATCAGGAAATATGTAAGATGTTTCAGGTCGCTGTTATGCTTATCCTTAAAGTGGCGGGCTATTGGGTATGTAGGATCGTTGTTGGCGATTGCTCTCATGTGTTGCAGTATGCGCTTGTGGGCCTATAACTTGGTACTGCCCACATACTGCAACCCACAAGAGCAAATCAACACGTAGACAGCAAACTCCGTACAACAAGTAAGATATATATATATCCCATATGTACTTGCTTTATCATCCTACTGCAGGGACGGCACTGATTTTATCACAAAGATTTCAGAGATACCTTGGCAGCCTAGTTACATATATGCTACTTTAGATGTGGTCTCAGTCAGTCAGTCAAAAGGCAACGTTTATTTAGACCATTGGTCTTCAAACAGCACAAAAGCTACATAAAAACATCTTTCGTAATAACCTAAAATCATCACAATTCCATCATTCATTCCATTGGATAGATACCCTATATGCAATGAAATAAAGACGTCACAAATGCCCATACAATAAATATCATAATAGCATTATTTCACGATGTAAACATTAGCAGCACATCCCTACTAAAAATAGAATAAAAATTAAAAATAGTTTAAAAATGTATATTAATAAATAAGTCCAAAAGGGTAGATTTCATACTTTAAATTCACTATAAGCCTAGTTCAAATAATA
Organism: Calotriton arnoldi; assembly: GCA_963921515.1. Taxonomy (NCBI): domain Eukaryota; kingdom Metazoa; phylum Chordata; class Amphibia; order Caudata; family Salamandridae; genus Calotriton; species Calotriton arnoldi. The sequence goes on from CAWUFW010000086.1 coordinate 1,727,930, forward strand.
TCTTTGTTCTCAAGATCATTTTCCATAAAAAAAGCTTTTTACAGCCTTCATGTATCTACCAATTGCAATAGCAATATCAAGTTTGGGCATATCGGTAAGAAGCTCTATAGCGTGGGCCCGTGATTCAATACCATACTTTAAGAACATAGGCCGCAGGAATAGTTTCCGCAGGGCTAGAACTGTCATACAATCAACTAATATATGCGGGATATCACATTTTGTTCCTAGCATACATTTGCAATTGCCATCAGACTGCATCATTACTGCTCTTATTTTGTCATTTATTATCCAAGGGTTGATGCCAATTCTTAATCTTAAAATTTCGCACCTGAGCCAATAATTAGGTAACGTATCAAGGTACGGGTACCAGGCTTCGTTCTGCCAGGTCATACTCATAAATTGTACCGATTTTTTCTTGCTCAGGTACTCGACATCTACCCTCCTAGCCACTTCCTGCCCTTGGGATCTCAGTATACTCTTGGTAGTTTCTACCTGGAGTGAGTGTGGAGCAAATTCTCACGTTCAGATTCTACGCACACCATGTGCAATTTCTTTCTTGTCTCCCTGGCCCATTTTAAGCTACTAAGCTGGATTTAATTTCTACACCATTGGGAGACCTTTTGTACAGCTCCTGGATCCTGGCGTTTCCAGAATCTTATCAGTGCCATTTGAGCCTGTATACTCCAAGATGTTATACCTAGCTCAGCCCTAATGGCCTGAATCATTGCTGAGCCTGGTAGCGACAATAAGGCTTTTAGGCACTTCCCTTCCTCTAACTCCCAACCATATTTACCACTTAGGTAAAGCACCTCTGCTCCGTACAATACTTGGGAGGGTATCATCGCGCAATAGGCCTTTATCAATGGTCTGTGGGACATGTCCCCATAATCCCGGTTAAATTTTTTCAGCCCACATACCGATGTAAAGACCTTAGCTTTCTGGGCTTCTAAGTGCGTTTGCCACTTTAGGGAACTATCAAACCAGACCCCTAGGTATTTATATTCCGTCACAATTTCAAGTTTTAATGTGCCCAAAAACCATCTGCTCCTAGGGTCTCTTTTCCCAAAGCAAAGAATTTTAGTTTTATCCAAATTTACTGTTAAATGCTTTGAGGCACAGTACTCATTAAATGCATTTAGCTTTCTTTGGAGTCCTATCTCAGTCTGATCAAAGATACCAAGGTCGTCTGCATACAATAAGCATGATAGATGTTTGTCATTCATTTTCGGGCTGGCACTTCTCTCAACCTCTAGGGCTGAGGGTAAGTCTGCTAGGAAAATGGCAAATAGTAAGGGAGCCAGCACACAACCCTGTCTAAGACCATTCTCAATAGCTATTTTCAAAGTCAAGGACCCCACCATATCCTTAATGATCTGCGTCCAGTTCCCTCTATGAGGCTCTTGAATTATGATCAGTAGGCCTTTCGGGATATTATATTTTTCCAGAGTCTCCCATAGGCATTTACGATCCATTAGGTCAAATGCTGCCCGGAAATCCACAAAGCAGCAATAAAGCTTCCCACTTTGTTCAATTGACTTTCGTGCCACTGCCCATAGTGCGAAGCAATGGTCGATTGTGTAGTGACCCTCCTTAAAGCCACCCTGTTCTACTGGCACAATCAACTCTTGCTCCACCCAGTCTTTCAATCTGCCTAGTATTATTTTAGCAAAGACTTTCTCCTCTATGTCCAGCAGATTAATCAATCTGTAGTTTTTGGGGGATTTCATGTCTCCCTTCTTATGCACTGGTCTGATTACTGCTCCCTTCCAGTTCTTCGGGATTCTTCCTGAGTCCAAAATGGTTATGAACATATGTGACAGAAATTCAGCCCACCAATGTAACTGAGACTTTATTATAATAGCGGGAAGGTTATCGGGTCCTGCTGCCCTGGTTAGCTGTAGCTCCTTTATAGTGTTCTTCACATTCTCTACTGTGAAGTCTATTTTTAAGTCTTCCACTATCCCACCCCAGTGCTGTGTTTCTCCTATTTCTGGTATACTACATGTCCCATACAGTTCCTTCAAATATTCCTCCCATGCGGCTTCTTCTACCACACAGTTCATGGCCCCAACTGGTTGTCCTGATGCTGCCTGTATCAGCTTCCAGAACTTCCGTATATTTTTTGTTTCGATGGTTTCCAGCAGATTTACCCAGCATTTCTCTTTATAAGTCCTTTTAAGGCTTCTCACTAACGTTTTATATCCGCTTCTCAGTTTTCTAAGTTTAATAAACCTAGCCAGATCATATTTGACTCTGAGAGATCGTGCTTCTCTCCTCATCTCCCTTTTCTTCTTTAGGCATTCTTCGGTGTACCACTTGGCCTGCCTAACTGGGGTTATTTGTTGGTTCTTTACCCTTATATTCTTGTTTTTTAGTTTGACTCGAAGGCACTGCACTATCTGTTCGATTTTTTCCTCAATCCATTCCAGATTCTGCCCACTGGCGCTTCCCAATTCTAACTCCTGTTGTAATTTTGCCAGTTTTGCAATATATTCCTCTGTTAATCTCGTTGTAACCCGCCGAGGATACTCTACTTCTTGTGGGATTACTGTGTCTCGTGAGCTTGGAGGCTCACTTGCGACCTCAATCTGCAGGTAATTATGGTCACTTCCTTCCCTTTGACATACTTGGAACCCCTTAATTAATGCAAAGTTCCAGGCATGTGTAAAAACATAGTCTATTGGGCAAACCTGTGAGCCTATTTTAAAAGTTTTCTTAGCCGGGCGATCTGTATCCGTCCTACCATTCAGACAGAATAGACCTTTTGACCCCAGATACTTCCCTAAACTTATATCTTGTCTTGCAGGGGTACTATCTGAGAAAGAAGCCATCATTATATTATAGGCTTTCAGTACATCCTTAAACCAAGGATCTATCTTACTTGGGTTCAATTTATGGTTAATATCTCCCAATATTAGAAACCTATCGTTATTATATTTTTCACATAACATATCAATATCTTCTTTTAAAAAACCCATCTCAATCCCATATTCCTCTTGGCTCTCCCATTGCATATAGACGTTTATAAGAACCAGGCTTTCACACTTTCTGTCTGAGGCAAGCATGGATATCCTACAAGCAAGCAACCATTTACATTTAACTCTTTGAGTCTTAACATCCTTCACAATTTTGGTGGATAATAGGGTCATGATCCCTCCAGCTGGGCGCCCAAAACGTTTTTTCTTTGCTGGTCTATGTAGTTGAGCAAAGCCATCAATTATTGGGGTTTTGTCGCATAGCCAAGTTTCTTGTAAACAGATAATCTCAGCACTCAGAGCTAACTCACATACAAATTCTTGTTTTACAGAACCTCCAAGACCATTTATGTTCCAAGATATGATCTTCAGGCTCTGCGACAACCCTTTATCCTATTCTATGTCACTTAAACAGTCATCTTCCCCGTTGTACCACTGGGAGGGGCCTGCGAGGCTGCTTCTATGGCTCCAATTCCCCCATAGATTACTACTATCTGCATTGTTAACCACTATATTAAGGTTTCCATTTTCTTCCCCCTCATCCTCTGACAACCTTACCTGTCTTTTACCTAACCCTGCGTGACAATTTAGGAACTCTCCAACCTTGTTGACCACCCTCGTCTAGTTCTCTATCTGGGATTATCCTTTTCCCTTCCTTCAATACTTCTTGCTCTGCTTTCCCAATCGCCGCCTTTACCAGATCAGAGTATACTAAGACCTTAGTAATTTCCTTTGCTTTGTAATTAATCCTAAACCCCACTTGGCGCAGATCTTTAGATCCAATTCCCCTCAAGCTAGGGCATTTTGCAAATGAATGTAGTCCCTGGACCTATTTAGGGGTGTAATCTTCATTTTTCTCTTCCCCCCCTTCTCTACTTGTACTGGTTCAAAATATAGCCACTTATTACCTGCAACCTCCGATCCTACCTTGTGGGGGTTCATGCTTCCCTGATAATTGTTTTCCCTCGTACTTGCCTTAACCATACCTCTTTCTACTCTTATTTCCCTAGGGTTATCTTTCCTTCTGGGGTTTTGCCCTAGAATTAGTGCTTTCTGGCTCTCCCTACTGGTTTTCTGGGGTGAGTCTAGTTGAGCCATTTTTAGTACTACTACATCGTTCTTCTTCCTTACTTTTTCTACACCCTTCCTCTTTCCAGCTTCCCTTGGGTAATTTGATGGTCTCTTCCCTTGGGATACAATTTCTAAAGGACCCTTTTCTTCGTTCCCTCTTTTTTGTGCCTTTACCTCCCCCTGCTTTCGCACCTTCCTTCCTAATACTGGGCGTCTCGTATAATTAAGAGACCTATACCTGGGGTAATCACCCCGTCTCTTTATTAACATTGGCCATCTTGAAATATACACATTCTGAGTGTCTTTGGGTGACACAATGTCCCCCGCAGGTTTTGGGGGCTGTTGGTCTGGGACTGGTCTTATTAACGTTGGCATTTGTCCCCTAATACCTTGTAGCTCACCCACGACCTTATGTAGTTGCATCTTTTGAGTTTATAAGATATCATTATTTAACATTGTAACTTCTAAGAGTCCTTGTAAAGTTCTTTGCAACATCAACATTATGTCCAACATTGAAGCCGATGGGGCTGCTGAAATATCTAGATCTAATGTTGTATTTCGGGCAGACCCTTCTGTCATTTCAATTCTTGGGTTACCCGACTGCTCCCTACTCTTATTCAAGTTTACCCTTGGAGCTGTTACTGGGATATCATCCTGATCGGTCCCTACTCCGTCACTGATGTTCTCAGTCGGGACTGTCGCCATTATTTCATGATCCAGCAGCGAGAAAATTCGTGGGGATGAGGACAGACGAGGTTCCATAATAAGTTTGTTTTGACTTGAGAGTGATTGATTGCCCAAAAAGGACTAATCTAGTATTTGGGCACACTGATCCATTGAGTCGTTCACTTTCTGCTGATCTATCTCTGCGTCCAGGGGCTTCAGGGGTGAGTGGATCCTTTTGAAGTGTTTACTCACAAAGTCCTTTATTGACTTAGATGCTACCGTGCCCCCTTTTATTTCCTGGGCAGCACCATTAGCATCTTCCTTTGTTGCTTCTCTCACCGGGGCCCTTTTTGTCCTTACTCTAGGGCTTTCCATGCTCACCCCATGTGCCCTACTTTCCGTAGTGTGCTCATTTGCCGTGTTCCCCAGCCCTGCATTCTCTTTACGGGCTTTGTTCTTCTTTGGGGCCATCTTTATTAGCACGTACTCTGAGTTACTTGACTACGTAGCTCGGAGACGATACTCGAGTGTAGATTAGCTCTGATCCACCAGAGAGTGCACTTCTTTATGCGTCTGCTGTACTTCTTAGCCGCTAATACCAGCCTACTACTATATATTTAAACTAAACAGTTAACCAAAAAGGAACTAAAATAAAAAGGGGATCAGCCACTTACCTCTGTTGTGCCAAGCTGCATGACCTTGACTTATGCCGTGCCACTAACTTTACCACCCAGATTCCTTATTTCAGCATGTGCTAAAGCCTTGTAGGGTTCAGCCCTTTATCTCCTTCACCTTCCTAGGTTCCTTTGGGCGATGTACGGCGATTCCGGGGTGCCTGAAGCTTAAATAGTTCTTCTAGCGCCGCCCCTTCCTCACTTTCTCCCTTTCTTGCCGCCTTTCACTCGGCCGGGAGATGGGGGCCAGGAGTCTCTTCTCCCCCCCCTTTGGGCGTGCTTCTCTGCGCACGGGTGCTCCTTCAAGTGCGGCTCTGCCCACGGCCTCCCACACCCCGCGTTCGTGCGTTCAGATCTTCCTAAGGCCTGAAGACCTTTTCGGATTCCCGTCACTCGCGGCGTTCCAGCAGCAGCAGCCCGGTCTCTCTTCTCACGGGCGCGCTGCACTGGCGTGAATGGCGTCGGACGTCCGGCGTTACATGGGTGGGCGTGGCATCGGCTGCAACAGTCAGTCAGCTACAGCAGAGGTCAGGCATTAACTCTCTTCACTGTGCAGTGTCCGTGTCTTCCTTTCCTTGTCTGTTTCTGATGTGGTCTCTCTATATACCTGCATTGACCATGACTTAGGCATACAGGCATGCAAACACTTTTTCAGTGATAAACCAATGCATAGGTATGTTCATTCCATGATGTTGTTGGCTATGTTACATTTTTGTCTAGAGAACAACTTCTATGTGGGAAGTTGTTTTGCTCCAAGCTATGCCTGTATATTTATGGGATGGTGGGAGGAGCAGCATGTATGGACTGAGCGGAATGAGAGGTGGACTAGTCAAATCGTTTTCTGGACCAGATACATAGATGATCTGTTTATGGTTTGGGAGGGTCCAGAAGTCAAACTTTGTGTTTTTTTGACACATATCTCCCAGAATTCTCTCAATTTGGTTTTCACGCATAAAATTGACAAGACACAGATGGACTTTCTGGACGTCTCAGTCACAGTAGTAGAAGGTAACATACACACCAGTCTATACTGTAAAGAAACAGCAGGCAACAGTATCCTCCATGACAGAAGTCACCATCCACAAAAATTAAAGTAGAGCATCCCATATGGTGAGTTTCTGAGGGCCAAACGAGTTTGTAGTACACCTTCAAGCTTCAGCCATAAGGAAGGCAGGATGGTCTCCAGATTTAGAGCAAGAGGGTATCCTTATAAAGTCCAGAATGCAGCTAGCAGGACGGCAGCCCAAACTCCGAGGGAACACCTGCTAGACCAGAAGAAGAAGGAACGACAGGACCCCCCCTATGGAGTCAGATTTATTACTACATTCAACAGCGAATCGAGTGCTTTGAGAAAGATCCTGAATAAACATTGGCACTTGTTCAAAACAGATCCTACCATTGGGAAAACCATACCATCATACCCCCCAGTCCCTTATCGTAAGTCTAAATCCCTTAAAGATTTCCTAGTACATAGCTACAGCAGTGACCCCACTGACAGAAGATGTTGGCTACAAGTACAGAGAGGTTTCCACAAATGCGGCCACTGCAAAGACTGCGGTGGTAGCAAGAACAGAAAAGAATACACATTACCTACAGGACAAACCAGGAGCATTAACAAATTTATCACATGTGGAAATGACTATGTTGTGTATGTACTTGAATGCCCATGTGGTTACCAATATGTAGGAAGCACCATTTGCCCGGTGAAAAAGAGGGTGTTGGAACATTACAGAGCAATTAAAAACTGTGACATAAACCTCCCGGTAGCTAGACATTGGGAGAGATTTCGAGATCATAATGCTGATTTATTATCCTATTTTGGCATTGACAGGATCCCACAGAATGCTCGTGGTGGAGACAGGGAGAGGAAACTGAGACGACTGGAGTCGGAGTATATTATCCTGCTTGGGAGTAAATCCCCGGGAGGCCTCAATGAGGATGAGGAACTTTATGTCCATATCGGCTGATACGACATATGATGAGTGACGTCTTCATGCTCTATTTTATTTTATTTTTTTAAATATTTTTTATTTTTGGCCTCATACTGGTTTTCCATAATCTGTTAGGAATTCATTATCTGTGCATGTCTTTGCTCTGACTGCTATGTGGCGTTTCTATATTTTTCTGTCCTTGATGTATATTGAATCATGATGCCGATTTGAACCCCGCCCCGCTCCTCCCCTCTTCTCCTTTTCTTTGCTCTGGAGTTTTTCCTCCTTGTGAACAGTCTCTCTCCTTTGATCTGATTTACAATTTTTTTTGACTCAACAAGATGTATGTGTAGTGGTCATCAGATGGTTTTTTCGCATGTACACATGGTGTTAGCCCAAATGTTGCATATTTTCGGGTGGGTTACTGACTGGAAGCTTTACTGTCTGGATACGGGGCTCAGTCATATACTTTCTTTTGATTGTTTTATATACAAGAATGTATTGTGATTTTTGCCACTTGTAGCATTTGAAATTATGTGGCGCGCTCTATGACAAGTGCACATATCACTGAAGCCTTTCAGCCATTATTTCATTTATTTACTGATTTTCTGACTCAGTGGCTTGTGTGTGCAATGGGCCACTTGGCTTAAATTTATTTCATTCCCTTTTGGTGCCCTGCTGGTAACAAATATTATGAATTTTGCTTCAGCTATTTACATTCTGAATCACGATTTGATTTGTATAATTAATGATGTTTGGATTGTATTAATTACAGATGTATAATCTATGAGCCGAATGAGAAAGACAAAGTATGTCTTCCATGTCAATTATCGCTTTCCACCATTTGTGTGTTTTTTAAGGGCGATAGGGCACTGCGTTTGTGTTACGTGGCCGTGAGGAAGCCCGGTTGCGGGTGAAAGTTGTTGCCAATAAAACTCTTTCTGAAACTTAAAATTGTGGAGTGCGAGCCTTCCTATGATTTATACTTCCCAGGACTTCTGTGCATATTCATTAAGGGCCCTGCACCCGTGTGCCTGCACCAGCCCCACCAGTGTGGACAAGACCACTTGCTTTGCAGGACTATCTTCCTGCTATAAATATACACACACACACATATATATATATATATATATATATATATATATATATATATATATATTCCAAATGCATTGCTCCCACAATTGAAGACACCACACGCGATGTTTTTACTTCACCATTTATTGCTTGGCAGGCTGCAGCATGAACAGGTACGACTTCTCAGCGTGAAATCTGCCCTCCGCCATACGCGTTTCAGGTTTCCCCTTGTTCTCTGGCTTGGCTTCTGGTGAAAGTACAGCTATGCAGAACCTCTCCCACCTGCATTTGGAATATATAGTGGCCTGCTCTGGCCACGAAGATACCCCACTGCTGCAAGGCGGGTCCTCGCGCTGTGAAGATCACGGCGTATTTATGGAGCGATGTTACCAGTTTGGCGAGGCATGAGAAATGCAACATCCAGCTACGATCTAACCAGCGACCCGAAGGGATGCAATAAAAGGAGGAATTTTACAGCAGTAGCATTATGGACTAAACAAGTGAAACTACGAGACCCAGAGTGCACTGATGCACACGCCCAAGGGGGCGGGACTATAACATTAATCGCAGGTGCGAGAGGTTCTGCATAGCTGTACTTTCACCAGAAGCCAAGCCAGAGAACAAGGGGAAACCTGAAACGCGTATGGCGGATGGCAGATTTCACGCTGAGAAGTCGTACCTGTTCATGCTGCAGCCTGCCAAGCAATAAATGGTGAAGTAAAAACATTGCGTGTGGTGTCTTCAATTGTGGGAGCAATGCATTTGGAATATATATATATATATATATATATATATATATATATATATATATATATATATATATATATATCCTTTAGCTTTAGTTCACGTCGCTGACTCCATGAGGCGCTTCTCTCTCGGTGCGTGACCCTTGGCTGAACCACGCCAAATTACATTTTCCAAATCCCTCGAAGTGAAGGAAAAAGAGTTCGCACTTCCAGATTAGGTGTTTTAACAATCCTTTATTTTCGTTTCATCAGCTGTTCAAAAGCGACCCTTTTTCCTTCACTTCGAGGGATTTGGAAAATATATATATATATACACACATATATACACATATATGCACAAGTTACTAACTTGTGTAACGATATATCTGTAAGAGACAGTAGTTAGTGACAGATTCCTTACCTTAGAATATCCCCAGGCGTCAGGCTGGATCCGGAAAGTTTTGCGTAGCAGTACCCTTGCGCGTCGGTAGGCGGCGTCGTGCGGCTCCGCGTCCGTCGTCGGCGTCGTGATCGCCGGGATGACGTCGCGGGCAGTACTTAGGCGCCGCCCTGCGCGCTGACGTCAGTTCTGTACACAACTTTCCGCGCCAGGAACGCAGAGCCATGCAAGAAGCTGACACAGGTGTCTGAAAAATACTAGGGCCCTGAAAGGGATGTCCTTAACCCTAGAAATCAGTTCGCAGAACGGGGAGGATGGGTGGGCGGTGAGGAATCTGTCACTAACTACTGTCTCTTACAGATATATCGTTACACAAGTTAGTAACTTGTGCATCTGAAAGAGACACGTTAGTGACAGATTCCTTACCTTAGAATAGATACCCCAGCAATACCAACCCCGGTGGTGGGTCTGCGAACAAAGATCAGACAAGGAAGTCCTGGAGGACAGAACGGCCAAAGAAGCCGTCCCTCCGGACCTGACTGTCAAGGCAGTAATGCTTTGTAAACGTGTGCAGCGAGGCCCACGTAGCTGCCTGACAGATAACCGGCAGCGGAACACCGCGGCCCAAGGCCGTGGTAGCAGCCGTTGCCCTGGTGGAATGGGCACGCAGCCCAACAGGAGGCTCCTTCTTAGCCAAAGAATAGCAGGTCTTGATGCACAAGGTAACCCAGCGGGAGATGGTCCTCTTGTGCACCGCCCGACCTTTTTTGGCGCCCACGTAGCCAACAAAGAGCTGGTCATCCACCCGGAAGTGTTTTGTGCGGTCAATATAGAAAGAGAGCGCACGTTTTGGGTCCAGACGGTGGAGCCTCTCTTCCTCTCTGGAAGGATGCGGAGGCGGAAAGAAGGTGGGCAAAGTGATGGTCTGCCCAATGTGGAAAGCAGTAACCACCTTTGGCAAGAAGGACGGACGCGTCCGAAGAACAACCTTGTCTGGATGAACAGACAGAAAGGGAGGTTTGCAAGATAGAGCCTGGAGCTCACTCACCCGCCGAGCGGAGGTGATGGCCACCAGAAAGGCTGTCTTCAGAGTCAGAAGACGAAGAGGACAGTTATGCAGAGAGCTCAAAGGGAGCGCACATTAAAAAGGTAAGAACCAAGTTCAAGTCCCACTGAGGCATTACAAACGGAACAGGAGGGAAGAGGTGAGTAATGCCTTTTAAGAACCTGTTAACAACAGGGGACTTGAAAAGGGAGGGCTGATCAGGGAGCCTGAGGAAGGCCGAGATAGCACAAAGATAACCCTTGATGGTACCCAGGGCAGAACCCTGTTGGGCCAGAGAGAGAAGGAACAGAAGGACCTCAGAAAGAGGGGCAGAAAGGGGATTCACAGCCTTTGCTGCGCACCATGCCACAAATTTGTTCCACCGGCAGGCGTATACCACCTTAGTGGAGGGACGCCTGGCTGCCAGAATTATATCACAAACTTCGGGAGGCAAGTCGAAAGGAATCAACTGCCGCCGCTCAATCTCCACGCAAGCAGGTGTAGACTGGACAGGTTCGGGTGGAGGACCGTCCCCTGCTGCTGCGACAGAAGATCCTCCCGAAGAGGCAGACGGATCGGGGGATCTATGCTCATATTGAGTAGCTCGGGATACCAAACTCTTCGAGCCCAGTCCGGAGCCACAAGAATGACTTGGGCCCGGTGCGTGCCGAATCTTCTTCAACACTCTGGGTAGAAGTGGTATAGGCGGAAAGGCGTACAAGAGACCGCAACTCCACTCGTGACGAAAGCGTCGCCGGCGAGTGCCGCCTTGGAAATTCCAACGCGCAGAACTGATGACATTGCGCGTTCTCTTCGGTGGCGAATAGATCTAACCAAGGCTCTCCCCACTGTAGAAAGAGTCCTTGCGCCACCTCCGAGTGAAGACGCCATTCGTGATCCATCATGCACCTGCGGCTGAGGTTCGTCCGCCCTGGCGTTCAGGGAACCTGCCAGGTGTTGAACCATCAGGAACATGCCCTGATGTTCCAGCCATGTCCAGAGGCGCAGAGCCTCCTGACAAAGGGTCCAAGACCCCACCCCGCCCTGTTTGTTGCAGTACCACATGGCGGTGGTGTTGTCTGTGAACACCTGCACTACCTTCCCTTTGACAGAGGGAAGGAATGCCTTGAGTGCAAGCCGGATCGCCCGGAGCTCCAGAAAGTTGATATGGAGCCGGGACTCCGCCGGAGACCAGAGGCCTCTGATCTCCGCCTCTCCCATGTGACCGCCCCATCCCAGAAGGGACGCGTCCGTCACCACTGTATGCTCTGGCTGGGGAAGGGAGAGGGATCTGCCCATGACCCATTGCCGGTTCGAGAGCCACCACTGCAACTGTTTTGCAGTCCCCTCCGAGATCTGGACGTGATCGGACAGGTTGCCCTGGTGCTGCGCCCACTGGAACTTCAGGTCCCACTGCAGAGCCCGCATATGCCATCTGGCATGATTGACCAGCAGGATGCAGGAGTCCATGAGGCCCAGCAGCCTCAGGGTCATCCGTACCGAAACCCAGGATAAAGGCCGAAAGATCGGAATCATAGCCTGAATATCCCGGACTCGCCGTTCGGGAGGATAGGCCCGAAACTGCGTCGTGTCCAGAACTGCTCCGATGAAAAGGAGCTGTGGAGAAGGAATCAGATGCGACTTTGGCACATTGATGGAGAACCCCAGCGAGTGCAGGAGTTCGGCCGTAGTCTGGAGGTGGGAGACGACTGCCTGGGACGAGCCCGCCTTCAGCAGCCAGTCGTCGAGGTAGGGGAAGACTGAAACCCCTGCCCGGCGCAGATGAGCTGCGACCACCGCCAACACTTTCGTGAACACCCGAGGGGCACTTGTAAGGCCAAAGGGGAGCACGGTGAACTGAAAATGCTCGGGGCCTACCGTGAACCGAAGGTAACGCCGGTGGGCCGGCAGGACGGGGATGTGGAAATACGCGTCCTGCAAGTCCAACGCTACCAACCAGTCTCCAGGGTCGAGGGCAGTCAAGACCTGAGCTAGGGTGAGCATCTTGAACTTCTCCTTCCGGAGGAAGCGATTGACGTTCCGGAGGTCCAAGATAGGACGCATGTCCTCCTTGTCCTTTTGGGCACCAGAAAGTAGTGGGAGTAGCAACCACGCCCTACTTCTGGGGTCGGAACATGCTCGATGGCCCTCTTGGTCAAGAGGGCCGTGACTTCCTTCTGTAGAAGCACCAAGTGATCCCCTGACATGCGGTGGAATTGAGGTGGCATGGCTGGGGGTGGTCTCGAAGGGGAGGGAGTAGCCCCTTCGGACAATGTCCAAGACCCACCTGTCCGAGGTGATGGTGCGCCAGTGGGGAAGGTGATGGCGGACCCTGCCCCTACTGGCGTGCCGTGCACCTGAAAGGAGGGATCAGGAGGGCTTGGAGGCCGCGGACGGGTTGGAGGTGGTGGCCTGACCCGCACGCTGGTTGCCCGATCCGCCACGGCGGAATCCACGTCCTCGGCCACGCGAAGACGCCTGCTGCGCGGGCCGGTGGCTGGGCTGCTGACGTGAAGGGGCGCCCCTACCGTGGCCACGATAGGGGCGAAAAGCAGAAGTCAGCGGAGGGCGTGTAGCAGAAAGGCCCAGGGACTTGGCAGTAGCCCGTGAGTCCTTAAAGCGCTCCAACGCATGGTCTGCTTTGGACCCAAAAAGACCGACTCCATCAAAGGGCATGTCCATGAGAGTATTCTGGACATCCCCTGAAAAACCAGTGGTTCTCAGCCAGGCGTGGCGTCGGAGCGCCACCGTCGTTGCAATCGACCTGCCCAGCGAGTCGGCGGTGTCAAGGCCACAACGGATAGTGTATTTGGCCGCATCCCTTCCTTCCGCAATGGCGCGGGAAAGCAGTGCCTGGACCTCCTCAGGGCACTGGGGCAAAACATCCGCCACCGAATCCCACAGGGAGTGGGTATATCGGCCCAAAAGACAAGCGGTGTTAACGGACCGCAAGCCAGCACTGGAGGAAGAAAAACCCTTCTTCCCAAACTGATCCAGGCGTTTGGATTCCCTATCCGGAGGAGCGGTAGGGAAGGCGGTTTGGGAAGCGGAGGCTTGGACAACCAAGCTCTCAGGAGTGGGGTGGACAGAAAGAAACAGGGGGTCGCCCGGAGCAGGGCGATGGCGTCGTGACACGTTCCGATCCACAGGAGCCCCTGTGTTGGGCTTGGACCAGGCGCCCAAAAGAACGTCAGTGAGGGCGTCGTTAAGCGGCAGCACAGTCTCCGCAGAGGAGGCTGCCGGCTGAAGCACCTCTGTCAAGATGTTAGGCTTGACCGTCAAAGTAGGGAGCTGGAGACGTAAGGCCCCAGCAGCCCTACGCAACACCGTACCAAAATTGGCCCCCTCCTCCGTAGCCACGGGAGGAGACAGCATGCCAGTGTCAGGGGAAGTATCCAGACCACTGGCCTCCCTAGACTCTCTGTCCAGTCCTCATCATACTGACAGTTGCGCGTCAGAGGGTCATCAGACCCCTCCCAGTCCAACTGGTCCTCCTCAGGTTCAAAATAAGGAGGAGGAGGGACAGTTGGGACCCAAGGTCCCATTGGCGCCGGAGCCGGCGTCGAGCGACGTCGCTCCGGGTCCATGTCCGGAGCCGGAAGGAACTGGGGGACGACGCCGCCCGGAGCCCAGGGCGGCGTCGAGAACGGCACCGGAGACATCGGCGCCGGCGGAGGTGTCGTGAGGTCGACCGGCGTCGATGGGGGTTGTGGAGCCGGGATCGAGGCCGGGGCCGAAGCCGGAGCCGGGATCGAGGCTGGAGGCACGGGCGACGCCGGGGCCGGAGCCGTTGGCGACGCCGGAGCAACCCCATCAGGGCCCGCGGGGCCCGAAGGCGCACCGGAGGGGCCTGAAGGCCCGAAGAGGCGGGCCATGGCCGACAGGAACTCCTGTACCTTGGCCGGATCCGCCCCGAACCCGGGAAGGGCGGGTATGGCGGGGCGACTCCACAGGCAAGTCCGGGGCCGCGGGGCGGGGACGGTGCCGGGAGGGGCCTCAGCCGAGTCGCGAGACCGGCGAGGCGAAGTCCGAGAGCGACGATGCTTCTTGGACTTCTTGTGCTTAGACTTACCGGACGAAGAAGACTTCGACGCCGACGACCGGTGTGCACTCCGCGAGCGACCCCTGGACCTCTCACGCGACCGGGGCCTCCGTGGAGCCGAATGCCGGGCCTCGAGGAGCTTTCGAGACCGCTCTCGCAAAGCTTTCGGGTTGAGGGCCTGGCATTCGGGACAAGACTCGGTGTCGTGGCCTCGGCCGAGGCAGAAGAGACACTCCCAATGCGGGTCGGTGACGGACATCATCCGCGCACAGGCGCCGCATCGCTTGAAGCCGGGCATCCCTACGACACCTTTAAGTTGGAAAAAACAGTGAAAAAATCACCAAAAAGTATGGTCAAAAATTGACCAGGGCACTGCTCTTCCCGGATCTGCGCTTGCTGGCGCGGAAAGAAGAACTGACGTCAGCGCGCAGGGGCGGCGCCTAAGTACTGCCCGCGACGTCATCCCGGCGATCACGACGCCGACGACGGACGCGGAGCCGCACGACGCCGCCTACCGACGCGAAAGGGTACTGCTACGCAAAACTTTCCGGATCCAGCCTGACGCCTGGGGATATTCTAAGGTAAGGAATCTGTCACTAACGTGTCTCTTTCAGATATATACATATATATATATATACACATATACATATATACATATACACATATATATATATATATATATATATATATTCACTGAAAAAACCATAGGTTTTAGGGACAGTTATAGTTAGTTGGACATTGCACTCGTACAAAACCCGTGAAATTCCCCTGTTATAGTTAGTTCAGCTAACTATAACTCGCGCC
This sequence comes from Calotriton arnoldi, assembly GCA_963921515.1. Lineage (NCBI taxonomy): Eukaryota > Metazoa > Chordata > Amphibia > Caudata > Salamandridae > Calotriton > Calotriton arnoldi. Next base: position 1,743,337 of record CAWUFW010000086.1, read on the forward strand.
CCCGCAATGCACTGCTGATGACGTCACATATTACATCACTCATGACATGGTCAGTGACATCACTGATGACATCTCAAATGACATCACTGATGAAATCACTGATGACATCATCCAGTGACTGTGTGTTTCTGTAAAGTTTAAATATGTTTAATATATATAGGGAAAGGCGTATTGAAGAATGAGTGGGTGTATAAGTGTCTGAATGGATGATTTAGTACGTGAGTGACTGACTCTACAAGTGAGTGATTAAACGTATCTTACTGAATGCATGGGTTAGTGACTAAACTGTGTGAATGTCTGTATCCGTCTGTTTGTTGGTGTGTAAGTGGATGCATGGATTTGCGAATAGCTACATGAGTGTCTATATGGGTTATTGATTGGTTCTCTGAGTATCTGTATGGCTGCCTGAGTGTTTGTGTGGGTGGGGTGTGTGTGACTCTATACATAGATGTGTGAGTGGGTGATTCACTGGGTGCATGATTTCAAGAGTGCATCTGTGATGGACTGCTTGGGTGGGTGAGTGTGTGTATGGGTGTGTTAGTGAGTGAATGTATATCTCAGTGGTACATGTGCGAGTAACTACATATGTAAAAAGCAGTATATATGTGTGTTAGAGTATTTAAATGGCTATAAGTGAGAGTGTGTTATTGTGAGAGTGGCTGTATGGATGCGTGTGTGCTTGTATCAGTTATTGTATAAGAGCGTAAGAATGTGCTAGTATTTGTATGAGTATGTGAGCTGGTGTGTGTATAACTGTATAGGTGAGTAAATGGGTGTGTGATTAATTTTTTGCATGACTGACTAGGTGTGTGAGTACCTCTATGGATGAGTGGCGGTGTGTGAGTATTTATATAGGTGTATGAGTGCATATGATAGTCCTGTACTGAGTGACTGTAAGTATGAGTGACTGTACAGGTGAGTGAGTGGATGTGTGTGTAGACCTAAGAATCAGTGAGTGGGTATGTAGTTTTTGGTGTTGGAGTGTCTATGGTTTTGAGAATGGCAGTCTGTAATTTAGAGTGGGTGTATCAAAAGTTATATTAGGGTGTGAGAAGATGCATGAAATTATCACATGGATGATGTCATCAGTGATGTCATTTGAGATGTCATCAGTGATGTCATCAGTGATGTCACTGACCATGTCATGAGTGATGTAATATGTGACGTCATCAGCAGTGCATTGCGGGGGCGCGAGTTATAGTTAGCTGAACTAACTATAACAGGGGAATTTCACGGGTTTTGTACGAGTGCAATGTCCAACTAACTATAACTGTCCCTAAAACCTATGGTTTTTCAGTGAATTTCAAAGGTTTTTAAATGCTAATTTCTAACTATAACTTGTCTGAAACCTATGGTTTTTTCAGTGAATTTCAAAGGTTTTTTAAATGCTAATTTCTAACTATAACGTTCCTGAAACCTATGGTTTTTTCAGTGAATTTCAAAGGTTTTTAAATGCTAATTTCTAACTATAACGTGCCTGAAACCTATGGTTTTTCAGTGAATTTCAAAGGTTTTTAAATGCTAATTTCTAACTATAACGTGCTTGAAACCTATGATTTTTTAAGTGAATTTCAAAGGTTTTTAAATGCTAGTTTCTAACTATGCCAACAGAGGTAGGACATGTGAAGAAAGAAGAAAAAACCCACAGAAAGAAGCAAAAGATGTGCAGAAAGAACCAACAGAGGAGCAGAAAGAGGCCTTGTTGCAAAATCATCCTGTGCCCACAACTTTTTCAGACGGGTACTGGTGGTAACTGACTCTGACTAACCAGAGCCAGTGCGCGTTTGCACAGTGGTGAAGGGAGGGGGCCTGAGGTGACATGTGTGCAAACGCGCCCCGTGGCGCGTTTTAAGTTGCGGGATTAAGGCCCCTTGAATCCTGAGGGTCCCTGGGGCCCAACTAGCCCCCAGGTACCTACAGTTAGGACCACAGAGCTGAGTTGCAGAGAGGCGTTCCGAGGCCACGCACCTTTTTTCACCTCTCTGCAACGCAACTCTGTTGTGCTTACTGAAGGTACCTGGTGGGCTAGTTGGCCCCCAGGATTCAAAGGAATTAACTCCCCAACTTAAAACGCACCACAGGGCGTGTTTGCGCACATGTCACCTGAGGCCCCGCCCCCTCCTTTCACCACTGTGCAAACGCGCCCCGTGGCGCGTTTTAAGTTGGGGGATTAGGTCACCTTGAATCCTGAGAGTCCCTGGGGCCCAACTAGCCCACCAGGTACTTCCAGTAAGCACCACAGGCCTGCGTTGCAACGCCTGTAACAAATTGTGCAGTTGTGTTTAGGTAGTGAAGAGGGTCGTGCTGGGGGTAGTGTTTTAGGGTTTAGGGTAGTGCAGTGGTGTTTGTGTAGTGTAGGGGGTCATGCTGGGGGTAGATTTAGGGTTTAGGGTAGTGCAGTGGTGTTTGGGTAGTGTAGGGAGTCGTGCTGGGGGAGTGTTTTAGGGTTTAGGGTAGTACAGTGGTGTTTGGGTAGTGTAGGGGGTCGTGCTGGGGTTAGTGTTTTAGGGTTTTAGGGTTTAGGGTAGTGCAGTGGTGTTTGGGTAGTGTAGGGGATACTGCTGGGGGTAGTGTTTTAGGGTTTAGGGTAGTGCAATGGTGTTTGGGTAGTGTAGGGGGTACTGCTGGGGGTAGTGTTTAGGGTTTAGGGTAGTGCAGTGGTGTTTGGGTAGCGTAGGGGGTACTGCTGGGGGTAGTGTTTTATGGTTTAGGGTAGTGCAGTGGTGTTTGGGTAGTGTAGGGGTTCGTGCTGGGGGTAGTTTTTTAGGGTAGTGCAGTGGTGTTTGTGTAGTGTAGGAGGTCGTGTTTTAGGGTTTAGGGTAGTGCAGTGGTCTTTGGGTAGTGTAGGGGTTTGTGCGGGGGGTAGTGTTTTAGGGATTAGGGTAGTGCATTGGTATTTGGGTAGTGTAGGGGGTCATGCAGGGGTAGTGTTTTAGGGTTTAGGGCAGTGCAGTGGTGTTTAGGTAGTGTAGGGGGTCGTGCTGGGGGAGTGTTTTAGGGTTTAGGGCAGTGCAGTGGTGTTCGGGTAGTGTAGGGGGTCGTGCTGGGGGAGTGTTTTAGGGTTTAGGGCAGTGCAGTCGTGTTCGGGTAGTGTAGGGGGTCGTGCTGGGGGAGTATTTTAGGGTTTAGGGTAGTGCAGTGGTGTTCGGGTAGTGTAGGGGGTCATGCTGGGGGTAGTGTTCTAGGGTTTAGGGCAGTGCAGTGGTGTTCGGGCAGTGTAGGGGGTCGTGCTGGGGGTGGTGTTTTAGGGTTTAGGGCAGTGCAGTGGTGTTCGGGCAGTGTAGGGGGTCGTGCTGGGGGTGGTGTTTCAGGGTTTAGGGCAGTGCTGTGATGTTCGGGCAGTGTAGGGGGTCGTGCAGGGGTGGTGTTTCAGGGTTTAGGGCAGTGGTGTTCGGGCAGTGTAGGGGGTCATGCTGGGGGTGGTGTTTCAGGGTTTGGGGCAGAGCAGTGGTGTTCGAGCAGTAAAGGGGGTCATGCTGGGGGTGGTGTTTCAGGGTTTAGGGCAGTGCAGTGGTGTTCGGGCAGTGTAGGGGGCGGTGCAGGGGGTGGTGTTTCAGGGTTTAGGGCAGTGCAGTGGTGTTCGGGCAGTGTAGGGGGTGGTGCAGGGGGTGGTGTTTCAGGGTTTAGGGCAGTGCAGTGGTGTTCGGGAAGTGTAGGGGTGGTGTTTCAGGGTTTAGGGCAGTGCAGTGGTGTTCGGGCAGTGTAGGGGGTCGTGCAGGGGGTGGTGTTTCAGGGTTTAGGGCAGTGCAGTGGTGTTCGGGCAGTGTAGGGGGCGGTGCAGGGGGTGGTGTTTCAGGGTTTAGGGCAGTACAGTGGTGTTCGGGCATTGTAGGGGGTGGTGCTGGGGCTGGTGTTTCAGGGTTTAGGGCAGTGCAGTGGTGTTCAGGCAGTGTAGGGGGTCGTGCTGGGGCTGGTGTTTCAGGGTTTAGGGTAGTGCAGTGGTGTTCGGGCAGTGTAGGGGGTCGTGCTGGGGCTGGTGTTTCAGGGTTTAGGGCAGTGCAGTGGTGTTCGGGCAGTGTAGGGGGTCATGCTGGGGCTGGTGTTTCAGGGTTTAGGGCAGTGCAGTGGTGTTCGGGCAGTGTAGGGGGTCTTGCTGGGGCTGGTGTTTCAGAGTCTAGGGCAATGCAGTGGTGTTCGGGCAGTGTAGGGGGTCTTGCTGGGGCTGGTGTTTCAGGGTTTAGGGCAGTGCAGTCGTGTTCGGGCAGTGTAGGGGGTCGTGCTGGGGGTGGTGTTTCAGGGTTTAGGGCAGTGTAGTGGTGTTCGGGCAGTGTAGGGGGTCGTGCTGGGGCTAGTGTTTCAGGGTTTAGGGCAGAGCAATGGTGCTCAGGCAGTGTAGGGGGTTGTGCTGGGGGTGATGTTTCAGGGTTTAGGCCAGTACAGTGGTGTTAGGGCAGTGTAGGGGGTCGTGCTGGGGGTGGTGTTTCAGGGTTTAGGGCAGTGCAGTTGTGTTCCGGCAGTGTAGGGGGTCGTGCAGGGGGTGGTGTTTCAGGGTTTAGTGCAGTGGTGTTCGGGCAGTGTAGGGGGTCGTGCTGGGGTGGTGTTTCAGGGTTTAGGGCAGTGCAGTGGTGTTCGGGCAGTGTAGGGTGTCGTGCTGAGGGGTGGTGTTTCAGGGTTTAGGGCAGTGCAGTAGTGTTTGGGCAGTGTAGGGGGTCGTGCAGGGGTGGTGTTTCAGGGTTTAGGGCAGTGCAGTGGTGTTCGGCCAGTGTAGGTAGTCTTGCTGGGGGTGGTGTTTCAGGGTTTAGGGCAGTGCAGTAGTTTTCGGGCAGTGTAGGCGGTCGTGCTGGGGCTGGTGTTTCAGGGTTTAGGGCAGTGCAGTGGTGTTCGGGCAGTGTACGGGGTTGTGCTGGGGCTGGTGTTTCAGGGTTTAGGGCAGTGCAGTGGTGTGCGGGCAGTGTACGGGGTTGTGCTGGGGCTGGTGTTTCAGGGTTTAGGGCAGTGCAGTGGTGTTCGGGCAGTGTAGGGGGTCGTGCTGGGGGTGGTGTTTCAGGGTTTAGGGCAGTGCAGTGGTGTTCGGGCAGTGTAGGGGGTCGTGCTGGGGCTGGTGTTTCAGGGTTTAGGGCAGTGCAGTGGTGTTCGGGCAGTGTAGGGGCGGTGCAGGGGGTGGTGTTTCAGGGTTTAGGGCAGTACAGTGGTGTTCGGGCATTGTAGGGGGTGGTGCTGGGGCTGGTGTTTCAGGGTTTAGGGCAGTGCAGTGGTGTCCAGGCAGTGTAGGGGGTCGTGCTGGGGCTGGTGTTTCAGGGTTTAGGGTAGTGCAGTGGTGTTCGGGCAGTGTAGGGGGTCGTGCTGGGGCTGGTGTTTCAGGGTTTAGGGCAGTGCAGTGGTGTTCGGGCAGTGTAGGGGGTCATGCTGGGGCTGGTGTTTCAGGGTTTAGGGCAGTGCAGTGGTGTTCGGGCAGTGTAGGGGGTCTTGCTGGGGCTGGTGTTTCAGAGTCTAGGGCAATGCAGTGGTGTTCGGGCAGTGTAGGGGGTCTTGCTGGGGCTGGTGTTTCAGGGTTTAGGGCAGTGCAGTCGTGTTCGGGCAGTGTAGGGGGTCGTGCTGGGGGTGGTGTTTCAGGGTTTAGGGCAGTGTAGTGGTGTTCGGGCAGTGTAGGGGGTCGTGCTGGGGCTAGTGTTTCAGGGTTTAGGGCAGAGCAATGGTGCTCAGGCAGTGTAGGGGGTTGTGCTGGGGGTGATGTTTCAGGGTTTAGGCCAGTACAGTGGTGTTAGGGCAGTGTAGGGGGTCGTGCTGGGGGTGGTGTTTCAGGGTTTAGGGCAGTGCAGTGGTGTTCCGGCAGTGTAGGGGGTCGTGCAGGGGGTGGTGTTTCAGGGTTTAGTGCAGTGGTGTTCGGGCAGTGTAGGGGGTCGTGCTGGGGTGGTGTTTCAGGGTTTAGGGCAGTGCAGTGGTGTTCGGGCAGTGTAGGGTGTCGTGCTGAGGGGTGGTGTTTCAGGGTTTAGGGCAGTGCAGTAGTGTTTGGGCAGTGTAGGGGGTCGTGCAGGGGGTGGTGTTTCAGGGTTTAGGGCAGTGCAGTGGTGTTCGGCCAGTGTAGGTAGTCTTGCTGGGGGTGGTGTTTCAGGGTTTAGGGCAGTGCAGTAGTTTTCGGGCAGTGTAGGCGGTCGTGCTGGGGCTGGTGTTTCAGGGTTTAGGGCAGTGCAGTGGTGTTCGGGCAGTGTACGGGGTTGTGCTGGGGCTGGTGTTTCAGGGTTTAGGGCAGTGCAGTGGTGTGCGGGCAGTGTACGGGGGTTGTGCTGGGGCTGGTGTTTCAGGGTTTAGGGCAGTGCAGTGGTGTTCGGGCAGTGTAGGGGGTCGTGCTGGGGGTGGTGTTTCAGGGTTTAGGGCAGTGCAGTGGTGTTCGGGCAGTGTAGGGGGTCGTGCTGGGGCTGGTGTTTCAGGGTTTAGGGCAGTGCAGTGGTGTTCGGGCAGTGTAGGGGGTCGTGCTGGGGGTGGTGTTTCAGGGTTTAGGGCAGTGCAGTGGTGTTTGGGCAGTGTAGGGGGTCTTGCTGGGGGTGGTGTTTCAGGGTTTAGGGCAGTGGTGTTCGGGCAGTGTAGGGGGTCTTGCTGGGGGTGATGTTTCAGGGTTTAGGGCAGTGCAGTGGTGTTCGGGCAGTGTAGGGGGTCTTGCTGGGGGTAGAGTTTCAGGGTTTAGGGCGGTGCAGTGGTGTTCGTGCAGTGTAGGGGGTCGTGCTGGGGGTGGTGTTTCAGGGTTTAGGGCAGTGCAGTAGTGTTCGGGCAGTGTAGGGGGTCGTGCAGGGGGTGGTGTTTCAGGGTTTAGGGCAGTGCAGTGGTGTTCTGGCAGTGTAGGGGGTCATGCTGGGGGTGGGGTTTCAGGGTTTAGGGCAGTACAGTGGTGTTCGGGCAGTGTAGGGGGTCGTGCAGGGGGTGGTGTTTCAGGGTTTAGGGCAGTGCAGTGGTGTTCGGGCAGTGTAGGGGGTCGTGCTGGGGCTGGTGTTTCAGGGTTTAGGGCAGTGCAGTGGTGTTCGGGCAGTGTAGGGGGTCTTGCTGGGGGTGATGTTTCAGGGTTTAGGGCAGTGCAGTGGTGTTCGAGCAGTGTAGGGGGTCTTGCTGGGGGTAGTGTTTCAGGGTTTAGGGCAGTGCAGTGGTGTTCGTGCAGTATAGGGGGTCGTGCTGGGGATGGTGTTTCTGGGTTTAGGGCAGTGCAGTAGTGTTCGAGCAGTGTAGGGGGTTGTGCAGGGGTGGTGTTTCAGGGTTTAGGGCAGTGCAGTGGTGTTCGGGCAGTGTAGGGGGTCGCGCTGGGGGTGGTGTTTCAGGGTTTAGGGCAGTGCAGTGGTGTTCGGCCAGTGTATGGGGTCATGCACGGGGTGGTGTTTCAGGGTTTAGGGCAGTGCAGTGGTGTTCGGGCAGTGTAGGGTGTTGTGCTGGGGCTGGTGTTTCAGGGTTCAGGGCGGTGCAGTGGTGTTCAGGCAGTGTAGGGGGTCGTGCTGAGGCTGGTGTTTCACGGTTGAGGGCAGTGCAGTGGTGTTCGGGCAGTGTAGGGGGTCGTGCTGGGGCTGGTGTTTCAGGGTTTAGGGCAGTGCAGTGGTGTTCGGGCAGTGTAGGGGGTCGTGCTGGGGGTGGTGTTTCAGGGTTTAGGGCAGTGCAGTGGTGTTCGGGCAGTGTAGGGGGTCGTGCTGGGGCTGGTGTTTCAGGGTTTAGGGCAGTGCAGTGGTGTTCGGGCAGTGTAGGGGGTCGTGCTGGGGCTGGTGTTTCAGGGTTTTGGGCAGAGCAGTGGTGTTCGGGCAGTGTAGGGGGTCGTGCTGGGGGTGGTGTTTCAGGGTTTAGGGCAGTGCAGTGGTGTTCGGGCAGTGTAGGGGGTCTTGCTGGGGGTGGTGTTTCAGGGTTTAGGGCAGTGCAGTGGTGTTCGGGCAGTGTAGGGGGTCTTGCTGGGGGTGGTGTTTCAGGGTTTAGGGGCAGTGGTGTTCGGGCAGTGTAGGGGGTCTTGCTGGGGGTGATGTTTCAGGGTTTAGGGCAGTGCAGTGGTGTTCGGGCAGTGTAGGGGGTCTTGCTGGGGGTAGTGTTTCAGGGTTTAGGGCAGTGCAGTGGTGTTCGTGCAGTGTAGGGGGTCGTGCTGGGGGTGGTGTTTCAGGGTTTAGGGCAGTGCAGTAGTGTTCGGGCAGTGTAGGGGGTCGTGCAGGGGTGGTGTTTCAGGGTTTAGGGCAGTGCAGTGGTGTTCTGGCAGTGTAGGGGGTCATGCTGGGGGTGGTGTTTCAGGGTTTAGGGCAGTACAGTGGTGTTCGGGCAGTGTAGGGGGTCGTGCAGGGGGTGGTCAGGGTTTAGGGCAGTGCAGTGGTGTTCGGGCAGTGTAGGGGGTCGTGCTGGGGCTGGTGTTTCAGGGTTTAGGGCAGTGCAGTGGTGTTCGGGCAGTGTAGGGGGTCTTGCTGGCGGTGATGTTTCAGGGTTTAGGGCAGTGCAGTGGTGTTCGAGCAGTGTAGGGGGTCTTGCTGGGGGTAGTGTTTCAGGGTTTAGGGCAGTGCAGTGGTGTTCGTGCAGTATAGGGGGTCGTGCTGGGGATGGTGTTTCTGGGTTTAGGGCAGTGCAGTAGTGTTCGAGCAGTGTAGGGGGTTGTGCAGGGGGTGGTGTTTCAGGGTTTAGGGCAGTGCAGTGGTGTTCGGGCAGTGTAGGGGATCGCGCTGGGGGTGGTGTTTCAGGGTTTAGGGCAGTGCAGTGGTGTTCGGCCAGTGTATGGGGTCATGCACAGGGTGGTGTTTCAGGGTTTAGGGCAGTGCAGTGGTGTTCGGGCAGTGTAGGGTGTTGTGCTGGGGCTGGTGTTTCAGGGTTCAGGGCGGTGCAGTGGTGTTCAGGCAGTGTAGGGGGTCGTGCTGAGGCTGGTGTTTCACGGTTGAGGGCAGTGCAGTGGTGTTCGGGCAGTGTAGGGGGTCGTGCTGGGGCTGGTGTTTCAGGGTTTAGGGCAGTGCATTGGTGCTCGGGCAGTGTAGGGGGTCGTGCTGGGGGTGATGTTTCAGGGTTTAGGGTAGTGCAGTGGTGTTCGGGCAGTGTAGGGGGTCGTGCAGGGGCTGGTGTTTCAAGGTTTAGGGCAGTGCAGTGGTGTTCGGGCAGTGTAGGGGGTCGTGCTGGGGCTGGTGTTTCAGGGTTTTGGGCAGAGCAGTGGTGTTCGGGCAGTGTAGGGGGTCATGCTGGGGGTAGTGTTTCAGGGTTTAGGGCAGTGCAGTGGTGTTCGGGCAGTGTAGGGGGTCGTGCTGGGGGTGGTGTTTCAGGGTTTAGGTCAGTGGTGTTCGAGCAGTGTAGGGGGTCTTGCTGGGGGTGATGTTTCAGGGTTTAGGGCAGTGCAGTGGTGTTCGGGCAGTGTAGGGGGTCTTGCTGGGGGTAGTGTTTCAGGGTTTAGGGCAGTGCAGTGGTGTTCGGGCAGTGTAGGGGGTCATGCTGGGGGTGGTGTTTCAGGGTTTAGGGCAGTGCAGTGGTGTTCGGGCAGTGTAGGGGGTCGTGAAGGGGGTGGTGTTTCAGGGTTTAGGGCAGTGCAGTGGTGTTCGGGCAGTGTAGGGGGTCGTGCTAGGGGTGGTGTTTCAGGGTTTAGGGCAGTGCAGTGGTGTTCGGGCAGTGTAGGGGGTCATGCAGGGGCTGGTGTTTCAGGGTTTAGGGCAGTGCAGTGGTGTTTGGGCAGTGTAGGGGGTCGTGCTGGGGGTAGTGTTTTAGGGTTTAGCGTAGTGCAGTGGTGCTTGTGTAGTGTAGGGGGTCGTGCTGGGGGTAGTGTTTTAGGGTTTAGGGTAGTGCAGTGGTGTTTGTGTAGTGTAGGGGGTCCTGTTTTAGGGTAGTGCAGTGGTGTTTGGGTAGTGTAGGGGATCGTGCTGGGGGTAGTGTTTTAGGATTTAGGTTAGTGCAGTGGTGTTTGGGTAGTGTAGGGGGTCGTGCTGGGGTAATGTTTTAGGGTTTAGGGTAGTGCAGTGGTGTTTGTGTAGTGTAGGGGTCGTGCTGGGAGTAGTGTTTTAGGGTTTAGGGTAGTGCAGTGGTGCTTGTGTAGTGTAGGGGGTCGTGCTGGGGGTAGTGTTTTAGGGTTTAAGGTAGTGCAGTGGTGTTTTTGTAGTGTAGGGGGGTCATGTTTTAAGATGCAATGCTCCAATACCTGACCAGTCTGCACTACATAAAACTGCAAAAAAACTAAAAATAAAAAGTGTTTTGCACACTTTTGTCATTGGGCTATATGTGGGCTACATCTGGGTAATATTTGTGCTACATTTGGGCTCTTTTTTCACTGGTGGCCATCTTGGAAGACTTCTTTGTTATGAAGTTTCCTAATTTCTTCATTTACTGCAGTCTCCTCAGTAGGAAATGCTTTCAGTTTTTACTTTGATTCCATCAAGAAGGCATTCAGATGTGTCTCACATCTGCCATAAATTCAGAATGTTAGCACTCTAGTTGCTCATTAGATCACTGGAGTAAAGCTACTGCTCACCAGGGAGTTAACTGGTAGTCTGCTGCTGGTATTGAAAGTGATTGTTTCAGTCTGCATGTCAGAATTTTCTAATGAAATAGAAGAGGATTTGAGATCTCACTTAAAACATGCCCTAATTTTTCTTTCTGCAGCACTAACCATAATTTCTATTTTCAAAAAAACCCCTCATTTTGTTCCTTTTTAAATTAAATGTTTTAAGTGTTACCGGTTTATTCCAATCAAGATGGCTTCAGGTGTGCCATACTTTTGTCATAAGTAAGGCTGTTAGCGCTCTAGTTGTTCTTTAGAACACTCTGGGAAGCTGCAGTAGAACACAAAGGCATCAACTGGCAGGCTGCTCCTGTTGAAATATAACAGGAAGATATTTGAGATCACACTTGAAATATGTCTTAATTTTTCTTTCTACAGCACTAACCATAATTTCTATGACAAAATGAACCCCATCATTTTGTTCCTTTTTAAATTAAATGTTTTAAGTGTTACCAGTTTATTCCAATCAAGATGGCTTCAGGTGTGCCATACTTTTGTCATAAGTAAGGCTGTTAGCACTCTAGTTGTTCTTTAGAACACTCTGGGAAGCTGCAGTAGAACACAAAGGCATCAACTGGCAGGCTGCTCCTGTTGAAATATAACAGGAAGATATTTGAGATCACACTTGAAACATGTCCTAATTTTTCTTTCTACAGCACTAACCATAATTTCTATGACAAAATGAACCCCATCATTTTGTTCCTTTTTAAATTAAATTGTTTAAGTGTTACCAGTTTATTCCAATCAAGATGGCTTCAGGTGTGCCATACTTTTGTCATAAGTAAGGCTGTTAGCACTCTAGTTGTTCTTTAGAACACTCTGGGAAGCTGCAGTAGAACACAAAGGAATCAACTGACAGTCTCTGCCCTTGTTGGATGTACATGTTTTACTGAGAATGTCAGACTTCATTCTCACATGAGTGAGAAAGATAATGTGAATTTACAGAAAATATGCTCTCATTTTAGCTTCTGGAGCACCTTCCAAACCTACATGGGACAAGCATGAGAAAATAGTGTTCTCTCAAACATGATTCATGATATCCCAGCAGAAGGTTTTTCACATGGTAAAATCACCTTAGAATACACCACAATTCCTAAAATTAGTATGGTACCATCAACAAATAAATTCTAATGTAACTAAAGCCTGTTATCACCCTTTATAGTTCTCCTTTTGGTGACCCTCAAAATCTTCTATTCACTACAATGCATTTCAATGAGGTACTATCATTTATATTGGTCCCAAGATGGCTGCCAGCAATTCCAGGATGAAGTGCTGACAGCCAATCAGATCTCATGATGACATGTGTGGTTAGGCTCCGCCCAGATATATATGTGACTTTACTTTTGATTTTCTCAGGAACTACTGAACGGATTTACACCATTTAAGCAAAAGGCACGACACTGAACCAAGGGCTACCTCTTTGCCAAATTTGGTGTAATTCCGTTCAGCAGTTCGGGCTGTAGCTGCGACTAAAGGTTCCTATGGAAAAATGAATGGGGAAAACGCGTTTTGGGACCCCCCTTTTTCTCGGCCCCCGCTTGACGTATCACCCCGAGACTTTCAGGATAGGAGCGGACCAGAGCGCCCCAACAAGTTGGAAACTTTCGCGAAGATTCGTCAACCGGCGCCAACGTTATTTCAAATAGAATGTCGCGGATTTCCTATGGATAATAGGTTTTAACTATAACTATCTACTGGCGACCGCCAGTAGATAATATATATACACATATACATATTTATATATATATATATATATACACACACATATATATATATACACACACATATATATATATATACCTAATTTGCGAGTGATCATAATCCCCTCATCGTCTCCCTCAATTTAAAGTCCCCGGCGGGGGAGGGCGATGGACGTCTGATTCATTACCACCCAAATAAAGGAGTCAGATTAAATTGGGGCAAGATCAATACCCCCAAATTTGAGGAAGATATCATCAAAGGAAATTGCCACTCAATAATGGGGTGTCTGCAGTTAGACTCTTCCCAAGGGACGTTGTCCGGGAGTTCGGGTCACTGTGCTCCGAGGTAGCCAAGTGGCTGACTAGGAGCGTCCAATATAGGGAACCCCAGGAGGCCCGGTGGCTTAACTCCGAATGTTCCAGGGCCCATAAGGAACTAAAAAGGGCCCTCCACGCTACTCCCCGCTCTAGTTAATGCTGCAAGGTACAAATATAAAATTGCAATTGAGGATAGAAAAGCAGAATTGAGAAGCTCAGCATGGGAAGATCTGGAGAAAGCAGGAGCCCTAAAAGATACCAAAAAGATGTGGGAAATTATCAACCGCCCTTTATTCACTGAAGAAGTGAGGCGTATGGACTCACTGATCCTGGGGGATGCTTGGGTAGCTCACTTTACTGGCATTTTTAACCCGCAGTATAAGAGGGTAGAGGAGTTCACAAGGGATCTGCCCGTAGATTTATCTGCAGCCACCCAACTTAGTTTATCCATCACAGTATCTGAGGTTGAGGAGGCGTTAGCTCAGGGGATCCGTCTGAAAGCACCAGGCCCAGATGGGGTGCCCCTTGACCTCTTTAAAAGCAATCCTAACTTGTGGGCACCATTGTTGGCGAACGTCTTTAAGGCAGTTATCATTGGACCCATGCCTGTGTCCTGGAAGGAGGCATTAGTGGTCCCTGTTTTTAAAAAGGGTAATAGAAGTGACCCGGCATGCTATAGGCCAATTTCGCTTATTGATGCCACAGCTAAGGTGCTAGGCAGAGTCCTCCTTGCCCGTTTGGAGGCCTGGGCAACCACCACAGGGGTCATATCTAAAACACAATATGGCTTCAGGAGGGGGCTGGGCATGACTGAGCAATGCCTTAATCTGTCCTTAATTATTAACAAATACGTGAAGGCCAGGAAGGGTTCTATCCACCTGGCATTCATGGATTTGTCCAGTGCCTTCAACACCGTCAATCAGGACAAATTGTGGGCTATGATGGAAAGCATGGGTGTAGAAGAAGCACTGGTATCCCTCCTCCGCAGGTTACATTTTAATACCACAGTCGCCATAAGATACGGCACCCAAGGGGAAAAAACTGATCTGATAACCTCAACAGAGGGTGTCCGAAAAGGGTGTATTTTAGCCCCTTTCCTGTTCTTGATATACACAAATGGTTTGGAGGCCTCTTTATTAAGTAGGGAGCTTGATTTTCCTAAAATTGGCAGCAAATCCGTTGCTTTATTATCTTACGCAGACGATACAGTGTTAATGGCAGCGGCCGCTAATAGCCTTCAGAAATCCTTCGATATTTTTATTGATTTTATGTCCTCACTCGACCTAAAAGTCAATTTTATCAAATCATATATCATGGTATGTGGCCCTAAGACCACAAAAACCAAGAACTTTGTTGTACGGGACAAGAGAATAGAAAAGGTAGACAACGTCCCGTACCTGGGGAATTTATTTAATAACAAGTTGAATTGGGACCCACTTGTCACAGCAAGAGCCCATCATACAAACAGGGCCGTGGATGGGCTATTTCGCTTTGCATGTAAATTAGGACACAAACCTGTGAGGGAACTAATTATCCTATATAAAGCCAAATGCCTCTCGATTGAAACGTATGGGGAAGGGGTGTGGGGACATCATGAAAGCCGTCAGCTACAAACATTGGAAAACAAAGTCACCAAAAGGTTATTGATGACCCTGAATAGTGCCCCCACCCATCTGTATCACAAGGAACTGGGACTAGAGTTCATAGAGGATCGCATAGCAAGCGCCCTTTCGTTTTTATGGGCAAAAATTTGCCTGGCTGAAGAACTAATGTTTTCACGAGAAGTAATTATAGACTGCCAAAACTTGGCCAATGCCCTAAAAATACCATGGCTCCGCTTCTTGAGGGACAAATATCATGAAATAGGATTGGGCCACTTTTATGACAACCCTGAAAGTATCCCACCGAAAGCTAAAGCCATTATCAAAGTGGCGTTTTACTCCAGTGCCAACACGCGCTATCTAGAACAAGATGAGATGGGCCTACCATGGATATCCCCTGTCCCATTGCAATATTATCTGACTTTTACTACTGATCTGCAGACTAGATTTTATTTAACCAGATTCTGTTTACGCACTGTGCACTTTTTGTTGGCATTTCCACATCAAAGAGGGTGGGATGACAAGCTCATACCTTGTCCGTATGACAACTCCACAAGCCAAAGCACTATCACTTTATTCTATTCTGCACCTTATAGAAAACGGCGAGGAGTAAATTCTTAGTCCCATTATTAAGGAAAATCCGCCCCTGCACATACATTGATGGTTTTAACTTCCTGCACACATTGGCTACCCCTGATATCTGCACTGCGGTAGCCAATTACAAAGAAGTGTCTATGGCTATTAGAAAACGCTATGAGTAAAAGCTCCCGTACAACAAATGGTTTTATTTCATACTGTCTTAAACCGTTCACTGTAGATTTAGAATCTTATGCCTTGGGAATTTTATATACTGTGTAATACCATGCTGCTTCAATTCAATTACTGTATGTAAATAATTTTATGTTTCCGGATTTTTATGAATTGTCTTTTTAACCTATTGATTATAATTGTTATATATATTGTGTTAATTTTACATTAAACTTTAATGGTTCTTTGAACCGAAATAAAGTTATTCTTGACTTGACTTGAGAGATATATATATATATATATGTCAAAAGAATACCCTTGCAGGCATAAAGTGACGCATAAGTTATGCAAAAAAGAAGAAGAGAACTCTGGGTAGTTCCCAATTTATGTGGAAGGCAGCTTCTGTATAGAGCACCCTCAACACCAGCAACACTAGATTTGCTCACCTCAAATGTCTGCTTTTCTATCAAAGTTTTTAAGCATGGGATTGGCACAGTGCTATCCACGTCGAGATAGAAAGGGACAAAGTCTTTTGCCATTTCTACAGCAAAGTCTTTAAGCATAGGAATAGCACAGCGCTATCCATGCCGAGCTGTTAAATGACAAAAGCCATTTACCACTCCAGGCACAGTATTACAGCTTTGGACTGGCAAAATACCATCCACGCCAACCTGAAATGAATAAAAGCAGCCCCTGACACTTGTTTCGCTGTCATTACAGCTCTTCAGAGAGGTTTAGCTTTGTCCAGACACAAGGGAGCACCCAGTATAAGTCAGAAGAATACCCTTGCAGGCATAGAGTGACGCATAAATTATGCAAAAAAGAAGAAGAGAACTCTGGGTTGTTCCCAATTTAGGTGGAAGGCAGCTTCTGAATAGAGCACCCTCAACACCAGCGACACACTAGATTTGCTCACCTCAAATGTCTGCTTTTCTATCAAAGTTTTTAAGCATAGGATTAGCACAGTGCTATCCACGCCGAGATAGAAAGGGACAAAGTCTTTTGCCATTTCTACAGCAAAGTCGTTAAGCATAGGAATAGCACAGTGCTATCCATGCCGAGCTGTTAAATGACAAAAGCCATTTACCACTCCAGGCACAGTATTACAGCTTTGGAATGGCAAAATACCATCCAAGCCAACCTGAAATGAATAAAAGCAAAATAAAGACTTTGCTGTAAAAATGGCAAAAGGCTTTGTCCCTTTTATCTATAAAGTGTGCTAATGACTCAATACAGTACCCTTATATAGGCCTCTTTATCTTGAGGGTGCATGCAGTCTCTTGTAGTTGTTCTTGTTTATTCATGTTTCAGCACTGCAGCGCTATCTCTCTTCTGAATTCTATTGACATAAAATCCCCCTCTTAATTAATTTCCTGGGATGAGGACTCCTGTTGGTTTGGTGTGGTATTTGAAAACATGCTTCCTTCTTTGACTGCGATAGCAGATAAGACAATATTGAACAAGGTCAGACTCCACCGGAACTCTCTGACCATTTCTGAAGATGGGATAATCTGGTTAGGTGTTATAGCATAAGTTATTCCAGTTTTCCTGGAAAAGAGGGCACTCCTCTGGGGCTTCCGTCTGTGAGATTCAAATTGAAACACAATCCCTGCTGGCCATTGGAATTTATAAAAATATATATATATAACAAAATCCTTTTTCACAAAAGGGAGAGGCGCACTCACAAATCAGCAATTTCATCAATTTATTTCCAAAACGGTTAGGTGTTATAGCATAAATTATTCCAGTTTTCCTGGAAAAGAGGGCACTCCTTTGGGGCTTCCCTCTGTGAGATTCAAATTGAAACACAATCCCTGCTGGCCATTGGAATTTATAAATATATATATATATTCCTCCTTTTCAGGGTCCGTCGAGGTACCAGTCAAGCCTAATACTTCATAAAAAGATTGTAGGAAAGTGTCTCCTTTTGATATGGTCACCCCCACCTTTTGCCCTAGTACTGATGCTTTTCGACTGAAAGTGCACAGGGTCCATGCTAACCAGGCCCCAGATCCAATGTTCTTTACCTAAAACAAGGTACATATTTAATTGTTAACAAACTGGCAAGGGCTTTAGCACACATGTAAGTCTCTAGTAAATGATACTCCTGGTACCTAGGGCATGGGTACTAAATAGGGTCCCTAAGGCAAGCAGCATGTATTGTGCCACCCTAAGGGACCCACCACCAAACTCATGCCGTCTGCCATTGCGGGCTGCATGAAATGGAGTAAACCATTTTGAAAACACACTATGGCACACTCCCTGTGTTCCATGCCCATACACACTGCATATACTATATTTAAGTCACCCCTACAGCATGCCTTAGAGCCCTAAGGCAGGGTGCATTATATTATATGCGAGGACAAATCTGCACGAGCAGATATGCCCCTGTGATGTTTGGTTCCACTGCCACAACACTGCAAGTATTCAGGAAGCCATCTTATGTATATGCACTGGACACTGGTCATTACGAGTTACCCAGCTACATATTGGTTTCACTGAAAATAATGGTGTGTGGTATCAAACGCTTCATCTTGACAAATCCATACTGATGCCAGTAACGAATTTGTCCTGCCATGCACCCAGAGGGCCCCTTAGAGTGCCGCCTGAATCCTATTAGTCTCTTAGTGTGCTGGCTGACTGGTATCGTCTAGCATGCTACCACAGACAAGTTTCTGACCCCCTGTAGGTGAGAGCCATGCTCTCTGAAGTCAGAAACAATGTCTGCTTTGGAGGAAGGTGTTCACACCTCCTCCAGCAGCATGGCTAGTGTTTTAGCATACCAAGGCCAGAGGCTTCAGTGCCTCTACTGCCTTTGATATGCGACCCTGGGTTCCCTCAGACCTGGGAGATGACACTCCCTGCCCTGAGGCCCATTTGGCACCATGGCTGGTGGGAAAATTAGATACTCAGAAGGCGTGTTTACTCTCAGGCTAGTCACCCCCCTAAGGTGAGCTTCCTGAAGTGAACAACGAAAGAAGGGTTTCACCATCTTGTTTTTAGTGGAACTAGGAACTCAGGGTCAGGTTTATGCCCACTCTACACAGAAAGTGGTCATATAGGGGGTGTAGGCACCCCAGGGGTAGGTAGACCATTGGCATCTACCTTACACTTCCTTTAACGCTCCTAAATTCAGTATTTAGGTAGTCCCCTGACACCAGGAACTCAGATTCATCTACTGGAAACAGAAGAAGGACCAAGAAAAGCCAAAAACGCAAGAACTGTGGACCAGACCTGGATTTGGAGTAAAACCCTGCCTGCCTGCTGCTGTACTGACAATTGCAATGATCCGATTTGTCCAGTAGCTGTGCATCCTCCTAAAGCCTTGGAGGGCTGCCAGCAATTCGCCAACCAGTCAGCAACTCCCTTGAAGTGGAGGAACCACTTCCCTGCAGTCTGCAGGCTCCGGCTGCATTTCCCTGGTACACCGTTCTGTTGACCACCGGGTCTGCCGAGGAAGCAGCAAACCAGAAGAAAGACTTGGTGGCTTCCAGTGGTCAGCCCCTTTTCCCCTGCGAGTTTCTAGCCGAAAGACCCTCCAAGAGCCCCCCAACACCATTAGCCTGGGTACTGGAGCCATTGCAGCAGTCAACCCTGCCAAGACCGACCTACTGATGAGGAACGTCAGCATCACCAATTCGAGCCCTGAGAGTGGCCCTGCTGTACTGTTTGCCCCATTCACCAGGTCGACCCAAAGAAGTGAGAGCCTCCAACGCAAGCGACCCGCCGGACAAAACACCTCTGCACCCGAGCCCCACAGCCCGAGTCCGAGCCAACCAACGGAGCCCCCTTGCGCCAGAAACCCTCAAGAACCAAGCCCCCCTTTGGTTCTGCCAGGCTTGTCCCCAAGTCCTCACTTGCAGCCTTTTTCTGTGACAGGTTTCTCCACAGACTTTAACGGACAGCATTCGAGATTACCATCGCGACCAACACCTCTGCATTCATACACACCAGGGCAGGTAAATCTGAACTGCTGGTGGTTTTTAGGACCTTGGTGCCTAAGCACCTTTACTCCAGAAGAGTGACCCTGAGAATCGTAAGTGTGCCTATGCAGTGAATGTTTCTCCCATAGGATAACATTGCCGTGTTCAAGGCTCATGCCTTAAATCTGACAGCTGTGATTTTCTAAAGTTTTACATGTAAAAATCTATTATGTCTAAAGTACTTACCTGATTCCAATGATCTTGATGTCTAAAATGATATAAAAATCTGTATTATTTTTCTAAATTGGTCTTGAGTTTCTTCTTGAGTGTGTGTCTCATTTATTGACTCTGTGTGTACAACAAATACTTAACACTACCCTCTGATAAGCCTAAACTGCTCGCTCACACTACCACAAAGACAGCATTTAGGATTATTAATTTAAGCCCGGTAAACCAATAAAGGTCGTCTGGACTTTTTGTATAGTGTAGCTCATTTTGGTGCACTACATAGAAAGCCAGCTTCCTACAAAGATTGCTCTATCAAATTTTGCTCCGGGAGTCCTCAGCCTTCACCACTGGATAGGTCAGCAAAACCTGTGTGAAAGGGGAATAGCTCCTGCAAGGTTGTTTTCTCTCCTGTCACTTCCACACCTGTCTTCCATGACACTATCCTTGTGCCTGAGTAGCAGTGCTTAATTTGAGTCGGTGGTTTCCGGTGCTCAGCACTTAATTGGTTTCCGGGGCTTGGCACCCGCACTTAATTGGCAAAACCGCACTTATGACAGTCTGCCACATGGTGGCGCTATTCGTCTAATTTTGAGATGAGCAGAACAACGGTTGATTATGACTACAATATACATTAAAAATTACCAATAGCTGCCTCCCCAGCCATTCCTTAAGCTTTGGGGACCTGACATAATCTGAACTATCGCACTTGCAGGTGAGAGAGATAGTTAGTAGTTGTTTTGGCAGCGATGTCAGGGGTGATGGGTGGTGCAAGCTGCAGCGGCCGCCTGATCAATCAATCAATCAATCAATCAGGGGTTTGTTAAAGCGCGACTACTCACCCGTAAGGGTCTCAAGGCGCTAGGGGTGCAGGTTCCATTCCATCAAGGAGGGGGTCTGTCGAAGAGCCAGGTTTTGAGACTTCTTGCAAAGATGGGGAGCGATGTTGTCTGTCTGAGGTGGAGCGGAAGGGCGTTCCATGCTTTGGCCGTGAGGAAGAAGAAGGAGCGGCCGCCCGATCTGGTCTTTCTGATGCGGGGGACCACGGCGTAGGAGAGCTGGGCTGATCGTAGGGTCCTTTGGGGTGCGTGGAATTTGAGTCGGCTGTTCAGGTATGCTGGTCCGGTGCCGTGGAGGGCCTTGTGTGCATGGGTGAGCATCTTGAAGGTGATTCTCGCCTCGACGGGGAGGCTTTGGAGTGTGCGCAGGTGCTGGGAGATGTGGCAGTGTTTTGGCAGGTTGAGGACCAGTCTTGCGGCGGCGTTCTGGATGTTCTGTAGCTTGCGGGTGAGGTTTTTGTTTATTCCGGCGTAGAGTGCGTTGCCATAGTCGAGTCTGCTGGTGACCAGGGCGTGAGTGACGGTCTTTCGGTGTTCGAGGGGATCCATTTGAAGGTCTTACGAAGGAGGCGGAGGGTGTGGGAGCAGGAAGACGAGACAGAGTTGATCAGGTGGTCCATTTTGAGCTCGGAGTCCAGGATGATTCCCAGGTTGCGTGCGTTGTCTGTGGGGGTTGGCGGGTTTCCGAGGGCGGGGGCCACCAGGTGTCGCTCCAGGCGTCGGGGTTTGGGCCCATGATGAGTACTTCTGTTTTGTTGGTGTTTAGTTGTAGGCAGCTGTTTTTCATCCATTTGGCGACGGCTTCCATGCCTTCTCGAAAGTTGCGTCTGGCAGTGTTGGGCTCGTTGGATAGGGAGAGGATGAGCTGGGTGTCGTCTGCGTATGACACGATGTTGAGTCCGTAGGTTCTGACGATGGGGGCAAGTGGAGCCATGTAGACGTTGAAGAGCGTCGGGCTGAGAGAAGAGCCCTGGGGGACTCAGCAGGTGGTAGGTGTGGGGTCCGAGAGGAAAGGGGGGAGTCTGACCCGCTGCGTCCTGCCGGAGAGGAAGGAGCGGATCCAGTCGAGGGCCTTGTCCTGGATTCCTGCGTCGTAGAGTCTGCGTATTAGGGTGCGGTGGGAGACTGTGTCGAACGCCGCTGATAGGTCGAGGAGGATGAGGGCTACTGTTTCTCCTTTGTCCAGTAGGGTGCGGATGTCGTCTGTTGCGGCGAGGAGGGCGGTTTCCGTACTGTAGTTGTTTCTGAAGCCGGATTGGGAGGAGTCGAGGATGTTGTGTTCTTCAATGAATGTGGCGAGTTGGCTGTTGATGGCTTTCTCGATGACTTTCGCTGGGAACGGGAGCAGGGAGATGGGTCTGTAGTTTTTGAGGTCGGTGGGGTCCGCTGAGGGTTTCTTTAGGAGGGGGTTGACCTCGGCGTGTTTCCAGTCGTCGGGGAACAAGGCGGTCGCCAGGGAGCGGTTGATGGTGTGGCGGAGCATGGGTGCGATGGTGTCGGTGGCACTGTTGAAGATGTGGTGGGGGCAGGGGTCCGTGGGGGCCCCTGAGTGGATTGACTTCATTGTCTTCAGTGTGTCTTCGGTGGTGAGGGCTGTCCAGTCGTCAATCGCTGGTTTCCGGGTGTCGGGGGTGGTTGGTGAGGGTTCAGTGTGTTGGTTGTCTTCGTCGAAGTTGTCGTAGCTGCTCTTGATTTTGTGGTGGAAAAAGGTGCTGAGTTTGTCGCAGAGGTCTTGTGAGGGGAGGGATGTCGGTAGACTCGCTGGTGGGTTGGGCGAACTCCTTGATGATGCTGAAGAGTTCCTTGCTGTTGTGCGCGTGGGTGGAGATTCTGTCTTCAATCGCTTTTTTCCTCGTTTCTCTGATGAGTTGATGGTGGGCGTTGGTGGCGGCTCTGAAGTTGTTGTAGGCTTCTGTGGATTTGGTGTTCCTCCAGGCCTTTTCGAGGCGGCGGCATGTGCGTCTGGACTCTCGAAGTTCGGTGGTAAACCATCTGGCTTTCTTGGCGCGGGTATTGTTGTTTTTCTTGAGGGGGGCTATGGTGTTGGTGCTGTCCGAGATCCATCTATACAGGGTTCGGGCTGCGGTGTTGGGGTCGTCGTTTTCCGCAATGGTTGGGGTGGAGTTGTTGAGTGAGGAGGTGAGCTGGTCGTCGGTGATTTTGGTCCAGTTTCTTCGTGGAAGCAGGTGCTGGTGTCTGTGGATGGTGGGTGTTCTGAAGGTGAAGTGGACGCAACGATGGTCGGTCCATGGGAGTTCGGTGGTGTGGCTGAAGGTGATGGAGTTTCTTGTAGTGAAGAGGGGTCGAGGGTGTGTCCTGCTGAGTGCGTGGGCTCGGTCACGATCTGGCGGAGTCCAATGTTGTGGAGGTTGTCCAGGAGGGATGTGGTGTTGGGGTCCAGTTGGTTGTCGAGGTGGAAGTTGAGGTCTCCCAGCAGGGTGTAGTTGGTGGATGCGATGGCCTGCGGGGAGATAATGTCCGTGATGGAGTTGGCGAAGGGTCCTCGGGGTCCAGGGGGTCGGTAGATGAGGGTTCCTCGGAGGGTGGCGGAGGGGCTGGCCAGTATCTTGAAGTGAAGGTGTTCCATCAGTTCTGTGGGCTCGTTGGGGAGTGTGCTCAGGCGGAGGCTGGATTTGTGGACGATGGCGATTCCTCCTCCTGGGCGGGTGGGGCGGTCCTTCCTGGAGATCTTGTATCCTTGGGGGATGGCGATGGCGATGTCCGGTCCCGAGGTGGTGTTGGTCCAGGTTTCGGTGAAGAACGCTACGTCCGGGGTGGTGCTGTCGAGGAGGTCCCAGATTTCTGTGGCGTGTTTGTGGAGGGATCGGACATTGAGGAGGATGCATTGCAGGGTCTTCGGTTCGGTTGCGTTCTTGTGGGCGAGTTGTGCTGGATCCGTGTTCTTGGCGGTGCTGCAGGTGTGCCGGCAGCGGTGACAGCTGAAGGGTCCGTGGGTGTCAGCTGGTGATGCTAGCTTGCAGTTGTTATTGCGGCCTGGGTTGAGTGCGTGGAGTGCTGCTGGGTCGTAGCGTTGGCGGGCGGAGGTCCAGAGTTCCTGGTGCTGGTCGCGGACGGGTCGCAAACGGGCGCAGACGGGCTTGCCTTTGACGCGCCTTCGGTGCACCAGCGGCGCGCCCGCTGCCCGCGGCCGCGCAGCGGCCGCCATTAAGTAGGGGTCGGGGAGGGCTGGACAGCTGGGAGGCGGGAGCGGGGAGGGGAGCTGGATTGGGCCGGTCGCGCTGGGGGGGAGGGGCCGCGGGGGCAGCAGCGGCGGGGAAAGGTAAAGGGAGGAAAAAAGGGATAAAGAAAAAAGGGAAAATAAGCAGAAATAAGGCACAAAAGAGCAGAGATGCAGAAAAGTGCAGAAAGGTGAAAGATAAAAGAGGGTAGAAAAACGAGTGAAAGAGCAGAGCGAGAGAAAGGGAAAATGAGCAGAAATAAGGTACAAAAGAGCAGAGATGCAGAAAAGTGCAGAAAGGTGAAAGATAAAAAGGGTAGAAAAACGAGTGAAAGAGCAGAGTGAGAGGAAGGAAACAGAGGTCCACTGGACCACCAGGGATGAGGCGCAGGGAGACCTGCGGGTGGAGGAGGGCCTCGATCACCAACACTCAAGAGTGCAGGGGCAGGGGCAGGCCTCACTTAATGGTGGAGCTGCGAGGGTGGGAGAGCAATTTCACTGACAATGAGTCAGTGGTCTTGCTCAGGGCCCTGGCACTTTTTATTTTACAAATTAAGCACAGCTGAGTAGTGCTGTATGTCATGGTTCAGCTAACTAGTTCTCTTGTCAGCTCTAATTTGGGTTTCCCAAACTCTTCTAATCAGTCTCCAGAGACTGCTAACTATGGGAGACAGCAGTGCACTCACTACCTTGCGCCATTCTATACAGAACTCGACAGGAGCAATCTCCTGGGTTTTTTCCACAGCAGATCTTCTAATGTGATAGGGTGTCAGGGTGGATAATGATTATCCGTCTCATTTTCAGTTTCTGCAAAATATCTTTCCATGAACTGCTAGGCGGTCCCAGATGAGGATAACTAGCACAGCACGGCAGGATGACAATGTATTTAGAGCCCAGCTGGTTCTGCCTCTCATTAATGGCAATATTCATTACTCAGCATCCAGCACCTTATCACGACTCTGCATCCCTCCCAAAGCCTACACTGAGATAATGATTCACATGCCCCTACTGCTTTGGAAATAACAGACAGCAATATAAAGTTGCGGAGTATTAGATTTTAAATGGTGAAGTTGTACCGTTTGAAATATTGAGGTTAAAATCATTTGCTCTTTACTTGTGTATCCGCCATTCCAATTTAAATGGGGACCACATGTCTCCAATTATGGTCAAGAACTTGAAAAGTTGTAACTTCGAAAGGCTTTAAATTAAGAGAGAAGACACTAATTGATGGCATTTCATGTTATCTTATGATGTCATTTTACATCAGGGGACTTTTTTTTTAAGCGACCTTTATTGCTTGATTATTAAAACTGTTGCAATACACTACACAATAAATAAATAAAACGTATATTCATTCGTTACATTTAAAACATTTTTAAAACAAAGACATGGTCCCATCGCCGTTTGCTTTTAAACGACAACCCCGGAAGGAGACTCACGAATAACCTATAAATTACGGGGGGAAAACTGAGGTAATACTGCCCTAAGCCTGTTAATACCATTCGTCTCACCTGCCGGGAAGTTAGGGGGCGGACGGGGAGGGGTGGGGGGGAGAATGGAGGCGGGGGGAGGCGAGATGTGCTAAAAAATTAAGAGAAGCCAGTAGAGTATGACCAGTTCCCTTGTTGAAATCCTCCTGCTCCAAGCATTGCTGGGTCACATAAGCAGATAATTCTAAGCAATTAAACTAAAAAGTGCGGGTGCAGCAGATAAAGTGGCAAAGACTTGTCATTGAGAGGTGCCTATACAAGAGGTCCAGACATCTGGAGACGTTTGGCAGGCCTGTGCAACGAATAAAGTGCAGTATGCCTAACTAGATTTAAAAAAATGCTTACGTTATTAACACTAATCAAATAACGTGCAGTGTGCTTAAAATAGGTGTAAGTGCAGTGTCTAGACATCTGGGGCTCTAGCCAACTTGTACCTACTTGCACCTGATGAAACATTAGGTGTAGGGGCTTTTAAAAAAGATCCAAGTGATGCGCATCAAGGGGACTAAAACCAGACAGACCTGTTAATTGTCTAATCATACCCCTTCCCTTCAGATGTTGTATTGAGGGTAACTTCATTTTCTCTTTACTTTTGTATCTGCCATTTCCATTTAAAAAGGGGCCACCTTTCTCCAAGAACTTGAAAAGTTGGAACTTCGAAAGGCTTGAAATTAAGAGAGAATACACTAATTTTTGGCATTTCATGTGATCTTATGATGTTATTTGCATTCAGGGGACTTGGTTTATAGACCAATGAAATTTAGACGGGTATTCCATGTTTGTCCAATAGCTAGCTGGTACTGGTTAATAAAGGCCTATCTCACATTTGCCATCAGCAAGAACAATTTATGTACCTTTGCTGAGGTTTTTTTCCCGATGGATATTCATTCTTGCACAGATTTAACATCTTCGGAAGTATCTTCAGGTACCACATAAAATCCAGAAGAACAAGTTACTTACCTTCGGTAACGATATATCTGTAAGAGACATATTAGTTATGGATTCCTTACCTTAGAATTACCCCCAGGCGTCAGACAGGATTTGGAGAATTTTTTCTTCAGCAGTACCCCCGCGCGTCGGTAGGTGGAGTCGGTCGACTCCGCGTTCGTCGTTGGCGTCGTAATCGCCGGAATGACGTCGCAGTATCTACTTAGACGCCGCCCCTGTGCGCTGACGTCAGTTCTTTACACGACATTCCACGCCAGAAGCGCAGAGCCATGCAAGACACTGACCAATGGTGCATAAAACTAGGGCCCTTAAAGGGAGTCCCTTACTCTAGAAGTCAGTTCGGGGAGGATGGGTGGGGCGGTAAGGAATCCATACCTAATATATGTCTCTTACAGATATATCGTTACCGAAGGCAAGTAACTTGTTCATTTGAAGGAGACTATTAGTTATGGATTCCTTACCTTAGAATAGATACCACAGCAATACCAACCCCGGAGGTGGGTCTGCAAACCAAGTTCACACCAGGAAGTCCTGAAGAACGGAGCAGCCAAAGAAGCTGTTTCTCCGGACTTGGCTGTCCAGGCAGTAATGTTTAGTGAACGTGTGCAATGAAGCCCACGAGGCTGCCTGGCAGATGTCATGAAGGAGGACTCCACGTCCCAAAGCAGTGGTGGCTGCCGTCGCCCTGGTTAAATGGGCACGCAACCCTACTGGAGGTTCCTTTTTTGCCAGGGAATAACAAATTTTAATGCAAAGAACGACCCATCGAGCAATGGTTCGTTTTTGCACAGCCCGACCTTTCTTGGCGCCCACATAGCCAACAAAGAGCTGATCATCCACCTGGAATTGTTTTGTGCGATCCCGATAAAAGGAGAGCGCACGTTTTGGATCCAGACGGTGGAGACTCTCCTCCTCTTTAGAAGGATGCGGGGGCGGGAAGAAGGTGGGCAAAGTGATGGTCTGTCCTATGTGGAAAGAGGTAACCACTTTAGGAAGAAAAGAAGGTCTAGTTCGAAGGACAACCTTGTCTGGATGAACAGCAAGCAAAGGAGGTTTAGAAGAAAGAGCCTGAAGCTCACTCACCCTGCGAGCAGAGGTCATTACACAAAAGAACACAGCAGAAATGCAATTTTTCACATGCACATCTGTACCCTTTGTTCGTCGGATAGTAACTTCACCGGATTTTGGTAAGCTGTGGTGCTCTCCAAGCAAAAAACCTCCCTCTGCCGACAGGAGGCTGAATCAACTCTCAAGGTGAAGCAGCAGCCCACCTGAAGTTGAAGTACACAATGCACAAAATGCCGAGGCACACCAAGAAGTCCAGATATTGTACAACTGGTTTTGACCAACCAAATATGTATCAAAAGAAGTCCATAGAGCAGACTCTGTTTTCCTTGGTAAATCCTTTATTTCATA
Organism: Calotriton arnoldi; assembly: GCA_963921515.1. NCBI lineage: Eukaryota > Metazoa > Chordata > Amphibia > Caudata > Salamandridae > Calotriton > Calotriton arnoldi. The sequence continues at coordinate 1,770,133 of CAWUFW010000086.1, forward strand.
TCAAAACCGATTTCCGAAAAGGGCAGCCGACACGTGTTTCCTCCGAAAGGACTTTCTCAAGGCTGTAGCAGGGAGAATCAAAAGGACATCACTACTGCTACGTTTCGTGTCTGTTCAAGCAGGTCTTGATACACCTGCGTTCAAGGCCAGTCTGCAGAGTAAAAGAGTCCCGACAACAATCCGGGACTCTGCTACATATTTGGTTGGTCAAAACCAGTTGTACAATATCTGGACTTCTTGGTGTGCCTCAGCATTATGTGCATTCTGCGAGCAGAGGTGATGGCAACCAAAAAAGTCGTTTTTAGGGTCAAGAGTCTGAGAGGACAATTATGTAGCAGCTCAAAAGGAGCGCACATAAGGTAAGTCAGAACAAGGTTCAAGTCCCACTGGGGCATTACGAAAGGAATAGGAGGAAACAGGTGAGTAGTGCCCTTAAGGAAGCGATTTACAATAGGGGACTTGAAAAGAGAAGGTTGATCAGGGAGGCAAAGAAAGGCCGAAATGGCCGAAAGATAGCCTTTAAGAGTGCCAAGAGCAGAGCCCTGCTGGGCCAAAGAAAGAATGAAGAGGAGGACCTCTGAAAGAGGGGCAGAAAGGGGATCCATAGCCTTTGCTGTGCACCATGCCACAAATTTGTTCCATCTAAAGGCGTATACCGTTTTAGTGGAGGGACGCCTGGCTGCCAAGATGACATTACAGACTTCGGGAGGAAGGTCAAAAGCTGTCAACTGTCGCCGCTCAATCTCCACGCAAGGAGGTGGAGGCTGGACAGGTTCGGGCGGAGGACCGTCCCCTACTGCTGCGACAGAAGATCCTCTCTAAGGGGCAGTTTGATCGGAGGATCGATGGCCATGTTCAAGAGCTCGGGATACCAGACTCTTAGTGCCCAGTCCGGAGCCACAAGAGTTACTTGGGCCCATTCGCACTTGATCTTCTTCAGCACTCTGGGCAGAAGTGGTATAGGCGGAAAGGCGTATAGAAGACCACAACTCCACTCGCAATGAAAAGCGTTGCCTAGCGAGCGCCGCCTTGGAAATTCCAACGCGCAGAACTGCTGACATTGCGCGTTCTCTTTGGTGGCGAATAGATCTAACCAAGGCTCTCCCCACTGCTGAAAGAGACCTTGCACCACCTCCGAGTGAAAACGCCATTTGTGATCCATCAAGTACCGGCGGCTGAGTTTGTTCGCCCTGGCGTTAAGGGAACCTGCCAGGTGTTGAACCACCAGGGACATGCCCTGATGTTCCAGCCACTTCCAGAGACGAAGGGCCTCCTGACAGAGGGTCCACTCCGCCCTGTTTGTTGCAATACCACATGGCGGAAGTGTTGTCTGTGAACACCTACACTACTCTTCCTTTGACAGAAGGAAAGAATGCCTTCAGTAGTAGACAAATCGCCCGGAGCTCCAGAAGGTTGATGTGGAGCCCGGACTCTGCTGGAGACCAGAGGCCTCTGATCTCCGCCTCTCCCATGTGGCCGCCCCATCCCATGAGTGACGCATCTGTCACCACTGTGAACTCTGGCTGGGGAAGGGAGAGGGATCTGCCGTTGACCCAATCCAGGTTCGTGAGCCACCACTGCAACTGATGTGCAGTCCCCGCCGAGATCTGGACGGCATCAGACAGATTCCCCTGATGCTGCGCCCACTGGAACTTCAGGTCCCACTGCAGAGCCCGCATATGCCACCTGGCATGATCCACCAGCAGGATGCAGGAGGCCATGAGGCCCAGCAGCCTCAGTCATCCTCACCGAAATCTGGGATAGAGGCTGGAACATCGGTATCATAGCCCGAATATCCCGGACTCGCTGTTCGGGAGGATAGGCCCGAAACTGCGCTGTGTCCAGAATCGCTCCGATGAGAAGGAGCTTCTGAGAAGGGTGCAGGTGCGACTTCGGCATGTTGACTGTAAACCCCAGCGAATGCAGGAGGTCCTCCGTAGTCTGGAGGTGGGCGACGACAGCCTGGGGCGAGCTCGCCTTCAACAACCAGTCGTCGAGATAGGGGAAGACTGGAACACCTGATCTGCGCAGATGAGCTGCAACCACCGCCATCACTTTCGTCAACACCCGAGGGGCGCTGGTAAGGCCAAAGGGGAGCACGGTAAACTAAAAATGCTCGTGGCGTACCGTGAACTGTAGGTAACTCCTGTGGGCCGGCAGGACGGGGATGCGAAAATAAGCGTCCTGCACGTCCAACGCTACCATCCGGTCTCCAGGGTCGAGGGCAGACAGGACCTGAGCCAATTTCAACATTTTGATCTTCTCCTTCCGGAGGAAGCGGTTGACGTCCCTGAGGTCCAAGATAGGAAGCAGGCCTTTGTCCTTCTTGGGCACCAGAAAGTAGTGGGAGTAGCAGCCACAACCTACTTCTGGCACAGGGACTCGCTCGTGGGCTCGCTTGGACAAGAGAGCTGCAACTTCCTGACGGAGAAGGGCCTGGTGATCCTCCGACATGCGATGGAATGCAGGTGGCATGGAGGGAGGGATAGTTACGAAGGGGAGGGAGTAACCCCTTCGGACTATATGCAAAAACCACCTGTCCGACGTGATGTTGTGCCAGTGGGGGAGGTGATGGCGGATCCTGCCGCCCACTGGCCCTGTAAAGGTCAGACTAGGAAGGTTTGGAGGCTGCTGCAGAGTGGGCACTGGTGGACTGGCCTGCCCGCTGGCCCCCAGACCCACGACGGTGGGTCCCACGTCCCCAGCCCCGCAGAGGCTGGACAGCCTGCGCAGAACTGTGGCTCTGGGCAGAACGTGGTAGGGAACTCCTTCCGTAGCCTCGAAAGGGGCGAAAAGCAGACTGCGCAGGGCGAGAAGTGGTAGCGAGGCCCAAGTATCTGGCCGTAGCCCTAGAGTCCTTGAAGTGCTCGAGCGCATTGACCGCCTTGTCGCCAAACAAGCGACGGCCATCGAAGGGCATGTCCAAAAGAGTCGATTGGACATCGCCTGAGAAGCCAGTGGACCTCAGCCAGGCGTTGCGTCTCAGGGCTACCGACGTTGAAATCGTCCTGCCTAGCGAGTCGGCGGTGTCCAGCCCACAGCGAATGGCGAACTTTGCTGCATCCCTCCCTTCTGCGACCGCACGGGGAGTACGGCCCGCGCCTGCTCCGGGCACTGTGGTAGCACCTGCGCAACCGTGTCCCACACAGAGTGGGTGTAACGGCCCAAGAGACATGCGGTGTTCACCGACCGCAGTCCTAAGCTGGTGGAAGAAAACCTCTTCTTCCCAAGATGATCCAGCTTCTTGGATTCCCTATCTAAGCCGTAGGGAACGTGCCTTTGGATGTTGAGGTTTGGACCACCAAGCTCTCAGGGGTAGGGTGTTGGGAGAGGAAAATGGGGTCGCCCGGGGCCTGGCGGTGGCGTCCGGCAATCATCCTATCCACAGGAGCCCCTGTGCTGGGCTTGCACCAGGTGCCCAGAAGGATGTCTGTGAGGGCCTCATTGAATGACAGCAGGAGCTCCGAAGAGTTTGCTGCTGGTTGAAGCACATCAGTCAGGAGGTTAGTCCTGACTGCCACCGTAGGTAGGCCAAGGCCTTAGCCGCCCTACGCAACACCACAGCGTAGGAGGCTCCCTCCTCCATAGCCACGGTAGGGGGAGAAAGCATACCAAGGTCTGGGGATGTATCCAGACCACTGGCCTCACCCAGTTCCTCTCTCCAGTCCGGCTTTTCCAGCTGGTCTGCTAGAGGGTCTATAGACCCCTCCCAGTCCTCCTCACACTCCTCTGGCTGCCACTCAGGGCGATAAGGAACGCCAGGATAGAACAGAGGTACAAAAGTACCGGTCTGCGCCAGTCCGGCTCTGTGTCCATGTCGAGGGGAATGCAAAACACACAAGATGATGGACGGAATGCTGCACATTGGCAAACATTCACCCCCAGTCACAGATCTGGGTTTAATCCATCGTTATTTTGCTTCACCACGCCACCCCAGTTCAGACATAGCCATATGCAAATCAGTCTTGACCCTGTGCCTCATGGGAACAGTCCAGACCGAACTGCCAAGCCATGTCTTCCCTGGACCGGAATCAAGCATCCTAGGACCGGTTTCAGGCTATCAGCCTTCATCAGCCAGGATAGCTTGACTCCAGTGGCGTAGTGAGCACGGGACCCTCGTCTGGGCATACCCTTCCCACTTAGGGCGAAATGCAAAACACACAAGATGATGGACGGAATGCTGCACATTGGCAAACATTCACCCCCAGTCACAGATCTGGGTTTAATCCATCGTTATTTTGCTTCACCACGCCACCCCAGTTCAGACATAGCCATATGCAAATCAGTCTTGACCCTGTGCCTCATGGGAACAGTCCAGACCGAACTGCCAAGCCATGTCTTCCCTGGACCGGAATCAAGCATCCTAGGACCGGTTTCAGGCTATCAGCCTTCATCAGCCAGGATAGCTTGACTCCAGTGGCGTAGTGAGCACGGGACCCACGTCTGGGCATACCCTTCCCACTTAGGGCGAAATGCAAAACACACAAGATGATGGACGGAATGCTGCACATTGGCAAACATTCACCCCCAGTCACAGATCTGGGTTTAATCCATGGTTATTTTGCTTCACCACGCCACCCCAGTTCAGACATAGCCATATGCAAATCAGTCTTGACCCTGTGCCTCATGGGAACAGTCCAGACCGAACTGCCAAGCCATGTCTTCCCTGGACCGGAATCAAGCATCCTAGGACCGGTTTCAGGCTATCAGCCTTCATCAGCCAGGATAGCTTGACTCCAGTGGCGTAGTGAGCACGGGACCCACGTCTGGGCATACCCTTCCCACTTAGGGCGAAATGCAAAACACACAAGATGATGGACGGAATGCTGCACATTGGCAAACATTCACCCCCAGTCACAGATCTGGGTTTAATCCATCGTTATTTTGCTTCACCACGCCACCCCAGTTCAGACATAGCCATATGCAAATCAGTCTTGACCCTGTGCCTCATGGGAACAGTCCAGACCGAACTGCCAAGCCATGTCTTCCCTGGACCGGAATCAAGCATCCTAGGACCGGTTTCAGGCTATCAGCCTTCATCAGCCAGGATAGCTTGACTCCAGTGGCGTAGTGAGCACGGGACCCACGTCTGGGCATACCCTTCCCACTTAGGGCGAAATGCAAAACACACAAGATGATGGACGGAATGCTGCACATTGGCAAACATTCACCCCCAGTCACAGATCTGGGTTTAATCCATCGTTATTTTGCTTCACCACGCCACGCCACTGATGATGGATTAAACCCAGATCAGTTGACTGGGGGTGAGTGTTTGATTTGCTCAAACGCTCCGTCCATCATCCCCTTTGGTATCGCTTTGTTTGCCCTAAGTTGGCAGGGTATGCCCAGACGTGGGTCCCTTGCTCACTCTGCCATTGGATTCAAGCTAGCCTGGCTGATGACGGCTGATTAGCCAGAAACCGGTCCCAGGATGCTTGTTTCCGGTCCAGGGAAGACATGGCTTGGCAGTTCGGGCTGGACTGTTCCCATGAGGCACAGGGTCAGACTGATTTGCATATGGCCATGTCTGAACTGGGGTGGTGGAGTGAGCTAAAGAATGATGATGGATTAAACCCAGATCAGTTGACTGGGGGTGAGTGTTTGATTTGCTCAAACGCTCCGTCCATCATCCCCTTTGGTATCGCTTTGTTTGCCCTAAGTTGGCAGGGTATGCCCAGACGTGGGTCCCTTGCTCACTCTGCCACTGGATTCAAGCTAGCCTGGCTGATGACGGCTGATTAGCCAGAAACCGGTCCCAGGATGCTTGTTTCCGGTCCAGGGAAGACATGGCTTGGCAGTTCGGGCTGGACTGTTCCCATGAGGCACAGGGTCAGACTGATTTGCATATGGCCATGTTTGAACTGGGGTGGTGGAGTGAGCTAAAGAATGATGATGGATTAAACCCAGATCAGTTGACTGGGGGTGAGTGTTTGATTTGCTCAAACGCTCCGTCCATCATCCCCTTTGGTATCGCTTTGTTTGCCCTAAGTTGGCAGGGTATGCCCAGACGTGGGTCCCTTGCTCACTCAGCCACTGGATTCAAGCTAGCCTGGCTGATGACGGCTGATTAGCCAGAAACCGGTCCCAGGATGCTTGTTTCCGGTCCAGGGAAGACATGGCTTGGCAGTTCGGGCTGGACTGTTCCCATGAGGCACAGGGTCAGACTGATTTGCATATGGCCATGTCTGAACTGGGGTGGTGGAGTGAGCTAAAGAATGATGATGGATTAAACCCAGATCAGTTGACTGGGGGTGAGTGTTTGATTTGCTCAAACGCTCCGTCCATCATCCCCTTTGGTATCGCTTTGTTTGCCCTAAGTTGGCAGGGTATGCCCAGACGTGGGTCCCTTGCTCACTCTGCCACTGGATTCAAGCTAGCCTGGCTGATGACGGCTGATTAGCCAGAAACCGGTGCCAGGATGCTTGTTTCTGGTCCAGGGAAGACATGGCTTGGCAGTTCGGGCTGGACTGTTCCCATGAGGCACAGGGTCAGACTGATTTGCATATGGCCATGTCTGAACTGGGGTGGTGAAGTGAGCTAAAGAATGATGATGGATTAAACCCAGATCAGTTGACTGGGGGTGAGTGTTTGATTTGCTCAAACGCTCCGTCCATCATCCCCTTTGGTATCGCTTTGTTTGCCCTAAGTTGGCAGGGTATGCCCAGACGTGGGTCCCTTGCTCACTCTGCCACTGGATTCAAGCTAGCCTGGCTGATGACGGCTGATTAGCCACAAACCGGTCCCAGGATGCTTGTTTCCGGTCCAGGGAAGACATGGCTTGGCAGTTCGGGCTGGACTGTTCCCATGAGGCACATGGTCAGACTGATTTGCATATGGCCATGTCTGAACTGGGGTGGTGGAGTGAGCTAAAGAATGATGATGGATTAAACCCAGATCAGTTGACTGGGGGTGAGTGTTTGATTTGCTCAAACGCTCCGTCCATCATCCCCTTTGGTATCGCTTTGTTTGCCCTAAGTTGGCAGGGTATGCCCAGGCGTGGGTCCCTTGCTCACTCTGCCACTGGATTCAAGCTAGCCTGGCTGATGACGGCTGATTAGCCAGAAACCGGTCCCAGGATGCTTGCTTCCGGTCCAGGGAAGACATGGCTTGGCAGTTCGGGCTGGACTGTTCCCATGAGGCACAGGGTCAGACTGATTTGCATATGGCCATGTCTGAACTGGGGTGGTGGAGTGAGCTAAAGAATGATGATGGATTAAACCCAGATCAGTTGACTGGGGGTGAGTGTTTGATTTGCTCAAACGCTCCGTCCATCATCCCCTTTGGTATCGCTTTGTTTGCCCTAAGTTGGCAGGGTATGCCCAGACGTGGGTCCCTTGCTCACTCTGCCACTGGATTCAAGCTAGCCTGGCTGATGACGGCTGATTAGCCACAAACCGGTCCCAGGATGCTTGTTTCCGGTCCAGGGAAGACATGGCTTGGCAGTTCGGGCTGGACTGTTCCCATGAGGCACAGGGTCAGACTGATTTGCATATGGCCATGTCTGAACTGGGGTGGTGGAGTGAGCTAAAGAATGATGATGGATTAAACCCAGATCAGTTGACTGGGGGTGAGTGTTTGATTTGCTCAAACGCTCCGTCCATCATCCCCTTTGGTATCGGCATGTCGAGGGGAAGGCCGGGGTCGACGCCGACTGGGGACACAACCGGCGCCGGAGGGGGCGGAAGTGTCGCCAACGGATTCGGCGCCGGAGGAGGTGTCGTAAGGTCGACCGGCGCCGATCCGGATCCAGACCTGGATCCCTGGGGGCCCTGCGGCGCCGAAGCCGCCGGCATCGAAGGCCTAAAATCCCCAGCCGAGTCCGCGGGGCCCGAAGGCGTGTCGGCGGAGTCGGGCTGCCCAAAGATGGAATGGAGGGCTTCATAAAAGCTACAAAGTTGGGCAGGGGTCGCCTCGGCTCCCAGGAAGGGAGGGAAGCTCGGAACCGACCCAACAGGCTCCGCGGGCGGGGGCCGAAGGACGACGACCTTCCGCATCCCGCTTCGCGTCGGCCGACGGACGTGGAGAAGGCGAAGAGCAACGGTGCTTCTTCGCCTTCTTCTCGTGCTTCGACTTACCCGAAGACGAAGACTTCGAAGAGGAGTGATGGTGGTGACTCCGCGACCGGTCCCGCGACCTCCCTCTCGACCGGGACCTCTAGCGGTGCAGAGCTGACTGCCAGGCCTCGAGAAGCTTTCGGGACTGCTCCCGCAAAGACTTCGAGTTCATGGCCCGGCAGTCGGAGCACGACTTCGGGTCGTGGTCGCGCTCCAGGCACCAGAGGCACATGAGATGTGGGTCCGTGACCAACATCAACTTGTGACAGGAGTCACAAGGTTTGAAGCTGGTCCGTCGATGTGACATCCCTTGCACCAGGAGTCGAACGACTCGAAAAAAGAAGTCAACAAAAAGTCAAAAAAACTCTAGTCAAAAAAGATTAAGGGTACCGCTCTCTCCGGATCTGCGCTGGCTGGCGCGGAAAAAGAAAGAACTGACGTCAGAACGCAGGGGCGGCTTCTAAGCAGATACCGCAACGTCATTCCGGTGATAACAACGCCAACGACGAACGCGGAGTTGACCCACGCCACCTACCGATGCGCAGGGGTACTGCTGAAGAAAAAATTGTCCGGATCCAGTCTGACGCCTGGGGGTAATTTTAAGGTAAGGAAAAAGGATAACGAAAGGTGTTCCACAGAGGGAGAATACACACACTGCTACCTTCTTGCATAGTCTCCACTCCTGGAACACTGCTATTCTAATCAGGACACATGCTTGAACATTATTCAGAGTGGCAAAGTGCACCAACATTATTGAGACATTAAGACTCAATATTGATGTGCAAGTCCGACTCTCTGCTAAGCGGGAAATTACATCAGAATCAACCTCTCGTTTCACTGTTTTTTTTAAAGGGGGGGGGACAAATTGCGTACAAGAAATGTCCATGACATCAAACAAAGGCTGCTTTAATGCTCTTTGTATGTATCAGGGTAAGGTTGAAGTAGACATTTTTGTAATCTCCCGCGCAGCATGTTTACATTTGTTAAGAAAACAAAGTCTATTGCAGGGTCAGATATATAGTTTTTTCTGTCTGCTTTATTTGATTCTTAGTCATAATGCACTGAAGGGAAGATGTATGCTTTGCTTCTAGCCAAAGAGGTTTGGGAGCTCTCAAAAATAGACTGTGGATAGGAGCAGCAAGGCACCTGCTTTTCCAAGGCAGAAGCAATGAAAATGTGTTGCCACAAAGCCCAGATTACTTTCAGCATAGCTTCATTAAAAGGACGCAAAGCTCTAATCAGTGATACGAAGCAGCTAGGCTTTTAGAGAGGACTTAAATCATTTTCCCAGCTGTGATGAAATAAACCTCTGAAGCGTCGGCTTATCTGACCACAACCAAGGCAAAACAGGATGAACCCTCTGGTGAGACTTAGAAAGGAAATGTGAACCCACCTCAGGGAACTGCCATGCCAGTACGTTTCCACTCTGTTAATAATAAGCAAACGGTGTCCAAGTGGTAGTGGGGTAGAACAAGATCATCCACCAAGTCAATGTCCTAACCAAAAAGGCTGGAAAATGTTTCCCATGCCCTCTAAAAATGTCCTCTAAAGGTTCAGAACATTTCTACCTCGTTCCCACGGAAGCATAAGTTGCCAGCTTCTATAACTTCTATGAAGCTTTGCCCTTTGTAATCTGTTGTAGGTTGTTCAAGATGACACTCATCATCTTGCAAATGGGTGTACATCGAAGTAGTCTTTTTTACCACTTAACACAGTGAAGGAAACATTACATCATAAAGGTTTGAACACCCTCTGCCCAGTTGTCGAGACGCCAGACGGTTTGGTGCAATCAAGACGACTATCTTTTATTGGGCTGTGGTAGACACATTGAATATCAGAAAAACCATTTGGCCCGAGCTCAAGAACTGCTGCGAAAATAATCATATTAATCTAGAAAGCTAAACGTCAAGACCAATTAAAGCCCAAATGAACTAGAGTTTTGCTCTCTGTTTTGCTCAAATTTAGGAGGAAGCTTATTTTCATAAAGCAGTCACTGGCTCACAAGTGACTAGTTTGAAGATCGATCACTCCTTTATCATCAGCATACAGCAAACACAAAAGTCAGCAAGCCTATGCTTGAGGTTAGAGGTGGTATGGGCAAGTCTGGCCTACTGACCTTTCTGTTAAAACAGATACTGACAGACTGAAAAGGGGCGTGGACATACCAGCGACGTGACAGGACGTGTCTCCATGGAGCTCTTTCCTATAAGCTCCCATGTGCCCTATATAGAGCTCTCCCTGTTGAAAAATAATTAATCACAGAGGTGGAAAACACAATCACAGAGGCAGAAAAGACCCAAGAGAACAACAGAGTCTCCGTTGGGGCTCCTCAGAGGATGGGACAGGCAGCTGTGAGCTCGGGAGTGATTACCATGTCAAGTGCCTTAGCTAATTCAAGGAAGGTAACATATACCACTCCCTCTTTCCGGTGAGATTTAGGGCCCAATTCCGATGTCGGACGGACCGGAGTCCGTCCGACATCGGTCAGGAACTGTAACCGACCGACCTCCTGTTGTCGATTACAGACCTGCAAGTAGGATGCGACCGAACCCTCGCAATCCTATACTTAACAATGGGAGCATGCATTCCGAACGGAATGCATGCTCGCATTGTTATGTTAAGAGGTGCAGTTCATCCCTGCACCCCGTGGCAGGCGCCCCAAGGTGCCTGCCACCGGGTGCAGGGATCAAAATACAGTTTCCCACTGCACAAGACCGGCACAAAAAGGCAGTGGGAAAGTGCCATCGTACTCCCTCGGCTGGAAAGAGCAGGCCGGGGGAGTACTGAAGGCTTTCCGGATAGCGAATGGGCTCTTCGAGCCCGTTGGAAGCCATCCGGAAAACCGAGTCGGATTCCTTTCCGACCGAGGCCATCGGAATGGCTCAGTCGGAAAGGAATCCGAATGGGCAGGTCCGATGCGGTTAGGATCCTCGGTCGGAGCCCTTCCTAAACGCATCGGAATCGGGCCCTTAGTCTCTATGCTGAGCGCCCAACTTTGAATCCTGGACACCAGGATTATAAGCCCAGCATTGTTATTTGACTGAGATTGTGTGAATCTGGGAAAATCATTTAATCTCGCTGTGCAAAAAACTGTAACAAAAACAGAGAAATGTATTGAAAGGTAGTTGTAAAAGTCGGAAATGTGAATGTGTAATTCAAATATGTACTAATGTACAGCGCTCCATTGCTTCCCATCTAGATTTACACTATATAAGTCACAACGTACACGAATAAGCATATTTAAAGCATTGTTTGATAGTATTCTGATCTGGCTACAGAACTATTTGATTTAGGTTAAGGATCTGGATATTCTCAATGCATTATCCTAGCTTCTTTATGTTTTGCAATATTAATGTCTCCAGCAAAAAACAAGCAGACTATTTTCTAGTGAACAGGTTGGGACAGGTTCTCACTTCTTGTGTCCATGAAGCTGAAATTTTGGTGCCACTGATAATAGCCTTTGTAAAAGATGCAATTTGGCTAGCTAAACACCCCAAAATAGCACTAATTACAACTTTCCAGGCTTGCTTGACTTTCTACTTTTAAACTATTATACACACAAGAAATTTGGTCTCCAAGAGATCATCTATGGCTATCTCAGTCAGTCAGATGGCCAAACACCTTTCTGTAGCAAAGAGGGTTAGATATTTTGTCTGGGTTAATAGAAGAGTCTATATAAGCACTTGTAAGGCCAATTTCGTAAAAGACCCTGTAAGAGGCTTCTGTTATCTTAAGAGGGTTTACTACTTCTGATATCTTAAGAGGGTTTGCTATTCACGAGTTTGAAAAAACGTGTCCAAGACCTTAGTGTGCAAGAGTTGATGGGTTTTCAATATGAATGCAGCATACCATGGCCACATGGGCCTAATCAACAAAATGAGTGGCACTTGCTAAACCCTGAGGGCTTCGGTGGTATTACAGTATGGAATTCCTATAAAAAGAGACAAATAATAGTTAAATGCATGTATGAAAGCCCTTTTGCTAAATTCATAACAGTGATAATCTGGGAAAGAGAAAACAAGACAGGGATGTTCGCACAAGGGCTTATTTTAAAGGGGTCATGTGGTGAAGGATGTCACAATATGTCTCAGAACCAAGAACTCATCAAACAATGGAACATTCCAGAATGCTTCTCGTCTGTAATTGTTAGTGATGCAGGACTGGGTAAAGAAAAATCTTTTTTTGTTTCATCGGATGGCTCCTTTCAAATAAAAGTATTTGTAATTCACCAGGGGCCTAGCACATTACATAGTTCATTGAGTCCCCATTAGGCACAAAGAAACCATTAAAAAGTCTGGTATTTCTGAACACCGTCTTGTTGAGGTTCACATCTCGAAACATGAAAGGAGTCAGAAAAATATAGTTATTTGTGAAGACACACTGCCCTTACCTTATGGTACAGCATGACTGCTCTGTCCATCTGCTCGCCTTTCTCCTCATAATAGTGGGCAGCTTCCATCATATCCTCAGGGGTGCTCAGAAGGGCCAGATTCATCAACTGGTCGTCCAGGTTATTTTCCTGAGGAAATAAAATATGTTTATGATTCACCCAGTTTAAAGGTTCCCTTACCATCAATGAGAGTGATAGAACCCTTAAGCCCTCCAATTCTAGGGTAGTGCCCTCATCAAGTGTAATAACGTCTTAGATCATGACAGGTTCTACACCTAACTGATAAAGATTATACTTTTTTATTTTATTTCGCATTCTTCTCACTGCTACATTGCCTATTTACTCCCGTCCAAATATCCCTTTAAATGGCCATCTGTTCTGATATTTTACTCACATTAATCTCTGATAACGCAATAATCTTTCTGCATTTACAACATGTGCCCTTAAGGCTCAAACAGGGCACAAAAATCTTAGATTCTGTATTACGCTGGGCAATTAGCAAAACTATACTAAGCTAAAGATCATATTGTGGATGGCGAAGAAGATTGCAGATACATTACAACCTTTTCTACACATGTTGGTCTGTATTGATACAAATGTTTTGGTGTGTCATACGTTGCAGAACTGTTTCAAGATGTCATTCGACGCATCATAAAGGCTGTCATGAATGCGTTTAAGTACAGTGATAACATATTGGTTTTCGGAGCTTCACAAAAGGAGCATGATAAAGCTCTTACACAAGTGTGCCGTTTACTTGCTCAAGCAGGTTTGACTTGAATGCAGACAAGTGTGAATTCCATAAGACAAAGCTAAACTTCTTTGGCCATACTTTTTCTGATGTGGGTATGACACCAGATCCTGCTAAAGTACAAGTGAGTACAAGAGACGTCAAATGGTGATTCCCCACAAGATGTTTCTATGGTGCGTTCATTTATTGGCATGGCTAGTTACTGTTCCAGATAATTACAAGACGTTGCCACTGTAAGTGCTCCATTGAGAGACTTGACGTAAAAGAATGTTTCATTTCATTGGTTACATGAATGTGAGAAAAGTTTTAAGAAAATGAAACAAGCCATTGAGAATGCTGCTGAAATGGCATGCTTCAATCCGAAGCTTCATACAGAGGTTGTTGTTGACGCTAGCCCAGTTGGGTTAGGTGCTATACTTGGACAGCGGACACCCAGATCCTAGAAGGCATATTGTGGCATATGCAAGTAGAAGTTTGTCCCAAATAGAACATGCTTACTCACAACCAGAAAAATAAACTTTAGCCGTGGTATGGGCTTGCGAACATTTCCATGTATTTCTGTATAGAAAACCTTTTACGGTGGTAACTGATCATCAAGCGTTACTGACTATATTCATTAGCCCAGATTATCACTGCCATAAGCCATGATAGTGGCATGATAAAGCTGAAGGATCTAATTACACATCAGTCATGGAACCAACATCCTTGACCAGTGATGGTGAATATTAAAAATACAATATTTTCAAGGATGAACTGTCCATAACTCGGGGCGTGGCTACGAAGCCGATGAGAGCGGACGCGTGAGCTACGAGCTCCGCGCCAGCCGTGCGAATTATCCTGCCTAACAGAGCTCCCCCCCGGTGCCTGGGGGCCCTCCTCTACGATAATCGCGAGGGCAGCTTGAAGAGCATCTGGAGCTGCAAGTTGGAGCCGGAGCTCCGACGGGAAGACCAGTTTGCTGCCAACGAGACGGGACCGCGGCGCAGGGGAAAATGGCGGCCGGAGCGTTGTAGCGGACCTGCGCCACGGATCGGGCGGAGCCCTCTGCAGAGGTCAGACGCACACAGCAGATGCCCAGCAGCTCCTAGGGGTAATTAGAGACTTTCTGACCCCCCTCCGGTCTGGATTGAACTGGGGTCAGGGTGTGGGAACACCTGAGTGGGTGCCGGGGCCCTGGTGGGGGCTGAGCTGCAGGACCGGAGTGATCGCGACGCAGAGCACCCTCCGGCATCCAGGGGAAGGAGTTGCCCCGAGCCTCGCTTGGTTGTCGGAGGTGAGGGGGCGCGGGGATTGTCTGTTTGGCACTCCTGAGCCTGCATTACAGGAGATGCGGGCGCGGCACTGGGGGAGCACAGAGGCGCAGCTGGGATCTGAACCCCGCTCCTGCGGCGCACTGTGGTTGAGCTGGAAGCGGCCGCTGGGATCCCCGAGGTAGCGACGGGGCCTACCTCCGACTGGCGAACCGGCCGGGTTGCCCTGGGGGAGTGGCACTGGTGCACTGCACGCGGGGTGGACTGGAAGGCCGCAATCGGTCGCCCGGGATGCTGCCGGACTGCGAGTAATACGAACGGAGCTTGATTGCGAGGTGCATAGCTAGCGGGGCTGTCGAGCTAGCGCGACTGGTCAGGATTGGGCCGGCCAAGGAGGTGTTGCGGCATGCTACATGAGAGCAGGCACAGTGGCAGATAATTCTTTAAAGCTGCTTCACCGAAGCGGGACCCTGCCTTAAATCGCAACTGGGGAGCAGCGCGAAGCCTTGTGACGAACTTTGTGCTATATACCGCCTGTGCCGCGAAGATATCGCAGTGGCCCTGGTTATACCCTGGATTTGTGAGGCTCACTGATCGCTTTGGTTGGATAGCCGGCAGGGTCATCGGAGCAGAGGGGAGCCGTAGCGGAGTCACACCCCGGACGCAGCGGCCTGGACCTGAAGTCTGGAGCAGTGGGCGAGTCGGCGGGCTGTCTGCGGAACTGCGCACTGGAAGGGCGCGAGTCAGGGGAGGCAGTGGCCGAGCCCGGCCCACAGAAAACGGACCGCACGAGATCGGAGGCGGTGGTGCATGCTGTGCTCCCAATGGGTAAGCCCAGGGCGAAGCAGGGGGGCCCTCCCCCAGACCAAGATGATGGCGTCCCGGAGACCACACCCGGGGAGCAGGGAGGAGAGCCGATCAGACTTCCGATCCAGCAGCAGTACACCAAGATCCTGGAAGCCATCGCCGACACTAAAGCGACGCTTCACCAGGACATCAGCACGGTGGCGGTGGGGCTGGGCCTGCTGCGTGCTGAACATGGCAAACTCTCTGATCGGGTGAAGAACGTGGAGGAATCGCTAGAAGAAATCACTCCAACACAGAAGGCCCTGGCTGCAAAAGTGGAAGACCTATCCGACAGAATGGTGGTTATGGAGCGCAGGGCGGAAGACGCGGAAGGGCGTAATCGCCGCAATAATGTGCGGGTAGTGGGGCTGCCGGAAGGAAGTGAAGGGCGGGACATGATATCCTATCTGGAGAAATGGCTGAAAGAAGTGGTAGCGCCTGAGGGCCTCTCCCAATTTTACACACTGGAGAGGGCCCACCGTGTGCCCAACAGACCACCAGCGCCGGGGAGACCGCCGAGACCGGTGGTGGCCAGACTCCTCCATTATCGTGATCTCCTGCTTCAGAAAGCACGCACCGAAGGGCCGTATACAGTCGAGAACTGCAAAGTATCCCTATTCCCAGACTACACAGTAGAAGTTCAGCGACGACGTGCTTCGTTTTTGGAGGTCAAGCGTGCGCTGCGAGAGGAGGGCATATCCTATTCGTTGATGTTCCCGGCTAGGTTGCGGATCGTATTGGATGGGAAAACATATTTCTGCAATGACCCTACAGCAGCCTGGGAATGGGTGGAAGCATACAAAACGGAAGGACATCATGAGTCCACCTACCAACAACCTGCCAAGACTCTGCATGCCTCTGGGAAGCGGACACGGAGGCGACAGCGCCAAAGGTTCACCAAAAAGCCTAGCACCTCACACACAGCAGCGGAAAGAGCAAAAGCATTACAAGCTGTGACGGAGATAGCGTGCAGTGGTTCCTCGCCACACGAGAAAGGGTCGAATTCGCACCAGGGAACTGATAAGTCGGGATCCGACTCCTCGACGAGTGGGCGCAAGAGCCTGCCAGATGTTACGCCGCAGACTACGGACACCTTCTTTGGCTGAGCAATTGCATATTCTTTCTCCTGTTCTTACCCCCCCCCCCCTATGGTCCCGGTCCTCCTCTCTCTTTTTCTCCCCGGCTGGCTCTTCTCGCTCTCTCTTTCCCCCGCTCCTCTCTGCCACTCACGCCTTTAATGTTCTGGATCTCGAGGTCAGTCACTAGAGTGGTACGGCCTCTCCGGCATGTAGATTACAACTTTTGTTGGGGGGGGAAGGGCAGGGGGGGGCTCCCGGGCTCGGGGGGGGGGTACCGGTCTTCTTGGCTGCTTCGCCACGCGGACTGTAGTGCTGAACAACTAGCCACCAAGAAGTTCGGGCCACGCTCCCCAGTAGGTCCTTAGTTGGTTTCTAGGACCTAATTCTTTTGTCATAGGATTGTACTATGCACTGTTTTTGCAAATTTGGGCAGCTGACCGTTGTCAGTCCGCTCACAGGGGTGGGAGTTCATGTTGTGGGGTTATTGTTTACTACCAGGAGGACAATGATGACTTTCGGGGTTGGGACCATGGGTGGGAACCAGGGCATGTATTATAACTGTGTTCAATAGCGCCACCAGTAGTCAGGACAGAAGAGTTTAAACTCTTCACTTGGAACATACGGGCATGGGGTCACCTGCTAAACGATATAGCATTCTTAATTATATACGCCGCAGAGGAGTACATGTGGCGTTGCTACAAGAGACCCACCTCACCGAAACAGAAGCGGGGAGGCTGCAGCGTAGATGGAGGGGGCAGCTTTACGCAACTACTTATTCAGCATTTGCGAAAGGGGTACTAGTGTGGATTCGCCCAGGTGTTCCCTTCCAACTTACTCGGAAATGGATAGACGCGGAAGGAAGGTTTGTTATCATACTTGGGAAACTGGCAGGGAGGGAGATAATAATAGGCAATTTGTATGCCCCCAATAGAGATCAGATCCCCTTCCTAGAGAAGATGTCTGGGATTTTGGCGGGAGTGGATAGTGACAATTTAATCCTGGGAGGTGATTTTAATTGTGTGTATAATATTGACTGTGATCGGTCTATGCCCCCACTGCGTGGCACACTCGCATCCAGTACAGCACAGGGTCTCAGGCGATGGGTGGAGGGTTGGGGACTAGTGGACATATGGCGACTCCACCACGATAAGCAGAGAGATTATTCATACTACTCCCACCTATATGATCTTCATACGAGATTGGATATGTTCTTTTGCTCCACCACTCTCACTCACCTGCTTTCAGGGACTGAATATTTGGGACGAGCCATATCAGACCATAGCCCCTTGCTCGTGAAGTTTACCCCTACCCCCGAGAGTACTCCGATCCCCTCATGGAGGTTGGACTCTAATTTATTGGAGGATGAAGAGTTCAAGCAGATATTAGCGGCTGAATTGACCACCTACTTCATTAACAATCAAGGCACCGCAAGCTCCCCGTTAATGGAATGGGAAGCGTTTAAAGTGGTCACCAGGGGGCAATGTCTTGGGCAAACGGTGGGAATCCGGCGTGAAATCACTGGGGAGTTGGAGCAACTAGAACTACAACAAAAAGAGCTTGACAGGGAACTAGCGACAGGCTTAGCAGTGCTAGATAAGATAGCAGAACTCCGGAGTTGCTATAACAACACCTGGGACCGGCTACGGATTCTAGACCTGAATAATTACAGGGTGCGTCAGCACGAGGAAGGGGGCAGGGCTGGTAGATTATTGGCTTGGCTGGTTAGACCTGAGACACGAGGGACACCCATCCCGAGTATTACAGATCTTAGGGGGCAGGTGCTTTACTCTCCGAGCGCAATTAACGTAGAGTTTCGGAAATACTATGAAACCCTGTACGAGCAGCCGCGTGCGGTACCGCTGGAACGGATAAGAGCATACCTTGACACGATAGGATTGCCGCGATTGAAGCGAGTAGTAGAGACTCACTGGCGCTGCCAGTCAAAGTCAGGGAAATTAGAGCGGCACTAAAGGGGATGGCACGGGGGAAAACACCAGGTCCAGATGGCCTCCCGGCGGACTTCTACCTGACATTTTTAGACATCGTGGCCCCACACTTAGAGCGGCTATATGAAGCCGTGCTGGGAAACTTCCATCCACTATCACAGAAGCGCTGGTAATTCCCTTACCCAAAACCAAGACAGCACACCCCAAAGTGACGGATTTCCGTCCCTTGTCCATGTTAAATACGGACTTTAAAATTTTAAGCAAGGCGTTGGCTACCAGGCTCCTACCGCACATGCGGGGATTGATACACCCCGATCAGAATGGTTTCATACCCACACGCTCTACCTCTAATAATAGATTGTATAACATCATGTTCCATTCTGATATTAGGAATTATCCAAATGCGGTAGTGATATCGATTGACTTTGAGAAGGCTTTCGATTCCCTGAGTTGGGACTTTTTACTAACTACTATGGATAAGATGGCGATGGGTGAGGGTTGGTCAAATTGGGTGCGCCTGTTGTATGAAGAACCAAGGGCTCGTGTTCGCACGGTTGCCATGATATCCGCACCTTATACGATATACAGGGGGACCCGGCAGGGGTGCCCTCTGTCGCCATTACTATTCGCCCTGGCCATAGAGCCACTGGCTGCACACCTCTGGCAGGAGGGCGAGCGCCTGGGGATCAGGCTAGATGAGTCTACTCACATCGTCTCGCTCTATGCGGATGATGTTCTGGTTTACCTGAGAGATGGGCCTGAGGGGATTCCCAGGATCTTGCGGAAACTGGAGGAGTTTGCAGAGCTCTCGGGCTTGCGAATGAACAAGGGGAAGACACATATCTTTCCGTTATGCCCTAACTTGCCGCGACCATTGACTCTCCCGATGGAATTTAATTGGGCTCTGGAGATCTTTAAGTATCTGGGGATAAAGATTTACCATACTCAGTCGGACTTGCTAGAAGGGAATCTAGGAGGAGCCTTGCAGGGACTTCGCCAAAACGTGGCCTTTTGGCGCACTCTGCGACTGCCTGTAATGGCCCGGGTGGCGCTGTCAAAGATGGTAATACTACCCCGCCTCCTATATTATTTTGTTAATCTCCCTGTAGTTATACCACGCAGTTGGTTTACGACGTTGGATTCGATTCTGAGGGACCTGATCTGGGACGGGGGCCGCAACAGAGTGTCGCTACAAACGCTGCGCCTCCCGCTGCTGGCCGGGGGCCTGGGAGCCCCTGACTTTGAAGCATATTATTTGGCAGGCCAGTTGCAGTGGTTGGCTAGATGGTTGGATAGGAGGGGGTTGGACACGCTCTCGCCTACTCCACGCTCCGTGATGGCGTTACTCCTAACCAGACTGTTTGACAGAAGCAGGAAGATCAAGCCTATGGGGGTGTTACTCTCTGTAGCCATGACATGCTGGGACAGAACCACGAAACGATCGGGCACCATGAAACTATTCCCCATGCGTCCCCTTCGTGGGTTTACCGCAGGCGGGAGGGGGCCCACCCCTCACAGAACGTCAGTTGAAGGAATGGGAGGAGGCAGGGGTCCGGACAATCGGGGACTGCTACCTGGATGGGGAATTGTTACCGATGACAGACTTCTTGGAATACCACGAGCTACCGGCGGGGCAATTCTTGAATTACCATAAAATGCGGGGTGCTATGATTGACTTGTGGGGGAGGGAGACGAAGGAACCCGATACACATCCGATCTTACACGCGTTGGTGACACTGGGTTCCGCTGGCCACTTAGTGAAATGGCTCTATCAGGCATTTCTGGCAATATCAGGCCACACACTGCACCGCCTGAGAGAGAGATGGGAGACCATGCTTACTACACAGCTCTCCGATAAAGACTGGGAGCGAGCCTTGGGAAGCCCCAAGAAGGTGTCCCGGAATGCGGCTTTTAAATACTTACAATTCAATTGGCTCCATAGAACATACCTCACGCCCCACCGCTTAATGATAGCCTTCGGGGGGGAGATCAGGCTTGTCCACGCTGTGCTCTGGTTGACGCTGACTTGACCCACATGACCTGGACCTGCTTGAAGGTCCAAGAGTACTGGACGAAAGTGGTAGACGGGATTAATAAAGTCGTGTCCCTGGGATTGGGGTGCATACCAGCGGCTTGCCTGCTGGGCCTTTTTCCAAGACCTAAGGCCAACCGACTGCGGCACCGATTCGCCGATTTGGCCTTGCTTTTGGCTAAGCGGCGAATAGCCCTTGGGTGGAAAAAGCTGCAAGCCCCGTTGGTGACTAAATGGGAGGAGGACGTAACTATCTGGGCCAGAGCGGAGGAACGAGCCTTGATTAAGGAAGATAAGGTAACACAACGGCGTAAATCGCTAGCGGAGCCTTGGGTGGATATCGTTAGGGCTTGAGAAGCCAAGAATGCGCCGCCCTCACCCACCGAGTCAGAATTGAGTGACCCGGATACCCGAAATTAGATGTTTATCTACCCGGCCACGAGAGCGGAGCTTCACTTTTTTTAGGGGTAATGAGCTGACCCGACCTACTGGGATGCGAGGGAGCTACCCGAGCAGCACCGACGTAGAGAGAGGGGGGGGCTGCCCCATATCTGCTCTGGCCCGCTCATGGTTTAACACACGTATTGGTACTGGACCTTAGTTCACACATTGCCTGCTGAATACGTCCCCTGGTAGATGGTTCTTAAGTTTAGTGTTCTTTATTATAAATAAGATAGTTCGCGACTTGGGGACTATTTTGTCCCACTATTTATTGTGCGATCATTTTAGGCATTCATTATCAGGTATATTGCAATGGTATACAATGTGAGTCTGAGATGCATCAGAACATATAGCACTTATTTTACAGCGATGAAAGGAAGCTTCCACTGCATGGCTTGTCCCCTAGAAGGGCGGGCTACCTCCTTCATGACACCCACTTGGTTTCATTTCCACTGTGAAAGTTTCAACAAGTTTTGATCTCCCTGTTTTTCTTTTGTCCTCTCCATTTGTATTTATGTGTATCGTAGAAGTTGCCTTCATTGGATATGCCCTCTGCAGGAGGTACCTCGGGTCCATATCTGTACTTACCCAAACGGGGTTAAACATACTGTTAATGGCAACTCTAACAATTATTCATGGGAGAGGGGCGAATCATTTAGAGTTTTATTCAGAACAGCAATGCTCAATGCACAGAAAAGTAATGATTGTAGTCTGTTGATTGGAATTCTTACTAAATGCCAATAAAAATGATATTTAAAAAAAAAAAACTGTCCATAACTCAGGAAGGAGTTACACCTCGAGAGTCGGGAATCCTGAATCCGCAGAGTCTGAGGCAGAAAATAATTTAAGTGGCCCATAAAGGACATCACTGAATCGTTGCCACAAAACAAGCTCTCTGAGAACGAGTCTGGTTTCCTTATCTTGATGACAGGGTTAGAAAGGAATTAAAGACCTGTCATTTATGCAACTGCCTTTCTACAAAAACTACTCACCACACCTTGAACATGTCAGAACTCCTGAAGCATGCCTGGAAGAGGGTAGCTATTGACTTTTTCAGTCAACTCAACAGTGGACATCACCTGATGGTGATTGTAGATGAATACTCACAATTTCCATTAATTTGAAGATCTTTCATCTACCACTTAAGAACGAGTTATTGAAAGACTAGATGGCATCTTTGAGACATGGAGTATTTCAGCCATAGAGAAGTCTGACAATGACCCGCCTTTCGATAGTCGAGAGTTCAAAATTTCTTGGAGCATTTGAATATAAAGCATCAGAAGAGGACACATCTGTGGCAGTTTTAGGAGTACACTAAAGAAAGCAGTGCAACGTGCTACTCTTGAGAAGCTCAATTTGAAAGCTGTGTTGAATTCTACCTTGAGACCTTATCGTTCAACACCCCACTCAACCACATGTGACAGTCCTGCGACTGATGTTCGAGAGAGCAATGAACCTCAAGTTACCTCGATGGACCAATCAGAGAAAGAAAGATGAGAAAGCAACTCACAAGAAGGACTTGGTTAACAAACAAAAGATGAAAGCATATGCTGACCAAAGATGACGTGAAGAAAACACTGTATTTAAGAAAGGAGATCGAGTGCTCGCACGACAGATGCGGCGAAGAAAATCTGATGCTCCATTTGATGCAGAACCTTTTCAGGAAGTCTCTACCAAGGGACATATGATGACTGCCCAGGGCCCTGGGAAGTCTATTACCAGAGACTCTTTTCATTTTAGGCACTTAACTAATCGTTCATCACATTTAACTGTTGAAGGAGAGACTAGGTCTGAAACATCAGTGACTGCTTTTGCCTCTACAGCATTGACACAGGTCCTGGACATTGGTGATGACAGTTTCCAGTTTCCAAGAACAAGATCAGGTCAAACAATTAAAGTGTCAAAAAGATTGATTGAAGAGATTTAATTGTATATGTCTATCTATGTATCTATTTTGCAAAACACTGCAATTTTTTATTTAACAGAATTGGAGATGTAGTGTCCTGTGAGTTAGAAATGATAGAACCCTTTTGGCTCCTGATGGACTACGTAGAACTGTGACGTAAGTGTTACAGTGGAATGCAATGACGGCAGGTTTAGAATGTTGAGTTTGCAGTTACACGCACACGAATAAAGACGTATAATATTAAGCTCCGCTTGTAGCGTAGTCATTGGTGGGTACCCAGGCTGAGGAGGACGCTACAGTTAGTTGATGAGGTCACATTATAAAAAAGGATTTTTTTTATTTCTTTTTTTTCAAATTGCAGAAACCACTAGTGAGTCTGCAGGTTGATTAATTTTCATGATAAACAGATCTACCTGCAATACCAACTAGAGCTCCTATACCTACGTATGGAGCATATAGATCCTGGAAATTAGTCTCCCTGACTCATTCCAGCTACATTTCTCTACTAATAATCTTAAGGCCCTAGGAACCCTCCCCACCGACAGGGGTGCAGTAAATCTCGAAACAGAGATCTCCAATACATTGGATCAATGCGCTCCTAAATTTAAATCTAAATCCACGAAAAGAATTATATCGGAAAAGTGGTATACATCTGAACTCAAGGCATTAAAAAAGAAATGCAAGGTATTGGAACATAATTGGAGAATGTCCAGATTAAACGCTGACAAGTTATTTTACAATACACACCTCAGGAACTATAATCATGCTATCAGGAAAGCCAAAAAAACATATTTTGCGCGAAGAATAAATGAAAATAGCAACTCAGTAAAGGAGCTATATAAAATTGTACGAGAATTATGCAAACCAACCTGCATGTCCCAAACCCTTCAGCCATCAGCTGAATGCTGTGAAATGATCAGCAACTTCTTTAGGGACAAAATAGGCACAATATACTCGTCATTTAACACCAATGTCCCAGTTGACCCTAACAACTGGGAAAATACAGACCCTCATCCCGACGCCCATGCACAGCTGAAAAACTTCGCCCTGTTTACTGAAGAGGAAGTCATCAAGGCCATGGGGGAAGTTAAATCAGGATCCCCCCTTGACCCCTGTCCACATTTTATCTTCAGGCAGATTGCATCCACCCTCAGCCCGTTTATCATGCTACTATTTAATAAATCCCTAGAAACAGCAGTCTTCCCTGAGATTTGGAAACAGGCCATAGTGACCCCCCTACTGAAGAAGGCAGGCTCAGATGTGACCAAACCAGACAACTACAGGCCAATCTCCCAACTCCCATATCTCTCCAAGGTAATGGAGAAACTGGTCAATAGACAGCTGTCTAATTATTTAGAAGACAATGATTTGCTGGACCCCTCCCAAACGGGCTTCAGGGCTACTAATAGTACAGAAGCAACTCTCTTGGCCGTCTTGGACAACGTAAGAGGAATGCTAGACCAGGGTAAGGCAGTGGCCCTGATCCTATTGGACCTGTCGGCGGCGTACACTCTAAAGCCCTACAATGGCTTAGTTCGTTTTTGAGCAGCAGAACTCAAACCGTGCAACTGGGTGCATTCTCATCAAGTCCAAAAACTTTGAGCTGTGGCGTCCCGCAGGGAGCATCCCTAAGCCCCACTCTATTTAATGCCTATGTTTCATCTCTGGCAAAAATTGGAACGAAGTGGGGCTTCGGTGTTTGCTCATATGCGGATGATACACAATTAACAATAGCCATAGGAGACGGGCAAGAGGACACCAAGACTAAACTTAATAAATGTCTTACGGAAATGGCCAACTGGATGTCGGATCACTGTCTAAAGCTCAATGCAGACAAATCCGAAATTCTGCTCCTCTGCGGAGCCAACCATATTTGGGATGCTTCATGGTGGCCCCATTTACTCGGAGACGCCCCAGCACCCAAGCAGTGTGCAAAAAAATTAGGGGTCCACATTGATAATAAATTATCTATGCAGGACCATGTACGGATATTATGCGGAAAAAGCTTCGCCACACTGAAGCTTCTGAAAAGGCTTTTCCCATGGATCCCCCTGGAAAGTAGGAGGGCAGTCACACAGGCCATGCTTGTCAGCAGGCTGGACTATGGAAATGCCCTTTTCGTGGGCATGCCAGATTACCTCTTTAAACGTCTGCAAGTAGTACAAAATGCTGCAGCCAAACTGGTGTGCAATAGGGGCAAATACAGCTCAGCCACAGACTGCCTGAGACAACTCCATTGGCTGCCCATGCGTCAAAGAGCACGATTTAAACACTTAGGGCATACCCACAAGGCACTCCATCACACCGGACCTAAAATTCTCCAGAACAAAATACGATTCTATGTTCCTCCCAGATGCCTAAGGTCACATCAACAAGCACTAGCTGAAACCAAAAGAATAAAAAAGATCAGAGCAGGGGGTCGTACCTTCTCGTATCTTGCGGCACTGCACTGGAACGGACTTCCAGTTGAACTCAGGCTGACTAAAGACTACACCATCTTCAGAAAGAAACTCAAAACACATCTATTCCTTAAAGATTGACATCATATTTGAAATCAGCACCATTAAGCCACTACCTCAGGCCGTGATATCCCATTGGGATGAATGTTGCGCTATATAAATAAATAAATAAATAAATAAAATCTTGGTCTGGAGCTCATTATTTATTTTTCTGCCTAGGATGTTTGCTATTCTGATGCTGGCATCAGAATAATCCAAATTACAGGATCCGACAAATCTAGAGCAGAATCAATTATCATTCTTTATGCATCTTAGCCCCTGCTTTTTCCTTCATCTTTTGTCACCACATGCCAAGATGTTATCTCATATGTCTGGTATTTCTGGGCAGTGACTTCATATGGAAGAATCATGCATTTTTCAAAAGTACATTTCAGCATACTTGGCGTTCTAGTAGCGACAATTATGTTCATTACTCTAGGAGCTTTTAGTGTTCTGTGCAGTGTCTTAAAATGTATAAACCTCCACTTTGCGTTGGTGGAGACCTTTTATATTTGTAGGCTAGCAGTTATACAGTCCCCCTGTGACCGTTTTAGTTCCGGAACTGCCTCTCGCATTGGTTCGGCTTTTAGACCTCTCCTTATCTCAACTAGTTAAGTGCACTATAAGAGTATATTGTCCTTTTGTTGCTCATCCTCATGTACCCAACTAAAGCAAGTATGTATGAGATCACCTGGGCCAATGTTATGCTTGGCCAGTTCTTTTTTTATCACTGCGCCTTACCTTCATTAAAGCCATACTCTGCCCATGAGGAATTCCTAAGCTGGACAAAAAACAGCATACATATATGAACAGATCTCTGAACCTTTCATATTCCTTAAGTGACAACATTATGTTCATAATAGAGACGTTGCATGTCAAAGAAGATATCATATTAAGTCTAATCTCTGGTGTATATGAGAATCCCAAATGTTAATTCTGGTACAATCTTTGTCAACAGTGTAAGAGGCTACGTTTGACTAGGTGCAGCAATTGCAGCTCCTTTAACACCTTCTCAAACATTCTAAAGTAAGATCATGTGAAAACACTAATATCGGACTGGCCTTGAGATTATTTCATGCACCATCTCATGAGTCCATTGAGCACTGGAGCTGGGATGCATCAAAATAATCTTCCAAATCAGAGATGTGTAGGCCCTGCCCTCCTACCCTTTTTTAATACTCTGTTGACCTTTACCAATGGAGTATGGCTTTCCCCAGTAACCTAAACAACAGCTTGTGCAGTTACTTGAACACTCTTAATGGTAAAACGATGGTGATTACATGGAATTCTTTGTGTAGTTAAGAATAGTTATAATTTTGCTAATGACTATGTAACCCAACTGTAAAATTGGTCATTTAATTCAGAAGTCAATCAATCCTGTAAGAACGTCCAAAAGTTGTTTGATAGCATTACTGCCAAGGTCCCAAAAACTTGATAATTGGACAGTGAAATGGTAGTAGGTGTTCTAAATGTGGAAGGAAAGATGGTTGCAAAAGTTTAAGAAAGTGCTATGCAATCCACTGTGCAAATGGAGGCAAAAGTGGAGCACCGGAAGACCAATGCATATTGCACCAACTTACCTATTTCCTGATTTGCATTTCCCCAAAAAAGTGAAAAGAAAATAGTTACTTGTCTGTAAATCCAGAGCCCCAAAGTTGGTATGTTTCATAAAGTCACATGCTTGAGTCATTACGGCCATTGGGCTGGGAATCCCGGATACTTTTAAAATAGCATTAAATAGTGCTAAACTGGCTTTAGACCCAGCAACAGTCTTTGTTCAGTAGCACGTTCACCTGAGACAACGAGGTGGATAAGCTGTGCGCTCTACTCCATCTAGAGGTAACTATAGATCAAAATTTTATGTCAGGACCGGAGGCTCAGATTATGCCTTCTTCCCTCGCTTTATTTTAACAGCAGCACATTTTTAAACACAATAACCAACTACATTTCCCATGAACAATAGGGAAAACCAAAAGTTACAACAGGAGTCCTTCGTCGCTGTCCGCACTCCAGCCAGCCAGCACAGTCCCTTCACGCTGTTTCCTCTTCCTCTTTCTTCGCTGCTCAGCAGCAGATAAGTCGATTTTCTTTTCTTCTCCTGTTATGGGGGTTGTTTTCAGGCTAATTTGGTGGCGTTTGCTAGCGCTTTGGGTATTTTTCTGTTTCACAGATTCCCTTTAGTCAGGGGACGTTTTTAAACGTACCTTACGTGACTGCTTCCCTGCGAGGTGCGGTGTGGTCCTCCCGCCGCCAGGGGGAGTAGTGCACTCTCTATGGGCAGCGCGAGTCAGGCACTAGCATTAGAGTCCTGACGAGCGCAGCCCGGTGAGAGCTCAGCCTTGCCTCCTGCCACCCGGTTCACGCCCTGTGGGGTCTGTATTTCCCCAGATTTTAATTGAACGCTCTCTTGAGGGTCTGTAAGGCATTCTTGAACACCCTGCGGGGTCGCAATTGCACCGTGACTTGTGGTGCTTGTGGGACACTGTCCCGGGTGGCTGCCCTGTGATCAGAGGGCTGGTGTGTCCCTAGGGCTCTGCCCATTAATCGTGTGCCCTTGGCCACCCATATTTGTCTGGGCTCCCGCCCAGCTTATTAACAGAGCGCCTGTAGTGCCTTTAAAATAGTGCTTTTAGCACCAAGCTGCCTGTGCTCCTGATCTACCTATCTGTATTATACCTATATACTTACCTAAGACCATGCAGTCGGAGCAAGATCAGTACCAGGAGGAGGATCCCTTGGCATATCTCCCCTGGGATGATGACTTTTACCAGGCGGTGGATGACTCCATCTACAAGGCTGTCAACCAGGCCATGAAGCCCTTGGAGCAACGCCCGTCAGCGCAGATAGCGAAAGAATGCGCCAAGTGGGCTGCTCCCGCGCCAGCTACCCCTAAGTCCCCTCCTGTGCCTCAGCCTACTGGTTCTCCCCCTGCTAAGAAACCATGTCCTCAAGGGGTGGATGTAGATGCTTTTGCCCGTCTGAAACAGGCTTTCTTGGCGCAGGTGCCCCCGCAGCCTGACCCTGCGCCCCCCACGGACTGCACCCCAACACCTCCGTGCACCGCGTCCCCAGACCCCTTAGATAATGGTGACTCCCCCGGGGACACGGATGAGGAAGCGGGGTCCTCTAGGTCCTGGCTCCCGACGCCCACTCCTGTCCCATTGGGGGCCTCTGATATGTTGGATCCGGACGACATCATCCACCCCAGGTCTACGGATTGGGTTCCCGGGGATAAAGTGGCACAGTATGTGGCGAGCCGTCTGCGCAAGCCAATGGACAAGGACGCTCGCAACCGCCTTCGGGCAGAGTGCCCCCGCCCCAGTTTGGAGGGAAAGGTTGCCCTAACGCCCGAAATAGATCCCAAGATGGCAACCTTCCTAGCGAAATTCGTACGGGACCCTAAGAAAGGTATTGATCGCTCCTGGCGTACGTGCCAGGACAAACTGCTGGATGCAGTGGGGCCTGTCACAAAAATTCTTGACATGGCCGAAGAGGCCAAGGTGTCCGATGCCCTTATCTCCCCGGAAGTTCTCTCGAGCTGGACGCAGCGCGCGATCATGTTTATTGGCAATGCGAATTGTGCGCTCTCCACGGAGAGGAGGCGGTCCCTCCTAATTAAGGTGGACCCCAAGTTAGGTGACCTGGCTTCCTCGGAGGCAGGCGCTGTGGCCCAGGGGGGCTTATTTGGCGACCCATTCGTCAAAGAGTTAGGAAAGTATGTGGCGACTTTCACCTCACTTGACAGAGCCCAGTCGAACATCAGGAAGGTCTTTACTCCCCGGGTTTTCCAAGGGGCCGGTCGTGGCAGGGGCCGCACGGCCGGCCGCTTCTCCAACTCTGACAGGGGGCAAGGCTCCGGGCGAGAGCAATATCAAGACAATGCCCGATTCAACAATTTCTACCCCACCAGAGGTCAGAAGTTCCGTGTCAGTGGAGGCCAACGAGGCCAGCAACATGGTGCTGGAAAAGGTGAGTGTAATACCCTCGGCGAGCTTGCAGGTGGGAGGGCGCTTGGCGCTGTTTTTCCCGGCTTGGGTTTCCCTCACGAGCCATGCTTGGGTGCTGCAGACGGTCCAGGGCTTCCACTTGGAGTTTCATGGCCGTCCACGTCAGCTAACCCGACCCGACCCATCTCTTTCTCGCAGCGCGATACCGAGCTGGTACGCGAAGAGGTCTCCGCCCTCCTCCAAAAGGGGGCAATTTGCCGCGCAGCGGAGCATCCCGGTAGGTTCCTCAGCAACCTTTTCTTAGTCGACAAGGTCGACAGCGGCCGGTCATCAACTTGAAAAGTTTCAACGAGTGGGTGGTGTACCGCCACTTCAAAATGGAGGGGATCCACCTCCTCCGAGATGTGCTGAGACCACTCGACTGGATGGTCCGGCTCGACCTGAAGGACGCGTACCTGACGGTCCCTATCTTTCCTCCTCATCGGCGTTTTCTGCAGTTCAGGTGGGAAGGGCAGGTTTTCGAGTTCACCACGCTCCCTTTCGAGCTACCCTCCGCTCCGTGGTGCTTCACAAAGGTTCTCAGACCGGCAGTGGAGTTCCTGCGCGCGCAGGGTGTTCGAATGATCGTCTACTTGACGACATGCTCTTTCTGGACCAGTGCCCCAGAAGGCTGTCCAGCCAGTTGAGGACCGCGGTCGACCTCCTCTAGGGACTGGGGTTTGTCATAAACGAGAAAAAGTCCCTGTTGGTTCCGGTCCAGTGTGCAACCTTTTTAGGCTTCAATGTGGACTCCGTGTCTTCCACCCTGAGTCTACCCGCCAGGAAGATGGCGAAGATCAGGCACGAACTGCGCCAGACCTTGGCGAAGACACAGATTTCCATGCGCCAGCTGGCGCGTCTCGTAGGTCTTCTCTCCTCTTCAATACAGGCCATTTTTCCCGGGCCTTTGCACTTCCGAGCCATGCAGCGCCTAAAGGCGCATCACCTCAGGAAGGGTTTGACGTACTCCCAGTCGATACCCCTGACGGACGATGTGAGGGACGAGATGGAATGGTGGCTCACCCACATGGAGGCGTGGAATGGTCGAGCCATATTCGGTTCTGCGCCGGATATTGTCATTGAATCCGACGCCATCCGCTCCGGTTGGGGAGCAAGGTGCGGAGAGTTCTCCACGGGTGGAGCCTGGTCCACTCACAAACAGTCATTGCACATCAACTGCCTGGAGCTGCTGGCAGGGTCGTTTGCGGTGCAATGCTGGACAAAAGACAGGGTACAATCGTGCGTCCTTCTCAGGATGGACAACATCTCTGCGGTCCGGTACATCGACTACCTAGGTGTCACCTGATCCAGGATGTTGGCGAACCTAGCCAGGGATTTTTGGCACTTCTGCCTAGACAACCAGATCTCAGTGACGGCGGATTACCTTCCGGAGCGGGAGAACGAAGTGGCCGACTGGCACTCTCGTCACCTCCTGGATGCCAGCGTGTGGAAGCTGGACCCTCAGGTCTTTTCTCAGTTGTCGGAGAAATGGGGACCCTTCTCGGTAGACCTTTTTGCGGCACGGCTAGATCATCAGTTACCGAGATACTTCAGTTGGGGGCCGGATCCTCAAGTGGAGGCGACGGATGCGTTCCTCCAGGACTGGCAGCGGGAGCAAGGCTATGCCTTCCCTCCGTTCTCCATGATCACACGAGTGTCCGCCTTGCTTCGCCGCCAGCAGGCGGAGGTGGTGTTGATCACACCCTGGTGGAGGTCTCAAGTCTGGTTTCCGGTTCTACTGGAACTTTCTTGGGATTTTCCAATCCGACTCCCCCACTTTCCCGCATATTCTCCTCAATCCCGATCTCGTTCCCCATCGGACGGTAGCGGAAGGAACGTTGAGGATTATGGACTGGCGGATCTCCGGCGTCGCTGGTCGCTCCCAGGCCTTTTGGGGAAAGCTGAGGACTTGCTCACCAAGGCATGGGCGGACAGCACGACCAAGAGATACCGGTCAGCCTGGCACAGATGGCGTCGTTTATTGTGTGCGACGGAGTGTCGATCCCGTGGGGGCAGATGTAGTCCACGTCCTTAATTTCCTGGTGAGTCTGGCGGAGGATGGTCTGGCCTATAGGTCAATCAATACCTTCCGCTCCGTGATTTCGGCGGGCACATTAAGGTGCAGGGCTCCCCGGTGGGTGAACACCCGTTGGTTTGCCGGCTTCTCAGAGGGATTCGCCTCTCTCTCCCTCCGGGACCTCGGTACTCCGTCCTTTGGGATGTGAACCGGGTGTTGAACCTTTTTTTCTCTTGGCAATCAAACAGGTTTCTGTCCCGTAAGGAGGTAACGGCCAAATTGGCAATGCTGTTATGCCTGGTCTCGTGCAGATGCGTCTCTGACGTGAGGGCTTTGGACATATCAGCCAGAGTGTTTTCCCCGGAAGGGGTATCATTCACGGTAAGTAGAAGGACCAACAGTAATACCAGGGTCATTTCGTACCCAGCGTTTTCGGATTCCCCTAAACTGTGTGTAGTACAGTGCCTCCGTGCTTATGAGGAATTGACTGAGGAAACTCGCCCTCCGGGTGAGAAGCAGCTGCTCATTGCGCTACGTAAACCGTACAGAGCAGTCTCGTCCCCGACCATCGCAAGATAGGTGCGTTGGGTGATGCAGGAGGCGGGGATTGATACCAAGCAGTTTGGTGCTCACTCGGCGAGAGGAGCGATGTCCTCTAAGACTTTTTCGCTAGGGGCGCGCTTGGAAGATCTGATGCGCGCAGCCGATTGGTCCTCTGACTCCACCTTTAAGAGGTTTTATTTCAAACCAGTGCTGGAGGTGGCAAGGCTATTAGTCGACAAGCTTTGAACTGGCATAATCTGAGCCTCTGGCCCTGACATAGAATGAAAATTTGCCTAGCTGTTGTGCTGGTAAGTTTCAATTCTATTAAGGACACGGACTCGAGGATTATCCCACCCAATGACCTCTGAAGATGTGGACCTTCCCGTTCTAATGTAAGTAAGCCATTCATGGGTCTTTACAAAGTGGTAATTAGTTGATGACGTTACTCATATGTTGTCGTTTGCTGGTGTTACTGCAATTGGTTCCAGCACAGTCCTCTGACACTACCAATTTTGCAGGAAATGATGGTTCCAAACAAGAAGCGTAAAATCGGACAGGAAATGGTTCACGCGCAGGAAGAGGAAACAGCGTGAAGGGACTATGCTGGCTGGCTGGAGTGCAGACAGCGAGGATGGACTCCTGTTGGAACTTTTGGTTTTCCCTATTGTTCATGGGAAATGTAGTTGGTTATTGTGTTTAAAAATGTGCTGCTGTTAAAATAAAGCGAAGGAAGAAGGCATAATCCTCGCCTCCGTGTCCTTAATAGAATTGAAACTTACCAGCACAACAGCTAGGCAAATTTTCATTCACAGCACAAGTGCAAGAAATACAAAGAATAGCTGATAAGTCTCTGACACGCAAGGAGGGGGAATGCTTGAAAGATTGGCAAAATTAAGTTACAGGTAAGCAACTAATTTGTTCTCCATCACTGGATCTTTCAAAGATTCACGGCTTGAGTCGGAATAGCAAGCAGTGTGGCAAATATCTAGTAAGCAGGAACCAAGCTCACCTTCAAAGAAACAGGCTGGGTGGAACTGCCTGGCCACTGAAGAGTCAAACTGCTATTTCCAGGTCAAAGCAGTAGTGCTTGCTGAATGTGGGCCTATTTTTCCATGTAACTCCACAGCTCTCTTGAATGGAGCACAGTTGCTGACATGCTTCCGGTTGGAAGCAAAATGTTCCTATCTCCAAAAGGAAACTTCGCTTTCTTGATGTAGCAAGTTATGCAGGCTGAGAGCCTGAAGGCAATGCATTGCTTAAACATGGGGCCACCAACGCCCAGGCAACCTAAAAGGTTAAGAGTTAGTCCCATGTTCTCATATCCTTTGTTTTCTCCATGCAAAACTTGATGCACCAGCGAACATTTAGTGGACGTAGTGTTCTCTCAACCAAAGTTGAAGCATTTGGGAAGAAAGAATGAACAATAACAGGTTCTTTCAAATGGAAGTCGTATAGGACCTTGGTCCTAAACTTTGAGGTGGTGCGTAAGGTGACTTTGGGCCTGATTTAGATCTTGGCAGATGGTTACTCCATCACAATGGTGACGGATATCCCATCCGCTGAAATATACATCCCATTATATGCTATGAGATGTATAGTTTGGCGGACGGGAAATCTGTCACCATTGTGATGGAGTAACCCGTCCACCAAGATCTAAATCCGGCTCTTTGTCCTTTGCAAAGTGTTGATACGATTTCTGTTTTATCGTAAAGCCTTGTAGTTCCCTCATTCTCCTTGATGATATCAAGGCTGAGAAGTGTGCTGTCTTTAATAAAAAATATTTTAGAGTTGCCCTATGGATGGGTTAATAAGGCAGCAGGATCAGTTGGTTGATCACTGTGTCCAGTTCCCACGGCACCAGAAGTTGTTAGACTAGAGGACAAGCACTGCATAAGCATTTCATGAATTGCTTACTGATCCTTCGGGAAAGCAAGCATGGAAAAAAAATCACTGATCTTCTGAACCTTGATATACTGCTACCAGATGGATCCTGTCTGAGGTATAACTGTAGGCCTCCCTTGGCCAGAGTGAGCAGGTTAAGGCAGAATTTGGTGTGGTTGCACCGAAATGGGATTCAGACCTTTAGTCTCGCATCACAGGGAGAAATGCTTCCACTTGCATTGTACGTATCAGTCGTAGGCGGGTCAGGTGATTGTGCCAAAATGTCCAATCAATCTGCAGAGATGTCTAGATTTCTGAACTTAAGATGGTCAGGAACCATGCTGTCAAGGTCAGTGACTTCAGGTAGTGATATAGGGCCTGTCCATTGTGTCTGGAGAGGAGTTTCAAATGGACCATCAGGCTGATCTGTGAGTATGTGGGCAGCCAGACCAAGTCCATGTACTAAAATTGGCAAACATAAATATGTCTTTGCATCTGCAGTAAGCTTTGAATAAGGTTAAATGACGGAAAGGTATAGGTAAAGATGTTCAACCACATCATTGAGAAGGCTTTGCCTCTGGATCCTAGTTGCCAATACCTGCTTCATAAGCAGAGGCATTTCTGGCTCTGTAGGGTGGTAAACAGGTCCAGGGTGGCATCACTACATTTCCTCATGATCTCGTGAAGTTGATATTGGTTGAGCTATCACTCATGGCAGTCTGATAGCGAGCGACTGAGGGCATCTGAATACTTGTTCTTGATCTCTGGTAAATATTACACACCAATATTCACTCTGTTTGCAATTGCCCAGATCCCATAACAATTGTGCCTCCTCTTACAGATTACGGCACCTCGCGCATCCTTGTTTGAAGATGTAATACACAGAGGTTGTGTTGTTGGTTCTGATCAGAACATTTTGGTTTGCAAAACTATGGAAGGGACGCATGGGAACCCAGGCAGGTGACTCATAGTTCTAGGACATTAATGTGGAGGGATACGCCATCCTCAGATCACAAACCTAGTTTTAAATGGGAAGTTTCCTGGAAACCTTCACCACAGCAGAGCTTGTATGAGGGGGTGAGTGAATGTCACAATATTGTCCCATGACCCTTTTGCTTGCTTCCACTGAGGTTTTAGTTCCTGTTGGTTCGATCTTATCCACAGACAGCAACATTAAATAAGTCCTATGCAGAATAACATGAACTTGTATACTCTGAATTAAATAGTATTGCGTCTGCAGAGGTTTGCAGTTATTGTCCGTAGTATTGCAATGCACTCTGCAAATGGAAAAGCCTTTCAGAAACCAGAGTCATGTTGTGGGGCTGGTAAAAGACTTTTCCACATTGAGCATCAAGCCCAACTGTAGAACAGGCTGTTACATGACTTTGCGGAGGAAGAGGCATCCTCAATCGAGAGTGCTTTCACTATGGGAATAACTGGCAGCCCAGTCTCCGAAGATAGGCTGCCACCAGGGCCAGACACTTGGTAAACATTCCGGGGCAGATTTCAGGCCAAAAGGGGTGCTCTGACCTGACAGTGCCGCCCTGCCAATGAGAATTGCAAATACTGTCAGTGTTTGGGTCAAAGTAAGTGTCCTGTAGATGCAGCAAGTTGAGGAATCCAACAGGAACAGAAGGACGTCTCAGCAGGCCACCATCCAAAAGAGCTCCTTTTTGAGGAACTTGCTGAGTTCCTGGAGATCCAGGATTGGTCTCCACCCTCATCTATTTTCTAACCAATAAAAAGCTGGAGTACAAGCAGAGGTTACTTTGGGCTGTGGAACTTTTTCCACTTCTCCTTTTAGGATGAGGAGTTCCCTTTGAAGTTCTTGAAGGTGTAAGCGATGTTCCTTTGCTTAACGGTGACAAGGAGACCTTTGGAGAAACTCTAGCATGTGTCCAGATTGCTCAATATGTAGCACTTAGACATCCGTTATTTTCCTCCATTTGGATGCAAAGTATGATATCAACCCCACAACGGCTGAAGGGTCATGGCAAAGGCAGTGTTAGGAAGTCAGGCACACTTGCTGTTGCCCTGACAGGGTGATTTCGACTGCTCTGCTCTTTTTGCTAGAAGGCAACTGGTCAGTTAGAAGCTGCTGTCCTCTGACTGTGGTGTAATCCTAGTCATAACCCTGACTGCCTATAAGCACAGTAGTGTTTGCCTTGACCGCAATACTGGTCTGCAGAACCTCTCTATCCCTGCCATCTTTTGAAGCCAGAAAGGGAAGACTTTATTTACTTGAAGGTAACCAGGGATTTATCAGAATGTGAATGTGACAACACAGTTCCAAAAGGGTTTATCTGTCAGAGGGCCTGATGAGAATCTTGCCTTGCACCTAAGGGTGGAAAGGGAAAGGGATGTATTTTAACCTAGCTTCCTGATAACTCACGGAAGTCTGCATTGGTGACACCCGTGGCTATATCTATTACAGCTGCAGTGGCGCTTTGTTCATCTTTAACAGTGTCTTTGCTTTTTCTATTCTTAGGATGAGAATAACTAGAGCACATCTGGTTGTCACAATGTCCCAAAATGGAAATGGCTGCATTAATTGTGGTCGCAGCAACGGAGCTGACCCTGCAATCGAGGTTATTTATTAAGGTCTCATTTCCATACAGGGGTGTGAATGCAGGTGCTTCTCAATCTCCTTTGCCTTCCTGCTGTAATTATGTAATCCACCTGGGAATGACCAGTGAGTCATGATGGCACTTACTGGCGCTCTACATTTTTTCTCCAGACAAACTGACCAGTAGCAGGCCTCTTCATCAGCTTATAGCCCCTCTCTCCAGATGTAGTCCTGAAGTTGGTTAACTGCACTGACTTCATATGGTGTTCTTTGAAGTCGTAGCGAAAGCATTCTTTTATTGATCTCATCACTGGAAAACCAAAGTTCATGGCGACAGTCAGGGAGAAAATGGAAGAGAGTGGGAATGAAGAAGTCTCCCTCATTTACCAGAATGAAGTTGTTATGTTCCATATAGGTACCCCAATATCAGCTCAGGTAATGAATGCACCTTTCACCTACATTCCCCTGATATTACACTGCATAACGGTTCTTAGTACTGACCTTTTACCTAGTTACGGTAATGCCTGAAGATGACATGGGGTTTTCTCCAAAAAGCTTAAGCTTCATTCATTATGCATGAGGATTGTTGGAATCACAGCAGGACTGCAGGCCTACCCTCTCCTGCATAAAAACTATGTATAAGGGTCATTCTTTCCGTCATCCTAGTCCGACATGACACAGCAAGGTATATCCCCAGGGGGTACCACTTTGGGTATATATACACCATATCTTGCTGAGGTAGTCAGAGGAGAAAAGGACTTCCATGCCGACGCACTGACGCAAGACGCTGAGGTTCCTGCACGCAGACACTCAAGTTCGCAGTGATCTGACATCCCTTGCAGGGTGTCCATCTCGAGACCAAGATGGGGTCCCACAGTCTCTCACTTCAGGTAATGGGGTTGACTTTATCCTAGAGGGATTCTTGGCTTTACACCCACATACATTCTAGGTACACTTAGGTACATCTAGTTAGGGTTGCATCGTACGAGTACGCATTTTATTGTCATGTATTTTATATACTTGCCTGTATTCATTGTTTTAGCACGGTGGTAGAAATCTAACATCCTTTTACTCTGTTAGTGCTTATAATCATTTATATCTGTTACTGTCCAATGGTTGTTTCAGCACACCTATTTTACACGAGAATGATGCTGGGTCAATAAAAGCTTATTGAAAAACGTCCCCACCGTTTATTCTGTGTATCTCTCTCAGACAAAGTGAGCACGAGTGACTCAGCGAAAAGTATCGCACTGTTTCCACGATCTTGAGGGATCAGAGTTGTCATGTTCGATAGTTGCCAAGAATTATTCTCTCCTTGGTAAGAGGGGTTTTCTAGTGGCACTGTGAGCTAGCTGGTATACAGGATAAAATACCCGGTAGGGGTGTCTAGAATGAGTCTGACACCAATCCTATAGTGTACGTTGTCTAAACGCACAGATCCTATATAGGTTTATAGGAACTACACGACAAAGTCTCTTCATTAATCATTCTCTTGATGATTATTACCATAATCAGCATCATCCAGATCACTAACAGGAACTTCTCCTCATTCTTGTTCATCCTCCAATTGCTGTCCTGCTGATAGTCATCACTGCCCAGTTCCTCATATATTAGAAGTACTGGAAGCTTTGGTGGTGGGTGCTGCATAAGAGGAGGTGGAGGTTGATGGCCGCTAATGATAACGCTGAGGAATAGGAGGCAAAGGCACTTGCATTGGTGCAGCATTGTAAAGTTGTGTCTGCAGAACCATCTTTTGAAAGATTTCCAACATTTTGTTTGGAAAACTAAGGAAGTGCCCGGCATCTGCATTATAAGAGGGTCCCGGCAGTGCTCTCTGGAATTGCAGGATGGTTGCTATATTCCTTTACGATGTGTTTGAAGTGCAGAATATATTGCACATCTAATTAGGTTGGATTGTATGCTATAACCTACTGCTCCCTGTAACCAATGTCGGCTTCTTGTTCAGAATCTAGAATATGCACTGGCAATCGCACGAATGACGAAGCATGAATGCACTTAAAAGGTTTTGTAATCTCCAGCGAAGGTGTAATAATAATGTCCTGAGCAACTGCCGTAGACAGGGTCATCAATGGAACTTTTTTAAAAAGCTTACTGTTGATAGGACAATTGTTGTCAAGAATCTTCATCGTTGCTGACAGCACAGCTGTTGATGGCAGAGCCAGTATCTTTACCAGTGAGGTGATCGTCAACTAGGGTGGTGGTCCTGTCAATGGTGTGATTGTCAACGATGTTCCCTTTTTCCTCTCCAAGGGACTTTCCATCGATAAAGTTTCAGACGCAAACACTGACAGCATATTAAGAGCTGGATTTTTACACCATCTTGGGAGCAGAGTGCTCGAGTCTTTTTCAATGATCTTTCAGACAAACATTTGATTCTTTCCTTTAGAGAGGTCCGCACAAGCATTTTAAAAAAAAAAATAGAATTCCAACTTAGGAATTGCTAAATGCTTCCTTTTATGCATCACCTTCGTAGAAGGGCTTAGTGTAGTACTGCTCAATTAATCATCTCAGGATAAGGAGACATCTCCTCTAGAAGGAGAATCCTTCCTCTTTAAGAGTTTCCTTTCACTATCCTTGAAGGTTTTTGTAGGTGCAACTTAACCAAAGACTACAGTTGAAACTATGACTTTTTTTTAACACTGTTTATTGCTATTTTAAAAGTACAGGGGATTACCAGCCTGATGAAGGGGAATGATTTAAGTGTGTGCAGTTACAAAAAAACCAATGCTGGAGAACTTGGTTGGTTTGGTTGAAGCATTTCAGTAAAGAACAAGTTACTTCCCTTCAGTAACACTTTTTCTGGTGGATACGGTATCTGCCTGTCGACTCCTCATCTTTTGAATTACCCCATGCGTAGCATTCCACTGGTACTTTTCTCCTCAGCTCTCCCACGTCGACGAGGACGTCACAATGGAACAGCTCCGCATGCGACTCCGCATGACATCATCGGAGCCATAAGAAGACCTCGTCGGCGTTATGGCGTAAGTTCCACCCATGTTTTCTGTGCCTTTGAGGCGAACGGGTGAACCAACACACTACACAAGTATACACAGTATACAAACATAGCCAAAACCAGAAATTTCTCATCATAGACATTTCCTAGACTCAAGTATCACATGATTTAAACAATAATCTACATTGATTATTTTTCAGAATAAGCAGGCAGGCAATGGGGAGGTGGGTGGGTCAGTGAGGAATCCACAGGCAGATACTGTATCCACCAGAAAAAGTGTTACAGAAGGTAAGTAACTTGTTTTTCTGATGGAAACATCTGCCTGTGGATTCCTCATCTTTTGAATTGAATCCCCAAGCAGTCCCACTCCTGGCGGAGGGTGCCTGCCTACCTATACCAAAAAATCCTGCAGCACAGAACGTGCAAAATGGCCGTCCCTCCTCACCTCCGAATCTAAGCTATAGTGCTTCGCAAAAGTGTGGAGGGAGGGCCAACTTGCCGCCTTGCAAATGTCTATCACAGGGACACCTCTAGCTAAAGCCGAAGAAGAAGACTTGGCTCTGGTAGAATGAGCTCGAATACCTACAGGAGGCTCCTTCTTGGCCAAGGCGTAGCAGATCTTGATGCAGAGGATGATCCACCTGGACAGAGTTCGCTTGTGGACAGCCTTGCCCTTCATCTTGCCCACATATCCGATGAAGAGTTGGTCGTCCAACCTGAAATCTTTGGTCCTGTCCAGGTAGAAGCTGACCGCCCTCTTAGGGTCCAGGCGATGAAGTCTCTCCTCCTCCTTAGAAGGATGAGGGGGAGGGTAGAAAGTGGGTAAAGTGATGGATTGCCCTAGGTGGAAAGGAGTGACCACCTTAGGCAGGAAAGCAGCTCTGGTCCTAAGAACGATCTTATCCTCATGGAATGATGTAAATGGAGGCTTGGAGCTAAGAGCTTGCAACTCACTCACCCTCCTAGCGGAAGTGATTGTAACCAGAAATATCGTCTTAAACGCTTGGAACCTTAAGGGACAACTATGTAAAGTTCAAAGGGAGAACTAATCAAGAAGGTGAGAACCAAATTCAAATCTACTGAGTCATGATAAAAGGAGTGGGAGGAAACTAACTTGTGGGACCTTTAATGAATCTCATAACTATGGGAGATTTAAACAATGAGGGTTGATCTGGTAAACAGAGAAAAGCCGACAAAGCAGACAAGTAGCCCTTAACAGTAGCTACTGCACAGCCCTGTCATGCTAGGGAAAGAGAGAAACTCAGAATATCAGACAAATGGGCCTGCAAAGGAATATAATAAATCTCTCTCCAAACCATTTAACAAACTTGGCCTGCCTACCAGAATAGACAGGTTTGGTGGAGTGTCTCCTGGCCGATAAAATAACATCCACCACATCCGGTGGGAGAGAGAAAGAGCTCAGGTTGCCCCATTCAATCTCCAGGCGTGAAGGTGCAGGCTCTGGAGGTGGGGGAGTAGAACCTGCCCCTGCGACTGCGAGAGGAGGTCTGCCCTGAGAGGGAGACGGAGCGGAGGTTGCGATGAGAGGTAAAGGAGGTCTGTGTACCACACCTTTTGCGGCCGTTCTGGGGCGATCAATATGTCTTGGGCCCGGTTTTGGCGAATCTTCCTCAGAACTCGAGGAATCAAGGGTATGGGAGGAAACGTGTAAAGAAGCTGTAATCCCCAATCTAACTGAAACGCTTCCCCCAACGCTCCCCGCATCGGATACTGGAGACTGCAGAACGACGGGCAGTGCGTGTTCTCGTGAGTGGCAAACGGGTCCAACCTAGGAAACCCTCACATCCTGAAAATGTGAAGGACCACCTCTGGATGGAGACGCCACTTGTGATCGGCTGAAAACTGCAGATTGAGACTGTCCGCATGCACATTCAGTTCTCCGGCCAGATGATTTGCGATCACGCAAATCTGATGGTCCTGAGCCCAGGACCAAAGTTGCAGAGCTTCTCTGCAAAGAAGATATACAACCCCAACTCCACCCTGTTTGTTGATGTACCACATCGCTGTAGTGTTGTCCGCCAGGACCTGGATCATCTGACCACGAAGGGAGGGAAGAAAGGCTTTGAGAGCCAAACGTATCACCGGCAATTCCAGATGATTGATGTGAAACATGTGAAACAATCTTTCCTCTGGAGAACAAAGGCATTGACCTCCAGATCCCCCAGATGAGCTTCCCACCCTAGAGTGGAGGCATCAGTTATCACTGGGGCCACCGGAGAAGAAGGTTGAAACGGCTTCCCTTGAGACAGGTTGTCCACAACACTCCACCATAACAGCTCCGCTACAGTGCCTCTGGAGATCCTGACCACCTTTTCGAGATCTCCGTTGTGTTGAAACCACTGCCTGTGGA
The DNA here is from genome assembly GCA_963921515.1 of Calotriton arnoldi. NCBI lineage: Eukaryota > Metazoa > Chordata > Amphibia > Caudata > Salamandridae > Calotriton > Calotriton arnoldi. The sequence continues at coordinate 1,811,661 of CAWUFW010000086.1, forward strand.
GGCACTACTGAAGGGCCCTCATATGCCAGCGTGAATGGTTGACCAACAGTATACAGGAAGCGAACAGACCGAGCAGGCGCAAGACCTTCAGGACTGGAAAAGCCGCTCCATTCTGAAAAAGTAGAATCATAGTCTTGATGTCTTGAATCCTCGGTAGAGGCGGTAAGGCACAACTCACAGTAGTGTCCAGTACTGCCCCTATAAACAGAGTGCACTGAGAGGGCACCAGGTGAGATGTGGGTACATTTATCGAAAACCCCAAGTTGAACAACAGTTGTGTTGTTACTTGCAAATGATGCAACACCATCTCTGGCGACTTCGCTTTGAGCAGCCAGTTGTCCAGATAGGGGAAAACAGGGACCCCCGATCTTCAGAGATGTGTTGCTACCACCGCCATCACTTTTGTGAAGACCTGAGGTGCGGAAGTAAGACCGAACGGAAGGACCGCACACTGGTAGTGTTGAGATCCCACTGTAAAACTAAGATACTTCCGATGCGACTTCAGGATGGGAATGTGAAAATACGCATCCTGCAAATCGATCGATACCATCCAGTCTTCCTTCTGCAGCGCAAGAAGAACCTGAGCCAGGGTCAACATCTTGAATTTCTCCTGCTTGAGGTAAAAATTCAAAACCCTGAGGTCTAGGATCGGCATCAAGTGACCATCCTTTTTGGGAATCAGGAAGTACCAGGAGTAGCATCCCTGACCCCTTTCCTGCTCCGGAACCACCTCGATCGCACCTTTTTGCAGTAAAGACAGAACTTCCTGCTGGAGAAGCAGAAGGTGCTCTTCTGAGCACAAACCCTGACTGGGAGGGAAAGGAGGGGCAAACTCCCAGAAGGGTAGGGTGTACCCATTCTCAACGATGTTCAACACCCAGAGATCTGTAGTAACAGACCTCCAGTGTGGTAGAAAATGGGACACCTGTCCTCCCATGGGACAAGCATGCTCTAGGATGGCGGAGCTAGAGCTGCTTCCCCGCTGCACCAGCTGGAGGAGAAGAGGAGGAGACTTGCTGCCGTGCTGCACCCCGCAGACGACCTCTTCCCTCTCCCCTGTATGATCTGTACAGAGGGTTTGCCTGCTGTTGCTGCTATTTCGGCTGCTGCGTGGTACAAAAGGATAAGGTCAAAACCAGGAGACTTGCGATATCCAAAGCCCCTGGACTGAGACTGGAGACCCAAAGATCTTGCCGTGGCTCTACTATCTTTAAAGCGCTGCAGCGCCGAGTCCGCTTTGGCCCCAAGTAGGCGAGATCTGTCGAAACACAGGTCTAACAGGGTAGCTTGGACATCAGGGGAGAACACCCAACCCCGTAACCAAGCGTGCCTCCTGGTCACCACAGATGATCCCATCGCCCTGGCAACTGAATCAGCAGTGTCCAGACCAGATTGTATGACCTGGCGGACCGCAACTTGAGCATCCGTAACAACGTCTGAAAAATGACCCTGAATGTCCTCTGGTAGTTTTGAGAGCACTTCCTTTGCCGAGTCAATAAGTACATGGATATAGCGATCCAAAAGGCATGTAGCATTTGTTGATTTGAGAGCCATACTGCCTTAAGAGAATACCTTCTTCGTAGATTGCTCCATGCGTTTGGACTCCCTATCTGCAGGTGTAGATGGGAATGACCCTGCAGACTGCTTCAAGGAGCACGAAGCCTGGACAGCCAAACTTTCCGGTGATGGATGAATGAACAGGAAAGCAGGATACCCGGGAGCCACCTTATACCGCCTCGCCATAGACCTGGATACCGCAAGAGCAGTCATTGGCTTCTGCCACACATTAAGGATGGGCTCAGTCAAAGCCTCGTTGAAAGGGAGCAAAGGCTCTGAGATAGAAGAAGGGGAATGGAGCACCTCTGTCAAAATATTAGATTTCAATTCTGCTGTGGGAAGAGGCAACTCCAGCAGATCCGCAGCCTTCCTGATCACAGAGTGATGAGAAGTCACTTCCTGCATTGGGAGACCTTTTGGAGATGAGAGTTCCCATTCAGGATAAGTATACAGGCCACTAGCTTCCTGCAGACCTTCGAAATCCTGATCAGGGTCCACAATCTCCCCTTCCTCATGTTGTTCCTGGTACTCCTCCTCTTCCATTAACCTCTGTGCCTCTCTTCTAGACCTCATCCTTGAACCAGCGTCAGAGACGCCAAACGCAGTGCCGGTGACTTCGAGATCGGCGTCGAAGGGAGGTCTACCGGGACAGTAGTCGATGCTGGTCGAATGATGATGGATTAAACCCAGATCAGTTGACTGGGGGTGAGTGTTTGATTTGCTCAAACGCTCCATCCATCATCCCCTTTGGTATCGCTTTGTTCGCCCTAAGTTGGCAGGGTATGCCCAGACGTGGGTCCCTTGCTCACTCTGCCACTGGATTCAAGCTAGCCTGGCTGATGACGGCTGATTAGCCAGAAACCGGTCCCAGGATGCTTGTTTCCGGTCCAGGGAAGACATGGCTTGGCAGTTCGGGCTGGACTGTTCCCATGAGGCACAGGGTCAGACTGATTTGCATATGGCCATGTCTGAACTGGGGTGGTGGAGTGAGCTAAAGAATGATGATGGATTAAACCCAGATCAGTTGACTGGGGGTGAGTGTTTGATTTGCTCAAACGCTCCGTCCATCATCCCCTTTGGTATCGCTTTGGTCGAGGTCGAGTCGGCACCGTTTCAAAACCAGACGGTGCCGAGGAAGATCCATCCAGTGGCACTCGCCTCTCCAGAGATTGTACCGGCGTCGAAAATCTCGGCGTCGGGAGAGGCCAACTCCATTGAGCCATAGGCATAAAAGGCATAAGAGGTGCCTGAGGGAAATGAGGTGGCAAACCTCTCAGGGAGTATGCCAGCGGACCCATGGGGCCAACAGGCGCACCAGTAGGGTTTGCCGCTCTGGCGAACAAGCTGAACATCGCATTCAGAAAATGCGATGGAACCATACCCGAGTCGGGAAGGTAGAATACCCTGGATCCGGTACTGCAGGCTATGAAACGGCTCGAGGAGGCAGCACATTCAGCTCCGGTTGTGGCGCCGGAGACCCTGGAGCCAGAGGTGGAGTGGTCAGCAACACTGGAGGTGTTGCTTCTCTAGGCACCGGTGGAGTCACCGCTCTCGGAGCTGGAGTCACCTCAGGAGAAGAAGACGGAGAAACGTCATCCTTCCGATGGCGCCAGGGAACCGGGGACACCGTCTTCGGTATCTCATCTTTCAACGAACGACGCGAAGCCCCATGGCGCTGCTTCTTCTTATGCTTCCTCGACGACTTCGAGGTATGCGGAGTTGGTAACTTGGATCAGGACCTCGACCTTCTTCGACCCTTTTTTATTTCTTGGCTTTGGCCATGAACAATTTGGCCTCCCTCTCCTTCAGTGCCTTGGGGTTCATGCACCTGCATAATGAACACTCCCCGACATTGTGGTCCGATGAGAGACACCACAAACAGTCTTCATGGGGGTCAGGGATAGACATCTGCCCCACACATTCCTTGCATGGCTTGAAACCGGATTTCCTATGAGTAGCCATAGTCGCTGCTACAAAGACCCGAAGACTTACAACAAAGAAACTCCCAGAAATGGAGAGCCCTGGGAAAAAACGTTACACGTCGGCAGTGCGGAAAAAAGGGAACTGACGTCAGCACGCCGACTAGGTCTTCTCATGGCTCCGATGACGTCACGCGGAGTCGGTGCGGAGCCATTCCATTGTGACGTCCTCGTCGATGTGGGAGAGCTGAGGAGAAAGGTTTCTATGGAATGCTGCGCATGGGGTAATTCAAAAGGTGAGGAATCCACAGGCAGATGTATCCATCAGAACTGACATACTACTAGAGGAAGTTGTGAGTTCCTAGCCTGACAGGTATTTTCACAGAGGCGGGAACACTCATTGCTGTGACAGACTCTAGAAAAAACAGTCTTCATAGAGAAACCTGTTAAGAGGAACACAGTACAGAGGAGAAATAGACTGTATATTCCTGGACTTGAGTGGAAAGACGCAAGCCAAACATCGTGATTTACTGTATTTTAGAGAAGAGTTTGTGAAATTGGGCCTGGTCCAAGCAGAAACAGGTTGGTCCTCTACAAGATACATTATTTGAGGCTCTCCTATTTGTATTATCTTGGGCCCAAGCAAGGGCAAAACATTATTGTGAGCACTGTTTAGGGTTACTTACTTTCTTTCTGTGTTTGCCTGATCAGCCCCCTTATTCAAATAACCTGTTGTGATGTATTTCTTACACAGGCCTTCTCATGTGTTTCAGTCTGCTACCTTCATATTTTGCCGCAGTGGGAGCTAGTATTAGTTCTAACACTCCTGATGTTTGCTCTCTTTGAGCCTCTTTGTAGTTGCATTCTGTGGCTCATAACTTTAAAAACTGTGATTGTGATCTCTTCTCCGTGTCACATCAACAAATTGCAGACTTTTTTAGTCCAGCTCCATGCACTATCTTCGTCCCTGATAAGATATTGCTTAGGACACATGCATCTTTTCTCCCAAAAGTGGTGTCACCTTCCCAAGTGGGTCAGTCAATAAGGATGCAGGTAGACATCAATGATGCTTTTGCTTGAGGTGGTAAATATGGGTAAAATGGTTTTTCACATTGGATTACAGACTTCTAACAGATTACCTCAAGTCTGTGGCTGTGCTGGTTAGACCCTTGGACAGCTGAGTTAGTCTTGGTGTGAGGAATAAAGTAGTAAGAAGCATTTGTAAGACCAATATGTCTGTTGCAGGCTGCCAGCCTTTCAGCTTTGTGAATGCTTGCTTTGTTTAGTCATGGGTTTTGTAAACTGTTACTGTTAGATGAGTGCTCAGGCCCTTGCAAATATTTTTAAAAAAAAGAATTGGCTAAAAGCAAATCAATTTTTTGGTCTCAAAAAGAACACAATGCCATAACAGTCCCCTTCACTGAAGAGAATGACATAGTAGTACCTAGCATAAAAGGGAACTAATTTGTGTGCAAATGCACTGCTTATAAAAGAGCAGAATGTTGTCACTCACAGTGAAGTTAGCTAAAGATTGATGTGGGTTGACACACTGCCCCATGCTGTAATGGGCAGAAGAAAAATGTGAATGGCACATTGGACCAGAATGTAAAGCTGGCTGGATGAAAGCCCCTACAAGTATATTATATGCATTTAATTTTAGTCAAGCCAAATGGTCTTGGCTAACGCTTAAAATGGACCCTTTTGTCGCTGATAAGGGAGACATGGTGTGCTAAGACTGCTCCATTATTTGCCTGCATATCTTATGCTAAGTGCAGCCTCTGATGAAGGTTATCTCTGGTTACAGCCTCCATAATCCTTTCAATGCGTTCACACACAGTTCTTGCTTAAGTTAGAGTGTATTTAAGCCTACTTTGGGACTTAACAAGATTGCCTTGAGGAAAGGTAATCATGGGTGGCTAAGAGTTAATTGAAACTCAATGGAACCAAACCAGACATTATTGTATTTGGGACACTGCTCAAATTAGGCCCTATCCTACCCTCCGATCTTCCCAAAATGTTTGAACAGACTCTTGCACTGATCATCTGTTGTGAAAAACATTTCTTTCCTGGCTGAGAGTCACTATTAAACAGGTACCAGTCATATTGATAGCAGCTGTCACAGGGGCCATTGTTAAATCTTCTCTGCTGAACTGTAATGCCTTATGTTTAGATAAGACAAAATCAAAATAGTTAATCTTTAAAAACACCAAAATACGGGTGTCCGTGTCCACCCTCTGCTTGTTATCCACAGAAGAGACGGTGCCTCTTTCACCAGAACAGAACTGCACTGGTCCACAGTACAGTGCAGAATTCACTTTAATAACCTTGGTATCACTCATGGATATCTTTGTGTTGCAAGACCCAAACATTTCCTGATCAAAGTCTGTTTCTATATCAGAGGAGCTGTGAATTGGTTAACAAACATCTTGCCCACCCACCCAATGACTTGTCATTATCGAGAGGGGGGTGCCTTGACACCTAGGTTGCCCGTCGCTGGCATGCGCTGCCAAACTCCGTCCAACATGTTTGTGGCACTAAATAGCCCTCTATCACAGGCACAGAAAGTGTTCTATGGCCTTGATGCAAGCAGGGAAAATGCCCCCTCGTTTGCCAGTTGGCTAGTAAAAGACAGCTGTAACAAGGGTTCAGTGAGCCCCTTACTTCCCCGGGCCCTGGTATCACTGCACCTGCAGCACTAACGATAACTTCACCTCTGCCCATAATACAAAATCTAAGAACCATCCAGTAATTTTATATTTTTCTAATGTACCATCTGACACGTTTTCCCAAATTTAACAACTGTAGGCTAATACTTATCAGCTGCCAAAATGTTCTCTCCTTGTTATTCTCTACATCATCTGACTCCTAGATCTCCATGAAATGATCCTCATTAGAAGGGAAGAAAGACTTTAGTCTTCTTACCATTTAATAAAGTAATCCTTGGCCTCATGGCTTAAACAGTCTACCATGGGACAACCTACAATGTTGGTGTCCGTGATTTGAAGTCTGAGTAATAGGAGCATTAACTGATTTCAAATATTCCATTCAACAAGGGACTGGACATCTTCAATCACTACAAACCTTGGATTGTATGTGTAGTTTGCTGTGCCACCAAGGAAAGTAAAGCGCAGGCCTTTCCCCTGACTAGTTATCCATTCCCTAGAGATTCACAGAGCCTTATATGTAGTTATTTAAGCAGCAAAAGATTGTTCACTTCAAAAGCTAATAACACAAATTTTTCTTTAACTTTCTCTCCAATATCGTCAGTTTGAGAGAGGTTGATTCTCCACCACATTAGTTCAGAACTTTGAGCGTCTGTTGTCAAGACCTTTATGTACCTTACACAGGCGGATGGCATTATTGTAAGCCTGAGCCCTGGTGTAGAAGTGCACAGCCTGCTTCAGCTCATCCTGACTCTCATATTGCCGAGCTAGATGGTAGGACGCAGCCCAGTTTCCAGTTTCGTTAGCTATTTCAGCTGCCTGAAAAAGAGGATAATATAGTGACCATGTGCCTCAGGACAGTTTTCTTAACTGCAAAAAACATTATGCCTTATTGGAAGAGAACTTACCCGCTGGATGTTTCCCAGGAAGCAGTGAACGCGAACAAGTGAGAGGTAATCTTGTGCCAGTTCATAATACTTCAACGCTGCATCCATGTCTGCTTGACTTTCTAGATACTGAGCCCACCACTTCCACAAGCTCCTAAAGACATGCACAACAAGAAGGTCACCTTCACGTCTTGATCCATGTAACAATGGCAGGCGCTACAACAGTGGCTGGCTACAAATATTCCACTGTAAGCTCTCACCAGAATGAATCTGTGCCCTGAACATGTGTGAAAGAGTCTTTGCTCACATAGAATGAACACATTAACTGACCACTGCATTTTGCAGGGTTCACTCACTTGCTTTCCAAGGATTATCAATGCTTCTATGACAAGTGCTGCATGTGCTGCACTTCCATCGTTCGGTACTTTGATGAAATAACTGCCCTGCCTTGGCTATAGGTCATCAACTAATGCTTACCAGCCTGATCTAACTCTTTATGTTGAAACCCTAGAGCTTCGTTATCTAAACCAGGCACTGTTAGACAATCATCCCAGTCAGTTCATCTACCAAACACACAATTTAGGCTTAAGTAGGAATACATTACCCCCTTTCACCAAGGGTTCACTCATTCCTTGATGGAGAATAAACAATCTGTCAGCAAGCCAGTTAATAATGTATGTATTCAGCAATGGAGGCATTCACCACACACTCCAGCGTCAGTGCTACCCTTTCACTAACCCGCTGGATGAACAGAGAGCAGGAATGAACCGGCTACACTAACAACAGTCAGCAAATCCCTCTCTTTCTAGCCCCACACCTGCAAACCTGTTTCACAATTGCTCCCAAAATCCTTATGTTCTGATACGTTAGGCAATTCACTTTTGTAATGGTCTAACTGAGTACTAAATGGTATATATGAGGATGATAAAGAAATCATATAATACATTATAAAAATTTGAGAATCGATGAACCAGCTACATTCGTAAAGGTTAGAAAATCACCCTCTTTTTCTACCCACACACATGCATAACTGTTCCACAATCGCTCATAAAATCCTAATCAACTCATCAGCGAGTTTGGTAAACTTGTAAATGGTCTAACTGAGAACTAAACGGTATATAATACATTCTTTCAATTTTATCTTTAAGGCGCATATGTTCATCGCTCAGTACACATGACCAACAGAGAACACGTAGCACAAATGTCACTCACTCTTATAAAGAACTGCGATGTGCATGACAAAGGAAACATGGTGCCTACAAAGAACCTGCAATGGGCCTCCAATCGAAGGACTGACAACACTTACTTATCTTTAGACTTATTGATGTAGATTTCTAATGACTGCGGGTCATCTAGAAGCATCCTGGGAACCTCAAATCGATGTGTGTCTGACTTCTCATAACTGCAGAGAAAAGTTGCAGAGGATATCAATAATCACATCGTCCAGAAAGCAATGATATCAGAATCCTTTGACACAGGAATATTTAAATTTTATAAAAATGGCAGCATTCCATGTGTAATGCATTATGTTTATCTAAGTAGCAGCAGACAAGTGCTCAATTACAATGGAGAACAGCTTTTCAAGCCAAGAAACAAAGCATAGTTGCACAGCCTTAGATCTCAGTGTGCAATATTCGAAAGAGACAGAGGATCATTTGGCATCGAAGACAGTTCTGAAAGATATTCCACAACCAGGAATCACTATGAATAGTGTTTTGTAGTCAGAGAGTTTCATATCTGCGTAAAAGGTTCATGAGCTTACATAACACGAAGAGACCCTTTTGATCTTCTCAGAGGAAAGAATGCACCAAGCCCCACATAGGAATTAGAGTAGCAACCTAGTAATCCTTAAAACAAACATAAAAGAAGATGATTCTAAAAGAAGAAAGAAGTAAAGGGCCCTGTAATGTCAGAAAAAACAGACAAAGTACCCTTTAAAGTCCAAATGCGAGGCAAAGATCTTAAAAATAGAAAGTGATAGGGCTTCATAGATCAACATCCTGTGATTCTAGGCAAATTACTTACTCACCCTGTGCCTAAAAAATTGGTAACATAGGGCCTGATTAGGATGGCGGTCGGATTTAAATCAGACCGCCATATTGGTGGGAAAAGGGACCACCCGACAAGCAGTCGGCGGTCCCGCACCCTGAATCACAATGCGACCGCCTTCAAGGCGGTTGCAAAGTGTATATCTTGTATTGCGTCAGGTGCTGCGGGCTGCAGCACACGCTGCAGTACAAAATATGCACCCGGTGCATATCCATGCACTATGTGGCAGGCGCCATGCGGTGCCTGCCACATGGTGCAGGGATATGTGGGGCCATGTCGGAGGGCCAGGGAGGAAGGGGGGCCCGCTACGGGCCCCCAATGTCCCTTTCCGCTTGACTTTTCATGGCGGGTAAACCGTCATGAAACGGCCGGCAGGAAGGGACATTGTAATCTCTACAGCGGTGCCTGGCAGGCACCGCCACTGTTGTACGGATGCAAGCCCCTCCGACAGACCGGCAGGCTCCTTGAGCCCGTCGGATCCATGGCGGTCGGTCTCTCCGACCGCCAACCATCCGCCCGCCACCCTAATGTGGCAGGCGGTAGCACAAGTTATTTCTTGTGTAACGATATATCTGTAAGAGACATTAGTTAGTGATAGATTCCTTACCTTAGAATATCCCCAGGCGTCAGACTGGATCCGGAAAGTTTTTCGTTAGCAGTACCTCTGCGCGTCAGTAGGTGGCGTCGTGTGGCTCCGCGTCCGTCGCTGGCGTCGTAAGCGCCGAGATGACGTCACGGAGACTACTTAGGCGCCACCCATGCGCGCTGACGTCAGTTCTGTACACGACTTTCCGCGCCAGGAACGCAGAGCCATGCAAGAAACTGACCATTGGTGCCATGAAACTAGGGCCCTGAAAGGGATGACCTTAACCCTAGAAATCAGTTCGCAGAACGGGGAGGATGGGTGGGGCGGTAAGGAAATCACTAACTAATGTCTCTTACAGATATATCGTTACACAAGTAGTAACTTGTGCATCTGAAAGAGACACGTTAGTGATAGATTCCTTACCTTAGAATAGATACCCCAGCAATACCAACCCCGGTGCAGGGTCTGCGAATGGATTACACCAGAAAGTCACGGAGAACAGAACGGCCAGAGAAGCTGTCTCTCCGGACCTGACTGTCAAGGCAGTAATGCTTGTTAAACGTGTGCAGCGAGGCCCACGTAGCTGCCTGACAAATATCCTGCAAGGGGACGCCGCGTCCCAAGGCAGTAGTGGCTGCTGTCGCCCTGGTAGAATGGGCATGCAGCCCCACAGGAGGCTCCTTCTTAGCCAACGAGTAACAGGCTTTGATGCAGAGAACGACCCACCGAGAGATGGTCCGTTTGTGCACAGCCCGACCTTTTTTGGCGCCCGCGTAGCCAACAAAGAGCTGGTCCTCCACCCGGAACTGTCGAGTGCGCTCCAGGTAGAACGAGAGCGCATGTTTTGGGTCCAGACGGTGGAGCCTCTCTTCCTCTTTTGAAGGATGCGGAGGCGGAAAGAAGGTGGGCAAATTGATGGTCTGCCCGATGTGGAAGGGCGTTACAACCTTTGGCAAGAAAGAAGGACGGGTCCTTAAAACCACCTTGTCCGGATGAACAGAAAGGAAAGGAGGTTTGGAAGAAAGAGCCTGGAGCTCACTCACTCTTCTGGCAGAGGTGATAGCTACCAGGAAAGCCGTCTTGAGAGTGAGAAGACGCAAAGGACAGGTATGAAGGGGCTCGAAGGGAGCGCACATCAGATATGTCAAGACAAGATTTAAATCCCATTGAGGCATAATGAACGGCACGGGAGGAAACGTGTGCGTAATGCCTTTCAGGAAACGGTTAACAACCGGAGATTTAAACAAGGAAGGCTGATCTGGAAGCCTGAGAAAGGCGGAGATGGCCGAAAGATAACCTTTGATAGTGCCCAGAGCAGAGCCCTGCTGGGCCAAAGAAAAGAAGGAACAGAAGGACTTCGGAAAGAGGGGCAGAAAGGGGATCCACAGCCTTAGCTGTGCACCATGCCACAAACTTGTTCCACCTGCAGGCGTATACCGATTTAGTGGAGGGACGCCTGGCTGCCAGAATGACATCACAGACTTCGGGAGGAAGATCGAAAGCTGTCAACTGTCGCCGCTCAATCTCCACGCATGGAGGTGGAGGCTGGACAGGTTCGGGTGGAGGACCGTCCCCTGCTGTTGCGACAGAAGATCCTCCCGAAGAGGCAGACGGATCGGGGGATTGAGCGCCATGTTGAGTAGCTCGGGATACCAGTATCTTCGTGCCCAATCCGGAGCCACAAGAATGACTTGGGCCCGGTCGCGCCGAATCTTCTTCAGCACTCTGGGCAGAAGCGGTATAGGCGGAAAGGCGTACAACAGACACCAACTCCACTCGCGACGAAAAGCGTCGCCGAGCGAGTGCCGCCTTGCAAATTCCAACGCGCAGAACTGATGACATTGCACGTTCTCTTTGGTGGCGAATAGATCTAACCAAGGCTCTCCCCACTGCAGAAAGAGACCTTGCGCCACGTCCGAGTTCAGACGCCATTCGTGATCCATCAAGCACCGGCGGCTGAGTTCGTCCGCCCTGGCGTTCAGAGAACCTGCCAGGTGTTGAACCACCAAGGTAATGCCTTGACGTTCCAGCCAAGTCCAGAGGCGCAGAGCCTCCTGACATAGGGTCCACGACCCCACCCCGCCCTGCTTGTTGCAATACCACATGGCGGTGGTGTTGTCCGTGAACACCTGCACTACACTTCCCCGGACAGAGGGAAGGAATGCCTTCAGTGCAAGTCGGATCGCCCGCAGCTCCAAAAGATTGATATGGAGCCGGGACTCCGCCGGAGACCAGAGGCCTCTGATCTCCGCCTCTCCCAAGTGGCCACCCCATCCCAGGAGGGACGCATCCGTCACCACTGTGTGCTCCGGTTGGGGAAGGGAGAGGGATCTGCCATTGACCCAATCGCGATTCGTGAGCCACCACTGCAATTGCCGTGCAGTGCCCTCCGAGATCTGGACATGATCGGACAGGTTGCCCTGATGCTGTGCCCACTGGAACTTCAGGTCCCACTGCAGAGCCCGCATATGCCATCTGGCATGTTGCACCAGCAGGATGCAGGAGGCCATCAGGCCCAGGAGCCGGAGGGTCATCCTGACTGAAACCCGGGATAGAGGCTGAAAGATCGGAATCATAGCCTGAATATCCCGGACTCGCTGCTCGGGAGGATAAACCCGAAACAGCGTCGAATCCAGAACCGCTCCGATGAAGGGGAGCTTCTGAGAGGGACTCAGGTGCGACTTCGGCACGTTGATGGAGAACCCCAGCAAATGCAGGAGGTCGGCCGTAGTCTGAAGGTGGGTGACGACTGCCTGGGCCGAGCCCGCCTTCAACAACCAGTCGTCGAGGTAGGGGAAGACTGACACCCCTGACCTGCGCAGATGAGCTGCGACCACCGTCATCACCTTCGTGAACACCCGAGGGCGCTGGTAAGGCCGAAGGGGAGCACGGCAAACTGAAAATGCTCCTGGCCTACCGTGAACCGCAGGTAACGCCGGTGGGCCGGCAGGACGGGGATGTGAAAATAGGCGTCCTGCAAGTCCAACGCTACCATCCAGTCTCCAGGGTCGAGGGCAGCCAAGACCTGAGCCAGAGTCAACATCTTGAACTTCTCCTTCCGGAGGAAGCGATTGACGTTCCTGAGGTCCAAGATGGGGCGCAAGCCCCCTTGTCCTTCTTGGGGACCAGAAAGTAGTGGGAATAACAACCACTCCCTACTTCTGGCCCAGGAACACACTCGATGGCCCCCTTGGCCAAGAGGGCCGTGACTTCCTGCAGGAGAAGTGCCAAGTGGTCCCCCGACATGCGGTGGAACTGAGGTGGCATGGCTGGAGGGTGGACTGAAAGGGAAGGGCGTAACCCTTGCGGATGATCTGCAACACCCACTTGTCCGATGTGATAGCGTGCCAGTGGGGGAGATGATGGCGGATCCTGCCACCCACTGGCATGGGGTGGCCCCCAAAGCTCGGATTAGGAAAGTTTGGAGGCAGAAGCAGCGGGCGCGGAGGTGGACTGACCCCCACGCTGATTCCCAGACCCGCCCCTGCGGAAGCCGCGTCCGCGTTGAGGCTGGTTCTGCACAGGCTTGCTGAAGGAACGTGCCTGGGCGCCCTTTCCGTGGCCACGAAAGGAACGAAAACCAGGAGTGGCTGGGCTTTTCGTGGAAAGACCTAAGGACTTGGCCGTGGCCCGCGAGTCCTTAAAACGCTCCAGCGCACTGTCGGCCTTATCGCCAAACAGGCGAGTGCCATCAAAGGGCATGTCCATGAGCGAGCTTTGGACATCTGGCGAGAACCCGGTAGATCTCAACCAGGCGTGGCGACGAAGCGCCACAGTCGTAGAAATCGCTCTACCTAGTGAGTCCGCGGTGTCCAAACCACACCGAATGGCGAACTTAGCCGCATCTTTACCCTCGGCAACAGCTTGGGACAGCACAGCGTGGGTCTCTTCAGGACACTGAGGCAACACCTGTGCAACTGTATCCCACACCGCGTGGGAATAGCGGCCCAATAGGCAAGCGGTGTTCACCGACCGCAGCCCCAAGCTGGCCGAAGAGAACAACCGCTTGCCAAACTGCTCCAGCTTCTTGGAGTCCTTATCCGGCGGAGCCGTGGGGAAGGCACTCTGGGACGTCGAAGCTTGGATGACCAGGCTCTCAGGCGTAGGATGAGTGGTCAGAAAGGCAGGGTCACCGGGCGCCGGGCGATGACGCCTGGCGGCGTTCTTATCCACAGGGGCCCCTGTGGCTGGCCGCGACCAAGTGCCCAGCAAGACGTCAGTGAGGGCGTCATTAAATGGCAGCAGGGGCTCCGGCGAAGTGGACGCCGTCTGGAGCACCTCAGTGAGGAGGTTAGTTTTGAGGGCCACCGTAGGGAGATCAAGGTTGAGAACCTCAGCTGCCCGACGGAGCACCATCGTGTAGGAGGCGCCCTCCTCCATGGTAGGCGGGGAGAGGCAAACCCGGGTCAGAGGAGACGTCGAGGTTGCCGGCATCCTCCAAATCGTCCGCCCAGTCCTGCTCAGAGTCACACTGACGAGCAAGAGGGTCCTCGGACCCCTCCCAGTCGTCCTCCACCTCCGCCGCATGTGGCACAGACCGCGGCGGCAGGGCAGGAGCCGGAGAAGGAACAAACGGCGTCGGGAACGGCGCCGAGAACGGCGCCGGCCGGGGCCGGACCGGCGCCGTGTCCCAATGCGGATCCCAGGCAGGAGCAAAATGGTCCTGGAACCTGGGCAAGGGCGGGACAAATGGCACCCACTGCGGCGCCGGAGGCGGAGCCGAGGGTGGCGCTGGGGCCGGAGCCGGCAGCGATGGACCTTGTGGCGCTGTGGCCGGAGCCGAAGGCGCAGGATCCTGTGGTGCCGAAGCTGGAGCCGCCGGCGGCGCGACGGCCCAACAGGATCCTGACACGGGACCGCGGGGCCCGAGGGCGCGCCGGCGGGAGCCCGAGGCCTAAAAAGGCGGTCCATGGTAGCAAGAAACTCTTGCACCTGTGCGGGAGTCGCCGACGGACCCGGGTAAGGTGGGTAGGCCGCGGGACTCTCGAGCTCCGAAGGAGCCGCAGGGGCAAAGCCCCTGTCCCCCTCGTCCGCATCCGGGGACCGACGGGGGGACGTCGGAGAGCGAACACGCTTCTTCGACTTCTTTTTGTGTCGTCTCTTACCCGAATCCGAGGGTGAAGACTTGGAGCCCGAGGAGCGATGACTGTGGCCCCGCGAGCGTTCCCTGGAACGGCCCCTGGACCGGGAACGGCGCTGGGACGAGTGCCGGACCTCCAGCAGCTTCCGGTGCCGCTCCCTCAAGGCCTTCGGGGCCATGGCCCGACAGTCCAGACAGGACCGGGAGTCGTGGTCGGTCTCCGGGCAGTAGAGGCAGACATCGTGAGGGTCCGCCACCGACACATTGCGACGGCAGGCCCCACAAGACTTAAATCCAGGCATCCCTACGTGCACCAAGGAAATCAAAGCTTACAGGAGACAAAAGTCTCAAAAAGGGTAGTCAAAAAGTGACTAAGGTACGTGCTCTAACCGGATCTGCGCTTACTGGCGCGGAAAAAGAAAGAACTGACGTCAGCGCGCATGGGTGGCGCCTAAGTAGTCTCCGTGACGTCATCTCAGCACTTACGACGCCAGCGACGGACGCGGAGCCCCACTACGCCACCTACTGACGCGCAGAGGTACTGCTAACGAAAAACTTTCCGGATCCAGTCTGACGCCTGGGGATATTCTAAGGTAAGGAATCTATCACTAACGTGTCTCTTTCAGATATCAGTATTACAATGGCGGTAAGACTGCCACCGACGGGCTGCCGGTGGCGGACCCACCGTCATCATAATCAGGCCCATAGACTGGTTCGTAGTAAAAGTTCCGCATCAGCCTCTTGCAAGACAGCAATTCTGGCCAAAAAAACAGCCAAGAGCAGGAGGGGCCAAAGAGGTCGATATGTGATGATTGATTGGCACAGCAAAGGGAGACGGTGTACTTGTACATCAAAAAATGCTAAAAGCAACAATAATTATAATGCTACTGAAAAATAATATGTTACAGAAATAATATAATGTAAAAAATTAAAGATTTGATTAAACACCTGGAGTTTGTGTCAGGTGAGTATTTTGAATTTAAATAGAAAATAAGTGCAAAACAGAGTGATATTATGGAAGGCTTGTAAATCAGTACTCTGGAGCAAGGCAACAGAATTTGAGAATGTTGAGAAAGAACATAAAGGAATAAGATATAAAGCTGCAAGAGAAAATCATAAATGAATTGAACAAATGATACAGGGGGAATCACGATCCTGGACTACTTTGAGAAAACTGGTTACTATCGTTAAAATTTAACATCAAGCAGGAGAATTCAGTAAACCTTATTTTTCAATCATGACATTGTCAACGCCTTTCCCATAGCAACTTTAATAAATCCTGCACATATCAGGGCATTGCTCACTTGATTAGCAAGAAATGAAAGTATCCTAACTTATTTCTAAAGTGCAAACTATTTTCTGCATAGCTAATCTGCATCACTTTACACAGTTCATATTTTCGAGACAGTAATCTCCATTTGCTCACATGGATTTAATATGTAGCACAGGGCTTTAAGTGGGGGAAAAAAAACTGGGGGTCCTCTAAAAGGGGCGTGGCAAATTTTGTAAAGGGGTGTGGCCTATCCGAGTAGGGGCGTGGTCTAAATCAAGATAACTACTATTGTGTGCTTAAGAAAATCATGAAGTCGCATCCAGCAAAGGATATTAAAATAGGCAAAAGGGTATATTTATTAAGTATAAGCCATAAAATACCAAACACTTTAAAAAACATGTAAAAATTATTTACATTACTTAGAAATCTATTGCAGGATTTCCCAAAACCCTTGAAGATATTCACTGTGTCTATTTTGCTGGGGTTTCTCACAACAATTTTCTTCAGCAGACCTTCAACCTTTTGCCAGCCAACTCTTTACATACAGCTTTGCATCAAATGTTTCAAATGGAGGACCATTGAGTTTTACCCATAAGCATGAAGAAATGGTCTCTACAAGAAGAGAGGCCCTTGTTGGACAAGCAATTAAGTTCATTGCGCTGAAACCTCTCTCGCAATCCGCATTACTTGCTGGCAGGGTTTCCATGCAAACTACTAACTTTTTTAATGCTTCAGGGGTTTTCTTTCCACCAAAATCTTTGAAAAGTCTAAAAGCTTGGATAGTATCTCTTGCTGGCAGCTGAAACTCTGAACACAGTTTCTGGATATCTGTTTCACCATAAAGAATGCATTCATCACCAGAAGGCAAGTTGCCTGCATCTAGCACACTGAAGCTGGATATATGTTCTTTCTCAGAATCCGGGGCACATCGTTTATTGATATTTACAGACAGACTTTGGTAAAACTGATTTTGATTAAGGGCAACAGAGTTACTTCTACCATGGAAAAGAGGAACATTCTTGAATTTGCCCTCGTCAACTGCTCTCTGAGCCGCAGAAGCAAACTCCCCTGGTGAGTCCTTCATTGCTCTAAATATACGTACTTGACTAACCAAAAGTCTGTGGGCATTAACAATTGTAATGTCCCTCCTCTGTACGGAGAGTGATAAGTCTTTGAGCTCTTGAAGTGCATCACACATTACCCCCAAATCTACCTTTGACCTTTGAGGCCCGAAAATAGAGCCCCATAGAGACCCCTTTCGAGGCCCCCCAAAAAAAACTGGGGGTGCTCAGACCCCCACAGACCCCCCCCCCCACTTAAAGCCCTGATGTAGCACAATAAAGAACTGGGACTAATGTGGGCGCCGAACCCCAATAAACTTCTGAACCCAAATTTATTTAATCCCTGAATTTACCTTAGGTGGTTCAGCTACGTGATTCTTCTCATGGATCTAACAAGAGACTACCCTCCCCATCAATAGCAGAGTAAAATCATAATTAGAAACTGGGACGACTCAAGAACTGAGTTCTAAATCAAAATTAAGTTTTAAAGGTTTAATACATAATTATCAAAATAAGCATTACAGATAACTTTGCATATTTTGCCATATAGGCTCAGACACAGAATACAGAATCACAGATCATAGCAGAAGTCTTAGTTAGTTAATAAAAATCTCTCTAAATTCTAAGTGTGAAACTCTTAAAGAGTACTAACAGTATTCTAAGTGAGGAAATCTCAAAATAATCCATAGAGTTTCTGGAGGAAAATAGATAGTGGCCCCCAATCCTTCAAAACCAATGTTTTTATACACATTTTATGCATATCAATTAATAAAACTGCAAAATCTGCATGGTACGATCACAGTTAGGTCGCACTGGCAAATCAAAAACAATGTTGTAAATCTAAAAGGTGTTTAACACTAACCCATTTCTTAAGGTAAGAGAAATTTTCCACTTTATTCCTCTGCAACTGCACTCCGGAGATGTACAACATAATATGTAACATTTTCTTAACAATATCTCATAGAATTATGTTCTTCCGCATGTTTATATTGGAACTAACCGCAGCATCCTTCAAAATGACACATACGGTACACGATGGAAAGTTTAATTCACAATACATGCTTTCTAACACTTCAATCTATTTACATCATTGCTCTCCGTGTTCCGCAGAAACTGTAGGTCGAGAGAGAGACTCACAGAGGGTAGCTGATCTGGAGGGGGAATCAGCAGGAGCAGGATGAACAGAGCACCAGAAGCTGCATACATTTGAAAATAATGGTGTCTTGCCAAAAATGTGGCATAATTATACTACATTATTAATTAATTTTAAGTGAAATAATCATATCGTTTTAAGTGCAAAATCATTAATTCATCGGCTACGGTCTTAAGCATCATTAAAATTGGTAATTTGCACAAATAATTTGTGATCCAAAATTGCACATCAGAAAAAAACTTTGACACTAGTATTACCTATTTTGAAAACACTATTAGACTTAAATTTTTAAAAGGCTTAATCAGTTCTTTAAAGATTCATGGTTGCAGCCTGCAAGACAGACAAACGCAGATGTCAGTTGTGAGTGCTTGACTCACTGAGCTTTCTTGACGGCCAATATAAGTTAGCCTCAAGATGAGGGCAAATAAGTAGGTCTATGAGGAACCTGTCTTTAAAATACAGGCTAGAAGCAAACACCACATTGACAAAGATCCAAAAAGTAGTTGATCAAATGCAATGGGGCAAAACTAGGATCAAACGTTTTTTTTTAACAGGTTAGGCAGTCTATTCATTTGTATGATGGCCATGTTACCGAAGGGAAAAGAGAAAAAGTTAGAACAAGTCAATATATATACCCAGTAAGCATCTGTTCTTGGCATGTAAAGCTGTAGATTCACTTGCTTTGCATACTCCTGCCATCTAGTGTTGGGTCCGGATGTTTGCAAGTTGTTTTTCTTCGAAGAAGTCTTTCCAGTCACGAGGTAAGGTGACTCCTCCTTTCGGTGATAGTGCGCATGGGCATCGACTCCATTGTTAGATCACATGCTTTGCATAGACTATAAAGCAGTATGCTGCCAGAGCAGTGGCTGACCTGTAGTTGTTGTAGTTATCTGAAACAGTGCTTTAAGTACTGCCTGGCCTACATTAGCTTGTTGCCTCGCTAACACATCTACACAATAATGTTTGGTGAATGTGTGAGGTGTAGACCATCTTGCTGCCTTACAGATGTCAGCTAGGGGAATATTCCCTAAGAAGGCCATAGTAGCCCCTATTTTGCGTAGTGGAATGCGCTCTAGGGGTATTATCAAAATTCTTTTTGCTTTGCATAACATGTCTGGATACATTTTACAATCCATCTTGCAATGCCTGATTTAGATATGGGATTGCCTTTGTGTGGTGGAGCAAAAGCAACAAAGAGTTGCTTTGTTTTGTGAAATTCTTTTGTTCTTTCAACGTAATATAGTAGAGCTCTTCTAACATCAAGGGTGAGTAGAGCTCGTTCTGCTACAGAATCAGGTTGAGGAAAGAACACAGGTAACTCAACCGATTGATTGATATGAAAGGCAGAAACTACTTTAGGGAGAAATTTAGGATTGGTGCGAAGAACCACTCTGTCTCTGTGAAGCTGAAAGCATGGCTCTTGTATAGTTAATGCCTGGAGTTCACCAACTCTCCTCAGTGAAGTTATTGCGATGAGGAAAACAACTTCCCATTAGAGGAATTGTAATAGGCACCTATGCATTGGTTCAAATAGTGCACCCATTAGCCTTGTAAGGACTATGCTTAGGTTCCACATTGGTGCAGGTGGGAGTCTTGGTGGTATCACTCTTTTTAATCCTTCCATAAAGGCTTTAATCACTGGTACTTTGAATAGAGATAAGTGTTGTCAGCTACTGCCGCCAGATGTAAGCGAATGGATGTGTAGGCTAGTCCAGATTGCTGTAAATGTAACAGGTAACAGATGATGTTCTGTACAGAAGCATCAAGAGGATTGATATTGTTAATGTTACAATAGATAACAAATCGCTTCCATTTTGCTGCAAAACATGCCCTAGTATTAGGCTTTCTAGCCTCTTTTAGGATATTCATACAGTCTGGTGGTAGGTGTAAATAACCAAACTCTATGACTTCAGGAGCCAGATTGCCAGGTTGAGTTCTTTGGGATTTGGATGCCTGATTTCTCCATGGCTCTGAATGAGAAGACTGGAGGTGAGATGCAGCTTTTGGTGTGGAACTACTGACAGCTCCAGCAGGGTGGTGAACCAGGGTTGACGTGCCCATGTGGGAGCTATGAGAATTAGTGTGAGGGATGTTTGCGTGAGCTTCCGAACTACCAGTGGAATGAGTGGGAGAGGTGAAAAAGCATAGGCAAATATCCCTGACCAGTTCATCCATACAGCATTGGCTTTGGAGAGCGGGTTTGGGAACCTGGAGACGAAGCTTGGGTATTTTGTGTTTTCTGCTGTGGCGAATAGGTCTATCTGAGGAAATCCCCATTCCTGAAAGTAGGGGAGGCGAACCTGAGGATGAGGTTCCCACTCGTGGATTTGCTGCCTCTGTCTGCTGAGAAGGTCGGCAATTTGATTGTTTACTCCTGGAAGGTGTTCTGCCAGGAGATAAATCTTGTGGTGTATAGCCCATTTCCAAATGGCTTGTGCTAGGCGTGACAGTTGGAGAGAGTGTGTCCCCCCTGTTTTTGTATATAGTACATAGCTGTCATGTTGTCCGTGCGGACTAGGACAGCTTTGCCTACGAGGTGAGTTTGAAAGGCTTTGAGCGCTAGAAACATTGCTAGTAGCTCTAGGTGGTTTATATGGAGATTTTTGTGCTTTAGACTCCACAATCCTTGGATTGTGTGATCCTGTAAGTGAGCACCCCAACCAGTGAGCGATGCCTCTGCTGTTTGCACTGTCTGTGGAACATGGTCGATGAAGAGCCGGCCTTTGGATAAATTTTGTGGGTTCCATCACTGCAGAGAGCAATGGGTGCAGCCGTATACCAACATTAGATCGGTTAATCGACCCTGCGACTGGTTCCACTGACTTGCTAAGCATTCTTGAAGGGGACTCATGTGAAGTCTTGCAAGGGGTACGATTATGATGCAAGACGCCATCATTCCCAGCAATTGCATGAAGACTCTGACTGGTAATGAGTGGTTGGGCTGAAACTGAATGAGAAGAGACTGGATACTGTGAATTCTGGCTGCACTGGGAGAGGCTAGAGCTTTTTGAGTGTCTATGGCGGCTCCCAGATAAGGCTGTGTGTTTGAAGGCTGCAGATGGGACTTCAAAGCAAAAACTGTAAACCCTAGTTGATGTAGTAGGTGAATTGTGGATTGAGTGTGTTGGAGACACTTCTGGTAAGTGCCAGCTATGATGAACCAGTCGTCCAGATAGGGGAAGACGTGGATGTGCTGTCTTCTCAGATGAGCTGCGACTACTGCCAGGCATTTGGTAAATACTCTGGGAGCAGTGGTGACTCCAAATGGTAGCACACTGAATTGGTAATGTTGGACCGCTATCACAAATCTGAGATATTTGCGATAAGTGGGGTGAATTGGAATGTGGAAATATGCGTCCTTTAAGTCTAGAGTAGACATAAAGTCATCCTGTTGTAAAAGTCGGAGCACTTGTTGAAGTGTCACCATGTGGAAATGTCCTGACAGTATGTAGTGGCTCAGTTCTCTGAGGTCCAGAATAGGTCTTAATGAGCCGTCCTTTTTGGAAATTAGAAAATACAGGGAGTAAACGCCTGACCCTTGATATTGCAATTGTACTGGCTCTATGGCTCCTTTTAGCAAGAGAGACTAGGCTTCCTGTTTGAGCAGGTGCAAATGTTCTGGTGACAGTTTGTGAGAACGAGCTGGATTGTTTGGAGGATTGGTGGTAAGCTCCAGGCAATAACCATGTTGGATAATTCCTAGCACCCATTTGTCTGTTGTTATGGATTGCCAAATGGGGAGGAATTGTAGAAGACATCCCCCGACAGGTGTTAAATGATCGGGGTAAAGTTAGGTAAGTCACTGCTTGTTAGGAGAAGGGGAGATGCGGGTGTGGAACCCTTTCCCCTTCCCTTGCCGTTGTTTCCTCCTCTAAAGAAGCCTCTTATGGAGGAAGATTGATTGTTGCCTTTATAGGAGGAAACACTGGTGTCTGAGGATGAGGTCTTGGACCCCCCACAGTAAAAGGAGCGACGAAAGGAGCCCCAGTTTGAAGGAGACTGTATGGCTCCCATAGATTTAGCTACCTCAGTGTCTTTTTTCATTTTCTCTAATGCCTGGTCAACTTCAGGCCCGAAAAGATGTTCTTTATCAAATTGAGTGTTTATGATGAATTGCTGGACTTCCGGTTTGAAACCGGAAATCCTCAACCAGGCGTGTCTCCTAAGTAACACACTAGTGTTAATCTCTCGAGCTGCTGTAACAGCAGCATCTAAGGCACATCTAATAGAGGGATTAGACATGAGCTTTCCTTCCTGTATTAAATCCTGTGCTTTAGCTTTGTGCTCATCTGGGAGATATTGGAGCAATTGCTCCATTTCGTCCCAGTGTACTCTATCATACTGGCTAAGAGGGCCTGGGCGTTGGCAATGCGCCAATGATTCGCCGCCTGGGCAGCTATTCATTTGCAGAGGCATCTATTAATTTTGACTCATTGTCCATAGGGGGGGCATTCCCAGAGGTTTGTGAATTAGCCCGTTTACAGGCATTAGGGACAACAAGGGAGTCTAGGGGTAACTGCCCCTTAATAAAGACTGGATCAGACGGAGCAGGCTTATACTTCTTATCTATTCTGGGAGTCAGAATACGAGCACAAACAGGGTCCTTGAAGATGTCATAGGCATGTCTCATCATGCCTTTGAGCATAGGGAGAGTCTGACTAGATCTGCCTGTACTACTAAAAGTTTCAAACAAGAAATCTTCTTCTAGGGACTCTTTGTGTAGCTGTACCCCGTGATATTGTGCAGCTCTAGCAAGCAGTTCTAAATAACCTACGTTGTCGTCAGGAGGGGAAGGCTTTGCAAGGTAAAGGTCTGGGTCATTATCTGTAGGTGGATCAATAGTGTAGTCTTTCCAAGGATCTACAGGTAATTGAATATCCCCATCATCTACATCATCATCATTATCAGGCTGTGAGGGTGGAGAGTTCTGTGGTGTGATAGGTAATGGTTCTAATGTTGGAGAAGGTGGTGAAGGTGTAAGGGAACGTGGTGGAAGAGGAGGAGGAGAAGGGTTAGTACCGACATCCTTCTTTTTTAAAGGAATCTTATATTGTATGTCCTCTGACTCAGGTTTGCGTTTGCGAGGAAGTTTGGTAAGAAGATGTCCTGTATCAGGATTAATGTAAAGTTCCTTTTGTTTAGGATCCGATTTGGGAGGTGGAAAGTCGAAAATCTGATCCTGTAGCTTGGAAGGAGCATCTTTCGGTTTCGGCACCGACGACTTCTGTGTCGGGATGGAATTACTTTTCGGTGCGGAAGGTTTTGGCTCCAAAGCCGGTTTCAATTTCGGTGTCAAGAGTTTCGGCTCCGAAGCAGTCTTCAGCTTTGAGCTCGAAGGTTTCGGCTCTATGACAGACTTTGGCCAATTCGATCCCGAGCCGGAAGGCTTGACGATGTGTTTCGGTGCCGAGTCGAGAAGCGGGGCGTCAGAAACATCGTCTTGGTGCCGACCTTGGCCTGGAGGCAGAGGTGGAACCGAAGCCTTTTGCTTAGTTTGAGTTGGATTTCGGGGCAAGGGGTATTCGGTACTCATGGGACCTTGACCCTGATATGTCCTCTTCTATCTCCGAGTCCGATTCCGGTACAGCTAAGGGCTGCTCTTCCTGTTCCTCTTCAGCCCCTTGTGCATCGAATTCTTCTTGCTCGTATCCTTCACCGAAGATGTCCGGCGTGTATTCGATGTTCTGGCTTTGCATTTCATGACGTCAAGCCCGACAATCGCGGAGAGTTTTCTTGGATCGAAACGATCTGCATGCGTTGCAGTCTTGTTCGTTGTTCTCAGGCTATAAGCACAGGTTGCACACTTTGTGCGAGTCGGTGCACGGATATTTTGCGTGGCACCGAGGACAGAATTTAAATGGAGTCCGTTCCCTTGACCGTGAGCTGGACCGGCGCGGTTAGGCCCGACGGCCTTCCACGAGTTTTCAGATCGAAATTGAAATTTTCTGTGACCGACACGATACGCAGAGAAGTGGGATATGCGTACAAAACAATACCGACGTGGGTAGAGTGGATTGCGCACCGAGGGGAACCCAGAGAATGGTGTTGAACCAGAGCACAGCAATACACGTCCACGTGAATTCGGATCGGGCGGTCGTATTACGGTGACTTGGACTTATCAGGGTTCTTATTACAACGAACGGGCTTTATCGTTCTTGACTTTCTTCGGCCTTTTTGGCAAGACTTTTTCTTTATGGTCCTCGGGGCTCCGATCAGGATTCGATTTTTCGCAATTTCACTGGACCAACTATTTATACTCATCAGAGCCTTGAAAAAGTCGTTGAGTATGATGAAACATGTGTTGGCTGTTGTTTGAATTGAATTGCACAGGAAATGGAATGAAAACGAATGGAATCATCGGTCTTTTTGTACTAATTTTACGATTATTGGAGTTCACTTTACCAATACGGACCCGTTGAATTGACGGACCACTTACAACCTAATTGGTGGTGCTCTGGACATTCTTTATATATTCTTTGTATATTGGGGGTTTCCCTCCTATATACCTTACACTATTGGGATGACATAGTGTTTGTTACCTGTCTCCATTGAGCACACTTGATTGTATATTCGTCACAAATGACTTCCTGAAAACTATGTATGTGCTAGCACCGTTATAGGCCACTGTCATCCTCATATTTGCACACGTCCAAACCCGATGGCGGAAAAAACAATCTAACAATGGAGTCGATGCCCATGCGCACTATCACCGAAAGGAGGAGTCACCTTACCTCGTGACTGGAAAGACTTCTTCGAAGAAAAACAACTTGCAAACATCCGGACCCAACACTAGATGGCAGGAGTATGCAAAGCATGTGATCTACAGCTCCCATGCCTTGAACATGTATATATATATATATATATATTCACTGAAAAAACCATAGGTTTTAGGGACAGTTATAGTTACTTGGACATTGCACTCGTACAAAACCCGTGAAATTCCCCCGTTATAGTTAGTTCAGCTAACTATAACTCGCGCCCCCGCAATGCACTGCTGATGACGTCACATATTACATCACTCATGACATGGTCAGTGACATCACTGATGACATCACTGATGACATCTCAAATGACATCACTGATGACATCATCCAGTGACTGTGTGTTTCTGTAAAGTTTAAATATTTTTAATATATATAGGAAAAGACGTATTGAAGAATGAGTGGGTGTGTAAGTGTCTGTATGGATGATTTAGTAGGTGCGTGACTGACTCTATAAGTGAGTGATTTAACGTATCTTACTGAATGCATGGGTTAGTGACTAAACTGGGTGAATGTCTGTATCCGTCTGTCTGTTGCTGTGTAAGTGGCTGCATGTGTTTGTGAATAGCTAAATGAGTGTCTATATGAGTTATTGAATGCTTGTCTGAGTATCTGTATGGGTGCCTGAGTGTTTGTGTGGGAGGGTGTGTGCAACTCTGTGCATAGATGTGTGAGTGGGTGATTCACTGGGTGGATGGTTTCAAGAGTGCATCTGTGATAGACTGTATGGGTGGGTAAGTGTGTGTAAGAGTGTGTTAGTGAGTGAATGTATGTCCCAGTGGTACATGTGTGAGTAACTACATATGTGAAAGGCAGTATATATGTGTGTTGGAGTATATAAATAGCTATAAGCAAGAGTGAGTGATTGTGATAGTGGCTGTATGGATGAGTGTGTGCTTGTATCAGTGATTGTATAAGAGCGTAACAATGTGCTTCTATTTGTATGAGTAAGTGAGCTGGTGTGTGTATAACTGTATAGGTGAGTAAATGGCAGTGTGTTTAATTATTTGCATGACTGACTAGGTGTCTGAGTATCTCTATGGATGAGTGGCGTTGTTTGAGTGTCTATATAGGAGTAAGAGTGCATATGATAGTCCTGTACTGAGTGACCGTAAGTATGAGTGACTGTACGGGTGAGTGAGTGGATGTGTGTGTGTAGACCTAAGAATCAGTGAGTGGGTATGTAGTTATTGGTGTTGGAGTGTCTATGGTTTTGCGAATGGCAGTCTGTAATTTAGAGTGGGTGTATCAAAGATTATATTAGGGTGTGAGGAGGTGCATCAGATTATCACGTGGATGATGTCATCAGTGATGTCATTTGAGATGTCATCAGTGATGTCATCAGTGATGTCACTGACCATGTCATGAGTGATGTAATATGTGACGTCATCAGCAGTGCATTGCGGGGCGCGAGTTATAGTTAGCTGAACTAACTATAACGGGGAATTTCACGGGTTTTGTACGAGTGCAATGTCCAAGTAACTATAACTGTCCCTAAAACCTATGGTTTTTTCAGTGAATTTCAAAGGTTTTTTAAATGCTAATTTGTAACTATAACGTGTCTGAAACCTATGGTTTTTTCAGTGAATTTCAAAGGTTTTTAAATGCTAATTTGTAACTATAACGTGTCTGAAACCTATGGTTTTTCAGTGAATTTCAAAGGTTTTTTAAATGCTAATTTCTAACTATAACGTGCCTGAAACCTACGGTTTTTTCAGTGAATTTCAAAGGTTTTGTAAATGACAATTTTTAAATGTATTAATTGTTATATTAATTTTTTCATACTGATTTACTACATTTTTAGAAACAATTTTTTTTACAGATTTTATTTTTTAAATTACATTGTAATTACATTATACATTACATTACAAAAATACTTTCTCAGAATGAATTACTTTAGTTTAAATACTTTGCACATAGGCAATAGACTTTTAAGTACAGTAGTTACAGTTGTTGCAATGGGCAACACATTTTCAAACACAATGCAACATTCAGCTCAATGTGAATTTCTAGTTAAATGCAATTAGTTACTTTATGGATTACTTTTTCTAACCACAGGACTGGATCCTAGATTCAGTCCTGGTACATCTCCTGTAAACAGTTGAGTAAAAGCGTTTTGGTTACAGTCGTGATTTTTAAGGAATATTATTGTATTTTAAAAGTTGACACTTAGAAACTTTTTCTCATAGAATCACCAATGTTATCCTATGGAAGGAAATTCACTTAGCAGGTAAAAACTGTTATCGTTACTTTTTATTACTCAGTGTTGGATCCTGGATCCAGCACTGGTGCATCTCCTGTAAACAGTTGAAAGAATGCGTTTAAGTCATACAGGTGATTTTTAAGGAATATTTGTAGTTTGTAAAAATCAACACTTTGAAACTTTTTGCTGAAAACCAGACAATGGATTCCTATGGAAGAAAATATAAGTTACTGGTAAGTACGGTTAAAATTACTTTTCAGGATTAGTACTGGGCTGAAAGATGCAGCACTGAGGTCTCTCCTGATAACAGGTGAGTAAATCGGAATTCGTATTTCGGCTGATTTTAGAGGAATATTTTAAAGTTCCAAAACTCCACACTTAGAAGAATTTCCAAGTGAAACCAGTCAATGTTAGCCTATGGAAGGAAATTCAAGTTACTGGTAAGTACGGTTAAAATTACTTTTCAGGACCAGTACTGGGCTGAAAGATACAGCACTGAGGTCTCTCCTTATAACAGGTGAGTAAATCGAATTCGTATTTCGGCTGATTTTAGAGGAATATTTGTATGTTTCAAAAATCAACACTTAGAAACTTTTTCAGCAAAAAGCAGGCAATGATATCCTATGGAAGGAAATTCAAGTTACTGGTAAGTACGGTTAAAATTACTTTTGAGGATCAGTACTGGGCTGAAAGATGCAGCACTGAGGTCTCTCCTGATAACAGGTGAGTAAATCAGAATTCGTATTTCGCTGATTTTAGAGGAATATTTTAAAGTTCCAAAACTCACACACTAGAAGAATTTCCAAGTGAAACCAGTCAATGTTAGCCTATGAAGGAAATTCAAGTTACCGGTAAGTACGGTTAAAATTACTTTTCAGGACCAGTACTGGGCTGAAAGATGCAGCACTGAGGTCTCTCCTGATAACAGGTGAGTAAATCGGAATTCGTATTTCGGCTGATTTTAGAGGAATATTTTAAAGTTCCAAAACTCCACACTTAGAAGAATTTCCAAGTGAAACCAGTCAATGTTAGCTTATGGAAGGAAATTCAAGTTTCTGGTAAGTACGGTTAAAATTACTTTTCAGGGTCAGTGCTGGGCTGAAAGATGCAGCACTGAGGTCTCTCCTGATAACAGGTGAGTAAATCGGAATTCGTATTTCGGCTGATTTTAGAGGAATATTTTAAAGTTCCAAAACTCCACACTTAGAAGAATTTCCAAGTGAAACCAGTCAATGTTAGCCTATGGAAGGAAATTCAAGTTACTGGTAAGTACGGTTAAAATTACTTTTCAGGACCAGTACTGGGCTGAAAGATACAGCACTGAGGTCTCTCCTGATAACAGGTGAGTAAATCGGAATTCGTATTTCGGATGATTTTAGAAGAATATTTGCACAATGGTGAAGGGAGGGCGGGGCCTGAGGTGACATCTAGTGCAAACGCGCCCGTGGCGCGTTTTAAGTTGGGGGATTAAGTCCCTTGAATCCTGAGGGTCCCTAGGGGCCAACTAGCCCACCAGGAACCTCCAATATGCGCCAGGGGCTGCGTTGCAGAGACGTGTAGAGAGGCCACACCCCTTTTACACCTCTCTGCAACGCAGCTCTGTGGCGCTTTCTGGATGTACCTGTTGGGCTAGTTGGCCCCCAGGGACCCTCAGGATTGAAGGGGATTTAATTCCCATCTTAAAACGCGCCACGGGGCCTGTTTGCACACATGTCACCTGAAGCCCCGCCCCTCCCCTTCACCACTGGCAAACGCGCCTCGTGGCGCGTTTTAAGCTGGGGATTAGTCCTCTGAATCCTGAGGGTCCTCGGAGTCCAACTAGCCCACCATATACCTCCAAAAGCGCCACAGAGCTGCGCTTGCAGAGAGGTGTAAAAGGGGTGTGGCCTCTCTACACGTCTCTGCAACGCAGCCCCTGGCGCATATTGGAGGTTCCTGGTGGGCTAGTTGGCCCCCAGGGACCCCCAGTATTCAAGGGGAATTGCTCTCTTCTGCAAACGCGCCAGGGGGCGCGCTTGCAGAGTGGTGAAGGAAGGGGCGGGCCTGCGGGCCCGATCGTTTTTTTTTTGTTTTTGTTTGTCCCTGAAGGGGGGCTGTGTGGCCCCCTTCCTTTTTCCTGTTTTTGGGCCCTGGGGACCCCATCCCCCAGGGCCTTACCCCTTTTTTTAATTTAATTTAAAAAAAACGGGAAGGGGCCGCGTGGCCCCCTTCCCTGGGCCTGTATTGGCCCCGGGACCCCATCCCCGGGGCATGGCCTTTTTATTTTTTTCTTGGGAGGGGGCTGCGTGGCCCCCTCCTCAGGCCACTTAAGGCCCCGGGACCCCATCCACCGGGCCGGCCTTTCCATTTTTTTTTTATTTTTTTTTGGGAGGGGGCCGCGTGGCTCCTCCTGGGCCACTACTTGCCCCGGGACCCCATCCCCCGGGCTGGCCCTCTCCGTTGGGGGACTGTGGGGGTCCCCAATCCCCCACAGTCCCGCCGGCTCCCACGTCCCTTGGGAGCCGGCATTGCTAGCTTCCACATGGGGAGCAGCTGACATGCTGCTCCCCATGTGGAAAAGCAATGTGCTTTGGATATTGGAAGAGAGAGCAGGTTTCCTGCTCTCTCTTCCAATATCCAAGCAGTTTAGCTATGGCAGGACGGAGCCGCGAGGCTCCGTCCCTGCCATAGCAAACTACAGTGTCCCGGGGTAGGCACCCGGGACACTGCAGGAGCCGGCCCTGGGGGTGGCGGTCCCCAGGGCCATCAAGGGCTCCAGGAGGGGGCCACGCGGCCCCTCCCTACATCAGCACAGCCCCGGGAGATGGTGGTCCCCGGGCTTCGGGGGTCCAAAACGGACTCCCATTTTAATTTGTTAGTGCCCCGGGAGGTGGCGGTCCTAGGCGTGTGGGGGCTGGAGCCCCCACACAGGTTGTTCATTAATTAAAAAAAGCCCCGGGAGGTGGTGGTCTCGGGGCTGCGGGAGGGCTCAGAGCCCTCCCGCACCATTTTTTAAAAGCCCCGGGGGTGGCGGTCCCGGGACTTGGGGGCCCTTTGAGGCCCCCACACATAAAATTAAACCCCCACCATGCCCCCGGGACTTGGGCCACCCGGGCAAATACAATCGAGCGCGGGAGACCGCGCTTCGATTCTTTTCCGGCAGGATTCGCTCACCCTGAGCGCATCCTGCCGATTTTTAAAAAAATTATTTTTTTTTTGCCCAGGGGTCCTTGTGGGACCCCTGAGTCAAACCTAGGGGTCAGGTGTTTCTACTCTGCCTCCTTTGTGCGCTTTGCGCACTTGTTTCTGTCCCTCGGTTCTACCGAGGAGTAAAATGGCTGCCAACATTTCCTGAATCGAAATGTTGACAGCCAGCTGACAGCCAATTAACATGCAGCTCGTGGATCGGGAGGGTACGCGGACCCTACTCGGCCATAGATATCACTATCTTTTAACTTTTGATTTTCAGCAACTACTGAACGGATTTACACCATTTAACAAAAAGGGTTCTTTCTGAACCAAGGACTACCTCTTTGCCAAATTTGGTGTAATTCCGTTCAGCAGTTCGGGCTGTAGCCGTGTCTAAAGTTTCCTATGGAAAATGCATGGGGAAAACGCGTTTTGGGACCCCCTTTTTCTCGGCTCCCGCTGACGAATCCCCCGAGACTTTCAGGGTAGGAGCGGACCGGAGCGGGCCACAAAGTTTGAAAATTTCGCGAAGATACGTCAACCGGCAAGAGAGTTATTTCAAATAGAATGTCGCGGATTTCCTATGGATAATAGGTTGTAACTATAACTATCTACTGGCGACCGCCAGTAGAATATATGAATATATATATATATATATATATATATATATATATATATTTTTTTTAACCAAATTTTATTTTCACCAAAGGCAACACAGGCAGTAGTGTAATAGTTCCAAACATATAGTATATCCATTACATCAATGATGTCAATCATGACATAATTATAATATCGGTAGGAGTTTTCAATCAGCCAGTGCAATTGGGATAATAACAAGAAAAACCCCTACCCCACCAAACAATTACCAAAAATAAAATGTGGTGAAAATACTCAATCACTGACAGTCTGAAAATCTACATTGTTGTACATCCTTGCCATAGTAAATCAGTGTGTCCCCTGGGAATCCCAGCTGATGGCCTATACAGTCTCCGTAAGGCTATTCAATACTTACAAATTTACAGCTAAGAGGATGTAGCGTGGGCACAGCAAATATAAATATGGTGATGTCAGCCCAGCAGGGCTTTTCAACGCAGGGAGCTAGAGTCATAAACTCTAACAGAACAGGACCGGCAAAGTACTCAACGGTTAGCAAGCAGTGAAGCACTAGGCAGCTAGACCTTCGCTGTAAGTGTGCAAATCGGTCAGCAGCATTTCCCAGTCAGCTGCGATTGGGTATTTACGCAGTCCCTGAACCTCTTCTGCGCAACAGTCTTGGCAACGTCGGTACCTTCCAATACATGTCAATAAGTCGGCGAATGATCAGCAGGGCTAAATCAATTAATTTGGCACTCGCCTTTGCCACCTTAGGATGTTTAAACAGGCCCAGAAGGGCTCCCTCCAGTGTACACACATCCAAACAACTAGCCACTTCCCTCAGCGCCTCAAAAACCTCCCCCTACAGAGATGCCACTGCCGGGCAAGTCCAGAACATGTGTAGGAGATCCGCTCCCAATTGTGGACATCTGCGGCACATCGAGGAGGAACCAATATATATGATGCAGGTTAGCAGGAGTGAGATAGGCCCTATGGAGTATATTATGCTGAATATATTGGAACTTCATGTTGCGCGACACTTTCTTAGGGTAGCGTAACACTTTTTCCCACTCTTTCTGTGTGAGCTCTCTGCCCACATCCGTCTCCAAACAATCCCGGATTGCTGTCAATGGATCGTGTGTGGTGTGTGCCAGTGCGCCAACAAGCCACGTAGCAAGCTTGCAACCATCTCCCATAATATACAGTGTATGTTTAAGGAGTGTTGTGAAGGTTCAGTGTCTGTAATACCCCTTTATCGCTCCAGCAGCACCAGGAGACCACCATACGCCAGAAAGTGTCCTGCCGGAAGATCATACCCCTACCTAAGCTGCTCATAGGGCAAGAGGATGCCATCACATCCCGCTGCCTCCCAGGCTTCCAACCCCGCCCTAGCCAGCCTGCGTGTGAAGGGTTCAAGTGAATTTAATGGGATCTCAGGAGAGTAAACGGGGATGTGTGGCATAAGTCGCAAGCTGCGTAGTAAGCTGAGAAAGGCAATTCAGAACACACTATTATCACTGTGTGGGAGCCTGGCAAGTGGTAGAAAGGCATGATGCACAACTTGCCGCGCCTAGGAATTGTCAGGAAGACCCAGCTCCTCCGTAAGGTGACCTGCCAGCCAGCGCATGGGCCATTGCAGCTGCGCCACCAAGTAATAAAGCTCAAAGTTAGGGGCTCCCACCCCTCCCTGCTCTGTGGCCAATTAACTTGCCTCCTCCCTTTATTCCAAATAAAGCTTCCCAGCTATGTATGCAACACCCGGAAGGTAGATTTGGGGATGTGAACCGGAAGGTTATGAAAAAAATATATGAGTCTTGGCAATACCATCATCTTTGCCAGTGAGACACGGCCTTGCACAGTCAAGGGTAACGTGCCCCAGAAAGCCATCTGAGGTTGTAGCAAGGCTATGGCCCTAGTAAGGTTGCCATCAATTATGTCTTGCGTCTCATGGTACATGTTTATTCGGAGATACCAGAATGAGCGAGGCTCCCATCGAACCGGACAAGCATCAACCTCAGAGCTGCTGGGGCAGTCCGAATAAAAGGTAAACAGGCAGGATTTAGCCCAATTCACCGCTAGGCCTGACGCCTCTCTGAATTCTTACAACATCCCAAGCTTGTCCCTATTGTTGCAGTCGCCGGGCCAGGGGCTCCATTGCCAGGGCAAAAATGAGTGGGATGAGAGGGCATCTCTGCCTCGTCTCCCTGCTCACAGAAAAAGAGTGAGATATCCACTGGCCAATTTTAACTTGGGCGGAAGCCTCAGTGTATAGGAGACGAATGAGACTTAGCAACCTACCCATGATGCCTAAGGCAGTCAAGGCCGAGAATAGTTACTCCCAATCCACCGTAGCAAAAGCCTTCTCCAGATCCAGCACTAAGCAAGTCGCATAAGGCCACTGGACCCAGGACCCGGGAAAGCTCCAACACGCGGTGTAACCAATGGATATTAAGTGTTGTGGAACGTCCGGGCACAAATCCATTCTGGTCTGGGTGCACCAGACGTGGCAGGTGTTCATATAGGCGGCCAGCTATGATCTTACTCAACACCTTATAGTCAGACCCCAGCATGGACAGCAGGCGATAGGAGGCAAACTCCAGAGGGTCCCTGCCGGGCTTCGGCAGAGACACCAAGAGCGGCTCCTGCATCGTGGGAGAGAGACACCCCTCCATCTGGACAACCTGGGCCACTTACAGCAATTTGGGGGCAAGTTCAGCCTTGTATGCCTGGTAGAATTCTAAAGGGAATCTGTCGAGGCCTAGGGTCTTACTGGTCGCTGCTCCGCGCACCTCTTGGAAGGTAAGAACAACGTTCTAGTCATTCCTATCCAAGGGATCAATTGTAGGGAGAGTCATTCCCTTCAGAGTACATTTTCGCTTGATACGCCCGGAAATCTACGCAACGCAGTTGCTCAATAAGTTTGGTATGGAGTTCTAAGGCTTCAGTAAGTGCTCTAATGTTCGCTTGGTCAGCACGGGCTGCAGCCTCCAGGTCACCCAGAGACTTCTCAACTCGAGTCAGATACTTCTGCGGGTGTTGCCCTCACAAAGCACCACCTTCGTCGCTTCCCAATCAATCAATTTGGAGAAGGAAGCTCCCCAATTATCTGTCAAGCACTGGGTCAATGTCTCTGTGGTGGTATCCCGAGACACTGGGTCCTTCAACACGGAGGGCTGAAAGTGCCAAGAGGTGACTGGAGGGTGTGGCGCTTCCCACTCCAACTGTAGCTGTAGGGGATTGTGATCCGAGAAGGTCTTTCCTAAATACTCTACCCCCGTTGCTAGTAGTCTTGTGGCTGGATCACAGAGTATGCAGTCCATCCGAACATACAGATCATGGGGAGCAGAATGAAAGGAGTATTCCCTAGAATCGGGGTGCAACAATCTCCAACAATCTAATAAGGACCATTGTTGGAGCCAGTGAGAGAGGTGGGCCGCAGTTGCTACCACCGGAGAGGCCGGTAACGGGGGATACGAGCAGTCCAGTTGTGGGTCGAGTATGCAATTAAAATCTCCACCCAATATCCACAGGGTATGAGCCCATTTGGTAAGAAGTGCTGATAATTTTGCTAAAAAGGCTGGTTGCCCCGTGTTAGGGCCATATATGCTTCCCAACATCACAGCCCTACCATCCAGGAGCCTTCCACCAACACATAGCGACCCTCGGGATCTATCTCGGACCCAGTGCATCGGAAGGGAACCCAAGGCCGAATCCAAATCAGTGCATATCTTGCAAAGCCAGAATACATGGTGCAGAAGCATTGACACCGCCACCGCTTTTGGAGTTTGATCTCCTCCCCCCCAGCTACATGTGTTTCCTGCAGCAGAGCTATCTGTGCACCATGCAGTCTGATGTATTGCTAAACTGCATGTCGCTTGCGCATTGTGCCCATGCCGCGGACATTCCAAGTGATAATGCCTACTTCCGCCATCTCAACAATAAAACACAAGGATTAGTTCCCAGGGGACCTACCAACCGCGTCGTCAGAGCTACACAGTTGTGGTGTACATGAACGCCACATGGAGAGATGCATGATAACACACCGCATGTTTCAGAAAACTGCATTAACAATACCCGCAGGACTGCCGCAGGAGTTGGGGCACAGCTCGGAACCCTCAGGTCAACATCGCATCAGCCCTGCTGTTGCTGAGGCCCAGCGCCACCTCTCCACCCCATGTTGCAATGTGTACCCTCCGGTAGGTGTGCTCAGTCTCTGTGGGCTAAAGAGGATAGTGAAGTGAGGGGAGGACTCGTGTGGACCCTCCAGACCCCTGCTCAAGAGACCACGGGGCAGCACAAGCAGTACCATCAAGGAGTGCCATGAAGGAACAGGAGCCCGATTCCAATCACACTCCCCACGATCCCCGCTGGTATGGCAGAGAGCACCCAGCAGTACACTCCAGGGCAACATCGCAGGTGAAGAAGAGCACTCCTGGCCTCAGGACGAATGAGCCACCGTTGCAGGACCCACCACTCCTCTGGTTCCTGCACCAGAAGGGCACGAGCAGTACCAGGGTTGTCACCTCCACACCGCTCTCTGCCAGGCCCTCAGCAGGAGGTAAAAACAGCCTGTGATCCGTCCAGGAAGTTCAGGAGAGGGGCAAGTCCACCCCATCAATGCTGCAGAGGACTATAACGCAGTTGGGAGAGTCACCATGCCAATGGCAGGATTGCAGGCGTCAGCGCGGTAGTGTATACCAGGCCCAGCCCCCAAGAGCACTCGCCAAGCTCTAAGATGCACCTCCCAGCAGTGTGTCACCAAAAGAGCTGGGAGGCGGAAGAAGGTGGGAAAGAGAGGAGAACCCCCCAGTCCAATCCACAGCCTCCAACAATGAGGCCAGTCCCAAATAGTGAGGGCCTCTCTGCGATCGCGGTAAATGAATGCAGCAGTGCACCACAGCTAAGTGCGCAATACCACGCCCCCCAGGGCCAACAAGGCCCAGTCAATCCAACTCCCGGGGGTGGGGGGTGGCGTCTCCACTTCCTTGCTATGCACAGGTTGTTCTAGGGAAACGTAGTAGGGCGTACCAGAGGGAAGGAGGGGGGGGGAGAAGCATGCAGCCCTCCTTGCCGATTGGGCCCCTCGACTCCCAGGGGTGCTGCACCAGGCGGCCACAATCCAGAATGGCCGCCAGTTAATGAGGGGAGGGTTGGGTGGGGGGGCGGAATGGGGGCCCTCTAGAAGAGGTCGGTGTGCAGGCCGCCTGCCCCCATCCCCAGTCACCGCAGGTGTCGCTCGGCCTCTACGCGGGCTCCGGGCTGCCCAGACTCCTCTCCCGAGGCCCTGGCTCACTCCACTGGAGGTACCGCGGCCACCTCCGGGCCTCCGAAGGCGGATAACACCTTCTCCTCCGGTCTCCTGGCACAGTGGCATAACATCAGTCCAGCCCCCAGGCGGGTACGCTGCATCGCCCGTCCCGCAACTTCCCGGAGACGTTCGAGATCAGGCCCACGCCATGTTGCAGGAAGAACAAGCCAATATAGGGCAGCCCCATACCCGACCAGAGAACAAATTCCTCTCGGATCGATCTTTGGATTGTCAAGACAAAGGTTCTTGCTAAAATCCAAAATATTCCCCTAGCCACCTGATTAAATTGGTGACGTTGATGTGCTACTCAGTTACTGTAGCTTTATGACTCAAAGGTCAGACTAGACCAAATCTGAGAAGGCACAAAATCATCTTCGTCTTAGCAGACAACATTGAATGTTCCCTTGGCAGTTTGGGGCCGCATTATGCATTGTGATTGTTTGCGCCCGGCGCACCTTTTAAAAGGTGCGCTGGGCGCAAACAATCACAATGCATCCTATTATGATGTATGCGCTGCCCTGGGGGCAGCCGCAAACTCGGGCTGCCTTGGGGGCAGAGCATTCATGTGAAAACACGGAACAGCTGCTCTGTGTTTCACAGTGCAGGTGGCACCCGCCTGCACTTTTGCAGGGTAATAGAGATCCCCTTGCAGGCGGGTGCAGTCAGTGACTGCACCCGCCTGCAAGGGGATATCTGGGGGGTCAACGGGACCCCCTTTACCCCCTGCAGAAGGCTGTTGTCAGGAGACGCTCTGACAGTGCGCCACTTTTTAAATGGCGCACTGTCAGTGTGCCTCCTGAGGGCTTCTTTGACTCTGCACCCGCGTCTGCAATATCGCGTAGGGTACGCCCCTATGCAAATGAGGGAACACCCTCTGTTAATAGTGCTGGTGCTTTAAGTGCGCCAGCGCTATCGGTATCATAGAAGGGGACGCACAAGCGGCTGCGCCCCCTACTATAATACCAAAGTGCCCCGGGGGCGCGCGAAGCGGGCGCAAAGGCCAGTTGCGCCCTGGTGTCACTTATTGTAATACAGCCCCTGGTGTTCAAAGGCACAAACATCCTTCTTTTCTGTTAAATGGTGGGAGCTTTGTATTTAGGATACTGAGAAAGATGGTTGAATACTTGAGAAAGAATTCCTGAAGTCAACAAGCCTATTACACTGAACCAAACAGCTTGGAATCAGGTCACCTGGCTAAGGTCTAAACCCTGTAACCTAGAAATGGGAAACAAGAGGGAGTATCCAGTGTCCCAAACCTGTATTGCTCTGACTTTGAAACCCTTTTTAAAATGGGTCGGAAATGGACCCAATATATTTAAAGCATTACAATGTTCCCTAGGTGGGGAAGGTAGAGAGGACAATGAGAATGGGAGGGGTAAAAGTGGACATTTCAAAGGGTGTGGGAAACTGACTGGTGATATAGCTGTACAGCAATGTAATTAGTTAATAAAGAGGGAAAATAATATGACAAAATGTGTGATGGAACGGTACTGATGTACAATAGTTATTAACCAACAGTTCTAGACGCCTGATAAGTTGCACACAATTAAATGCCTTGTTTAAGTCTTTGGAGAGCTTTATTACCCCAAAACCGGACGATTCTATTAATTGTCGGTGAAAAAGTGACCAGCGCTGGAGACCCAACTCAACAGTCATCCAAGTATGGAAATAAGTGGGCTCCTGACATTCTGCAGTGAATCTTCCACCACGGCCAGCAACTTCGTGAAAACTTGTGTTGCTATCATCAGGCCAAAGAGTGGAACTGTGAATTAGTAGTGCTGGGACTCCATGATGATGAACCTCAGGAAACACCTGCAATCTGTCCTCGAGGTTAAAGGACGCCAGTCAATAACCTGTGTTGAACACCAGTAGAACATGGCTCCTTTTTAGGGACTAAGAAGTAAAGCAAACAACATCTTGTGCCCATTTTCAACAAGAGCAACCCCTCAATGGACATGGCTGAGCAGGGCAAGATTGGGGCATGAGGCGGAGAACATGCACGAGTGGAAGGAGGACCATCTGCAGGGGCGGACAGAAGGGTATAGTGTAACGTCAGCTGATTAGCCGGATGACCCAGCAATCTGTCATGATAGTCTCTGGATGTGAAATTCCTTTGCTTGAGAGACTAGGACCAGCGTGCTTGCTGTGGCTCTACTATTTTTTAATAATTAAAGGAGGTCACCTCTCCAGACAATCACTCACAAGTGAAAGGCATGTCCACTTAGCTTGCCTGGACCCTTTGCCAGAATGCAGTGGAACGCATCCAAGCATGGTGATGCAAAGGACAGCCACAGTGTCCAATGAATTCAGGCCACAATTCAGGAGCTGTCTGGAGGCCACTGTTTCCCAAATCTGAGAAAAGCTTTTTCATGAGGTCAGATAGGTTGGTAAGTCAAACTAGCCACCTACTACAGGGCACGGACAAAGTAATTCCTTGGGCTCATGCCATTTTTCATGTGGAAGGCAAGGCTAACAAATGAAGAGAATCTGCACCCCACAGCATCCAGCCTCTTATGGCTCTTGGTCTGCAGGGGTCATAGGGACAGCATTTGGGTTTCACTTTGCGGTAGTGGCTGGGACCACTAGAATTTCTGGTGAGGGATGTGACAACAATGTTGGGTCAGACGGTGCAGGTCTGTGCCATCAAGCAATGTGCCTGTGGACTGCCAGGACAGAGAAGGTTTACTCCCAGACAGTCAATACGGGCTTCAATAGCCTTGTTAAAAGGGAGCAGAAAAATCAGAAATTGCAGATGAAGGCCGCATGATTTCTGTCAAAATGTTTGATTTGGATTCAGTGATTGACTAGGTTAATTCTAATGCTCCTGCCTCTTTTCGCACTACTGAAGTGAACGAAAAGACTTCCTCTATGCTAGGAACAGAGATGTAAGGGATATTACTGTCTAGAAATGTATCAATGCCACTGATGTTTTGTAAATCAAGACACAAGCACACGTTTGTTTCTAATGGACGAGTTACTTACCTTCGGTAACGATGTATCTGGTAGAGACACAGTCTAGCCGCAGATTCCTTAACTTAGAATATCTCCCCAGGCGTCAGACTGGATCCGGAAAATCTTTTTTCCCCCAGCAATAACCCTGCACGCTGGGAGGCGGCGCCGCCCGGCTCCGTCCTGACGTCGTCCACGGAAGTAACGTCAATGGAGCCATATAAGACCCTCCCGGCGTGCTGACGTCAGTTTTCTACAGTAAAACTTGTCCGCGCCATAACGTGGAGCCATGACAAAAACTGCGATAGCATAGGAACAGTGTGTTAAAAAGGAGCAAAATTGTCGAAACAACAATGAGAAGAAACATGATAATGAGAGCCAAATCATTAGAATGAGAAACAAAACCAAGTGGAAAAAGCACCCAGTACCAGAAGGGACTGAAGGGAGCTCACAGAGCACTTGCTTCCAGCAAGGGCCCAGCAAATCGCCAAACCGTGCCCCACCTCGAGGAGGTAACGGCAGCGGAATGAAAGATATGACAAGCAAGGCACAGCCTGTCACCACAGGATGGAGGAGAAAGAACCACAAGAGTGGAGCAACATGTTGCAAGGCAAGTGACTAGAAGTGAACGATCACAAGGATGTTCACCACACATACACACCCTCCAGTGTTCAAAGGACTGTAGTACCAAAGAGAACCGAAGCCAACCGACTGCCATAGAAAGAAGGAGGCACAGGCGTGGGCGGAGGGAGGGAGGAAAGCAGAAGAACTCCACGCGTGAGGAACACAGGTGGAGCAACATTGGAAAGCATTGAAAAGCATAGACCTTAACCACCCAAAAAACAAGGGCGGAATGGAGGGCCAAAGGGCTCGAAAGCCGAACAACACCCCCTGCCCCAAAGGAAGGTATGAGAACACGCCATCATCCAAACACTAGGACGGAGGGGAGGCCTAAGGGCCCCACGCCGAACAACCCACCCTGCCCCAGAGGGAGGTGCGAGAGCACACCTCCGGAAGACCAAGGCCACCGGAAAGGGGGCTAGGTGTAAAAACACCATCTGAAAAGGTCTTCGCAGAGCGGGGAGGATGGGCGGGCGTTAAGGAATCTGCGGCTAGACTGTGTCTCTACCAGATACATTGTTACCGAAGGTAAGTAACTCGTCCATCTGATAGAGACATCTAGCCGCAGATTCCTTAACTTAGAATAGATACCAAAGCCATACCCCATGGGAGGAGGGTCTGCGAGATAACCCACCAAGTTCCAGGAGAACATATTCGTCAAAGGCTGACGAAACACGGTGGGAACCTCAATGCCAGGGCAACTGACATCAGACCCAGGAAACTCCGTAAGGGAACATGACCAAGGGGCGGCAAAGACACCACAACCCTGCAAGGGACGGTGTGAGACCTCTCACGTCCATATACAGACGAAAGGAAATACAGAACTAGAAAGGCCAGTGCCAAACGCAAGAAAATGCAGGAACTTCTTCAAAGAAGGAGCCCAGCACCGGTTCCCACGATCCATGAGGAACGAAGCCCCAAGGGGCAAAACAACATGACAACGGAAGAGCATACCGTCTGAACATACACCACGGAGGATGCCAAAATGAAACAGGGGACAGTCCTAAGACTGACAATGGTAGAGCATACCGCCGGAACATTCACCACAGTGGATGCCAAAATGAAACAGGGGACAGTCCTAAGACTGTCCGGCCAGGAACAGGAGCCGCAACAGGAGGCTCGTGTGGTTAAAGAAAAAACACACATTTAAAGTGTACCCCCTTAGAACATTCGACAACAGTGGCAGGGCCGAACCCATCGTCTAGTGCCACCAGAGACAGAAGACTTACCATCGAGCAAAAAGCTCTCCTCCACCATGTGGGGCCGCCGCTGCCCATGCTGCCCGAATCTGCTGGATCCCTGGGTGCAAGCGGGCCAGGGCATGGTCCTCCCTACAGTTGCCCAGGGCCTGGGCTACTAGTTTTCTCTGGGGCCACACAGCGCTGCAAGTGGCCTTCTCATTTGCCCCGAGAATGCCGACAGTGGAGCCCACGCTGATCACCTGAGACCGTGGTACAGTTGACTTTGGTGCTGCAGGGAATTCTGGATTGCTCCATCTTGGTGGAGAGCTCCTGGGGCGTCCTAAGCACTATCCTACAGGCCATCCAGTCCTCCAGAGAATCAGTTGAGGCCAAGGCGGGGAGGTGGGTGCTGATGTGATGCTTATAAGCCAGGATTTACATAATGTCGCAGGTAGGTTCACTGAGGTGAAGGGACGGTTTTCAGCACTGGAAGATGAGTTCAATTCACTTAAGTTCTCTGTGTCTAAACTCCTTACTGCTGCCAGTACCCTGGAGGCTCACGCCAAAAATAGGTCCAGACGGAACAATCTACACTTTATTGGAAGGAGCTGAGGACTCACACCTAGATACAATTTTAGAATCCTGGCTCAAGACGTGGATGGCAGAGGGATCACTGTCACCCTGGTTTGAGATTGAGAGGGCCCATCAATCCCTAGTCCAACGCCCTCCTCCTGGGCAAATCCACATCCTCGGATAGATTGCATCCTTAACCACAGGGACAGGGAAACCATTCTTCAAGAGGCCCGTAGGGTGCGTGTCTTAACCCATGACTCTCATTGCATTATGATCTGCCCAGACTACATCAGAGCTGTTCAACAGCGACAGTTACTGGGAACAGTTTTTTAAATGTTTTTGTCCCTAATCGTTTCGTCCATACTATTACATCTTCACACCTTGCTGTACCCTGACATAATGTTCGCTGCACGCCCTGAGACCCCAACCCCTCCACGCTCCGCTGGATCTTTCTCCACTCACTCACCGATTGCCTAGCCTATACTCACCCCCAGACTAGATGCCGCCTTTTACATTTTTATTGTGAAATGTTAACGGTCTCTTAGACCACATTGAGAGGATTGGTGTCTCCGATATACTAGATGCTTCGTACCGGCTATACTGCTGCTGCAAGAGGCATACTTGCTGGGGACTCGCTGCCCTCTCCTAAAGCGATATGGGTATGATGAGTGTTCCACACGTGATTCACACGAGGTTCCTGAGGGGCTGCCATACTCCTACATAAGGCCTTCCCTTTAGTGGTGATCTCCACTATTTCAGACAGCCAGGGCCGCTTTGTGGGAGTGGAAGGCCTCCTGGAAGGGCAGCACTATAATTTTTTGAGTGTTTGCATGCCTCCTCATCTCCCTGCCCAAGCCTTAGATGCAATTAAAAACACGACCCTTATTTCTACATGGAATTATCATTAGAGGGGAAATTAATACCTCCCCAGACCCTACTATTGACTGCTCAGGAGCCCCTACGATACACCATCTATCCCGCGCCAATCAGTTCTCGGCTTGCCTGAACTCTATGAGGCTTTGCGATGCCTGGAGAGTGTGGCACCCCACTGACAGAAAATGTACACACTTTTGCTATGCTTAAGATACTCTCCCGCATAGACTTACTCCTACTCCCCGCAATGGATATCCTGCACTTGTCTGTTGTTACCATCCTTCCTCGGGGCATTTCGGATCATTCTCCCATTACCGCCTCTCTCAGGCGACTGAGCAGTACGCTCCGTCCCATTTGACAGCTTAAGGCCTAGCATCTGGTAGATGCCCAGTACGTCGAATACGTACAGTCTGAACTGCAAGCTTACTTTGCTGATAACAGGGGGACGGTCGCTCCCCCAGGGACACTATGGATAGCTGGGAAGGTCACCATCAGGGGTTCGGCGCACAGCTTTCTTCGACGTAAAGAGAAAGCCAAACTGAGTCAAACAACTACATTGGAAACCTAAATAGTGCGTACGGAGAAACAGATCCCCTATGCTCCGTCAGTGATCCTGGATCGGCAATTGTGCATCGTCCGAGCCTCACTGAGACACCTCTCACTTGAGGAGGCTCGGCAATGCTGGAGGGCATCCACTCAGTGAGTGTACGAATGGGGGGACAAGAATGGTAAGCCTTTGTCTTGGTTGGCGACTAGGGACACAACTTCGAGGATTGTTCCAGAAATCATAGATTAACTGATTGTTCACAACCACACCTGCACCGAGGCTGCATCGGTGTTCAACAAATTACTATTGACAGATTTGCACACACCATCCCCATCCTTTGGTTGAACAAGACCATTCAATTCTTAAAGATATTCGGCTGCCACGACTTCCAGCATCATATTGTGGTGACCTGCCTAAGCCACTGACACTGAAGGACATTGTGGAAGCAGTTACAGATATGAAGCCGGGGAAA
Organism: Calotriton arnoldi; assembly: GCA_963921515.1. Classification (NCBI taxonomy): domain Eukaryota; kingdom Metazoa; phylum Chordata; class Amphibia; order Caudata; family Salamandridae; genus Calotriton; species Calotriton arnoldi. The sequence continues at coordinate 1,855,139 of CAWUFW010000086.1, forward strand.
ACCCTGGTACCAGAGAGGTTACCTTTAGAGTTTTAGCAAAAATATTGCAATCCACTTGGCCCGTATTTCCTGGGCGTATTTCATGAGTGTAGGAAGCTGGCTTTTTATGTAGTATACCAAAATTAGGTATACTAAGTAGAAAGTCCAGATGACCCTTACTGGATTACAAGGCTTAAATTAATAATCCCAAATGCTCTCTTTTGTGGCATGTGGGCGACCAGTTTAGGCTTATCAGAGGGTAGTGTTAAGCACTTGTTGTACAAACAGAGTCAATAAATGAGACACATACTCAAGAAGAAACTCAAGACCAATTTAGAAAAATAACCAGTATTTTTGCATATATTTTAACACCAAGAATATCGTACTTCGGTAAGTACTTTTCGAGATATCAATTTTTACAAGTATGTAAAAATGTAACACAAATGCGTTTTACGCGGTAATGCTTTCCTATGGAGAAAGAAACATATACTGTATACAGGTACTTGGAATCGTATTCCGGGGGTCTCCTTTAGGACTAAAGGCCAGATGTACGACCATGACAATTTGCGACTCACAAATTGCGCTCGATTGCGAGTCGCAAAATGCCATGTACAACAGTGTGTTTAACACTGTTTGCGATTCCCAATGGGGTTGCAAATTGCGAGGCTCATGAATATTAATGAGCCACTCGCAATTTGCGAGTCCATTGGGAATGGCTGGCCCTCCCAGGGATGGTGGCCTGCTGGGCTCAGTAGACCTCCATGTCTGGGACTGCTTTTAAATAAAGCAGTATTTTTTTTTTTTAATGCAGCCCATTTTCCTTAAAGGAAAACGGGATGCATTTAGAAAAATGAAAATGAAACGTTTTCGTTTCATTTTTAGGAGCAGGCAGTGGTCCCTGGGACCACTGCCTGCCCCTAAAAATATTTCCCTGCATTTGCAAGGGGAAGGGGTCCCCTGGGGACCCCTTCCCTTTTGCGAGTGCATTACCACCCTCTTGAAGAGGGTGGTAATTTGCGAGTGTTTTGCGACCGCAATTGTGGTCGAAAAACATTCATACATGGGGTTGCGGTCGCTATTAGGAAGAGAACGCCCTTTGCTAATAGCGACTCGCAATTCCTAAATAGCGAGTTGCAAATAAATTGCGACTCGCTATTTAGGAATTGTACATAGCCCTTTCATAATTTTGCATGCGCAAATGGGTCGCAAACCCGTTCGCGCGATGCAAAATAGGGTTGTACATTTGGCCCTTAAGGTGCTAGGGGACCAAGGTCCAAAGTACCACCAGCAGTTCGAGTTTACCTGCCCTGGAGTGTCCTGTTGCAGAGGTGCTGGACGGGTTGGTAGTCTTGCACACTACACCATAAGCAAAGAGGTGGTCACCTAGAAACAGGCTGCAGAGGGGGACTGGGGAAAAGTCTGGGAGTGCCCAATGGGGTGGTTCGGTTTGTGGAGGTCCTGGGAGCAGAGAAGCACAGTCGGTTGTCATGGACCTGGGCCGGGGAGCTCAGGTGCAGAGGGATTTGGTCGGCTGGGCCAGTGCGTCAAAGGCACTCACGGTTCTCGGTTAGACCTACAAAGGGGGGACAAAACTAGGCAGCTGGGCCACTCTCAGCGCTGGCCTCTGTGATGCTGATATCCCTCGTCGGCTGGTCGGTCTTTGTGGCATTGAAGTCTGGCTTGGACTCAAACAAGCTTTGGTTGCTGCAAGGGGTCCAGTACTCCGGGTATTGATGCAGGGTGGCTTTGGTTGGTACTGGCGTCTTCTCACTTTGTGGGGAGATGGATCTGACCTCTTGGAGCATGGTGACCTCCTCCTGGGCGGCTGCTGCGTCAGTAGACCTGGTGGTAAGCAGAGCGATGAACCGGATGTTGAGGTCAGTGCCTGCAGGTTGCAGGGAAGTGGCTCCTCCACTTCAAGGGAGATACTGACGGCTTGGCCAAGTGCTGGAGGCCCTCCAAGGCTTTTGGAGGATGCACAGCTGCAGGATGAGCCGGGTCGTCACGAGTGTCGGGACAGGAGCAGGCATGCAGGGTTTTGCGCCAAAGTCCACCAGTAGTCCGCAGTTCTCGCTTCTTTCTCTCTTCTTGGTCCTTCTTCTTGTGTAAGGAGAATCTGAGTTCCTTGTGTCAGGGGGCCACCTAAATACTGAATTTAGGGTCGTTAAGGGGAGTGAAGGGTAGCAGCCAATGGGCTACTTACCCTTGGGGTCACTACACCCCCTATACAATCACTTCCTGAGGGAAATGGGCATAACCCTGTCCCAGACGGCCTAATTTCACCACAACCAAGATAGTGAAATCCTAATTTTCGTATTCACTTCAGGCAGCCTACCTTAGGGGTGTGACTAGCCTAGAGGTGCAACATGACTCCTTGCTTAGCTAATTTCCCGCCTGTTCTGGTGCTAGATGGGATTCAAAGCAGGGGGCTAGCATCTCCCAGGTCAGCAGAAGCTGGGGTCGCATATCAAAGGCGGCAGGGGCTTTGAAGCCTCTGGCCTTGGTATGCAGATTCACTAGCCATCCTGCTGGAGGAGGTGATAACACCTCCTGCCAGAGCAGGCATTCTTCCTGACCTCATGAGAGCATGGGCTCTCACCTGCAGGCAGTCAGAAATGCGACTGTGGAGGCAGGCTGGAAGGATCCAGGCAGCAGCACACTAGAAGACTAGTAAGGTTTCAGGGGGCACCTCTAAGGTGCTCTCTGGAAGCATGTCATAATAAATCTAGTATTAGCATCAGTACAGATTTATTAAGACAAGGTGTTTGATAACAAACACCATATGTTTCAGTGAAGCCATCGCGTAGCTGGGGAACTCGTGATGACCAGTGCCCAGTACATATACTTAAGATATCTTCTCTGTTCACTTGTACTATCTAGTAATTGAACTAGACAGCATAGGGGCATATCTGCTCAGGCAGATATATCCTAACATGTAATAAAATGCAACCTGCCTTAGGGCTATAAGGTCTGCTTGTAGGGGTGACTTGCATATATTAAATGCAATGGCTTTGGCATGGTACACAGTGAGTAGGCCATGTCGTGTTTTCAATTATGGTTTGCACCATGATAAGCAGTCTTTAATGGCAGCCATCATGCAATTTGAGTAGGGGTCCCTTAGGGTGGCATAAGACATGCTGCAGCCCTTAGCGACCCTGTTTGGTACCCATGCCCTAGTTACCAGGGGTACCATTTACTAGGGACTTACAGGGGTGCTAAAGTCCATGCCAAATGGGTTACAGTTAGACTTTACTTGATTTAGGGGAAAGAGCACTGGCCCTGAGATCTGGTTAGCAGGTCTCAGTGCACTGTTAGAGTCAAAAACCAGCATCTAGTAGCTCTAAAGGGGGCAAAAGTGGGGGGACAACAGCAACAAAATTCCAGTTTCCTACAATGAGGCCCCAGACACTGGGCGGTTCCCCGCAGAGCTAGACATGACCATAATAGAGGTCCACCCGAAAGCTGGGTGACCGCCTAAGCTGTGTTCTTCCTACCGGCCGATCTCTTTGATTAATGTGGAACTCAAGATTTACGCAAAAATACTCAACACTCTCATACAGTGATACCTTTGTGTCTTTATTCATCCAGACCAATGTGGCTTCATGCCCCGCAGAAGTACTAGGCACCGTATACAGAGAGTTCAGGCAGCCATTGATCATGTTGAGGACCTTCAAGATCCAAGCGGCCTTTTATTAATTGACTTCAAGAAGGTGTTCGACTCAGTGGACTGGTCCTACTTGTTCGAAGTCCTAGAATGAATGGGCTTCGGCCCCAGATACCGGCCTTATGTAGGATCACTCTATACTGTCCTGATGGCCCATGTCCGAGTGAATGGAACACTTTTGGAGCCGTTCCCGATTTGTAGGGTAACCAGGCAAGGTTGCCCACTCTCCCAGCTTCTGTTTGCCCTCACCATTGAGCCCCTGGCACGTCTCGTTCATTGTGATGCCAGAGTTCAGGGGTGGTGAGGGTCGTGCTGTGAGGAGGACTTTTCAGTGTCCACCATCTTGAAGATGGTGGGACTTATCCAATCAGGGCTAGGTCTATGCCCCCCTCCCACAGGAGGTGGGCATAACAGAGGGTGTAGACACCCCAGATAAGGGGCCCTTAACCTACTACCTGGCACTCCCTTTAAACGCCCCTAAATCTAGTATTTAAGTGGCATCCCAAACACGAAACTTCATTTCCTGATGACCTAAGAGCCGGACACTACAGAGTCGCATCAGCAAAGAAGACTCCAGGCACCAACTGACTTGTTCCCGGCCCTACCGGCCTGTCTGCAGCCCTCGAAGATCCTGGGCCAAAAGACGACCCGTCCTGCAACCCAGCGACCTCCAAAGCCTTGGGAGGACTGCGTGCCTTCGACAAAGAGCAAGACTCCCGAGAACAGTGGACCTGTTCACCAAGCAACCATCTTCCAAGTAAAGACTCTATGACCTGAAGAACTGCGAAGCCTGCCCCAAGTTCCACCTCGGCACCCGAGGCCTCCAGCCTGAGTCCAAGTGACCCACTGGTTCCAGCAAGGTTCCCCAGCACTCCAGAGCTCGAGAACACCATGAGCGGACCTCTCCTAGACTCCTCAATGTCGCCTACAGCTGTTTCCGACATCAAAAAGTACCCTTGCACCCGTCCGTCCTGGGCCTTGGTGAAGAGAACAAAAGGTGCCCATACATCCCCAAGCATCGCAACTTACGTCTACACCTGTAGGTTTCCTTCGTCCAGCCTCCTGCACTGAGCCTGCAGCCTGTTTCTGATTTTGGCTGTCTCCATTGCTTTGAACTGGGCCCCCGACGCTGTGTTGCCACCCGGCCGTCCCTGTACCTCTGGTGGTGTTGTGTTTGTGCTGCTTTTATCCCCGTCCAGTGCTTGCTTCAACCCCTTGAGACTGGCCGACCAAGCCGCTGCTAAGTACCTGTAAGCAGCCTCCAATCCCCATTGATTTGCATTGGGTGCCCGACCTCGAATTTGCACCCTGAACCCGGCTGCCCCTGTGTCGCTGGTGGTGCACTGCTGGTGCTGAACTGAACCTAGCCCAATACTGACCTCACCTCCGAAGACTGGTCTTGTAAGTCGATGTTATCCCTATGTATGCTGAATGTTGTCTTCCTCCCATAGGTTAACATTGCAAAGTCTGAAAATTGCTCCGTGTCCATTTTTTAAACTGAAAAGTATTTCTTTTGAAAAACATATTTACCTATGATGAAGTTCTGTGGTTCTACCAAATAAATATAACCAAGTATTATTTTCATAAATTGGTCTGGGATTTATTCATTGAGTGTGTGTCTTATTTATTGCCACTGTGTGTACTACAAATGCTTACATAGAAGAGGGACTGTGTATAAATTGAATGCTGAATTAAAGTTCGGGAATCACACATAGATGTTAAAACTGCCCTCACACACAGAAATCTGTGTCATGCTTCATCATAGGGCTGCTAACTCACAGCCTGATCAACGCTGGGGGTGGAGCAATAGGAAGGGAAGACAATACAACACAAAATAAGAGGTGACAGAAAAAGTGAGGATCGTAAGTGAAAATAAAAACATAAGCAGTGAATTTAAAACTGGCTACAGGGAATCCCTAATCTCATTTTAATATCGGGTACCCTGTCCAGAATACAAAGCGGTCAAACCTGGACCTGTAGATGGTGGTATGGTAAACCTATAATGAGTTACCACCCTCCACTCTGCAAAGATGTCGACATGTTTCAGCCGAGAAGTCAAATTGCCCGGCTTTCATCAGACTTCACTATTGAATAACCCCAAAGGTACTCACCCTACCACCTTTAGTCAGGGATGGAGGGGAACAACCTGCTGAGTAATTTACTCCGAACACTTTAGGTAGAGCACCTTGCTCTCAACATGGAACCGAGTTCATATAAATCTAAACTTGAACTGGCGGGGAGCGAGGACAGCTCCTATAGTCACACTTCGCCAAGGTGAGCTGTGTCCACATCGATCGTCTCTCCCTGCGCCGTGTAGGTGAGGGAGAGACGATCGATGTGGACACAGCTCACCTTGACAAAAGTGTGACTATAGGGAGCTGTCCTCGCTCCCCGCCAGTTCAAGTTTAGATTTTATATGAACTCGGTTCCATGTTGGAGAGCAAGGTGCTCTACCTAAAGTGTTCTGAGTAGTTACTCAGCAAGGTTGTTTCCCTTCATCCCTGACTAAAGGTGTAGGGTGAGTACCTTTGGGGTTATTCAATAGTGAAGTCCTGATGAAAGCCGGGCAATTTGACTTCTCCGGCTGAAATATGTCGACATCTTTTGCAAAGTGGAGGGGTGGTAACTCATTATAGGTTTACCATACCACCATCTACAGGTCCAGGTGTGACCGCATTGTATTCTGGACAGGGTACCCGATATTAAAATGAGATTAGGATTCCTGTAGCCAGTTTTAAATTCACTGCTTATGTTTTTATTTTCACTTACGATCCCCACTTTTTCTGTCACCTCTTATTTTGTGTTGTATTGTCTTCCCTTCCCTATTGCTCCACCCCCAGCGTTGGTCGGCGAGGGGGTGTTAGCAGCCCTATGATGAAGCATGTCACAGATTTCTGTGTGTGAGGGCAGTTTTAACATCTATGTGTGATTCCCCGAACTTTTTAATTCAGCATTCAATTTATACACAGTCCCTCTTCTATGTAGTGGTTTCATAGTTGTTGTCGGAGGTCGAAGTGGGACTTTATCCTTCTACCCCTCTTTTTTTGTGAGTTATACTACAAATGCTTAACACTGCCATCTGATAAGCCTAACTGCTCGCTCAGACTACCACAAAACAGAGCATTAGTATTATCTACTTTAGCCTCTGTAAAGTCTCTGGGATCCACTGGACTCTCTGCACACTATACCTCTTTTTGGTACATAGAGAGCCAGCCTCCTACAGCAATCCTTCATTCCAGTTCTGAGACTCAGTTTTCAACACCTGGGGTTTTATATTGCCAGAAACCCCAATCTTGTGTGGAGCCTTAATCTCACACGGTTAAGTGTTTCGATGAAGCAGGACTTTCAGAGGTGGGACAATCTCCCTCTCAATGTGCTAGGAAGAATAGCTCTATTCAAAATGCTGGTTCACCCCAGGTTTTTGTATAGTCTCCAACACTTCCAGTTCAATATTCTGAGTCAGTGGTTTTTGAAGCTGAACACCCGAATCCGTAACTTTATATGCACTGGTCGGCCACCTCATACTGCCATCTCAAAATGCAGACAGTCGGTTTATGATGGGGGCTTGGACATGGCCGACATCAAGTTATATTACTGGGCATCACAGCTGACAGTGATAAACGATTGGCTGACAGGCGGCTAAGACGATCCAGCATAACGCCTGGAACTTTTGTGTTTGGGGTTGGATGCTGTCATGATACTGCTCTATTGGAACCCTATTCCCCACCACCTCATGGAAATGACAGCGGTGGTAATTAAGGTGTGGAGGGCCTCCCTAAGTTTCATAAGATGGGACATAACACTCACACAACTCACTCCACTGTGGAAGGGGACATGGCTTAATCACACGACCCGCCTGGCGGTTTCCGGTCCTAGATGACAATTGGCAAAGTGAGCATCTCAGTTCCTTCCCATACCTGCAACAACAGTTCTCCTTTCCTCATACACAATTTTACCAATATTTACAACTCTGTCATGCACTCTTTTACCACCAAAGTGACTCCACTGACATACCTGAGCTCAGCTCACTGGAGGCCAAACTTCTACTGGGCCACGTTGGCAAAGGGGCAATATCCTGCATATATCGTACTCTGGTGATTAATGTGCCTGATGACTTTCCAATGCTTAAAAGAGGTGGGAGAACTGGGTAGGTCTTGCATGGTCCAGAGGACCTACCCGTCTGGCTCCCTGTGAAGTTGTTATTTCCTCCAAGATGAGACTGATCCAACTCCATTACCTCCATATCTCACATCTCATGCTCAAACGTTTATGGCATGCGGGGACAATACCTCAACCACACTGTTTTAGTTGCGCCCACACTGACGCAGATTTTTTTCATATGGGGCAGGGTGAAGAGATCGCTATCACCGATCCTGGATCGACAAATGGAACTCACTCCCGATGGGCCTGTTGGGCATATTAGAAGACTTGGGCGGTGCGAGGTGTAAAAGGATTACGGTGGGGGTGGCCACAGTATTGGCCAAGAGGGATATCGCTCGCAAATGGAGGTCTCCTCGGCCTCCTACCTTAGCAGAGTGGCTCCGGGGGGGGTGGATTGGTGCGCCAAAATGGAGCAGCAACTTTATCAAGCATGGGGCTGCCCACAAAAACACACTAAGATCTGGGGTAAATGGTGGGGGTACTATGGACTTGCTGGTGTAGGGTGAAGGGGCAATGGTGGAAATGTAATGCATTGGGACCTGCATGCTACTATTGTAGATAAGAAACAAATTGTTTTAATAGTTGTGAAAAAAATAAAAAATGGTTTATCAAGTAAATAAAAATAAACTGAAGTATAAAATAAGTCAGATACGTAGCATCAAAAAGCGCAATCTATAGTATAAAGTGGCACAATGGGGGCGTCGCCTGAGCATTCAGGCGATAGAGGTCCGTCTCGGAGCTCTCGGGCTCTGAGGCCTCAATAATCCTGTTTTGAACCCTGAAAAAGGCCCTGTTGACGGCAGAACTCCCGCCAGGAGACCGTGGGGAGGAGAGGGGGGTGGTGACAATTTTGTCCCCTCCAGAGGCCACCGAAGACCGAGAAAGCTCTGCGATCGCCCAGGAAAACAAAATGGTACCTGCTGGAGACGCCCCAGTGACTACGGAGCGCCGATGTGTTGGGTAACAGTCGCGGCAGACCAGTAGTGCCTGGGACTGTTCTCTTATCTTCCCCAGCCTCCCCGCCCCTCCACGGAGAGTCGGAGACACTGATGAGCGAAAGGGGGAGCCCCAATGCAGTAGGGGAGGCGGACGATGCCGAGTAGAGGGGCACACAACAGAAAGCAGGGCGGGAGGTGCTACCGGCCAGCAGGTGAAGTCACAATGGGACATTGGCATGGGTGCGGGGACAGAGCCAGACGTTCCACACCGGGCCCGGCCAGCCAAGAAACTAATGCGGGCGGCTGTGGGGCCTCTACAACAGAGAACGACTTTGGGATTCTTGTGATCGCATCAGAGGAGCAAAGTAAAGGAGGCTGGAAGGTGAGCAGCAACCGGGGAAACTAATGCATGGTCATGGCACAAAACTGAAGAGGAGGGACTACAAGCAAGGACTCGCCTAGGGGGGCGATAAGACCTTCATTGGAGCCCCCCCCCCTCCCACAGAGAACTATTCAGCATAGAAACCCCGAGAACGGAGTGGTGAAAAGTCACGCAAGGAGGTCTGGCTACAGGGGGCAACCCTGCGATTCCCCCCTACTCTGCCAGTCGAAACAGCGGAGATACACCGGGGGCGACCTTAGGTTGAAAGAAAGGCAGACCCTAGGTCGAGACGCACTCCCTGTACAGGCCAGAAATGGTGAACCGCAATCTGAAGGGAGGTACCATACAAGACGATGGTGCGTCCCAAATCCTGGAAGGAGGCCTCCTCGGGCAAAGGGAACAACAGTTCAGGTCCAGGTGACACTGGGAGGGAAGAGGATGGTACAACGTTGGCTACACACACAGCAACCATTCTGCAAGCGATTAAAGGCACTAAACTCTCCTTAGAGTCTCAAATAGCAGCCGTGGTAATGAAAGTGGGATTCCTGCAGGATGACCATAGAAAGCTGGCAGATCGCGTCAAGGAATCAGAAGACGAAATACGAAGCACCCTGCCAATGGTAAGAGATGCCAATAAGAAATGCCCGGATATGGAAAAGGATATAAAACACCTGGCGAATAGACTGAAAGATGCTGGAGGCAGGCCCTGCCACCACAACATCAGGATAATAGGAATGCCGGAAAAATCAGAAGGGCCAAACATCGAACTATTCGTGGAGAATTGCCTGGACAAGACGGTGTTCTCTCACTTAAGGCAAGAATACCGAATGTCAGACAAACAGTGGTTAAATTATGCTTGACTGCGCCACTCTCTTAAGAAATGTTACAGCTAGAAAAGGAAACGCAGGAGGACTCCCCACTGGAAGCTGGACTTCTAGATGGGCGAGTGGCTAAGAAATTGATTTCACTGACATACGGTACAATAATGAGTTACACCCAACCTACCCTGATGACCTTGCAAGGTAAATGGGAACAGGACATAGGAAACATGGAGGAGGAAGAATGGCGGGCGTTGGAATTGCCTGCAGAAGTTGCAATAAAGGCTGGTTTTAGATTATTTCATATAAAGCTTCTACACAGGGTGTGCTACACTGGCACCTTACTACACAAGAAAGGGAGAGCGGTCAATGCAGATTGCCTTAGGGGTTGTGGTTTGGAGGGCACCTTCTTACATACCCTATGGAGCTGTCCCTGAATCCAAGCATACTGTGGGGCGATAGGACCATCACTAGAGGAGGCAACAGGGTTGCCATTGGAATTTAAGTCAAAGCTGGCAATCCTGGGGGTATGGGACCCAGCTGACCACACAAGATACCAGAAGCAACTGATAAATATGGGCTGTATGGTCGCAAAACAAGACTCCCCCTCCCCCTGACGCACTGTAACGGGGAAACCAGAATGGAATTCTGTAAATTAATGGAAAAGGAAATCTATAAAGCGTTGGGGTGCATGAAGAAATTTGAGAAAATATGGGGAGGATGGGAGGAAATGGGGGGGCTGAACATAGTAGGATGAATGCGAGGGGCTAGGGAATGGCAGCTCGGGCCACCTTTAACTTCAGGATAGGAGACAATGAAACAATGTTGATGGACATTTCTGAACTAAATAGTGAATACAGACCAGAGGGAACCAGTGGGACCAGCGGGAACTGACGCTAATATTATAGACCAAGTGCTTAGTGGATGTGGTATTATGTATGCTTGTAATTAGGTTGCCATATAATTGATCAAATAAATTAAAATATTGGAGGGAAAAAGAAGGCACAATGCACATCTCAGGCAGTGAAGCATGTCTGCTAATTGGGACTTTCAAGGACTGCTAACCAACGAACCCACTTGATTAACTAAATGCCAGAAAGAGCAGTTTTGATGGTATCCAAATAGCCTTAATAAGACAGTGCTGTGCAGGGCAAAACTCACCACCAGTGACTCAGGCGGCTGAGAGGACCTATTTATGGCATTTTTTCAAGAGGAGATCAGCACAATTTGTCAGGAGTTACCCTTTGGAATTATACAAGTATGACTCAACCATAAACCCGGGGCCACAGCAGACATTAGGGTTCTGCGATGAGCTTCAGCAGGGCTGGGCATTCAGGTGGACCACAGACTTTCCACCTCAACTGCATCGTCTTCCACAGTGTAGGGTGGGGTCTTGCTTGCCACAATAGTTGCCACCGAGGAATGGGTGGAAATGCATTGCCCCATGCAGTCTTTCACATCTACCATGAGCAGCCAAGACATTCTGCTACCCTCAGTCAAGACCGGAAACAACAGAGGCTCCTACTTGCTACATGTTTGCAGTGGAGTATGCCAGCGGCATGGGCAGATCCCATGCACATCTCTCCCACTGCACCTTTTCTCATGGCATATCCTTCTGCTGTCTGACTTTATCAATGGGAGAGGGGGTAGCGGTACATCTGGAACCAAAATGGCAATGCCCTCATGGCTTCCATTAATGAAGAGCACCTGACAAAACTCCAGGTCCTTCAAAACACGGCGGCCAGACTGGTATTAAATCTACCACCTGCTCCCCCTCGGCACCCAGTTTGAGAGCTCTTCACTGGCTCCCTATCAGAAAATGTATAACATTCAAGATTAACTGTCTAGTCCACAAAACTCTCAGTGGACACGGCCCTTGCTATTTTGCTAATAAACTGAAAAGGTATTACCCCTCCAGAACTCTTCGATCTGCAAATAAACACCTTCTTATTCTTCCCAAGATCCGTACCGCCAGGAATGGTGGAAGATCTTTCTCTTATCTCGCCCCTACCATGTGGAACGCACTCCCTCTGCATCTCCGTACGGAGACCGAACACAGAAAGTTCCGTAAGTCTCTCAAAACCTGGCTGTTCTGAGTCCTCCTTTGTCCCAGTCAGTCCCCCTCTTCTCTCCCTTCCCTGTTTTCCTGTGATAGGCTAGCGCTTTGAGACCTTCGGGTGAATTGTGCGCTCAATAAAAATCCATACATAACATAACAAAGTGGATCCGCAGTTCCTGGGTCACACGTACACCTCTCAGCATGATGAGGCACAAGTTACTAACTTGTGTAACGATATATCTGTAAGAGACAGTAGTTAGTGACAGATTCCTTACCTTAGAATATCCCCAGGCGTCAGGCTGGATCCGGAAAGTTTTTGTAGCAGTACCCTTGCGCGTCGGTAGGCGGCGTCGTGCGGCTCCGCGTCCGTCGTCGGCGTCGTGATCGCCGGGATGACGTCGCGGGCAGTACTTAGGCGCCGCCCTGCGGCGCTGAGCGTCAGTTCTGTACACGACTTTCCGCGCCAGGAACGCAGAGCCATGCAAGAAGCTGACACAGGTGTCTGAAAAATACTAGGGCCCTGAAAGGGATGACCTTAACCCTAGAAATCAGTTCGCAGAACGGGGAGGATGGTGGGCGGTAGGAATCTGTCACTAACTACTGTCTCTTACAGATATATCGTTACACAAGTTAGTAACTTGTGCATCTGAAAGAGACACGTTAGTGACAGATTCCTTACCTAGAATAGATACCCCAGCAATACCAACCCCGGTGGTGGGTCTGCGAACAAAGATCAGACAAGGAAGTCCTGGAGGACAGAACGGCCAAAGAAGCCGTCCCTCCGGACCTGACTGTCAAGGCAGTAATGCTTTGTAAACGTGTGCAGCGAGGCCCACGTAGCTGCCTGACAGATAACCGGCAGCGGAACACCGCGGCCCAAGGCCGTGGTAGCAGCCGTTGCCCTGGTGGAATGGGCACGCAGCCCAACAGGAGGCTCCTTCTTAGCCAAAGAATAGCAGGTTGTGATGCACAAGGTAACCCAGCGGGAGATGGTCCTCTTGTGCACCGCCCGACCTTTTTTGGCGCCCACGTAGCCAACAAAGAGCTGGTCATCCACCCGGAAGTGTTTAGTGCGGTCAATATAAAAAGAGAGCGCACGTTTTGGGTCCAGACGGTGGAGCCTCTCTTCCTCTCTGGAAGGATGCGGAGGCGGAAAGAAGGTGGGCAAAGTGATGGTCTGCCCAATGTGGAAAGCAGTAACCACCTTTGGCAAAAAGGACGGACGCGTCCGAAGAACAACCTTGTCTGGATGAACAGACAGAAAGGGAGGTTTGCAAGATAGAGCCTGGAGCTCACTCACCCGCCGAGCGGAGGTGATGGCCACCAGAAAGGCTGTCTTCAGAGTCAGAAGACGAAGAGGACAGTTATGCAGAGGCTCAAAGGGAGCGCACATTAAAAAGGTAAGAACCAAGTTCAAGTCCCACTGAGGCATTACAAACGGAACAGGAGGGAAGAGGTGAGTAATGCCCTTTAAGAACCTGTTAACAACAGGGGACTTGAAAAGGGAGGGCTGATCAGGGAGCCTGAGGAAGGCCGAGATAGCACAAAGATAACCCTTGATGGTACCCAGGGCAGAACCCTGTTGGGCCAGAGAGAGAAGGAACAGAAGGACCTCAGAAAGAGGGGCAGAAAGGGGATCCACAGCCTTTGCTGTGCACCATGCCACAAATTTGTTCCACCTGCAGGCGTATACCACCTTAGTGGAGGGACGCCTGGCTGCCAGAATCACATCACAAACTTCGGGAGGCAAGTCGAAAGGAATCAACTGCCGCCGCTCAATCTGCACGCAAGCAGGTGTAGACTGGACAGGTTCGGGTGGAGGACCGTCCCCTGCTGCTGCGACAGAAGATCCTCCCGAAGAGGCAGACGGATCGGGGATCTATGCTCATATTGAGTAGCTCGGGATACCAAACTCTTCGAGCCCAGTCCGGAGCCACAAGAATGACTTGGGCCCGGTCGTGCCGAATCTTCTTCAACACTCTGGGTAGAAGTGGTATAGGCGGAAAGGCGTACAACAGACCGCAACTCCACTCGCGACGAAAGCGTCGCCGAGCGAGTGCCGCTTGGAAATTCCAACGCGCAGAACTGATGACATTGCGCGTTCTCGTCGGTGGCGAATAGATCTAACCAAGGCTCTCCCCACTGTAGAAAGAGTCCTTGCGCCACTTCCGAGTGAAGACGCCATTCGTGATCCATCATGCACCTGCGGCTGAGTTCGTCCGCCCTGGCGTTGAGAGAACCTGCCAGGTGTTGAACCATCAGGAACATGCCCTGATGTTCCAGCCATGTCCAGAGGCGCAGAGCCTCCTGACAAAGGGTCCAAGACCCCACCCCGCCCTGTTTGTTGCAGTACCACATGGCGGTGGTGTTGTCTGTGAACACCTGCACCACCTTCCCTTTGACAGAGGGAAGGAATGCCTTGAGTGCAAGCCGGATCGCCCGGAGCTCCAGAAGGTTGATATGGAGCCGGGACTCCGCCGGAGACCAGAGGCCTCTGATCTCCGCGCCTCTCCCATGTGACCGCCCCATCCCAGAAGGGACGCGTCCGTCACAACTGTATGCTCTGGCTGGGGAAGGGAGAGGGATCTGCCCATGACCCATTGCCGGTTCGAGAGCCACCACTGCAACTGTTTTGCAGTCCCCTCCGAGATCTGGACGTGATCGGACAGGTTGCCCTGGTGCTGCGCCCACTGGAACTTCAGGTCCCACTGCAGAGCCCGCATATGCCATCTGGCATGATTGACCAGCAGGATGCAGGAGGCCATGAGGCCCAGCAGCCTCAGGGTCATCCGTACCGAAACCCAGGATAAAGGCTGAAAGATCGGAATCATAGCCTGAATATCCCGGACTCGCCGTTCGGGAGGATAGGCCCGAAACTGCGTCGTGTCCAGAACTGCTCCGATGAAAAGGAGCTGTGGAGAAGGAATCAGATGCGACTTCGGCACATTGATGGAGAACCCCAGCGAGTGCAGGAGTTCGGCCGTAGTCTGGAGGTGGGAGACGACTGCCTGGGACGAGCCCGCCTTCAGCAGCCAGTCGTCGAGGTAGGGGAAGACTGAAACCCCTGCCCGGCGCAGATGAGCTGCGACCACCGCCATCACTTTCGTGAACACCCGAGGGGCACTGGTAAGGCCAAAGGGGAGCACGGTGAACTGAAAATGCTCGGGGCCTACCGTGAACCGAAGGTAACGCCGGTGGGCCGGCAGGACGGGGATGTGGAAATACGCGTCCTGCAAGTCCAACGCTACCAACCAGTCTCCAGGGTCGAGGGCAGTCAAGACCTGAGCTAGGGTGAGCATCTTGAACTTCTCCCTTCCGGAGGAAGCGATTGACGTTCCGGAGGTCCAAGATAGGACGCATGTCCTCCTTGTCCTTTTGGGCACCAGAAAGTAGTGGGAGTAGCAACCACGCCCTACTTCTGGGGTCGGAACATGCTCGATGGCCCTCTTGGTCAAGAGGGCCGTGACTTCCTTCTGTAGAAGCACCAAGTGATCCCCTGACATGCGGTGGAATTGAGGTGGCATGGCTGGGGGTGGTCTCGAAGGGGAGGGAGTAGCCCCTTCGGACAATGTCCAAGACCCACCTGTCCGAGGTGATGGTGCGCCAGTGGGAAGGTGATGGCGGACCCTGCCCCTACTGGCGTGCTGTGCACCTGAAAGGAGGGACTAGGAGGGCTTGGAGGCCGCGGACGGGTTGGAGGTGGTGGCCTGACCCGCACGCTGGTTGCCCGATCCGCCACGGCGGAATCCACGCCCTCGGCCACGCGAAGACGCCTGCTGCGCGGGCCGGTGGCTGGGCTGCTGACGTGAAGGGCGCCCCTACCGTGGCCACGATAGGGGCGAAAAGCAGAAGGCAGCGGAGGGCGTGTAGCAGTAAGGCCCAGGGACTTGGCAGTAGCCCGTGAGTCCTTAAAGCGCTCCAACGCATGGTCTGCTTTGGACCCAAAAGACCGATCTCCATCAAAGGGCATGTCCATGAGAGTATTCTGGACATCCCCTGAAAACCAGTGGTTCTCAGCCAGGCGTGGCGTCGGAGCGCCACCGTCGTTGCAATCGACCTGCCCAGCGAGTCGGCGGTGTCAAGGCCACAACGGATAGTGTATTTGGCTGCATCCCTTCCTTCCGCAATGGCGCGGGAAAATAGTGCCTGGACCTCCTCAGGGCACTGGGGCAAAACATCCGCCACCGAATCCCACAGGGAGTGGGTATATCGGCCCAAAAGACAAGCGGTGTTAACGGACCGCAAGCCAGCACTGGAGGAAGAAAAACCTTTCTTCCCGAACTGATCCAGGCGTTTGGATTCCCTATCCGGAGGAGCGGTAGGGAAGGCGGTTTGGGAAGCGGAGGCTTGGACAACCAAGCTCTCAGGAGTGGGGTGGACAGAAAGAAACAGGGGTCGCCCGGAGCAGGGCGATGGCGTCGTGACACGTTCCGATCCACAGGAGCCCCTGTGTTGGGCTTGGACCAGGCGCCCAAAAGAACGTCAGTGAGGGCGTCGTTAAACGGCAGCACAGTCTCCGCAGAGGAGGCTGCCGGCTGAAGCACCTCTGTCAAGATGTTAGGCTTGACCGTCAAAGTAGGGAGCTGGAGACGTAAGGCCCCAGCAGCCCTACGCAACACCGTTGCAAAATTGGCCCCCTCCTCCGTAGCCACGGGAGGAGACAGCATGCCAGTGTCAGGGGAAGTATCCAGACCACTGGCCTCCCTAGACTCTCTGTCCAGTCCTCATCAAACTGACAGTTGCGCGTCAGAGGGTCATCAGACCCCTCCCAGTCCCTCCTGGTCCTCCTCTGGTGCAAAATAAGGAGGAGGAGGGACATTTGGGACCCAAGGTCCCATCGGCGCCGGAGCCGGGCGCCGAGCGACGTCGCTCCGGGTCCATGTCCGGAGCCGGAAGGAACTGGGGACGACGCCGCCCGGAGCCCAGGGCGGCGTCGAGAACGGCACCGGAGACATCGGCGCCGGCGGAGGCGTCGTTAGGGTCGACCGGCGTCGATGGGGGTTGTGGAGCCGGGATCGAGGCCGGGCCGGAGCCGGAGCCGGGATCGAGGCTGGAGGCACGGGCGACGCCGGGCCGGAGCCGCCGGCGACGCCGGAGCAACCCCATCAGGGCCCGCGGCCCGAAGGCGCACCGGGAGGGGCCTGAAGGCCCAAGAGGCGGGCCATGGCCGACAGGAATTCCTGTAGTTTTAGCCGGATCCGCCCCGAACCCGGGAAGGGCGGGTATGACGGGGCGACTCCACAGGCATGTCCGGGGCCGCGGGGCGGGACGGTGCCGGGAGGGGCCTCAGCCGAGTCGCCAGACCGGCGAGGCGAAGTCCTAGAGCGATGATGCTTTTGGACTTTTTGTGCTTCGACTTACCGGACGAAGAAGACTTCGACGCCGACGACCGGTGTGGACTCCGCGATCGACCCCTGGACCTCTCACGCGACCGGGCCTTCCGCGGAGCCGAATGCCGGGCCTCGAGGAGCTTTCGAGACCGCTCTCGCAAAGCTTCGGGTGGAGGGCCTGGCAGTCGGTACAGGACGCCGTGTCGTGGCCTCGGCCGAGGCAGAAGAGACACTCCCGATGCGGGTCGGTGACGGACATCATCCGCGCACAGGCGCCGCGATCGCTTGAAGCCGGGCATCCCTACGACACCTCGAAAGATGGAAAAACAGTGAAAAAATCACCAAAAAGTATGGTCAAAAATGACCAGGGCACTGCTCTTCCCGGATCTGCGCTTGCTGGCGCGGAAAAGAAGAACTGACGCCAGCGCGCAGGGGCGGCGCCTAAGTACTGCCCGCGACGTCATCCCGGCGATCACGACGCCGACGACGGACGCGGAGCCGCACGACGCCGCCTACCGACGCGCAAGGGTACTGCTACGCAAAACTTTCCGGATCCAGCCTGACGCCTGGGGATATTCTAAGGTAAGGAATCTGTCACTAACGTGTCTCTTTCAGATACACAAGATCACCGGATTTGTTTGGGGATTTCAATCATCCCATTGTCAGTGCAAAGATTACTCATGATTTTGGCAAGACCTTTCAGGTAGGTTGGAAGTACACTATGTACCCATTGTCCCTCCCATCAGCTGCCCTCTATGGTCTTAAACCTAACTTTAACTTTTCTTTTTTCCAAACGAGCCAACTTTTGCAATTAAATGTAACAGTGACCCCCAAGTCCATTATAGAAATTTGCCATCATATATAATTTCAGTAAACATTTAATGATGACTTCCACTTACTAACTGAGAGCAATGTTTCGTTCTCCGGTGACCTCCAGGTGCTTGCCATAGTTGTAGTAGGTGGACCGCAGGTGGACCCTGTCATGGATCTCCGCCGTTTCAATAGCTTTCTGCCACTGCCCTGAAGCCTGATAGAACTTGTTCAGCAAGTCATAGCGCTTACAACTCTTATACAGCTGCTCAGCATCATCCTGGAGGGTAGACAAATAGACATCATAAACAGTTACAGCCTGCAACTTTGGCTCAAATCAATCCAATGCATAAAGCAGTGGCATACAATATTACAATAGTGGTTAATGTCAAAAAAAGAAAAGCATAAGGCAGGTCATACATTCTGATATTGTTAAACACCGAGGCTGAATGAAAAATGATACTGGAGGCGATACTGTAATAATAGAAACAAAAAATACATGATTTAAGGCCACCATGACTGGAAGCTGCCTTTTCAATGTAACTAAAATAGCTTGGGGAATTAAAAACACAAGGCACAGACAGAGAAGGTACACCAAAATAGCACAAATAGTCTTTAAACATTTGTGCATGCCTGTGTTTGCATGCATCAGTACATTATAGCAAGCCCGAGGGACATTCCCAATGCTTGTTTCAGTTCCATTGATAAGACTGCTTCCCAATCTTGGTAGTTAAGTACTTTGAAGTCCATATTTCCAAGTGTGTGCTTCTATTTTTGCTTGTAGTCAATGTGTTTGAGGTGTCTACATTTTACAGTTTCCCTCTCCTGTTTAGCAGAGGGAGGGCCTGTTAAAGCCTGCATTTTGAAAGGAACAATCTAATTTGAAAGGGGTTAATTTGAGGTTCCTTTACGAACATCAGGCCCAGGTTAGAAACATTACTGTTAATAGGAAAGGTACAAGTTTGTTGTGCTAGTATTGGAGGAGGGGTGTGTGGGTACTTTTTGTCTTTTTTCCAGTGGAGGCTAAAATCTCCCACGAAAATGTGGTCGCAAGTCAATGAGATGATCACTGGTACACTCAGGCAAAACATAAATTAAACTTGTTTTGCTGCCTGCTGGGTAGTATAAGATGTTAAGACCTAGTGTTTGTAATCTCTACATTGGTAATCAGTTTGTATTTAAAACACTCCTTATGTGTGAGGGTAACCCCGATCAGTATTCTTTAGTATTTTTTAATGTGTGGAGTTGGACAATGTTGTATCCTAGGGACAGCAGACTCAGGTTTCTGTGCATGCACAGGGTCAATGTCACAGTCCTGAATGAGGGCAAACATGGACATTACGTTAGGGACCACAGACCGACAGCTCAGGTGGCAGCTTTGATGTGATCTGTAAGAGGTAGGTAACTAGGTTGACAAGAGGCAATTCTTATGGAACTGCATGGGCAGATTGATACTTGATTGTGCTTAAGACGTCTAGCTCTGGGGATTGTGATAATAGGATGTGTGAAGGATCTATCATCACAAAGAATTAGATGTGATTCAGGTAATGTTCACAGAGGAATGAGTGGGAGAGAGTGCACAATGGACTATTCAGTATTAGGAGCGTTGAATGAGATGTAACTGCAGTGGCGGTGCCATGAGGGCAGTTCCTGAGAGGAGAGAGCTTGTGGGAGTGACAGACAGAGACTATGGCTTGCAGACCTTCCATTATTTCATGTAGATGATACAATTTCATTTTGATACCAAGCAATTAATTAAGAGGAACAGAGAAGTGTGCTCTGATCAGTAGTAAGGGACTGTAATAAAGTATGAGGTGAATAATAGTATCTCTTAAATTAATCATGCCTATAGATGATCTTTTTTTCCAAAGGAGAGTCTGTGCTTACGTTTTTGTACAGCTGGACTGTACCAGTAAATTACTTAACAGAGGGGGGCCTATATAGAACACCAGTGGTGGCTACCAAGAGTGCTGTGGGTTTGACAGTATTCCGGCTTGGGTCATAGTAGCAGGCCTGCCAAGTATCACGCATCAGGCGTGACTCTAACACATTTCAGTGTGGTGTTCCGCATCACCGCACTGAAATGCATTGTCACGCATTTTAATGCCATAGTACTGACTCTCTGCTGCGCGTGCCAGTGCTGAGTAACTGGCCACGCCAGGCTGCTAGCGCGCGTGCCTGTGACACCTGCACCGGCTCTGCTGCTCTCCGCAGACTTGCCGGCCCGGGCGCTGCCACCAGCACAGGCTCAGTAAACAGTTAATCAAGTTGTGCACTTCTGCTACAATGTATCATAATAGCCTGCTGCAGATTGAAATTCCCGCCCGCGGCGCGGCTGAGTCACTCTGAGACTACAGCCAGGCCTGACGTCACCCGGCCGAGGTACTAGTGCTGTGCCCAATACCGAGACACCCGGGCAGTCACTCACTGTGTAGTGTCCTGTCCGCGTCCCGGCATCCGTATCAGTGCGCTGCACACAAAATACCATACTGGCGTCGGACCGACAGCAGCATCAGCATGGCGCCTCCTGAGAGGCCTCGGGCGCTGCAGCGGAGTGCGATGCCGCATGCGGTTCACCGCCGGGGTACCGAACTTTCGCTCAGACATTGGAGGACTCACTGACACGAACAGATTCGACGTGGCCCGCGCCCGCTGGCCCGGCCGCAACGTCGCCAGCCAGAATACACAACAGAGACAGTAAGTACTTGGCCAGGCAGCCTCCCTGCCACTTTAGTATTACTGCGTTGTCACACTCATACTGTGTTACTCCGTGAAGGCGTGTAATATTGTTCTGTTCATCATTATGCAGTCCAGCCGCACGTTCATATTAGGGCACGCGCCGGTAAGTTAGTTATATTATATGTTTGTCCAATGCCGGCATCGCGGTGGAGCCTGTGTGCTCTGCTGCACAGCACTGCAAGATCTGATCCTTTTCATTTCAGACTTCTGCAGCAGGGCTGCTCTGTCCCGTCCACACCGCAGTGCAACTGCTGAGCCAGGCCCAGAATCGTGGCCAGGCCGGTGCTTGCCATGGGATCACTCGTTGCGGCAGTGGCCACGAGCTAGCCCACACAAATTGCCACTCCTGCCCTAAGCACAACCAAGAAAGGGACTACAGCGCTTGAAATTTGCCCAACCATAGTGCCAGCGTGCATCAACCACACCGCCACCGGGACATCCCCCAGTATGGCCGGCAGCAGCCAGCATCACCTAAGAGCGGTGAGCCCAGTGACAGGCGCAGCTGGCCGGCAGGAACTGATGCAGCTGGGGTGGGCAGCAGGCAGTGGCGCACGCCACAACTCGGCCAAAATCTCCTGCCAGGGCACAAAACCGCTTGCCACAATCTCCTAAGCCACCCAAGAAATGTGAGAAGTGCCCTCAGCTGGAAGGCTTACCTACATTTCGACACCCACATCAATGTTCCAGTGACCCAAGTTGCCTTCTCTTCTACGCTTCCAACAAGACAAAAAAAAAATGCTTGCGCCTGTTGATCGGACAAGACCCGTCCGAGGGCTTTGTACCCCTCCTCCGAGGAGCACCCATGCTGACGTCTACTCTTGGGCGTTTGTCTGCCCCACCGATATCACCGCCCAGCAAAATGCAGGGACCACGGGGATGTGATTCATAGAGAACTGGCCTGAGGTAGCTTTGGAGCCCCACACAGGCCAAGTCAGTGCAGACCTAATACAGCGGCAGCGCGCGGTGACCACACTGGTGCCGGTCAACTTTCAGCACTGCCGGAGTCACTAGGTCAAGAGCCTGGTGTTTATAGCTGCTCTGTGACAGCCGCAGCCTGCTGGTGTGATCTAGTGTTGTGGGGCTGAGCAGCAGGTAGTGGTGTCCCAACCCGGGTGGACACCTTTCAGCAGTGCTGCGAATCACTTTTATTAGGGTTGGACAAGCAGTACTATAGTCAAGTCTAATACAGCGTCCTGGCTGGCAGTAATGTGTGCGCCTCTCTCTCCTGATTTCTGGTGCTTTGCAGTAGTTTTAAGATCTTCTTAGAATTTCTTGTTGCTCAAATGGGTTTAATTTCTGATATTAATATGTTTCCCTCGTCTTCATTGCTTGATTTTGCTCGCGAGAAAGTGTCACTCCTAGTTGTTGAAATGTCACTCATAATTACACTGGAATGACAAAAATGTCACACATAGCAATCTGAAACCTTGGCAGCTATGTAGTAGGGGGTAGCTTGGCTCCAAGTTATGGTCCAGACCAACTTCATTTTTTGCACTCTGGTTTTATTCCTGAGGGGAGTGAGGGTGATAACGGGGGCATGTGGAGTGGAGTAGTGTGAGCGAATGGTGACTAAGACAGCTAATACGAGATTATTGCATGGGATCAGTGTTAACACCCCTAATCAAGGTAGAAGTATCTCTACAGATGAGAATATTCTTATTGTAAAAAATAAAAGTAGGTCAGTTTAATGGAGGGCAGTCGAAACTCCTGTATATGCCAATGCCGAAGATTTCAGAATTGGCCCAAAGGACTCATTTTGTGGATTCCTGTGGTGGTTTTGCATAGACTAAGAGGGGAAAGATAGCCTGAGATATTGTTAAAAGGCATCCTGGAGTCTGACCGAATATGCTGCCCTCTGCCTACTGATCTTAAACAGATTCAATGTGGGAAATCAATATGCCACCATGAGGCATCACTCAGAAGACAGAAAATTGGGTCAGTAAGGGTTCACATTAGATGTAGATATGCATATTATGCCCTCACACTTGTCTGACAGAACAGCGAGGTACAAAATAATTCTTTGTGCAATATCAGCATGCATGCAGACATTTTGTAAGATGATAAATCCCACTTATATGCAAAATAACCCTTGGTGCAAAGTCAGAGGGATTGAAGGGGTCAAATTTAGGATTAAAATCATCTTTAAGTGCAAAATCTCTCATGTAAGTGAAAAGCTGTCACGCTTAGTGCAAAATCAACAGTATTTGTGAAATATTTTTGAAGAAAACAAATCTAACTTAGGAGCAAATTCTCATTCTTGAACTAAATCTCATTTAGCAGCCAAATCACTCTTGGTGTAAATATCAAGAGGAGAGTGAAAATAGCTTTTATGAGCACAAATCAAATTTAGGTGCAAAAACCTATGTAGGTGAAGAAGAATCACATATAGGTGCAACATTAAGAAGAGTGTAGCAACATGTAGTTGCATAGAACACATTTAGGAGCAAAAATCAGAATTCGGAGCAAAGTCAGCAGAAGCATTTACCACATATATGTACAAAATCGCACAGTACGGAGACAAAATGTGGTAGCAGAATTTAACAATAGGTGTAAAAGCTGTACGAACCAGTATGGCATCACATATGGATTACAACACAATTAGGTTGAAAATCGTCCTAGAAGCAACATCAGGACAATGCGGAAACCTTTTAGGAGCACATCTAACATTTATGTGCCAAATTACCCTCAGAGGAAAAACAACATTGTGGTATCAAGGAACAAGTTACTTACCTTTGGTGACGCCTTTTCTGGTAGAGACTCTAACAGCAGATCCCTCACCTTGCGAATTTCCCCAGGCACCAGACTGGATCCAAAAACATTTGTTGCAATTCCCCTCGCATGTCAACAGGTGGAGTCGTGCGGCTCCGTCCCACCCCACTCATTATATCTGTGCCAGCTCTGCGCGCTGATGTCAGTTTCTTTCTGATCTCCATCCACGCCGACGGACGTCAGCAATTGAAATGAGAATCCAGCAGTAGTGGACTTTCAGGCTGGGATATTAATGGAGTATATGAGTCCATTCCACAGAACGGGGAGGAGGGTGGGTGGTAAGGAATCTGTGGTTAGTCTATACTAGAAAAGGTGTTACCGAAGGTCAATCAATCAATCAGGTGTCTGGTAAAGCACGACTACTCACCTGTAAGGGTCTCAAGGCGCTGGGGGCAAGGACTGCTGTTCTGTCGAAGGCACTATGGTTCAGTCGAAGAGCCAGGTCTTGAGGTACTTCCTAAATTAAGGCAATGACAGTGATTGCCTGAGATGGAGAGGCAGGGTGTTCCAGATCTTTGCTGGGAGGTAGGAAAAGGATCTTCCTCCGGCCGTGGTCTTGAGGATTCCTGGGACAGGGGCCAGGCTAGTTGGGCGGAGCAGAGGTCTGTGGTGGATGAGTGGAATGTGAGGTGATAGTTGATGCAGGGCTTTGTAGGAGTGTGTGAGGAGCTTGAAGGTGATTCTTTTGTTGACTGGGAGCCAATTCAGGTCTCTCAGGGAGCCAGTGATGTGGCTGCGGCAGGGGATGTTGAGGATAAGTCTGGCTGGGGCGTTCTGAATGTTCTGCAGTTTCTTGAGGAGTTTTTGGGTAATACCGGTAGAGTGCGTTGCCGTAGTCGAGTCTGCAGCTAATGAGTGCATGGGTGACTGTCTTTCTGGACTCAGTGGGGTTCCACTTGAAGATCTTTTGGAGCAGGCATAGTGTGTGGAAGCAGGATGATGAGACGGCATTGATCTGGTGGTTCATGGTGAGCGAGGAGTCCAGGATGAAGGTAAGTAACTTGTTCTTCTGATGGACATTTCTAAGTGTAAAATCCTCACCTTGTGAATAGATACCAAAGCAGTACACCTCCCCCGGTGGAATGACTCAAACCAGGAAACCCTAGAGGACTGATCGGGATAAGTGCCTGAGATGCTGGACGTGGCTATTCAGGCAGTAATGTTTAGTGAACATGTAGAGAGACGCACACACGTCTCAGCTTGGCAAATGTCCAGAACTGGCACACCGCATGCCAGTGCAGTGGTAGCAGCCTTCGCTCTGGTGGAATGAGCCTGCAAGCCTTCCTGGGGGTTGCTTTTTGGCTATCCCATAGCAGATCCTAATGCACAAGTTACTAACTTGTGTAACGATATATCTGTAAGAGACAGTAGTTAGTGACAGATTCCTTACCTTAGAATATCCCCAGGCGTCAGGCTGGATCCGGAAAGTTTTTTGCGTAGCAGTACCCTTGCGCGTCGGTAGGCGGCGTCGTGCGGCTCCGCGTCCGTCGTCGGCGTCGTGATCGCCGGGATGACGTCGCGGGCAGTACTTAGGCGCCGCCCCTGCGCGCTGACGTCAGTTCTGTACACGACTTTCCGCGCCAGGAACGCAGAGCCATGCAAGAAGCTGACATAGGTGTCTGAAAAATACTAGGGCCCTGAAAGGGATGTCCTTAACCCTAGAAATCAGTTCGCAGAACGGGGAGGATGGGTGGGCGGTAAGGAATCTGTCACTAACTACGGTCTCTTACAGATATATCGTTACACAAGTTAGTAACTTGTGCATCTGAAAGAGACACGTTAGTGACAGATTCCTTACCTTAGAATAGATACCCCAGCAATACCAACCCCGGTGGTGGGTCTGCGAACAAAGATCAGACAAGGAAGTCCTGGAGGACAGAACGGCCAAAGAAGCCGTCCCTCCGGACCTGACTGTCAAGGCAGTAATGCTTTGTAAACGTGTGCAGCGAGGCCCACGTAGCTGCCTGACAAATAACGGGCAGCGGAACACCGCGGCCCAAGGCCGTGGTAGCAGCCGTTGCCCTGGTGGAATGGGCACGCAGCCCAACAGGAGGCTCCTTCTTAGCCAAAGAATAGCAGGTCTTGATGCACAAGGTAACCCAGCGGCAGATGGTTCGTTTGTGCACCGCCCGACCTTTTTGGCGCCCACGTAGCCAACAAAGAGCTGGTCATCCACCCGGAAGTGTTTTGTGCGGTCGATATAGAAGGAGAGCGCACGTTTTGGGTCCAGACGGTGGAGCCTCTCTTCCTCTCTGGAAGGATGCAGAGGCGGAAAGAAGGTAGGCAAAGTGATGGTCTGCCCAATGTGAAAGGCAGTAACCACCTTTGGCAAGAAGGACGGACGCGTCCGAAGAACAACCTTGTCTGGATGAACAGACAGAAAGGGAGGTTTGCAAGATAAAGCCTGGAGCTCACTCACCCGCCGAGCAGAGGTGATGGCCACCAGAAAGGCTGTCTTTAGAGTCAGAAGACGAAGAGGACAGTTATGCAGAGGCTCAAAGGGAGCGCACATTAAAAAGGTAAGAACCAAGTTCAAGTCCCACTGAGGCATCACAAATGGAACAGGAGGAAAGAGGTGTGTAATGCCTTTTAAGAACCTGTTAACAACAGGGGACTTGAAAAGGAGGGCTGATCAGGGAGCCTGAGGAAGGCCGAGATAGCACAGAGATAACCCTTGATGGTACCCACGGCAGAACCCTGTTGGGCCAGAGAAAGAAGGAACAGAAGGACCTCAGAAAGAGGGGCAGAAAGGGGGTTCACAGCCTTTGCTGTGCACCATGCCACAAATTTGTTCCACCTGCAGGCGTATACCACCTTAGTGGAGGGACGCCTGGCTGCCAGAATCACATCACAAACTTCGGGAGGCAAGTCGAAAGGAATCAACTGCCGCCGCTCAATCTCCACGCAAGCAGGTGTAGACTGGACAGGTTCGGGTGGAGGACCGTCCCCTGCTGCTGCGACAGAAGATCCTCCCGAAGAGGCAGACGGATCGGGGATCTACGCTCATACTGAGTAGCTCGGGATACCAAACTCTTCGAGCCCAGTCCGGAGCCACAAGAATGACTTGGGCCCGGTCGTGCCGAATCTTCTTCAACACTCTGGGTAGAAGTGGTATAGGCGGAAAGGCGTACAATAGACCGCAACTCCACTCGTGACGAAAGCGTCGCCGAGCGAGTGCCGCCTTGGAAATTCCAACGCGCAAAACTGATGACATTGCGCGTTCTCTTCGGTGGCGAATAGATCTAACCAAGGCTCTCCCCACTGTAGAAAGAGTCCTTGCGCCACTTCCGAGTGAAGACGCCATTCGTGATCCATCATGCACCTGCGGCTGAGTTCTGTCCGCCCTGGCGTTCAGGGAACCTGCCAGGTGTTGAACCATCAGGAACATGCCCTGATGTTCCAGCCATGTCCAGAGGCGCAGAGCCTCCTGACAAAGGGTCCACGACCCCACCCCGCCCTGTTTGTTGCAGTACCACATGGCGGTGGTGTTGTCGGTGAACACCTGCACTACCGTCCCTTTGACAGAGGGAAGGAATGCCTTGAGTGCAAGCCGGATCGCCCGGAGCTCCAGAAGGTTGATATGGAGCCGGGACTCCGCCGGAGACCAGAGGCCTCTGATCTCCGCCTCTCCCATGTGACCGCCCCATCCCAGAAGGGACGCGTCCGTCACAACTGTGTGCTCTGGCTGGGGAAGGGAGAGGGATCTGCCCATGACCCATTGCCGGTTCGAGAGCCACCACTGCAACTGTCTTGCAGTCCCCTCCGAGATCTGGACGTGATCGGACAGGTTGCCCTGGTGCTGCGTCCACTGGAACTTCAGGTCCCACTGCAGAGCCCGCATATGCCATCTGGCATGATTGACCAGCAGGATGCAGGAGGCCATGAGG
Organism: Calotriton arnoldi; assembly: GCA_963921515.1. Lineage (NCBI taxonomy): Eukaryota > Metazoa > Chordata > Amphibia > Caudata > Salamandridae > Calotriton > Calotriton arnoldi. The sequence goes on from CAWUFW010000086.1 coordinate 1,882,675, forward strand.
CCCAGCAGCCTCAGGGTCATCCGTACCGAAACCCAGGATAAAGGCTGAAAGATCGGAATCATAGCCTGAATATCCCGGACTCGCTGTTCGGGAGGATAGGCCCGAAACTGCGTCGTGTCCAGAACTGCTCCGATGAAAAGGAGCTGTGGAGAAGGAATCAGATGCGACTTTGGCACATTGATGGAGAACCCCAGCGAGTGCAGGAGTTCGGCCGTAGTCTGGAGGTGGGAGACGACTGCCTGGGACGAGCCCGCCTTCAGCAGCCAGTCGTCGAGGTAGGGGAAGACTGAAACCCCTGCCCGGCGCAGATGAGCTGCGACCACCGCCATCACTTTCGTGAACACCCGAGGGGCACTGGTAAGGCCAAAGGGGAGCACGGTGAACTGAAAATGCTCGAGGCCTACTGTGAACCGAAGGTAACGCCGGTGGGCCGGCAGGACGGGGATGTGGAAATAGGCGTCCTGCAAGTCCAACGCTACCAACCAGTCTCCGGGGTCGAGGGCAGTCAAGACCTGAGCTAGGGTGAGCATCTTGAACTTCTCCTTCCGGAGGAAGCGATTGACGTTCCGGAGGTCCAAGATAGGACGCATGTCCTCCTTGTCCTTTTGGGCACCAGAAAGTAGTGGGAGTAGCAACCACGCCCTACTTCTGGGGTCGGAACATGCTCGATGGCCCTCTTGGCCAAGAGGGCCGTGACTTCCTTCTGTAGAAGCACCAAGTGATCCCCTGACATGCAGTGGAATTGAGGTGGCATGGCTGGGGGGTGGTCTCGAAGGGAGGGAGTAGCCCCTTCGGACAATGTCCAAGACCCACCTGTCCGAGGTGATGGGACGCCAGTGGTGAAGGTGATGGCGGACCCTGCCCCGACTGGCGTACTGTGCACCTGAAAGGAGGGACTAGGAGGGCTTGGAGGCCGCGGACGGGTTGGAGGTGGTGGCCTGACCCGCACGCTGGTTGCCCGAACCGCCACGGCGGTATCCACGTCCTCGGCCACGCGAAGGCGCTTGCTGCGCGGGCCGTTGGCCGGGCTGTGGACGTGACTGGGCGCCCTTCCGTGGCCACGAAAGGGGCGAAAAGCAGACGTGAGCGGAGGGCGCACAACAGCAAGGCCCAGGGACTTAGCAGTAGCCCGTGAGTCCTTGAAACGCTCCAGCGCATGGTCTGCCTTCGAACCAAAAAGACCGACTCCATCAAAGGGCATGTCCATGAGTGTATTCTGGACATCCCCTGAAAAACCAGTGGTTCTCAGCCAGGCGTGGCGACGCAGCGCCACCGTCGTTGCAAGCGATCTGCCCAGCGAGTCGGCGGTATCAAGGCCACAGCGGATGGTATATTTAGCCGCATCACGCCCTTCCGCAATGGCGCGGGTAAGCAGTGTCTGGACCTCCTCAGAACACTGCGGCAAAACAGTTGCCACCGAATCCCACAGGGAGTGGGTGTATCGGCCCAAGAGGCAAGCGGTATTAACAGACCGCAAGCCAGCACTGGAGGAAGAGAAAGCCTTCTTCCCAAAGTGATCCAGGCGCTTGGATTCCCTATCCGGAGGGGCGGTAGGGAAGGCGGTTTGGGAGGCAGAGGCTTGGACAACCAAGCTCTCAGGGGTGGGGTGTTGGGAGAGAAACAGGGGGTCGCCCGGAGCAGGGCGATGGCGTCGGGCCACGTTCTTATCCACAGGAGCCCCTGTGGTGGGTTTGGACCAGGCACCCAAAAGAACGTCAGTCAGTGCATCGTTGAACGGCAGCACAGTCTCCGAAGAGGAGGCCGCCGGCTGAAGCACTTCAGTCAGGATGTTAGACCTGACGGCCACTGTAGGCAACTGGAGATTCAAGGCTCCAGCAGCTCTACGCAACACCGTTGCAAAATTAGCCCCCTCCTCCGTTGCCACGGGAGGAGACAGCATGCCAGAGTCAGGGGAGGTATCCAGACCACTGGCATCCCCAAGTTCCTCAACCCAGTCCGGGTCAAACTCGCACTGTTGTGTGAGAGGGTCCTCAGACCCTCCCAGCTCTCCTGGTCCTCCTCAGGTTGAAAATATGGAGGAGGAGGGACATCAGGGACCCAAGGTCTCATCGGCGCCGGAAACGGCGTCGGGCGACGCCGGTCCGGCTCCATGTCCGGACCCGGAGAGAACCGGGAACGACGCCGCCCGGAGCCCCGGACGGCGTCGGAAACGGCACCGGGGACATCGGCGTCGGCGGAGGCGTGGTTAGGTCAACCGGCGTCGATGGGGGTTGCGGCACCACCGGAGCCGGGGTCGAGGCCGGGGCCGGAGCCGAGGCCGGGACGAAGGCTGGTGGGACAGGCAATGCCGGGACCGGAGTCGACGGCGACGCCGGAGCAACCCCATCAGGGCCCGCGGGGCCCGAAGGCGCACCGGAGGGACCGTGAGGCCCGAAGAGGCGGGCCATGGCCGACAGGAATTCCTGTATATCGGCCGGAGTCGCCCCCGAGCCCGGGTAGGGCGGGTACTGCGGGGGTAACTCGACAGGCACGTCCGGGGCCGCGGGGCGGGGACGGTGCCGACAGGGACCTCAGCCGAGTCGCGAGACCGGCGAGGCGAAGTCTTAGAGCGATGACGCCGCTTAGACTTCTTGTGCTTCGACTTACCGGAGGAGCGCGAAGACTTTGATTCCGACGAACGACGGGGACTCCGCGTCCGGCCCCTCGACCTCTCCCGGGAACGGGGCTTGGTGCGGCGCGGAGCCGAATGCCGGACTTCGAGGAGCTTTCGAGACCGCTCTCGCAAAGCCTTAGGATGAAGTTTCCGGCAGTCAGGACACGACTTCGTGTCGTGGTCTCGGCCGAGACAAAAGAGACACTCGAGGTGCGGGTCCGTGATCGACATCATGCGACCACATTCCTCGCAGGGCTTAAAGCCGGGCATCCCTACGACACCTTAGGAGTCGTGAAGACTCGTTGAAGAAACAGTGAAAAAATTCACCAAAAAAGATAGTCAAAAAGTGACTAGGGCACTGCTCTTCCCGGATCTGCGCTTACTGGCGCGGAAAAAGAAGAACTGACGTCAGCGCGCAGGGGCGGCGCATAAGTACTGCCCGCGACGTCATCCCGGCGATCACGACGCCGACGACGGACGCAGAGCCGCACGACGACGCCTACCGACGCGCAAGGGTACTGCTACGCAAAAAACTTTCCGGATCCAGCCTGACGCCTGGGGATATTCTAAGGTAAGGAATCTGTCACTAACGTGTCTCTTTCAGATACATAACACAACCATCTGGAGATGGTTCAATTTTTCACTGCTTTACCTTTCTTAGCCCCACAGAAAGTGAGGAAAAGTTGGTTGTATTGTCATTACTTCCCGGTTTAGTCCACTTAGAAGCTAAGCATCTTCTTAGGGCTGAGGTGATTAAGCTGTTCTTCCTGTTAAGCCAGTTAAGGTGGTTTTCCTTATGTGGAATGGTGGGACTACTGTGGCCAGGAATTAAACTTTTGTCCGGAGGACCAATTTATCTGGAAAGAAGGATGTGCATGGTGGAACTGGGTCTGACCTGTGGTGGCGAAGTGAGCTAAAGAACGATGAAGGATTTAACCCAGATCTGTGACTGGGGGTGAGTATCTGAAAAGTTTCAGCGCTCCGTCCATCATGTCCTTGTGTTTGCTTTGTTCGCCCTAAGTTGGCTAGGTATGCCAAAACGTGGGTCCCTTGCTCACTTTGCCACTGGATTCAAGCTAGCCTGGCTGATGAGGGGTATTACCCCGAAACCGGTCCCAGGATGCTTGTTTCCAGTCCAGGGAAGACCTGGCTTGGCAGTTCGTGCTGGACTATTCCCATGAGGAATAGGGTCAAGACTGATTTGCTTATGGCTGGGTCTGAACTGGGGTGGCGAAGTGAAATAAAGAAGGATGATGGATTTAACCCAGATCTGTGACTTGGGTGAGTATCTGAAAAGTTTCAGGGCTCCATCCATCATCTCCTTGTGTTTGCTTTGTTCACCCTAAGTGGGCTGGGTATGCCCAGACGTGGGTCCCTTGCTCACTTTGCCACTGGATTCAAGCTAGCCTGGCTGATGAGGGGTGTTACCCCGAAACCGGTCCCAGGATGCTTGTTTCCGGTCCAAGAAAGACCTGGCTTGGCAGTTCGTGCTGAACTATTCATAGGGTCAAGACTGATTTGCATATGGCTGGGTCTGAACTGGGGTGGCGAAGTGAGCTAAAGAACGATGATGGATTTAACCCAGATCTGTGACGGGGTGAGTGTCTGAAAAGTTTCAGCGCTCCGTCCATTATCTCCTTGTGTTTGCTTGGTGCGCCCTAGTTGGCAGGGTATGCCCAGACGTGGGTCCCTTGCTCACTTTGCCACTGGATTCAAGCTAGCCTGGCTGATGAGGGGTGTTACCCCGATTCCGGTCCCAGGATGCTTGTTTCCGGTCCAGGGAAGACCTGGCTTGGCAGTTCGGGCTAGACTATTCCCATGAGGAATAGGGTCAAGACTGATTTGCATATGGCTGGGTCTGAACTGGGGTGGCGAAGTGAGCTAAAGAACGATGATGGATTTAACCCAGATCTGTGACTGGGGTGAGTATCTGAAAAGTTTCAGCGCTCAATCCATCATCTCCTTGTGTTTGCTTTGTGCGCCCTAGTTGGCAGGGTATGCCCAGACGTGGGTCCCTTGCTCACTTTGCCACTGGATTCAAGCTAGCCTGGCTGATATGGGGTGTTACCCCAAAACCGGTCCCAGGATGCTTGTTTCCGGTCCAGGGAAGACTTTGCTTGGCAGTTCGGGCTGGACTATTCCCATGAGGATTAGGGTCAAGACTGATTTGCATATGGTTGGGTCTGAACTGGGGTGGCGAAGTGAGCTAAAGAATGATGATGGATTTAACCCATATCTGTGACTGGGGGCGAGTGTCTGAAAAGTTTCAGCGCTCCGTCCATCATCTCCTTGTGTTTGGTGGAACTACAGACAATGCCTGGAGTTCTGGCTGATGTCATGGCAATGAGGAATGCCGTTTTGAAGATAAGTAGGCAAAGAGGACAAGTGTGCTTTGGTTCAAAGGAAGTGCACATTAGATAAGTTTGTACCAAATTAAGGTCCCACTGCATCATCACAAATGATGTTGGCAGAAACATGTTGTTCAGAAAACACATCACAAACAGATGACTTGAAGAGGGGTGAATGATCAGGTAAACGCAAGAAGGCCGAAAGGTAAACTTTAACTTTTGCTACAGCAATGCCTTGCTGGCCTAAAGACTTGCAAAGTTCGAGAACATTTAATAATTGTACATTCAAGGCTTGGATGTATTGAGAGGAACACCAGACAACAAACCTCTCCAAGCGTCCAGAGTAAACAGATGTGGTATATGGATGCCTGGCTGCCAGGATGACATCAATCACTTTGAAAGGAAGGTCAAACTGTTGCGGCTCAATCTCTGCACATGTAGGTGTAGGTTGTGCGGATTCGGGTGGAAGACTCGACCCTGATGCTGCGACTGGAGTTCCTTCTGAAGGGGCAGTCAAATTGGAGATATGTGCTCCTGCTACCACACTCTCCTCGCCCAGTCTGGGGCCATCAGGCTCCCTTGGCCCCATTTTTCCTCATCTTTTTCAGCACTCTGAGCAGGAGAGGGACGGGTAGAAAGGCATATAGGAGTCCTGATCCCTAATATTGATGGAATGCATCTCCAAGGGATAACTGCGTTGGGAACTCCTATATGCAAACGTTTGGAAGTTTCGCATTCTCTGTCATGGCAATTAGATCGAGCCAGAGTTCTCCCTATTCCTGGAAGATGCCCTGCACCACTTCCAAGTTTAACTACTATTCGTTATCTGTTAGGCAATGCCGGCTGAGTTTGTCCGACCTGGTGTCTGAAGATTCTGCCAAGTGGTGGCCAATCAGGAAGATGTCTTGAGAGCTCAGCCACTTCCAGAAGAACAGAGCCCCATCGGTTTTCAATTGAACTTTGTGCGGGCATGCCACAGCCAATCCTAGCACTGCTCTTATGCTGCTTAGTATTATATGCAGCATAAGAGCAGTATTCGAATTGGCTGTGGAGCGTGGGCTTATTTTTACCCCAGCCAAGAGGAGAGAGGAGTAGTGTCCTGAAGTGTGAAAAAACATTCCGGGCCGGGACTGAGGCTTATCGGCGTTGCACTCGCAGTAACTACAGATGAAAGCTGTTTGTAAATTGAGGTCGCTGGCAGGCACTGCCCAACACTTCCTTTTCGAATGGAGGACCTACGTACTGCATCTCGCGCTCGTGGGGAGGTGAGAGTGCATGGAGTGTGCTGTCCTATAAAACTTATTCTTTCTGAGGACCACAGTCGAGGTACAGTAGAGAAAACGTAATTACTGTTTTTTGTAAGCAAACACACAGGTCTTTATCATTAATGGGCAAGTGACCTCTCCATGCACCCGAAATACCCTGTATAATTGAGCAGGTGACTCGCTTTAACCAATTCTATTATTGAAGCCAAATATCCACTTCCCGTTAAAGAGGCCTGGATTATTTGCCAGGGAATCTTCTCCCACATTTTGAAAAGTAGTTATATCATAAAGAAAAGGTATTGAAGTGAGTGATGCGTGGATTTTTAGAGGGTGCCAACAGTTGGTCATCTTGGGAAATGATGAGCGAAGTGTCCCCTGCGTGTTGCTGTTAGTCTGTGATGTGCATATTTTACATGGACGCTTTGGGTTAGGTGGGGTTTTGACCTGGAGTTTGAAAGGATTTTTCTGTCTGTGACCTTAAGGGAGAAGCTGAGCGCTTACTTGGAGTGAAGTGTACACCCCAACGTTTTCAGCACTGTTGGTGTTTGGTCGCTGATGCTTGAATTAGATATGCAGCCAGCTGGTGATAGAAGCTCTGCCCTGACACACTGGGCACATATACCTGATTATAAGTGGCAAATAGCTAATGTGAATGAGACACTTTCTTGACTAACTAATTTTCCGCCTGTCTGGGTGCAAATGTGCCTGGGGCAGGGAGAGGACTGTTTTCTCCACTGGGAGTCAGCCCTGGTGCATATCAGAGCCTGTGCAGCCTTTAAAGCTCACCGCCTTGATGTGCCACTTCACTAGCCTGCTTGGGAGAAGGGAGGTGCGACCTCCTTCCTGCCCAAGCCTTTGTTCCTGACTCCTGGGCCTGACACGAGGTCAGAATCCTGTCTTGATTGCAGCAAATGCGAGAAGCGCAGGCTTGCCAGCCAGAGCACAGAGAAGCTGGGGCAGCCTCTAAGGTAGCCACCTGAGTGCAAGCCAAATCACCCAACACATGAGATTTGTGTCAGGGGTGAGAACGCACGTTGTTTGATACCAAACATGACATATTTTGGCGGTACCATAATGGAACTGCCAACCTCAAGAATGCCTAGGTGGCATCCTATGGACCACTAACACTAGTGGTTTTCAATGGGGAACCACACAAAAGGGACATATAGGCTTGCACTTATATGTCCTCACCTTTAATATGATGCATCCTGCCTCCTGGCCTCAAGAGGCCTTCCTTAGGGGTGTCTGACATAAATTAAAAATAGTGTATTGACTGTGCCACACATGGTGAGGGCACATTCGAGTTCGAACAGTTTGTAGTCGTCGTCCGAGTCGCCGTCGACGATGAGGTCGTCGGCGGTGTTAAAGCCATCCTAGTCACTGGAAGCGCTGTCGTCGTATCCGTCGTCGACGATGTAGATTTTTTCGACGGCGAAGTAGGAGCATGTCCAGAAGATGATTTTTGTGTTGACAGTGACCCAGAAGAGAACACAGTCGGTGAAAAAAGCTTCCTAGAGACTGAAATTTTCATTAAATGTTCTGAAGAGTGCTTTTCCTTTTTATGGCTTTTTTCCTCAGTAGGAAATGGAAGCTTTCCTTTTCTGAGGTGACTTTTTAGAAGTCTTTTTCTTGGAAACCTCAGGAGATTCAAGTGGTCTATCTCTCCTTTTGGATGTTTCCTTAGAAGCCTGTGAGGTAGAGCTCTCCTCATCCTCAGAGACGACGTCAGATTTATGTTTCAGTTTCTGAAGCCAAATCAATAACCTACCCTCTCTGTCTTTGAGGTTTTTTTTTAGAAAAAGTTCTACAGATTTTGCAGTCTTTTACCTTATGTTGAGGGTAAAGGCAGTAGATGCAGTTTTTATGTGGATCTTCAGCATGCAGCCTCTTTTACCACAAGATCCACACGACCTGAAGAGACCTTTCTTAGAAGAATCTGACATTCTGAGTTGAAATCTGGAATTTTGAAGAGAAAACTGAGCAGAGCTCAGGGAGACTCCCTTTCACACGACGTGCGGTAGAAAATCTGAGGAACCTAGCCTCTCTTGGGATTGTTCTAGAGGGTGCCGTCGCCTGATTGGCTGCTACTTAAGTTTGGTTCTTTTTTACAAAAGAAAATGGATAGGCTATTGCAGTGACTGTTCATTGCATGGTAGCCTATTATAGTATTATCTACTGCTTTTATATGTATACCATGGGACTCCCACTACGACGACGGGGGTGATTCAAGAATGTGAATCTATGAAAGATCCAATACTGGAGAACTGTGTTGCAGCCGTGGGGACCCCTTTACCACCCTTGCCCTGGGTACCCCTGGTACCATATACTAGGGACTTATAAGGGTGTAAAGTCTCTGCCAATTTGGGATTACCAAGATGAACATAACAATTTGGGAGGGAGCACAGGCACTGGGGTCTGGGTGGCAGACTCCAGTGCTTTATCAGTCATAACCATCAGCATTTGGAGCAAAAAGTGTGAGTGTGTGTGTTGGGGGGGGGGGGGGGTGGTGACCATACAAAAAGGGCACTTTTCTTCAGCCAACCTCTGAGAAAATGTTTGATCCTGCCGCCCACAGGGTGGTTGTGCATCGCCAATGGCAAACTAAAGAGGATTGAGGGATGATGCTGCAAGGAGGTGCACTGGGAAGGACAGTATCCCTGGTGACCTGCGTGATATCTGCTTGAACCATGTCCCCAGCTACGAAAGAAAAGGGTAAAATGTTGAACGGTGGGGGAGCTTGGTGTCGACTATATGCCAAGCATCTAGAGTAGCCTCAGAGGGGGCGAAACCGATGAGGAAACTGTCTGGTAGGGGTAGAAAGGCTCAAGAAACCCTAGTTCAACTTTCCTTAACGTGTTTGAGGGTGGAATCACCCTTTTTGCCAAAAAGGTGTTATCTATCAAAGGCATGTTCATAACCAATGCCTGCACATCTTCAGAAAAGCATGGGGAATCACATCCAAGCATGGCAAGGAAGCATCACACAAGTGCCAAAAGTTCGCCTTGAGCAATCAATAGTATCCAGACCAGCCTGAATCACATATTTGGCAGCATCCTGGTCATCATGAATAGTCTGAGCCAAGGAGACCCTGAACTCCTCCTGAACTACCGGTATGATCTTGTTGGCAATGTGCCAGAGGGCATGCGCATAATGGCCTAATAAGCAGACTGCCTAGACCTACTCCAAGGCTAGGCTGGTCAAAGAGAACACTTGCTTCCCGAACACCTCAATCTTTGTTGAATCCCTGTCTGGAGGGATCACGGGGAAGGCATTAGGCTTCACTCTGCTTGTGGAATTCTGGACGACTAAACCCTCAGGAGTGGGATGCTTTGTAAGAAAATCCAGGTCTCTGGGCCTTGTTCTGTTTGGTCTGGCCACCTGCCAGTTCACCAGTGGGTAAGAGCAAGGCTTGGACCACGTGCCTATAATAGTGTTGTCAGAACCACGTTCAGAGTGCCACTGGGCAAGCAGGGTTACTGGGCCCAACCATGCTGTTTGAGACCTTTTACTTCTGATGTCCCGGGTCCCAACCTATTATGGATCCTGAGCGACTGGGCCAAGTACCCCTTCAGCACTTGACTCTCAGTGGTAGTGTGGGTCGAAAACTCAAATAGGCTTCTCGGGTGAAAGGTAGACTCAGTGAGGTGAACACAGGCTCACAACTCAAAATACGTGCAGCAGCAATAAAGGATTGTCCTGTCAAATAATTGCTTTTATGAAAAAAAGGAGTATTTATATATGACCACAAAGTAAAATACGACATTCACAAACAATACACATAGACCCCTCAAGCTATAGGTGGGTCACTGAGTCCCACTCCCCGCAAGCTAGCCGGTTATTCCTCATTCACTATATTAAGTAAGTAAAACATTTCTAAGGCGTCTTGGCGCTGAAAAGCAATGCTTCATTTGGCCTGGGAGAAAAATTACTTAGGCTTGGTGGAGAAGAGCCAGGTTTTGTGCAGCTTCCTAAAAGAGCATCTGTTAGATTGAGATCTAATGGGGGCGGGCAGCGCATTCCAAAGTTTAGCCGTCTAGTAGGATAGGCTCCTATCCCCCTACTTAGCCTTTCTGATTCTGGGGATGGAGACAAGACCAGCAATAGCCGACATTAAGTCCCATTGGGGGACATACCAGACAAAGTATTTCCGGAGGCCACGTGGCCCACCACCGGACAGAGCCTTGTGCACCAAACAAAGAGCTTTAAATTGAATCCTCTCTTGGACAGACAGCCAGTGAAGGTCCTTAATACTGATGGATATGGGGCTGAATTTGGGAATTTTCAGCATCACCCGGGCTGCAGCATTCTGTAGAGACTGTAATTTTGACTGCAAACATTTATCAATTCCCAGATAGAGAGCATTACAATAGTCTATCCTGGATAAAATCAGGGCAACTGAAATAAACAGGAAAATCATTCTCAGGATTTTAAGAAAGAAAAAGCAAGAGTATGTAATATGGTTGATCTGTTCAGAAAAACAGAGTTGATCATCGAACAGTACTCCAAGATTCCTTGCTTTGTTTACAGGATCCGGACACGGACCAGCGTCAGCAGGCCACCAGGAATCATTCCAGAAAGAAGGGTCGTCCCCAAACAATATCGCCTCAGTTTTATCTGTGTCTAGCTTTAGGTAATTTTAATGCATCCACCTGATGATATGCACCAGACAGTTATGAAACTGACTTGCCACGGAATTTACATCAGATGTAATGGATATAACTATCTGCGTATCATCCGTGTAACAGAAAAACCATAGGCTCGAATGAGTTTAGCCAAGGGGGTGACGTAGATGTTGAATAATGTGGGGGACAGTGATGAGTCCTGAGGAACTCCACAAGGGAGAGAGAACGAGTCAGAGGTGAAATATCCCCAAGTCACCTTCTGCTCTCTGTAGGAGAGAAAAGAAGTGAGCAGGGTTAGGACAGCCCCTTTTATTTCTACTGTCTCTAGCCGCCTAATTAACACCTGATGGTTGACGGTGTCAAAAGCAGCCGAGAGATAAAGTAGGATAAGTGCAGATTTCCCACCACTATCCATCTGAATGCAAATTTTATCAGTGGCCATAACCAAAGCCGATTCTGTGGAATGATTGGGTCGAAAGCTGTGTTGGGATGGGTCAAGGAGATCATTAGATTTTAAATAAGTCACCAAGTCTTTGTTAATGGCCCTTTCCAGAATTTTAGTTGGAAGTGGTAAACAAGATATAGGTCGAAAATTCTTGACCTCAGGAGAATCTAAGGAAGGTTTTTGTAAGATAGGACGTATACATGCTTTTTTCCATGATGTTCGGAAGTTCCCTGGGATAAGTACCTTATTTAGAAGAGGGACTAGGCATGTAGTGACTGTGTCTAATACCATATGTAGAACGAAAGGTGGGCATGGATCTGTGGGAGAACCTGACTTGGTAGTTAGGAGCATATTGCTAACTCTATCATGAGATAAAGGGGAAAAACAAGCCTGTTGATTCTTAGTGTAATTGTGATAATCAACACTCAGTGGCGGCAAGTCTGGGGCTGAGATGAGTGTATGCACCAAAAGCTCTTTCTAGGCCGTATGAACTTTAGACTGGAAAAAGTTAGCTGCTTTATTACAGAAGGCTTGGTTGGGTGAAAACTGTTTTCCATACTAAAACTTAGAAAGAGTTTTGACTGATTTAAAAAGTTCTCTGGTTGAGTTTTTTGCTGACCCAATTTTCATTGAAAAATAAGTGTTTTTTGTGGCTTTGATAGCCTCTTTGTATTCTTCTAGGGCTAGCCTATATTTGTATTTTCCCACTGTGCTGTAATCTAGCCTCCAGATACGTTCTTGCCTTCTACATTTTGACTTGATTGTTCTAAGTTCAGCTTAATACCAGGGGGCTGAGGGATTTTTCCTGCGGTGTTTGGTGGTTTTCTCAGGGGCCAAGTGCATCACCGCAGAGCAGATCCAATTTTTGAAGTTTGACACAGTGATATTATTATCCGGGTCTAATATGGGGCTGTGTCTATGTAAAACCGACTCTAGCTCTGTTCTATTAATTTTACGCCAAGGACGAGTTTTGACGACGGAGCAATTGTTAAAAGAAGATGCTTTTTCAACTGGAAGGGCTAGTTTAAAAAAATGGCGCTATGATCTGTCCATGTAAGTGGAAGTACTTTAGCCAATGTGATGTTAGTTTTATTAGTACAAATCCCATCTAACGTGTGGCTGGCCTTATGAGTAGGTTCCGTTATGATCTGTTTTAATCCAAAACAGTCCAGACAGTCCACCAGGTGATTAGTTTCATTATTGTCCATGCGGTCAAGGTGAAAATTAAAACCACCTAACAAGGTAAATGTGAGGCAGTCCACACACGCCTCCAGAAAAGTTTGAATAGATTGTATGAATCGATCTCTGGGGCATGGGGAGTGGTATATTAATGTCCCAGAGAAGGTGCTGATGTTGCTGAATTTAAAAGTGAACGATAGGGCTTCTCCTTCTAAGTGCAAGACAGGGGAGAGGGTGGATTTGATATGACTGCGATATATAATCGCTATACCGCCCCCACGTTTTCCCACTCTGCCAACTGTGGATATCTCATATCCAGATGGAATAGCTACAATCCAATCTGGATCGAATGCTAGGTTGGACCAGGTTTCTGTTCGGAATACCAGATCAGGGTTATATGTCTGCATGAAATCAGCGAATTCGCATTTATGTTTGATCAGGGATCTGGTGTTTAATAGAACACAGGTTAAGGCTTGGGGTATAGTTTTCGAAAGAGTGTTAGCCGCCACAGAGGGTTCAGGAAATGTGGCCTCAATGAGGTGAAGCTTAGGACCGAAGTTGCATTCTGGGCAAAAAAATAAGTTATTATCCGCATTGCAAGCAAAAGTGGGAAAACTACATCGCTCACCTTTAATAAATGATAGCAGCTGGTCCCTAGACTAGAAATGGGGGAGGGGGAGACCAGGGGTCCTGGCGCACGGCGCATTCCAGCCGTGGACGGGCGCAGACGGGCATATCCAACTATATTCAACATTCAGGTTAAGCCCTACTAGTAGTCTGAGTCTTAGGAGTCTCACTCTGACTCTTAATTAAAGTCAAAAGTGTTCTAGTGCCGAAACGCTATCTGGCAAGCAAGTTCCACTGGGGCCGTCAGACCCAAAATCAGTCTTACACGCACTAACAGGATCAAAGCAACCGGTGTCTCTAAGCGTGCCCCCTTCGCGGGCCCTGAGGCTGCAGAGCCTGTCTCTAGCACATTTTTCACACGCCACCTAGACGGGCTGCGATCGGCTGTTCCGAAGTTCCTCATATGTGATTTTGCCGCGACAGCAGGCGGGGGTTCTTGATGCTCCTCCAATGCTGGGTACGTACTTTGATTCCTCCCACAGGTGGGGTGGAGCACAAGGGGTGCGACGATGCTGGTACAGGTCCGCAGTCATGGCTCAGTCCCGCTATTGTCATCACGGTGACCTTGTTCCTCCGTCAACTGTCTTGAAAAGGCCAAGCTTTTTGCTTGGTGCCGGTGGCCCCCTCAATATCATACGGTGTTACCGTTCCTCTTTTGCGCACGGGCTATGGCCCAATCCGCACAACAGCAATGTTCATGGCAGCCCCACCTGGCATACTGAATCGCCAACTTGATACCGCAGAAGGGCGATGGCCCGATCGGCACGGCAGCAATCTTCACAGTGGCTCCACCTGGCATATGGGGTCACCGACTTGATACTGCAGATGGCTACAGCCCGATCATCAAGGCAGCAATCTTCACGGTGGAGCCATCTGCTAAAAGGGGTTGCTGACTTAACACTGCACAGGGACAATGACCCATTTAGAACAGCAACGGTCATGACTCACTTCACAGCAGCCCTCCTCTGGCATATGGGGGTCGCAGACTCTTCCCTACTGTTGGAAATGGCCCAAAGAAGAGCCGGAGAAGCTGCGAAAAGGAACGACTGCTTTGCTGGGTGATTTGCTGGGCTGACCTGCAGTGGCTGCTTCTGTTTTGGGCAGTGAAAGGCCTGGACTGTACTTTCTGCAACCTAATTTGTGAGTCTCTCCAAGGGCTTGAGGTAGAGCTTGCCCCCTGTTCACGAAGTCTCAGGAACAGCAAAGACTTCAAGTTCTTCGACACGCAGCACTGTGGACTGTGTGTTTTGTGCTGCAACCCGAAGAACACCAACTCGACGACGTCTACCATGCCACTGCCGACTCCGTGTCCTGAAGGCACCGCAGAGGGCACCGCCGCAACGCAACCCTGGTCTCACCGACGACGCATGTTGACGCCGCCACAGAGCCGCTGCTTGCACCGCGACCTGTGGGCACCGCACTGCCTCGCTTCACACCGAAGCTTTGGCACCGCAGAGGGCACCGCCGCAATGCCGCACCGCAACCCTGGTCTCCCTCACGACGCCTGTTGACACCGCCACCGAGCTGCTGCTTGCACCGCGACCTGTGGGCACCGCACTCCGCACCGCCTCGCTTCACGCCGAAGCTTTGGCAACGCAGAGAGCACCGCCGCAACGCGACCCTGGTCTCACCGACGATGCCTGTTGATGCCGCCACCGAGCCGCTGCTCGCACCGCGACCTGTGGGCACCGCACTCCGCACCGCCTTGCTTCACGAGGACGCCTTGGCCTTCCTGACGCCGCCACTTCCCGCCGAAACCGACGCCGCTGCTTGCACTGTGGTTCGAGGGCACCGCTCGTAAAGTTACACGACGCACCGCCCTCATCCCGCACCGCAGCCTTGGCCTACCGACGCCGGCGCCATCGACTCCAGTTCGTCAGCTGACGACAGCGCTTCAGCAACGACGACGCCGCTGCTTGCACCGTGACCTGCCAGCACCGTGACGAGCACCGCCTTTATCTCGCACCGCGACCCTGGTCTCACCGACGACGACGCCACCGAGCCGCTGCTCGCACCGCGACCTGAGGGCACCGCACGCCGCACCGCTGCACTTCGCACCGCAGCACACGACGCCTGCCGACGCCAGCGCTCCTGACTTCAACAAAGAGGAGATCGATCTGCAACGCGTGTGACTTCGAGGGCCCCGACGACTCCTGCACCGACCTCCGGAACCGACGCCTGCGGACGCCGTGCTTTCGAAAGCTCCACGAGAGGTCGCCGACGCCCTGCATTTCTAAAAGGTACTGTTTGTGGGTCTTCCCGACACCGTAGCTGGCCCGCGACGCCGCGGTCAGCCAGAACTGTTTGGATTTGTTTGCTCACGACGCCGTGATAGCCCCGGACGGAGCTATTGACATCGAGGAACTGTTTTTAAAGCATATTTTGATAACTGAAGATTTTTAAGTACTGTATTGTGGATTTTTATCGTTTTTGGTCTCGTCTTAATTATATAAAAATATTGGATATTTTTCTAAACTGGTGTGGTGTCCTTTTGTAGTGCGTACACTGAATTACTGTTGGGTATGTGCAAATGCTTTACACACTGCCTCTAATATAAGCCTGGCTGCTCGTGCCAAGCTACCAAGGGGGTGAGCAGGGGTTATTTTAGAAGTGTAACTCCCTTATCCTGACTAGAGTGGTGGTTTTTGCCTGGCCCTAGCCTACCAAAAATCACATTTCTAACACCTACACATGAGCAACAACCCAATTGTGCAGGAGCTGTCTCCTTACACCTTGCTACGGGGATCCACTCGCCGGAATTCTCCCACTGGACCTCGCTCTCTCCAACGCTCTCCTCTTCCTCACAGGGCACACTGGTCTTAGCAAGCAGGCAGGCAATGGTGCTTCAGGATCCAGGGCAGGTTCCCTTGGATTCCTGTGGTGATGTCTGCTCACCCAGATGGGAGACTAGCAGGCCTTGGCCCTCAGTCCTGGTCACTGGCAGAAGTCTTGCAAAGATTCTCATCACACAGCTCGGCTGGCTGCTTGACAGTTAACAATTTTTTTTTTTGGGGCCTCAAGCTCCCCTTATAGTCCATTTCCAGACTCCAAATGTGTTTAGAGTCCGAGTCTTTGAAGTTTATGTGGGGGGGGGGGGGATCTACTTCCTTTTTAAGTGCCCTCTTCTCTGTTCTCTCTTCCTCCAGAAAGCAGTGTGTCACAGCAGGAGCGACTCCAAATCTGATAGCCCCACAACACAGGCATTGGAGTGACTAGAGGTTCACACCTGGATGTCAGCCACAATGATATGTGTATCAAAAGGTTCTCAGCCCTGCTCTTTATAATTATCTTATCAGACCATTCTCGTTTCCGAGATGTACCCAGGCCCCTTCCCAGTGACCTCTCTCTTGAGAGCACCCTTTGAAGTGTTACTGTAGAGTATGGTTCTCCCTTCCTCCAGTGTGTCCCATCCAGCATAGAGGAATGCAGCAATACACAGTTTTGCCTGGGGGGGATTCCTTTGCCTCCTCTCTCATGTTTCTACATTCAACCCTGGGTCTCCCAATATGGAAAGCAGAGTTTTTGATATATTGTACCACTTACAGTCACACATACACCCAGTGTATGCACACAGCATACACGCACTGCACAGCCCTACATCCTTGATGTATTGTACCAGTCAGAGGCACACATACACAAAACACATGTATATAATATACACACACTGCACAGTACTGCATTATCCCTGTATTGTACCATTCACATACATATCCACGCACACTTCGCAGCACTACACACAACTGCAGCACACAGCAGCGGAACTTTAAATTAGTGAGACTACAGACCTCACTCCAGTGACACAGGTAGAAAGGGCCTGTTCACTTCTGCTGATCACTACACGCTATGCTGCCACCACTATGAGGGTAGAGCTTTGGGCATCCCTCCAGGTCCCAAAAAACTACAATCTGCGTGATCCATGTTAGCCAATGACAACACAAATCATCATTAGGGATCCAGACATCGTTAGAGTTGGGGCATTCAGACCAGGAGTTTGTAGGAGGCTGGCTTAGTATATGGTGCGCACTTATTTAACTGAAGCACCCTGCACTAATCCAGACAACCCTTATGGTGACTTTAGCGGCTTTAGACAACCACAGAAAGCTCTCTAAGTGGTAGCTGTGGAGAGCAGCCTTCAGGCTTAGTCCAGAAGAAGCGTAAAGCAGCTTGTCTTACAAGTACTAATCATATAGTGTAGGTTAAGTGAAAAAGAACCACACAGTGTAGTTATAAAAATATGTATTTATTATAAACACTCACTAACACATTGGTATATCTCCTACCCGGAGATATAATCACAATACACACAATACTTCAACAGTAGAACACGTAAGAAGTTCAAATACACAGTGGTCTCCAGGGGGAGACCAAACCATATACTAATAAAGTGGAATGCGAACGGCGACCGAAGTCGAGACTGGACACAGAAGACTTAGAAGAGCTGGGGACCCAAGGAACCACCCCAGGTAAGTAACCAGGGGCCCCACGGAGGTCGTGTGCAGAGTGAAAACACGGCCGCATGCTCAATACAAGTCAATGGGGAAGTCGCGGTTGCAGTTTTCAAGAAGAAAGACCCTTCCCAGAGGACCCTGAAGAAACCCTGTGGAAGATGGAAGGTTGGAAAGTCACCCCACCCGTGGATACCCCAGGAACCAGGATACCTACACCAGGGCAGCCTGGTGCATAGGTGTGAAGCAACATCAGAAACAACCGTAGACCACCGCGAGTTTGGCAGTCCTATGGACCGCCAAACTCGTAATCGGGCCCTTAGTCCCATCGTAGGTGGATGCCTTCATTGATTGCCTGAAGTTTTAGTGGTGGCCACTGAGGAAGTCCGGCGCAGCTCACACCTTATCCAAGTATGGCTGCCTTGGATGGTATGAGCTCTCAACTTATACAAGCATGCCTGCCTTGGATGGTATGGTGTCACTCGAAAGGCCTTGCACCACTGTGTGGATGCTTCTGGCAGTCACAGCCTTCTTCTTGGCTGACGCAAATGTTCTCCATGGCAGGTCTGGCCCTGACCAGGGCTGATGTGCTTCTAGAGGCACTTGTAGCACTCCTCAGCCATTAAGGACAGAGTCAGGCAGTTGCAGCCTGACCTGAGCTAGTACACATGGCACGGCAGATGTAGCCCTGACCTGGGCCGATACACATAGTAGGTTAGATATAGCCTGATCTGGGCCATTATACATGTTAAAGCAGATGCAGCCCTAACCTGGGCTGAGATGCACAGAAAGGAAGATTCAGACAGTCTCAACCAGTGTGCTGATGTATGTACACTTGCACAGTTCTTGCCAGGAACCAAGGAGAGACGCAGTGCATCAAGGGTTGCGCCTGGCTTTGCTCTCTGAGGCAATTTGCTTTATCTGGCTGCTCCTCACACCAGGAACATGATGGGCTTCTCCTCCTGGACAACCTCTCCTCCTGTAGGGCCAGGTATGCTCATTCTCTCTCTCAGCAGGTAGGCAGGTTGCTAAGTTCTTGGCAGACCCTCATCTCTTCAAGCCAAAAATGTAGACTTCAGGGGATGTCCCCTCACCAAAGGGAAATGACTGTAAGGCAGACAGCAGCCCTTGTCACACAGCAGTCCTTCAAGTACTCCGCAGAGCACTCCCCTTCCTTGATGATGACAAACGTGGAACTGGAACAAAGTGGGGCAGTTTACATCTCACACTTAGCAACATTTTCTAGACAGCGAATGTGGATCCATTGTCTCACTGTTCAGAACCGGTTTGGGGTAGTTCTCCTTCAAGTGTCCCTCTTAGGCTGTGTGCCAGACACATATTTTGTGTAAAGTGATGCTTCTTACAGCAGGCTGTACAACCTGGACGCAATGAAGTGTGAGGTTTTTGCTCATAGCTGTCATCAGCCTCTCTGAAGCAGTAATCTGAGATAAACAAAAGGGCAGTCCTGACCTAGCAACCTCCTCACCTCGAACAGGAAATGCAGTCCCCACCCTTAACAGCTACAATCTAACTAATTGCAGTGCTTGGGAAGAACTAAACAGCAGACCGTTCATAACAATAGCCTTAGAAATGTCTAAAGGTATATTGCCCTCAATCCTCCTCAGCATCTGAATCTCCACCTTATAGCAACAGGAAAGCCGCCTATACACTTCCACTGCCTGGGGAAGCTGTCCTCATCTTCCAACTTGTACCATGATAAACCAGCGACATCCAAAATAGTATCCCACTGGTTTCAGTACTCAAACACATACTCGTGGAGTCCTACTACTACAAATGTGCTACAGCCATACTACACACCCACTCGGCATACACACAGGATATAAGCGCAAGGTTCTGGGTTTTCACATAACAGCAGAACTTTACATGAGAAAGGCCAGTAGACCACACTCTCACTGATGCAGATAAAAAGGTTATGTCTACTATATGAGATCACAGAAACACAGTACGCTGCCATTACCGCTTTATGTGCTAAACCCAAGAAAGGGGCATTAGTCTCTGTCCACTATCAGGGTATGCTTGGCGAACCCTTCCAGAACATAGGACTGGTCCTGGACCTCACATTGTCAGAGTATCTCTGTGCACACGCTAGACTAGTATGATGCCAAGGCCAAAACTAAAGGTCTGGGTACCAGATACATATTGTCGGGTACTCAAGACCTTGTTGTTATCATGCAGCGGACAATTCTGTCCCAGCACATTCTGCCTATTTTATGAGTAGCAACACATGAAGCACTTTCCTTTTGAACTTGTGCTCCTTGACATCAACAGCCATGGCGATTGGATACAAATGCTCTATCAACTAAACTAAGAACAATTCAAAAGTTAACTATGCAGGCTATATGATAAACTGGTTTGTATCCTCGGAGAGCAGTTTCAAAATGTGTTCCTTATAGAATGACTCAGATATGAAAGTTTCAGGATTATTATTTTAAGGCCAAGGTTTTTCAGAAATCCAGTCAACTGTAAACAGATGATGAGATCTGCACAGCTTGCGTACAATGTAAATATCCTTCAAAACGTGACATCATTTAAACACCATGAAAAGCCGTATTGAGTTCCTGTAAAACCATAAGAGGATGTTTTTTCCCTCTTTCGTATACTGAAACATGATCTCCCAGAAATCCTTACCAGCATGCCAAGCTGTATTGCCAGCATGGCCATTTTGGCTTCCAGTTCGGGTTCTCGTTCAGCTTCCCGAAGCGCCTTGGCCCCTCTGGCATGACCCATGTTTCCTAGGCATACCTTGGCAACATCCAGTCTCCTTGTCTTGACACACATCCGTGCCATATTCTCCCAGACAGCCTCACTGCAATGGGAGGAAACAATAAGAACATCCAAGTTAAGTAACTAATATTAGCTGTTAGTATTTGCACTGGTCCCTAACATTGACCAAGGTTAAAGAAGTTCAACAACATACAGGTTGTTATGAGCAGCCAACAAACACTTTCAGAGTTTAGAAGTTATAGAGAATGAAAGTCCCTTTACAAAGGCATGAGATGCAATATATATATCGACCCCTGGCTAGTACACATATGGATGATAGCTAACTAATGACAAAACAGTTAAGCTCAATTGACTCAAGTTATGAGAGCCACAGTGAAGCATCATAACATGGAAAGGACTACTACAGATAGTGCTCACTATTTAACATACAATCTATCTTTTTGGAGGCGCTACCACACAGCTTTTGACACTGAATGAGAAAGTCACTGCACATCAATACTTGAATATTAAAGGTACTAAATGCTAAGGAATAGATTAACTCATTTCTCTCTTCAGATATATGTAGTAGGCCCATAACATAGACCTAATGACAAGAAAGGGCCTACATTGACACCAATCAAGCCCTGAGTGTCACAAAAGGTGATAACCACTGTGCTCCTCTGTAAAATATTACTTTAGTACTCTTTTTCTGATTGGTTGTGCATTACTGTAGACATGTTAACCTTTCTAAATATCCCCAGGTGGCTAAATGCACTAAGGGAATGTTGTTACCGTGTAATGGGTAGCACAACAGAAGCCTCCTGGATACATTCGACTGCGTTTCTAAAGCACGTTGTTACTGTTTGTATGGGCCCGAATTGCTGCTACCTCACCCTTGGAGGTATGCAAGTGTATGCATGAGATAGGTGGGATCTGGTGGAGGAAAGCCACCTAAATGTAGACAAAAGTATTGTTTTCTGAGTTCTTGAGACTTCCTCCAGTTGTATGAATGAGGGGTTGTAGTTGCATAAAGCGGCAATTGCATGTGGTGTAAACAATGTTGAGATTCTATGCAGGATGTTCACAGTAAGGCTGTGGAACTGCATATGGAGGCTTGAGAAGCATATGTGCAGATTAACAGGAGAGCTATATTTGTATGTTCAGTTAACATGCATGAGGATCAAAGATGGGATCCAACTGTGATGCAGCATTCAATAAAAGCACTTAATTTGAAGAGATAGTACATGATGCCTCTTGTGAGTTCACCAAAGTCCTGTTTGTTCCTTTGAAGGATCTTGCTACGAAACCCAGGACAGACGGTACAAGATTCTTCTTTTTGTATCAGTATGCCCATGCTTACCATGATGATTGCAATATGAGGTTTAGGTATATGGTAAGTCTAAGTGATCAGACATGCCTTTTAGAGTGAAGAGTTAATCTTCGGTGGTATGTGCAAATTTTGTTCTGGGGGAAGGAGGGATCTATTGTATCTGAAGCACAGCAAGTGAAGTGGAGGGCCTTGAAGAAGGCTTTTTGCAGATGCGAACAAATGCAGGGTGCATTTATACGAGAAGTGTTGCCACCTTTGGTATCCAGGGCATCACTGCACCACTGACTTTATCAGCTATATGATGCCAGCTATTATCTTACTCAGAAATTTGCAACAGGCTCATGTAATGATAAAGTGTGTTCAGAGGGGGCATTACAGTCAGATCGGTGCATAGAGGAGGAAGAAGCTTACAGTGTGGGTGTAAGATAACGGATCATTAGGAACTACCAGCATGCCACCATAAGATTTTTTCCAGGCATGACTGATCAACCAACCAATATTTCTGCAGGGCAGACTCACATTTCGGGACATATTTTAGAACTGATCGCCTGTCACGAAGACATACAATTCATCCTCCACTTGAGAAATTTTACAATCATCTTTATAATCATCTGATTCTAGGATGATACATGTCACAATTCCAACTAAGAAACTTCTTGGGTATACTGTGGGGGAAACCTGCACTGACTCTGAGAGTCTCTGTCCACAGCGCTCTTCTTTAGGACATTTTCCACTGAACCCTCCCCGGAACTTACTGGAACCTCAACCTTCTCCTCCACTGTAAGGGCCTGTTTCTCCCATTGGCCCATCATGAAAGGGCCCTCCACCCTCTATCTCCTTCAACTCATCTAGGAACAGGTTTCTCAGGCTTCCTTCTTTCCATTTGCTATCTGCCTTACTTATGTACTAACCTCAATTTGCACTTACTGGAACTGTTATCTAGCGATCCTCACCACTTGCCGCGAAAGAATCTTTTGGCACTCACTGGGTTACTGGGCCCAGACTGGATCAATCAGAGATGTTTATTACTGTTGCCTGGGAGCTTAACCTTACTGTTGGATCTGAAACGGAGCACCATGTACACCCCTTTAGGATCTGACCCACAGAGGAGTGAAGACAAGCAGCCTAAGGCTTACTCACGAAGGTGGTGTGTAGTTAGGGACTCAGAATTCATTAAGTCAAACAGTATAGCACAATAAATCAATGCTCAGCCACTGCTTATCTTAGAATAAGAAGTATCTTTACTTAGTAAAAAACAATGCAATATTGTACGGATTATCACATGGGAAAATTCATGTACCCTTTAACACTAATGGGCAAAACAGCTGAGGCTATTTCTGTGAGACAGTCTCTCCCAATATTTTAGTGCAACAGGCACAGTTTTGTTCTCCGGGTCCTTCGTTGTGGGGTATAGCATGCCGAAAGTCTAAAGCAACTTGCTTGGGGAACCTTACGGGCTGGTAACTCATTCCATTTCCTCCTCTTTTTGGCTTTCTCTGTGTTGCACAGTACCGTAAAACTATCGTTGGCTAGTTATGGAAGCCAGAGCCGGCAGCTTCTGGAATGTCAGTGGGAAGCATGGGTCCTCAAGTTGTGTGCGGCACTAAGCCCTCTGAATACAGCAGGCCGGGGTCTCACCCCAGCTGGACCAAAGGTTGTTCATGTGGAATTCGGGGTGCAGACACAATGTCACAGATGAGCATAGGAAACACCAGCACCAAATCAGGAGGTAGCCATAGAGTTGCTATGATTGCAACTTGGGATCTTTGTTGGGCCCAGACACAAAAGCACCACCCAAACATCTTAGGTGCCCATCCCAGATGGCCATGGTGAGAACTCAGTCGTGGTTGCAGGCAGCAGTCGAGGCAGTTCATTTTAGGCAATCCTGCATCTTTGTGGGGACCACTGACTGATATAGAGTTGCTTGTAGCCCCTCGTGGCTTCTCGGTGCTTAATTGTAGCACCAGAACTCTGACAATCATGAGTTGCTTGACATTCATAATCCATGAAGGTACTCAGACAGGTCACACAGCGGGGTTTGCTAGGACTTCGGGGCCACAGTCTCGCAGACTGGTGAAGGTCTTTCCCTAGTTTGGTCCATTCAGCCTAGCCTTCTGGGCTACCCCTTCTTCTAAGAAGTGTCTTCCTTATGCCAGGACATCACCAATGTCCTACTTGCAAAGTTGGACAGATCTCTCTCAAAATAGAGTCCAGGCAGTCTGTCCTGGCAGGTCAATGCACTGTTCCCAGGTGTCTGGTCCTAAACCTGGCTAGGGGAGTAGTCAGTGGATCTCAAAGAGTTTCTTGATCCCACTGGTGTGGTGACCCTGGCGTTAGAAATAAATCTTGGCATATCTCTAGGAGCTCTGTCTCATCTTCTTATTCATGTTGCAGACAATCTTTTGTGTATTCCAGCAGCTCTGTTCTGTGACCGGTTCGCATTTCTGCAAATTTCAATGCAGACTGCTTTGAGCAATCCAAAACAATAGCACAGAGGCAAGGGAGGCTGCCTCACTTAACTACTTGTATACCTATGGGAGGGGGCAACCATTCCCAGAGAACAATGGGCCAGATAAAGAAAGAAGGAAACTCCTTAGCTTCCTTTGCGCTCCTCTGTCTGGTGGAGTGAAAAGGATCCATGGAATGTGCTGGAGGTGAATCCCAGCAACTCTCATCTGCTATCTAGGCTCTCCCACAGATTCTCCATGTTAGGTGTCACCAAAGTATAGCCAAATACAAAACGGAACCCAGTATGACCATAGACAATTGCATCAAGAACTTTCCTCATGCATTCCCTACACACGCAAGCAAGGTACACGCTTACGATATCCATGTACCACATGGATGGGCAAAGTCCCTGTTGCAGGGGACTGGCAGGTCAGTTTAAAACATTGAAGCGGGTGGTAGGCTGCTCTCCCAAGGAGATGACAGGTAAACAGTCCTGGCCTGCTATTACAATAAATTTGCTGCCACCACTGTCAGTCCTCTACAGCCCAGTGAGGTTACAGCAGTTAACTCTCTTCTAAAGAAAGGCACACATGGTGTGTCCCTCTGAACACAGAGCCCTGTTTTGGGTTTCATTCCATGTCAGAGAAAATTATCATCACACATGCATGACTGTCTTGTGTGCCGAGGTGGGGTCAAAAATACTACAGCTGGCTAAGGAGATCTTGAGGGGGGGCGTACACTCTCCAAAGCTTTGCACAGGACAAGGGATTTGCAACAGAGGTGCACAACAAGGGTGTTTACTCACCCCAGTGCTTTTCAATCTATGCACTAATGATTCAACAAGATTTTGTGCAATACAACAGGAGATGTGCCAAAAATTGGCAAGAGGATTCCACTTCTATTGTACACGTATAATTCTGTCCTCATTGAGAGAAAACCAAAAGCTACAAGACCACTCTTGAAAGCAATAGAATTTGTTTGTGCACAAAACAAACTGCTCATGAATGAAAGTAAATCCATGGCTATGTCCAAACAGATGATCACCACAGAACACAGTTCTTATCTCAATAAGAAAAAACTGGAAGTCATGAAATCATTCCCAGCACTAGACAACAAATTGGCAATTAATGGCACTATGTCAGACCATCTAGACAACATGATTGCATGGGCTGAAATAGCGGCCAATGACTTGGAAAGATTCCCACACCCCTTAAAACACATTACAACAATCCAGTTTGATAGAGCAATTAAGGTAGACGTCAGGGTAATTCTGATATATCAGGGAGCTCTGGCTTCAGCATATTCAAGAAACCAAATAGAGAAGCTAGAAAAGTAAATTTAGAACAAGTCCTGTAGGTTCTGGAACCTTTCCTCTGCAGCTCTCCTGGCAGATGGGGCACAACAAACCCATATACAAATAGGATAAGCTTGGCCTTGATAATGTATAAAATAAAAAGAGCAACAAACCAATGTTACTACTTAGTGGACAACTGCTGGGAAGAAAACCTAATCCATGGATGTGTTACAAAAGAACAGAAGACTATATATAGCAAAGCCAAAATTCTCCGAGTGTGGATGATTTTGGAAACCAGCAGTGAGAGACTACCACCAATTATAAAGCACGATACATTACAATGAAGAATCTTCACAACTCTGGCAAGTCTCAAAATCACATGGAAATAAATATTCTATTATGACACAAGCTCTAGTCCTCAGTTCACAAAATCCTAGCAAAAGAGACGCTTTTTTAAGTGTGCAAGAAACAACCTCTTGTTACAAATAAACAAGTTACCTAGCTTTAGCAATGCTTTGTCTAGTGGTTACTCTAGCTAACAGCACATTCTTCACCTTTAGAAAATCCCAGACGCCAGACTAGACCGGGAAAGTTCTCCCAGCAAAAACTCCTGCAGGTTAACAAGTGGAGCCGTGTCGCGAATGCAATCTCATATTGCCCGAAAGTGATCAAATATGGTCCCATATAGGCATCACCCCTTTGTGCTAATGTCAGTTTCTTAATCTTTCTCATTCCATTCCCTCAAACCTTGGTCACTCTAAAAACGCTGTAGGCAACAGTGTGCTGAACTTTATTGTGGGACCTTATTACACTGTGCAGTTGTCCACTTCACAGAACTGGGGGGAGGAAGGGCAGTGAAGAACCTGCAATAAAATAGAGCACCCTCTAGAAAGAGCGCTATCGAAGGGAAATAACATGTTCTTCTGATGGATACTCCTAACTACCTCAGCTTTAGAACAGATAGCATAACAGTACCTCTAAAAGGTGGAGGGCCTGGGAGTGGACTCAAACTAGGGACTGGGCGTGCAAAATGGCCCTTAATAATGACCTGACTGCCAAGACAGAAGTGCTTTGTGATCATATGCACCAATGCCTAAGTCTCAGGCTGACAGATGCCGAGGACAGGCACTCCCCTTACAAGAGCAGTTGTTGCAGCTCTTGCCCTAGTGGAATGGGCCCGCAGCCATGCCGTGGACTCTTTTCTGGCCAACACAGCATATCTTTAGACACAGGAATATCCACCGTGAGAGAGTGATTCTCTGCACCACTCTGCCATTTTTGCTCCCAACGAAACCAACAGAACTGGTCGTCCATGCGGTGGTCCCTTGTACGGGCCATATAAAAGCCCAGAGCTTTTTTAGGGTCAAACCGATTAAGCCTCTCCTTCTCTTTTGAATGGTGTGGCAGAGCAAAGAAGGCTGGTAGGATAATAGACTGCATGACATGAAACAGAAACCACTTTTGCCAGGAAGGCGGCCCGAGTTCTTAACATCAATGTCTCTAGAAAGTGATGTAGGTAGGTTGAACCAACAATGCCTGCAGCTCACTGACACAGAGCACAGAAATGATCGCTATGAGAAAGGCAGTTTTGCCTGTCAAGAGCCGAAGAGAACAACTATGCGTCAGCTCATTTGGTGTGCACATGTGGAATGTGAGAATCAAACTGAGGCCCCACTGTGACATAAGGAATGGTTTTGGAGGACACATTTAAGTCAAACTCTTCAGGAAGGGCATCACAAGAGGGGCCCTGAAAGGAGAAGGATGACCTTGCAACATAAAAAAGTTGAATGGCTAACGTGTGACCTTTAACTGTACCCACTGCATAACCCTATGGATCCAACAACAAAACAAACAACAATATATTAAAAAGCCTGGCCTGCAGAGGATAAAGATGAAGGGTCTCACACAAAACCACAAGTTTCTCCCCGTGCAAATGGATTTTGTTGAAGTATGTCTGGTTGCTAGGATGACACGCAGCATTAATTAAAGGAAAACAACTCTCACCAATCAATCTCTATGCATGGAAGTGTAGGTTGCAGAGATTCAAGAGTAGGATCCAGAGGGCAAATGTAGGAACTGGCTCTCTATATAGTTTACTAAAACGAAGAACGCTCTGCAGAGAGTCCAGTGGGTCCCCAATTGGTTTACAGAGGCTAAAGTAGATAATACTAACACTCTCTTTTGTGGCAGAGTGGGCGAGCAGTTAGGCTTATCAGTGGGTAGTGCTAAGCATTTGTTGTACTCACAGATGCAATAAATGTGACACACACTCAAAGAATAAATCCGAGACCAAATTAGAAAAATAACACTTCTTTTTATATATGTTTCAAAACCAAGAACTTCATTCAAAGGTAAGTACTTTCTTCAATAGCAATTCGTACAGGTAAGTACACTCAGGCAGTGTGACTCTTCTCCATCCTTCTTCTCTTGATCGGTCGAATCTGAGTTCTTTGGTTCAGGGGTGCCACCTAAATACTCAATTTAGGGACGTTAAGGAGAGTGACAGGTAGTAGCCAATGGGCTACCTACCTTTAGGGTACCTACACCCTCTATATGACTACTTCCTGTGGGAAGTGGGCACAACCCTAACCCTAGAATGCTAATTCCGTCCAAAACAACATGGAGGAATCTGAAAAGTGGGGTCCACATCAGCTGACCCGCCTTAGGGGTGGTGCTGGCTGAATGTGGGCACAACTCCTAATCTTACTAATTTTCCCGCCTGTCTTGCCACCAAAAAGTGGGGTCAGGACAGGGGGGTGGGCATCTCCACTATCTGGAGAGGCCCGGGTCACATAACAAAGGTGGCAGGGCCTTTGAAGCTTCCCGCCCTGGAATGCACATCCTGCATGGAGGAGGTGTGAACACCTCTGTCCTGAGCAGACTTGGTTCCTGGCCTCCGAGAGCGAAGACTCTCACCCCAGGAGGTCAGAAATCTGTCAAGGTGGCTGGAATGAGAACAGTCAGCCAACACACTAGTAGTCAGTAGGTTTTCAGGAGTCCTCTAAGGTGCCCTTTGGGTGCATTTATTAATAAATGCAGCACTGGCATCAGTGTGGGTTTATTAAGACGAGGTGTTTGGTACCAAACACCTTGGGGTACAGTGAAGCTATCATGTAGCTGGGAAACTTGTAATGACGGGGGTCCAGCCTACAGACTCAGTATGGCTTTCCTGCGCACTCATGGTATCCAAGGGTGAACTTAGATATCACTGGGACACATCCACTCATGGAGATATGCCCACACATTGGTATAGTGGGCCCTGCCTTAGGGATGTGAGCCCTGATGTAGTGGTGACTTACCTATACCACATGCAGTGTTTAGCTGGCATGGCACACAGGGGTGTGTGCCATGCCGACTCTTCGTTTTCTCTGCACCAAGACACGCAGGCTGCAATGGCAGTTTGCATGAGCTTGGTGAAGGGCCCCTTAGGGTGGCACAATTCGTGCTGCAGCCCTTAGGGGCCCTCTTTAGTTCCCAGGCCCTAGGTACCAGAGGTACCACTTACTAGGGACTTACAGGGATCCTAAAGGGGTGGCAATTGTTGAACAATGGTACAGTTTAGGGAAAGAACATTGGTACTGGGGACCTGGTTAGCAGGAACCAAGTACACTTTCAGTCAAAGTTGCATCAGATACCAGGAACAAAGTGGGGGGGTAACCATGTCAAAAGGGGCACTTTCCTACAGCAAAGGTTTAGATATGAGAGCTATAGGTACTACACCATGCACAGCCCGATCCGAGCAAACAAGATGACTTCAGAATTCGAGGCAGAAGAAGTAATGGTGGGAATATGTACAGGAGACCCATTTCTTATCGCAAACGGAATGCATCTCCCAGTGACTCTCCCGGAAGGAACTCTAGTGCACAAAATTGTTGACACTGTCCGTTCTCTGTAAAGGCACACAAATTCAGCCGTGGAAGGGCCCCACTGTTTGAAGATGCCTAGTGCAATCTCAGGATGGCGAAGCTATTCGTGATCCGCCAGCCAACCACACTGGTGTTCAGGGACCCTGCCGGGTGCCTGGCCACCAGTAAGATTTGCTGCTGGTCCAGTCATCCAAAGGAAGATGGCCTCCTGGCATAGGATCCAGGCTACCACTATGCCAGACTTGTTGCAGTATAACAAGGCGGTAGTGTTGTCTGTGAGGACTTGCATCAGTTTTCTTCTGATGGTCATCAGGAAGGCTTTCAGAGCCAGTTGGATTGCACAAAGCTCAAAAATACTGAAATGGAGCCAGCGTTCTGCTGGAGAATTGAGGCGTCTGATCCCCACGTCCCTAGATTAATATGCTCTCCTCAGCAGTGACGTATCTATCACAACCTTGAAGTCTGTGTAGGCAAGGGAGAGTGGTCTGCTGCAGGTCATGTTGGTATTTACCTGCCACCACAGAACATCCCAAGCCATCTCCTGAGAGATCTGAATGGAATTAGAGAGACAGACCCAGTGCTGAGCCCACTGAAACTTGAGGTTCAACTACAGGGTCATATTTGCCATCTGGTGTATGGGGCAAGGAGGATAGGAGCTCAAGAAGCCTCACAATGATCCTCGTCGAGACCCAGGACTGGACCCAAAAAACTGGAATCATACCTGAATGTCTTGGACTTGCTGAGGCTATGAAAAGACTTTGAACTTCCCCAAATCCAGGATAGCCTCTATGAAGGGAAGACTCTGCATAGGTCTTTGATAGGACCTCGGCTCACTGACGGAAAACAACTGAGAGCTCAAGCTGGATCTGGAGGTGATCTGAGACTAACTGCGGCAAGCCCGTCTTGAGCAACCAGTCATCAAGGTACAGGAATATACACATGTCCAACCTTCAAAGATGAACTGCATCCTTCACCATTACTTTTGTGAATACCAAAGGGGCCATGGTTAAGGCTTAAGGACAGCATGGTAAATTTAAAGTGTTCCGGGCCCACCGTGAGCCACAGATGGCGTCTGTGAAACTGAAGGACTGGTACATAAAAATACATGTCCTGCAAGTACAAGGACACCATCCAGCCTCCGGAGCAGAGGGGATTTGTGCTCGCTTGAGCATTTCAAACTTGGCTTTTCTTAGAAAGGCTTTCAATAGCCAGAGGCAAGATCTCACTGGCCATGTCCCACAAAGCGTGGGTGTACCTTGCCAGAAGGCACACTGGCTCAAAGGAGCAGAGGGCAAGGCTGGCTGATGAAAACATACTTTTGCCAGATAAGGAAACATGTTTTTATTCTCTATTTCAAGGGTTCAGGAGGAAGGCAGAAGGCATTCGGATTCACTTTACTTGTCGATGCATGCACTATAATGCTTTCATGCATATGGAGTTTTGCCAGAAAATTAAGATTGCCAGAGGCCTGTCTGTGTCACCTGGCCACAGGTCATCTGACCAGAGGAGGTGAGCATGGTTTTGACCAAGAAGCCATGAGGGTGTCTGTGACTATATTAAATGGCCATATAGGCTTTGATGAAGGCTACCCTTGGTTGAAATTTTTCAGTCACCAGATTATCTTTGGTTTCAACCGTAGGCAGTTGTAAATCTAGCACATCTGCCATTCTGTGCACTACTACTTCAAAGAAGGTGGTTTCTTCTGTTGGTGGACCAAGTGGTCATTTGTTGGTGGGCCAAGTGGGGACGCCCTGGTCACAAGCAAGCTGGACTACGGGAACATCCTCTATGCCAGGATCAACAAAAAACTCACCAGAAGGCTGCAGACCATTCAGAACTTGGTGGCCAGAATCACTCTCAACTTCCCACACCGCACTCACATCACACCATACCTGAAGGATCTCCAAAGGCTCGTTGGAAAGTAGGATCTGCTTTCATGGTTACCCCCACTTTTTGCTGGTGTCACTCTGTTTTTCTGACTAGTCTTACTGGGATCCTGCTAATCAGGACCCCTGTCACTGTGAACTCTCCCTAAATTCGACTTGTTAAATACTTTGGTACCTTCCTAATTGGCTACTGGTGTACCCTTATAAGTCCCTAGTATATGGTACTAAGGTACCCAGGGCATAGGTACACCAGGGGTCTCCCATGGGCTGCAGCATGTATTATGCCACCCATGAGAGACCACTCAAACTGTGACTACAGGCCTGCTATTGCAGCCTGTGTGAACTGGTGCTAGAACCACTCACAACAGATAAAAGTTTCCTTATATCTGAGGTCACTGCACTTAAAACCTATAAGTCACCCCTAAGGTAGGCCTTTCAATCCTGAAGGCAGGGTGCTTGGTTATAAGTGTGAGGGTGACCTGCATGAGCAGGACACCCCCTACAAACCCAGGAGTCGATTCCCCAGCTTTGTAAGTGCGGTCAGCCATTTTATACATATAGTGGACATCAAGTCAAATACAAGATGTCTACCTATATATTCGTTGCACCAAAACTGGTCATGTTTGGTATCAAACATGTTGGAATCCTACCCCAACACCGATTCCAGTGTTGGATGTAGGGTCCCATATACTGGGTGGCTCCCCTAGGGAGCCCCCCTGTATTCTCTGTACTAGCCTTTCAGGGTCTAACAGCAAGCTAGTGCTGCTGCCGACAACAGACACGATTCTGCCCTACTGCTGCTGAGCCGGGCTCGAGCAGGGGAAGGTAGAACAATAGGATTCCTGTCATGGGGAGGTGTGACTACCTCCCAGACAGGACTTAGTGTATTGGACTGGGGGCGCTTGCCAGGGCCACCAGACTGCTTTGAAGGGCCCTCCTTGCAAACTCCAGTTGGAACCAGTTTAGGGAGCTATTGGCTCCTGCTATGGCGCGAAACTGGAAATGACATGGGAGTATCCCCTCCTCTGGGAGGGACCCCTGAATCGTCCCAACCCTTTTCTTAGGGTACTTAAGGGCTTACCTGTGGGTGGCTCTTCAGATTCGACGTGGGACAAGATTCAGATCCGAAACAACTTCATCTTCAACCACCTGGGCAAGTTGGACTTTGTTGGACTTCGCTTTGAGAACCGAGACTGCATCTTGAAGACTCCTGCTGCTCCTGGTCTCGTCGTCCTGCCAGTCTTCTGTGTCGTCTGTGCCTGTGATCCATACAGATTCTTCTCCAGGCCTGTGGGCATCCAAGACACCCAAAGGAATATCCCTTGGAGTGAAGGAGCCACTCCCCTGCATCTGCAGGCACCGCATCGAAGCTGACCGGTCTGCTGTTCCTGATGTCTCAAGGACTCCGAAAGGCTCAGCAACACAGGTGATGGTTCTGCAACTCCCCCGAGGCCTGCATTGTCTTCTCAGCAAGTTTGAAGTCAGTATCCCTCATCAGAACGCTGGAGCAGTGCCCCTGTGCACAGCGTCGACTTGCCGTTGCAAAAGGCTTGTTGACTCTCTTCACCAGAGATCTTTGGGCTCCAAGAAGGTCCAGCCTCCAGCATCTCCTGCTACCAAGATCTTCATCCTCACTGCATCCTCTGCACCGTGGGCCTGTCTTCTTGGAGAGCTGCTCGAGGTCCTCGTGCGACTCCTGTGCCTTCGGCCTGTGGGTCCTGTTGAGGGTCTTCCTGGGCTCCAGTGGGCTCCCCTGCTTGCTCAGGTCTGCTCTGACTCTCCTGCACGTGGTGAGTCCCTTGGACCTTGCTGGTCCTGACACTGCACCTTCTTTGCTTTCTTCATCTGTTACTGCTGCCAAGGCTTGTTGGTGCTCCCGCTGGACACCGACCCCCTGGCTCTCGACTTCTGACGTGAGACAGCTCGTGAACGGCTCCTGGTCTTCCACAGCGTTGCCTGGTCCCCACAGCTACAGCGAAAAGGTCACCGTCAACTCTCCTGCATCTCGTTCATCGGTGGTCGTTGGTCTTAAGTGCCTCCTGGTCACTCCAGAGTGGCATGGACTTTGTCCCCTCTGCTTGCAGGTATCAAGAATCCACACTTGGATTCTACCAGACACTTTCACCTTCTTCGCCAGCTGCATCTTCACTGAAGTCCTCCATTGTGGTCTACGGCGGTTTCCAACATCACTTGACACCTGGCTTCCCTGGTGTAGGTTCCGCTATGGCGGAGGGGCATCGCCCCACTGCTTTCTCACAGTGCGAGAAGCCAAAACATAAAATGGTAATAACTTTAAGTTATTACCATTTTATGTTTGCTTTGCGGGCAGGCGGGGCTACTCTGCTCTCTGAGCAGGGCAGGGGAGGAGTGGTTTGCCCACTCCTGAATGCGCAAAGACTGTTTGGCTCTCCCTCTCAGGCCGCCCTAACCAGTCATGCGCACTCCGCCCTTCTCCATGCAGGCTACATTGCAGCCTGCATGGAGAACATACCCACCCCACTAGCCCCTGGCTGGGCGCCGTCCTGACCAATCACAACGCTGCATTACAGTGTCGTGATTGGCTTAGGGGAGGAAGCCTGGCTGGCTGCTTCCTGTTCCTGTCGGAGACAGGAGAGCAGGAGGAGAGAAGACACGGGACCCGGCGAAAAGGTAGGTTTTAATTATTTTTTTTTTAATTTTAATTATGACCCCCCTCCCCGCGCGACCCCCCTCCACCCGCAAGCCATGCCGGCCGCTACTGGTGTAGGTATTGTGGTTCCTGGGGTATCCACGGGTGGGGTGACTCTCCAACCTTCCATCTTCCACTGGGTTTTTTCAGGGTCCTCTGGGAAGGGTCCTTCTTCTCTAAAACTGCAACCGTAACTTCCCCATTGACTTGTGTTGAACACACGGTTGTCTTTCCACTCTGCACATGGCCTCTTTGGGGTTCCTGGGTGCTTACCTTGAGTGGTTCCTTGGGTCCCCGGCACTTCTGAGTCTTCTAGGTCCAGTCTCGACTTCGGTCGTGGTTCGCATTCCACTTTATTAGTATATGGTTTGGTCTCTCCCTGGAGACCACTGTGTATTTGTGCTACTTACCTGTTCTATTATTGAATTATTGTGTGTATTGTGAATATATCTCAGGGTAGGAGATATTACATTGTGCTAGTGAGTGTTTATAATATATACATATTTTTTTAACTACACTGTGTGGTTCTTTTTCACTTAACTTACACTTTATGATAAGTACTAGTAAAACAAGCTGCTTCACACTCCTTCTGGGCTAAGCCTGAAGGCTGCTCTCCATAGCTACCACTTACAGACCTTTCTATGGTTGTCTAAGACCACTAAAATCACCATAAGGGTTGCCTGGATTAGTGCAAGGTGCTTCACTTAAATAAGTGTGCACCATATACTAAGCCAGCCTCCTACACTCATCCACACATTCAAGGCACTACATAACACTGGCCCAGCATACCTCAACAATCGCACCTGCTTTCACAAACCTTCCAGACACCTCTGTTTGTCTGGTCTCCTACAAGCACAAATCCCATACATACGGAAAACTAAATCTGGCGGTCGAGCCTTCTCCTACAAAGCATGGGATGACCTGCCACAGCACACACACACACTCCTCCTCACTCCCTGAATCATGCCAGAAGTTGAAGACCTGCTCAAATGGCAATTATACACTGACACACATCAATGCTTGTGCGCTGTATAGTTTTATCAGTAAAATTGTATGTCTGTGCAAATTTGGTGGTCATTTCAATGGAAAATGTGCTGTCTGCAAATGACAGTGGTAACCACACCATGCATTAGTAATTTATTTGTGACAGTGTGCTCCTAAATGCTACACCAGCTACATATTACACTCTTACCACTCTCCTGCGAAATGGGCGTGGTTCATTTGCGACACTTGTTATTTGTCTGATGCTTAGATTTTCAGAATCCCTATGAGTTCAGTGATGTAACATTGATAACAGTACTACTAGTCTGAAAATTGTTCCAGTATTCCTGCCTACTATGGGCACAGGAGCTCTTAAAGCACTGAGAGCTTGCTGGTAGCTCCATCCGATTCCTTCAGCTTCAGGAGTAAGACTCCAAGCAGCAGAATCTACTGAAGCATCTGCAGTGGCACTGCGAAGGACTCATTGCATGTGCACTGAAGCACAAGTTACTAACTTGTGTAACAATATATCTGTAAGAGATACAGTAGTTAGTGACAGATTCCTTACCTTAGAATATCCCCAGGCGTCAGGCTGGATCCGGAAAGTTTTTGCGTAGCAGTACCCTTGCGCGTCGGTAGGCTGCGTCGTGCGGCTCCGCGTCTGTCGTCGGCGTCGTGATCGCCGGGATGACGTCGCGGGCAGTACTTAGACGACGCCCCTGCGTGCTGACGTCAGTTCTGTACACGACTTTCCGCGCCAGGAACGCAGAGCCATGCAAGAAGCTGACATAGGTGTCTGAAAAATACTAGGGCCCTGAAAGGGATGTCCTTAACCCTAGAAATCAGTTCGCAGAACGGGGAGGATGGGTGGGGCGGTAAGGAATCTGTCACTAACTACTGTCTCTTACAGATATATTGTTACACAAGTTAGTAACTTGTGCATCTGAAAGA
The DNA here is from genome assembly GCA_963921515.1 of Calotriton arnoldi. Taxonomy (NCBI): domain Eukaryota; kingdom Metazoa; phylum Chordata; class Amphibia; order Caudata; family Salamandridae; genus Calotriton; species Calotriton arnoldi. Next base: position 1,918,368 of record CAWUFW010000086.1, read on the forward strand.
GACACGTTAGTGACAGATTCCTTACCTTAGAATAGATACCCCAGCAATACCAACCCCGGTGGTGGGTCTGCGAACAAAGATCAGACAAGGAAGTCCCGGAGGACAGAACGGCCAAAGAAGCCGTCCCTCCGGACCTGACTGTCAAGGCAGTAATGCTTTGTAAATGTGTGCAGCGAGGCCCACGTAGCTGGCTGACAGATATCCTGCAGCGGAACACCGCGGCCTAAAGCCGTGGTAGCAGCTGTTGCCCTGGTGGAATGGGCACGCAGCCCAACAGGAGGCTCCTTCTTAGCCAAAGAATAGCAGGCTTTGATACACAAGGTCACCCAGCGGGAGATGGTTCTTTGTGCACCGCCCGACCTTTTTGGCGCCCACGTAGCCAACAAAGAGCTGGTCATCCACCCGGAAGTATTGTGTGCGGTCGATGTAAAAGGAAAGCGCACGTTTTGGGTCCAGACGGTGGAGCCTCTCTTCCTCTCTGGAAGGATGCGGAGGCGGAAAGAAGGTGGGCAAAGTGATGGTCTGCCCAATGTGGAAGGCAGTAACCACCTTTGGCAAGAAGGACGGACGCGTCCTAAGAACAACCTTGTCTGGATGGACAGACAGAAAGGGAGGTTTACATGATAGAGCCTGGAGCTCACTCACCCGCCGAGCGGAGGTGATGGCCACCAGAAAGGCTGTCTTCAGAGTCAGAAGACGAAGAGGACAGTTATGTAGAGGCTCAAAGGGAGCGCACATAAGAAAGGTAAGAACCAAGTTCAAGTCCCACTGAGGCATCACAAACGGAACAGGAGGGAAGAGGTGTGTAATGCCTTTTAGAAACCTGTTAACAACAGGGGACTTGAAAAGGGAGGGCTGATCAGGAAGCCTGAGGAAGGCCGAGATGGCACAAAGATAGCCCTTGATGGTACCCAGGGCAGAACCCTGTTGGGCCAGGGAAAGAAGGAACAGAAGAACCTCAGAAAGAGGGGCAGAAAGGGGATTCACAGCCTTTGCTGTGCACCATGCCACAAACTTGTTCCACCTGCAGGCGTATACCACCTTAGTGGAGGGACGCCTGGCTGCCAGAATCACATCACAAACTTCGGGAGGCAAGTCGAAAGGAATCAACTGCCGCCGCTCAATCTCCATGCAAGCAGGTTGAGGCTGGACAGGTTCGGGTGGAGGACCGTCTCCTGCTGCTGCGACAGAAGATCCTCCCGAAGAGGCAGACGGATCGGGGGATCTACGCTCATACTGAGTAGCTCGGGATACCAAACTCTTCGAGCCCAGTCCGGAGCCACAAGGATGACTTGGGCCCGGTCGCGCCGAATCTTCTTCAACACTCTGGGTAGAAGTGGTATAGGCGGAAAGGCGTACAACAGACTGCAACTCCACTCGCGACGAAAAGCGTCGCCGAGCGAGTGCCGCCTTGGAATTTCCAACGCGCAGAACTGATGACATTGCGCGTTCTCTTCGGTGGCGAATAGATCTAACCAAGGCTCTCCCCACTGTAGAAAGAGTCCTTGCGCCACTTCCGAGTGAAGATGCCTTTCGTGATCCATCATGCATCTGCGGCTGAGTTCGTCCGCCCTGGCGTTCAGGGAACCTGCCAGGTGTTGAACCATCAGGAACATGCCCTGATGTTCCAGCCATGTCCAGAGGCGCAGAGCCTCCCGACAGAGGGTCCACGACCCCACCCCACCTTGTTTGTTGCAGTACCACATGGCGGTGGTGTTGTCTGTGAACACCTGCACTACCTTCCCTTTGACAGAGGGAAGGAATGCCTTGAGTGCAAGTCGGATCGCCCGGAGCTCCAGAAGGTTGATATGGAGCCGGGACTCCGCCGGAGACCAGAGGCCTCTGATCTCCGCCTCTCCCATGTGACCGCCCCATCCCAGAAGGGACTCGTCCGTCACAACTGTGTGCTCTGGCTGGGGAAGGGAGAGGGATCTGCCCATGACCCATTGCCGGTTCGAGAGCCACCACTGCAATTGTTTTGCAGTCCCCTCCGAGATCTGGACGTGATCGGACAGGTTGCCCTGGTGCTGCGCCCACTGGAACTTCAGGTCCCACTGCAGAGCCCGCATATGCCATCTGGCATGATTGATCAGCAGGATGCAGGAGGCCATGAGGTCCAGCAGCCTCAGAGTAATCCGTACCGAAACCCAGGATAAAGGCTGAAAGATCGGAATCATAGCCTGAATATCCCGGACTCGCCGTTCGGGAGGAGAGGCCCGAAACTGCGTCGTGTCCAGAACCGCTCCAATGAAAAGGAGCTGTGTAGAAGGAATCAGATGCGACTTCGGCACATTGATGGAGAACCCCAGCGAGTGCAGGAGTTCGGCCGTAGTCTGGAGGTGGGAGACGACTGCCTGGGACGAGCCCGCCTTCAGCAGCCAGTCGTTGAGGTAGGGGAAGACCGGAACCCCTGCCCGGCGCAGATGAGCTGCGACCACCGCCATCACTTTCGTGAACACCCGAGGGGCACTTGTAAGGCCAAAGGGGAGCACGGTGAACTGAAAATGCTCGAGGCCTACCGTGAACCGCAGGTAACGCCGGTGGGCCGGCAGGACGAGGATGTGAAAATAAGCGTCCTGCAAGTCCAACGCTACCAACCAGTCTCCAGGGTCGAGGGCAGTCAAGACCTGAGCTAGGGTGAGCATCTTGAACTTCTCCTTCCGGAGGAAGCGATTGACGTTCCGGAGGTCCAAGATAGGACGCATGTCCTCCTTGTCCTTTTGGGCACCAGAAAGTAGTGGGAGTAGCAACCACGTCCTACTTCTGGGGTTGGAACAAGCTCGATGGCCCTCTTGGCCAAGAGGGCCGTAACTTCCTTCTGCAGAAGCACCAAGTGATCCCCTGACATGCGGTGGAATTGAGGTGGCATGGCTGGGGGGGTGGTCTCGAAGGGGAGGGAGTAGCCCCTTCGGACAATGTCCAAGACCCACCTGTCCGAGGTGATGGCACGCCAGTGGTGAAGGTGATGGCGGACCCTGCCCCCTACTGGCGTGCTGTGCACCTGAAAGGAAGGACTAGGAGGGCTTGGAGGCCGCGGACGGGTTGGAGGTAGTGGCCTGACCCGCACGCTGGTTGCCCGAACCGCCACGGCGGTATCCACGTCCTCGGCCACGCGAAGACGCTTGCTGCGCGGGCCGGTGGCTGGGCAGCTGACGTGACTGGGCGCCCCTTCCGTGACCACGAAAGGGCGAAAAGCAGAGGTTAGCGGAGGGCGTACAACAGAAAGGCCCAGGGACTTGGCAGTAGCCCGTGAGTCCTTAAAACGCTCCAGCGCATGGTCTGCCTTTGAACCAAAAAGACCGACTCCATCAAAGGGCATGTCCATGAGTGTATTCTGGACATCACCCGAGAAACCAGTTGTTCTCAGCCAGGCGTGGCGACGTAGCGCCACCGTCGTTGCAAGCGATCTGCCCAGCGAGTCGGCGGTATCAAGGCCACAACGTATGGTGTATTTAGCCGCATCTCGCCCTTCCGCAATGGCGCGGGTAAGCAGTGTCTGGACCTCCTCAGAACACTGCGGCAAAACAGCCGCCACCGAATCCCACAGGGAGTGGGTGTATCGGCCCAAAAGGCAAGCAGTGTTGACGGACCGCAAGCCAGCACTGGAGGAAGAAAAAGCCTTCTTCCCAAATTGGTCCAGGCGTTTGGATTCCCTATCCGGAGGGGCGGTAGGGAAGGCGGTTTGGGAGGCAGAGGCTTGGACAACCAAGCTCTCGGGGGTGGGATGTTGGGAGAGAAACAAGGGGTCGCCCGGAGCAGGGCGATGGCGTCGGGCCACGTTCCTATCCACAGGAGCCCCTGTGGTGGGCTTGGACCAGGCACCCAAAAGAACGTCAGTGAGTGCATCATTAAACGGCAGCACAGTCTCCGAAGAGGAAGCTGCCGGTTGAAGCACTTCCGTCAGGAGATTAGTCCTGACAGCCACAGTAGGCAATTGGAGATGTAAGGCTCCAGCTGCTCTACGCAACACCGTTGCAAAATTAGCTCCCTCCTCCGTAGCCACGGGAGGAGACAGCATGCCAGTGTCAGTGGAGGTGTCTAGACCACTGGCATCCCCAAGTTCCTCAGCCCAGTCCGGATCATACTCACACTGTTGTGTGAGAGGGTCCTCAGACCCCTCCCAGCTCTCTTGGTCCTCCTCAGGTTCAAAATATGGAGGAGGAGGGACATTTGGGATCCAAGGTCTCATCGGCACCGGAGCCGGCGTCGAGCGGACGTCGGTCCGGCTCCATGTCCGGAGCCGGAGAGAGCCGGGGACCGACGCCGTCCGGGAGCCCCGGACGGCGTCAGGAACGGCACCGGGGACATCGGCGGAGGCGTGGTTAGGTCAACCGGCGTCGATGGGGGTTGCGGTACCACCGGAGCCGGGATCGAGGCCGGGGCCGGAGCCGAGGCCGGGATGAAGGCTGGTGGGACAGGCGGCGCCGGGACCGGAGTCGACGGCGACGCCGGGGCAACCCCATCAGGGCCCGCGGGGCCCGAAGGCGCACCGGAGGGAGCCTGAGGCCCGAAGAGGCGGGCCATGGCCGACAGGAATTCCTGTATTTCGGCCGGAGTCGCTCCCGAACCCGGAAAGGACGGGTAATGCGGGGGCAGCTCCACAGGCATGTCCGGGGCCGCGGGGACGGTGCCGACTGGGGCCTCAGCCGAGTCGCGAGACCGGCGAGGCGAAGTCTTAGAGCGATGACGCTTCTTAGACTTTTTGTGCTTCGACTTACCCGAGGAGCGCGAAGACTTGGACTCCGACGACCGGCGGGGACTCCGCGACCGGCCCCTCGACCTCTCCCGGGACCGGGGCTTGGTGCGGCGCGGAGCCGACTGCCGGACCTCGAGTAGCTTTCGAGACCGCTCTCGCAAAGCCTTCGGGTGAAGTTTCCGGCAGTCAGGGCACGACTTCGTGTCGTGGTCTCGGCCGAGACAGAAGAGACACTCTAGATGCGGGTCTGTGATCGACATCATTCGACCACAAGCGTCGCATGGCTTGAAGCCGGGCATCCCTACGACACCTAGGAGTCGATAAAGACTCGAAAGAAACAGTGAAAAAATTCACAAAAAAGTTAGTCAAAAATTGACTAGGGCACTGCTCTTCCCGGATCTGCGCTTACTGGCGCGGAAAAAGAAGAACTGACGTCAGCGCGCAGGGGCGGCGTCTAAGTACTGCCCGCGACGTCATCCCGGCGATCACGACGCCGACGACGGACGCGGAGCCGCACGACGCCGCATACCGACGCGCAAGGGTACTGCTACGCAAAAACTTTCCGGATCCAGCCTGACGCCTGGGGATATTCTAAGGTAAGGAATCTGTCACTAACGTGTCTCTTTCAGATAGGCTGAGCAGTGTGCATGCTCACGTTTGTAAATGCAGAGTGTGCCGTACGGCACTGGCTGTCTGACACCAGAAGAGGTCAAACAAGAAGTTATGTTCAGGCTGCTGGGTGGCTTCTGATGACAAGACAGTCACAGTAATCACTGAGTTCAGCCTGACAGGTGGAGGGCAGACGATGTCGGTTAGTAAAAGAATATCAACGTACTCAGGACAGAGTGCTGGAACTGGGATAATTAATGATACTGACTTAGAGCGGTGGAACTTGAGTAACTGTTGCACACAGTACTGTAGTAGAGGTGGGAAAGCCAACAAATTAACAGGCAGCTGCGTTAATTAAGGGTCTGTCTTGGCCCTAAGAGCCCAGACATGAGCTGAGCCATGGGAACATTCAACATGGAATACATGCAACAAATATTATGCAAAAATATGATAAAATGCCTTCAAAATCGAATAAAGCATATTTTTTACTAGGTGTCACCTTAGTACATCAGATAATAGAACAGCAATAAGAGGCATTTATTAAAAGCGATCAGTTTTAAACATTCACATCCTCACCCCCTACTCCGATGACAATACCATTACTGAACTCAGAGTCAAGTCAATTGTCATGTGCATCCTAGATGTGGGCTACATTCCTATATTACAGGGAGAAGCATTATAGTCCATTAAGTCAAACACAAGAGAGATTTTTGTACAGCACACATCCTCACATATTTCAACGTTTTCTCATATGCAGTAATGAAAAAATGGGAGGCAAAATAAAATAAAATTATTGCCAAGGATAACACAATTTGGCCACGTGGCCAAGCCTGGATTCTTCACAGGTTTACCGGGCTCACATTGTATAATTGGTATCCCTTTCTCACTTCTCTTTGACAAAAAAGTTTAATGCTTAGTCTTTCATTCTTGGTGCATGAGGTTAGAGCATGGGTAGCAGGCAGAGAGCACAAGAAAGCTAAGCGTATATTGGGATCGAAGGCAAAAGAGAACCCCAAGCTGAACCAGAGTGTATCATCTGGCTTGAGCCTCCAGTGGCTCGCCCACTTCTATATTTTACTTTGGATATTCTGACCCTGAAATAAGCTGAGATGCTGCTGCCAATAAGATACCTGTGTTGTATGCGAGGATATTTTAGCTTGCACTGCTGATGACCACCTTGTACCTGTGCTGTGTGTGAGGGGAGCTTACAATGCTGCCAAATGTTGCACATTGTTTGTGTGATGCTGTCCATGTTCTGTGCATGAGAAGGAAGCTTGCATTGTTCCTGACCAGATTGGTATGTGTTCTAAGGGTATGAGGGAAGTGTGTACTCTTTCCTGGTGCAGTACCCGTTTTGTGTGTGGAAATCTAGCTATGCGTGTAGGTCAAGCTTGCACTCATACACCTCAGTGCTGTTCCTTACACTTGTACCATATCTGAAGTGCTAATTCTACAGTGCCCTACTTTTTTCATGTCTTTGAAGGACGCTTGCAGTGGTCCCGTAGTGCCACACGTGTTCCATGTCAATGGATGAAGCTTGCACTGGCCCTGTTGCACCACATTTGTTCCATTTCTTTGAAGGAAGTTTGCATTGACTGGCATTGCACATTCACACTTGTTCCATGTCTTTAAAGGAAATGTGCACTGGTACTGCAGTACCACCCTTATTCCATGTCTTTCAGAGAAGGTTGTGATGCTTTTGAAAAGTGTTGTATGTCTTTTGTGTGTTAACCAAGGACCCCCTACACTCCTGCTCCATGTGTGTTTCTCTTCTAACCAAAAGACTGGTTTAGCTGTCTCTCCAGCCTCATGTTTTCTCCAAAATAACACACAATCTTGCTTAAGAAAAATAGGCCTTAGGTAAGCCCACTTCAGTTATTCATCATACAGATTGTCATTTGCATATTAGTTCAGCCGTTCAGAACACCATACATACATCAGGGGCAATGGATCAGCCAGTCCTCTTCAGCCACTGGCTTTGCTGCCAATTTTTGGCTCTGCCGAGTAGACAACATCTGGCCTTTAGGATGTCAGGTTGTCTGAGTAACAGTATTTTGCCTGCTTACTCAGTGTTACTCCGGACCTAAGGATATATTTCCTTTAGTTCATCCCCCAGCAGCTCGCTTGCAAATGCAGACTAGTGCTAATTGAGTAATCAGAGTACCAGTGGCTCCACTGTCATTGGTCCACAGCCTTCTTATGCAGAACACAAGGCATCACTGCTGCAAGCTTCAAAACCATGCCACCATTTTGAAATGGTATTCTACATACTCTGTCATTTTTAACTGCTCCAAGATAACAGACCAGTCCAGAGCTTTACTTTTTAATTTTGTAGTGCAGCACTTGCCCTTCACATTTCGTTGGCATATTTTTTTCTTTTCTCTTTATTTCTATTTTTTTATTTTAGCATATGCTTGCACTACAAAGAAGATCACCTCTTAGTTTTTGAGAAGGCAAGTGGAACTTTTTGTATGCCAAGTCTCTTCCTCCCAAATGTCCACAAAGCTCAGACTCACACAGTCTGCAGTGCTGATCCAAGTGTGACTGATGGGAGATTAAATAACCTCAGTGGGTATTCAGGCTTCATTGTAACTTACTTCAAGACCTTTGAATTACACTAGTGGACCGATGCACCAGATAATTAACCTGGTCTCCTATGACACCATCAGTTCAAATTCTGCTCCTTCCTATTCAGTGGTGTACCTGATTGTGTGGACGGTGTGATTGTGTGAGTGCAGGATAGCCACCATGTTTTGTGAGGGATGTAACTGTGAATGAAGGATTAACATTGTCTTTTGCGAGTGTAGGGCAAGTGGTCTATAGGCTGAAAGTTGTACCTGCGTGAGTACAGATTGAGGCCTATGTCTATGTTATTACCACATGAGCGATGTGCATATGTGAGGGGTGCAGTGTGAGGTGCCTACATATGCCTTTAGGTGCATGCACTTTACAAGGGCCAAACCTATTGTAGGAAAGTGCCCTTCTTGACATGGTCACCCCCCACTTTTTGCATGGTATTTGATGCGATTTTGACTGGAAGTGCGCTAAGTTCCTGCTAAACAGGTCCCTTGAGCTAGATCTCTTTCCCAAAACTGTTCAATTGTTTCCACAATTGGCAATACCTTTAGTACCCTCTGTAAGTCTCTAGTAAATAGTACCCAGGGTCTGAGGCACTAAAGAGGGTCCCTACGGGCTGCAGCACGAATTGTGCCACCCTAAAGGACCCCTCACCAAGCTTATGCAAACTGCCACTGCAGGCTGCGTGTCTTGGTGCAGGCAAAAGTGAAAACATGACATGACACACATTCCTGTGTGCCATGTTCCGTAACACTGCATGTAATATTCGTAAGTCACTCTTACAGTAGGCCTTACAGCCCTAAGGCAGTGTGCCTTATATTACATGCAAGGGCACATCTGCATGAGCTGGTCAGTTCCATTACTGCCAGTACAAGTGAACAGGGAAGCCATTTTAAAACATGTGCTGAACACTGGTGAAAAAGAGTTCCCCAGCTACATGATGGCTTCACTGAAAAGAGGCATGTTTAGTATCAAACATCTCATATTAATAAACCCACATGGATTCCAGTGTCTGATTTAGTAATATATGCACCCAGAGGGCACCTTAGAGGTGCCCCCTGAAAACCTGCCTGCCCCTGGTGCTCACTGACTGGCTTTCTTCAGTCCGTCACCAGAGACGTGTGTCTGACCCCCCCACGGTGAGGGCCTTTGCTCTAAGGAGGCCAGAAGCCAGGCCTGTTTGGGCAGGGGGTGTTATCACCTCCTTCCACATGATGACCTGCAGATTAACATTCCAAGGCAGTCAATAAAAAGATTTTAAAAACATTTTTTTTTTAAACATTCCAAGGCAGAGGAGCTACAAAGCGCCTACTGCCTTTGGTATACGAATCTGATTTCTCTCACAGGAGAAGAAGTCGACCCCTTTTGTCCAGAGCCATTTGGCACCTTGACAGGCAGGAGAATTATCTAGTCAGATAGGCGTGTCCACCCTCAGGCTAGTGCCACCACTAAGGTGGGCTACCTGAAGCGGAGGTGACTTCTCAAAGTTAGCCATATTGGTGAAGGAAAAATCAGGAATTCTGGGACAGGGTTATGACCACCTCCCCCGGGAAGTGGTCAATTGGGGGCATAGTGACCCCAAGGGCGGGTAGCTCATTGGCTACTACCCTACACTTCCCTAACTCCCCTAAATTCAGTATTTTGGGGCACCCTGTCATCAGAGAATCAGATCCAGTCGACCAAAAGAAGAAGGACTGAAGAGTAGTGAAAAGCAAGTACTGTGGAAGAAGCAACTGACTTGCCGCCAATCCTGCTGGCCTGTCTGCTGTTCCTGACGATTGCACCAAAGTCGACTCATCCTGCAAGCTGCTGTGCCTCCAAAAGCCTGGGAGGACTGCCAGCACTTCTGCCAAGACTCAGGAACTCCTGTGGTGCAGCCGAGCTGCTTCCCTGCATCCTGCGGGCACCCAAAGAGACCTGAGAGGAATCTGGACCATCAAAACCTGACACCAGAAAGCACCACTGCACCCGTGCCGCCTAGCTCGAGCTGAAGTAGGCCATCTGTGCAAGTGTGGTCCTTCGGCCCTCCAAAGAAAAAGCCCACCCTGGACTTGCCCACTGTGGACTTCCCGAAGAAGCCTGCAGTCTCTATTTGCAGGCCTCCTCTACGCGAGTGCTCTGGTGACGAAAATCCGACACCTAAAGACACTTCTGCACCCGTCACCCCTGGCCCGTGGAAGAGGACCGAAAGTGTCCAGACGTTCCCAAGCAATGTGAGAACTGAGCCGCCCTTGTGGGTCAGACCGACTGGCTTCCCAGTCCAAGCCTGCAGCCTCTTTTCGACCAGACGGATCCCTATAAGATAATATTGAGCACCCGAAGTTGAAAAGCACCTCTGCTCCTGGTTGCCACAGTGCCGCCCAAGGTGATCTGTTGGTGCTGCCTTGGACCTTGCCCCATACTCACCTTAATTTCATGAGATTGGTCCCGAAAGTCACTGTGAAGTGCCCAAATGCAGTACATGTTTTTCCCCTTGGATAACATTGGGCACCCAATGCTGAAAAGAACCTCTGCCCCCGGCTGCCCAGTGCCGCCTGAGGTGACCTGTGGGTGCTGCCTTGGACCTTGCTCCATACTCACCTTAAGTCCAGGAGACTGGTCTCGTAATTCGCTGTACTGTACCTGGATGCCGTACGGGTTTGTACTCCCATAGGATAACATTGCAGCTTCTGAAAAATGCACTAAGTGTCAACGTTTTAAATGCAAAAGTATTCGTCTTGAAAAACGTACTTACAGGATCGTATTGATTCTGGTGCCGAAGCATATATAAAGATGCGTGTTATTTTTATAAATTGGTGTGGATCTCCTTATTAAGTCGTGTCCCTGATTGATTGACTATTGTGTGTATTACACAACCAAAGCAGACATGTTGGACTCCTATTTAAAACAAACATCAGCACCGACCCTTTTCCAAAAAAACCCTCCAAGAGTGGGCTAACCCAGAATCTGCATTCCTTCCAACAAATATCACACAATTAATTTATGGATCTGGTCAAAGCAAGTAGGCCTGCCGGCAGCCCCTTTGACCCATGTTCACCACAAACCTTCAAGAAAATTCTTCTAACTACCTCTGCTGCCACAGCAGTAAGAAAATCATCAACAATTCTTTAACTACGGGAATATTTCCAGAAAACCTAAAAAAAGTCATACATACGCCCATTACTGAAGAAAACAAACCTGGACCCGCTTAACCCCAACAACTACAGACCAATTACAAATGGACCTTTCCTGGGCAAACTGATAGAAAGAGCAGCATTCGCCTACATGTCACAATTCATTGAAGATAATTCCATACTTTCAGGCTTCTAAAAAGGATTCCATCCAGGAAGAGACTCAGAATCTGCCCTCATTGCCGTCTAGGATGACCTTAAGAACAGAGTTGACCAGAACCGGGTTGCTGCACTATTTCTCTTGGCTCTCTCAGCTGCTATTGACACAGTTGACCATGACACTCGAATACAAAGACTCTATGAAGCCAGCGAAAAGGGGACTGCTCTCGACTGGCTCATATCCTACCTTCAAAACGGAACAAATGTCATCCATACCCACCTTTCTCGCTCAAACCATACTTCACAAAAGCAAGGGTCCCTTAAGGCTCTATCATCTCACCCATGCTTTTCAACATCTACATGAAGTCATTACCGGCACTGATCAATCAATTTCACCTCACATGCTATAACTGTAGATGACACACAAATACTCCTTAAACTAGAAAGCCCCAAAGATATTGGAAACTCACAAATGATCACTTGCTTCAGAGACGTTGATCAGTGGATGACATTGAGCCATCTCAAATTGAATGCTTCTAAAACGTAAATACTCACATGTGGCGATTGGAAAAATTATGACCCACTCGCCGCCTGGCCTGACGATCTGGGAACACTGCCTAAAGTATCTAAAGAACTAAGAAACCTCGCATTTACCACGGACTTCAAGCTATCAATGAATGCCCGAGTGGACAAACTAGCAAGATCATGCTTCATTACTATAAAAACTCTGTGATGCATCTTCCACCACCTGGGATTTCCACACAAGGTCCAGGCTACTATATTTGTTGTATTGTCTAAACTCGATTACGCCAATAGCCTATACCACGGATCATCTTTAACAACTATGAAAAGACTACAACCGATTCAGAACTTTGCTGTCAGACTTCTACATGTAAAGCCACAAGTCCACGTCTCCCCTGAATTGAAGGCCCTACATTGGTTACTGGTTGCCAGAAGATCCACATTCAATCTGCTTTGTATCACCCACAAAGTGATACATGGGGCAGGGCCACTCTTCATCAGGAATAAAATCACCAAATACATTCAACAAAGGAACCTTTGCACTAGATTGGCACCTTGCCTCAAAACCCCACCATACAAGACAAAACCATAGGAATAGTCAAGCAGCAAACTATGGAACTCTTTACTCAAAAACATAAGATCTACGGATAACTATCTTATCTTCAGAAGACTACTCAAGAGTTGGCTCTACCCCACAAAACCACCATACTCAAACATAAATGTACAGCCTATCCCTGGGTATATAACATTTATTTAGATGATATGTATGTATCTAGATATGTGTATTCCTTTGTACAAATGTGTATAATATTTATGTTTATAAATATATAGATGTTCGTTAGGTCTGCTTAACAAATATACATATTACCTATGGTTATATTATTCTATATTTAACTTGTATATAGGTCACTGCATAAATAAGTACATTTTTATTGTAACTATTTGTCTACAGTTGCTACACTATTGAATTATTAAAAGGAAAAATAAAATAAAAACAAATATAATTAGCTTAAAGTACAGCAACACTTTAAAATCTGAGTTTATTAACTACAAATTAAATCTAGATATATTACCTCCCTTATACATATATACCATCCATGTACTTATGTATCTTTGTATTTATTACTTTACTCCTAATTCAGCATCTGCAGTGCACTACCCTATATCTCACCCTATACCTCTCTCAATATATCCTCTACCTCCACTCTCTGACTCATCCCAAACCCCATTCTACTACTCTCTCCAATGCACTACCCAATTGCTCACCCTATACCTCTCTCAATATATCCTCTACCTAAACTGGCTGACTCATCCCAAACCTCATTCTACTACTATGATCCCCAAAATAACCCTTTCTAGACTTTTGTCTCCTCTACTGCCCCTTGCATCATCTCAAACCTTTTTTACTATTCAGATCTCTCAAACAAGCCTTTCTAAACCCTAACCTCATGTATCCCTCCTGGACTCATCTACTACCTCACCTCTCTCCCGAATCCACTTCTGGAGACTCGTCCTTCTTCCATCTCTCTTTTACTCATCCCAAACCTCCTCCTACTGCTATGATCTCCAAATAAACACTTTCTAGACCCTTCCTTCTTCTATCCCTCCACTATCCTTTTCAATCCAACTAACCGACTCACATGTCGACCGCTCAAATTAATTTCATATTTCCCTATACAAATTCACCACTAATCCTTTTTAGGTTCCGGAGTAGCGTGCTACTCGCCTAAAAGCACTTCGATGCCTCGTCAGGGGTAGTAAGTGTTATATAAATGCAATTACAATTATTTGCAGATGTCTAACACTCGTCTCTGATAAGCCTAAGGCTGCTCGACCGCACTACCCCCGAGAAGAGCACTTTGGGATTGCTAGAGCAGGGCCCTGACCACTGGCAAAGGAATACCTGGACTCTTTGCATGGTATACCTCTTTTTGGTATACCATATAGAGAGCCAGCCTTCTACACCTATTGACTTTGTTAATGTTTTTTAGGGTTATGGCATTGATTTGCAGAAATGCAGTGCAGGGAGTGGAAATACAATAGTGTGTGAATGAGAGTGGTAATGAGTTTTGACATGCAGACCCTGTTGAAGGAGGTTGAGGAGTGTTGGGGGAAGCCGACAGACTAAGATCTCATCCTAGTGAGGGGGCCCAGTTATTTTGCTTGCACCAGGGCCCATAACAACCTAGCTATGCCACTGTTGAGACAGCTAGGGCTTACAGACATGAGAGCCAGCCTGAGCATATACTGGCTCCGTTGGAGCTTTACAGTTTGATCCAGCAGTGCTCTGGAACTGTGGGGTACACGGGATAGGGAGAATGCCTTGGCATGCCCTTACGGTAGTCTTTGGCTGCAGAATAGGAGGCTAAGATGCAATTGGCCTGCTCATTCTGATGAGCAAGTTACTTATCTTCGGTAACGATATATCTGTAAGAAACATAGGTTAGTTATAGATTCCTTACCTTAGAATTACCCCCAGGCGTCAGACTGGATCCGGAAAGTTTTTCGTCAGCAGTACCCCTGCACGTCGGAAGGTGGCGGCGGTCGACTCCGCGTTCATCGTCGGCGTCGTGGTCGCCGGAATGACGTCGCGATAGCTACAAAGACGCCGCCCTCGCGCGCTGACGTCAGTTCTGTACACGACTTTCCACGCCAGAAGCGCAGAGCCATGCAAGACACTGACCACTGGTGCACAAAACTAGGGCCCTGAAAGGAAGACCTTAACCCTAGAAGTCAATTCGCAGAACGGGGAGAATGGGTGGGGCAGTAAGGAATCTATAACTAACCTATGTTTCTTACAGATATATCGTTACCGAAGGTAAGTAACTTGTTCATCTGAAAGAAACAGTTAGTTATAGATTCCTTACCTTAGAATAGATACCCCAGCAATACCAACCCCGGAGGTGGGTCTGCGAACCAAGTTCACACCAGAAAGTCCTGGAGAACAGAACGGCCAAAGAAGCCGTCTCTCCGGACTTGGCTGTCTAGGCAGTAGTGTTTGGTGAACGTGTGCAGTGATGCCCACGTAGCTGCCTGACAGATATCATTGAGGGGGGACTCCTCGTCCCAACGCAGTAGTAGCTGCCATCGCCCTGGTGGAATGGGCATGCAGCCCCACTGGAGGCTCCTTCTTTGCCAAAGAGTAGCAGGCTTTGATGCACAGAACGACCCACCTGGAGATGGTTCGTTTGTGCACGGCCCGACCTTTCTTAGCGCCCACGTAACCAACAAAGAGCTGGTCGTCCACCCGGAATTGTTTGGTGCGATCCAAATAGAAGGAAAGCGCACGTTTTGGATCCAGACGGTGGAGCCTCTCTTCCTCTTTTGAAGGATGTAGGGGCGGAAAGAAGGTGGGCAAAGTGATGGTTTGGCCAATGTGGAAAGAAGTAACCACCTTGGGAAGAAAGGAAGGTCTAGTTCTGAGGACGACCTTGTCCAGATGGACAGCCAGAAAGGGAGGCTTAGAAGAAAGAGCTTGCAGCTCACTCACCCTGATTGCAGAGGTGATGGCCACCAGAAAGGCAGTTTTCAAAGTGAGAAGTCTGAGAGGACAGTTATGTACTGGCTCAAAGGGAGCGCACATGAGGTAGGTAAGAACCAAGTTCAAGTCCCACTGAGGCATTACGAAAGGAACAGGAGGAAAAAGATGAGTAATGCCCTTAAGGAATCTATTTACAACAGGGGACTTGAAAAGAGAAGGCTGATCAGGAAGCCTAAGGAAGGCTGAAATGGCCGATAGGTAGCCCTTTAGAGTGCCCAGAGCAGAGCCCGGCTGGGCCAAAGAAAGGAGGAACAAGAGAACCTATGAAAGAGGGGCGGAAAGGGGATCCACAGCCTTTGCTGCGCACCATGGCACAAATTTGTTCCATCTGCAGGCGTATACCATCTTAGTGGAGGGACGCCTGGCTGCCAAGATAACATCGCAGACTTTGGGAGGCAGGTCAAACGACGTCAACTGCCGCCGCTCAATCTCCACCCAAGGAGGTGGAGGCTGGACAGGTTCGGGTGGAGGACCGTCCCCTGCTGCTGCGACAGAAGATCCTCCCGAAGAGGCAGTCTGATCGGAGGATCGATGGCCATGTTGAGCAGCTCAGGATACCAGACTCTTCGTGCCCAATCCGGAGCCACAAGAATGACTTGGGCCCGGTCGCGCTTGATCTTCTTCAGCACTCTGGGCAGAAGTGGTATAGGTGGAAAGGCGTATAGAAGACCGCAACTCCACTCGCGATGAAAAGCGTCGCCTAGCGAGTGCCGCCTTGGAGATTCCAACGCGCAGAATTGTTGACATTGCGCGTTCTCTTCGGTGGCGAATAGATCTAACCAAGGCTCTCCCCACTGCTGAAAGAGACCTTGCACCACCTCCGAGTGAAGACGCCATTTGTGATCCATCATGCACCTGCGGCTGAGTTCGTCCGTCCTGGCGTTCAGCGAACCTGCCAGGTGTTGAACCACCAGGGATATGCCCTGATGTTACAGCCATGTCCAGAGGCGGAGGGTCTCTTGACATAGGGCCCACAACCCCACCCCGCCCTGTTTGTTGCAGTACCACATGGCGGTGGTGTTGTCCGTGAACACCTGCACTACTCTTCTCCGGACAGAGGGAAGGAATGCTTTGAGTGCAAGACGGATCGCCCGAAGCTCCAGAAGGTTGATGTGGAGCCCGGACTCCGCCGGAGACCAGAGGCCTCTGATCTCCGCCTCTCCCATGTGGCCACCCCACCCCAGAAGGGATGCATCTGTCACCACTGTGTGTTCTGGTTGTGGAAGGGAGAGGGATCTGCCATTGACCCAATCCTGGTTCGTTAGCCACCACTGCAATTGTCGTGCAGTGCCCTCCGAGATCTGGACGCAATCGGACAGATTCCCCTGATGCTGCGCCCACTGGAACTTCAGGTCCCACTACAAAGCCCGCATGTGCCATCTGGCATGCTCTACCAGCAGGATGCAGGAGGCCATCAGACCCAGCAGCCTGAGGGTCATCCTGACCAAAACCCGGGATAGAGGCTGAAAGATCGGAATCATAGCCCGAATATCCCAGACACGCTGTTCGGGAGGATAAACCCGAAACTGCGTCGTGTCCAGAACCGCTCCGATGAAGAGGAACTTCTGAGAGGGAGTCAGGTGTGACTTCGGCACGTTGATGGAGAACCCCAGCGAATGCAGGAGGTCGGCCGTAGTCTGGAGGTGGGAGATGACAGTCTGGGGCGAGCCCGCCTTCAACAGCCAGTCGTCGAGATAGTGGAAGACTGGAACCCCTGATCTGCGCAGATGAGCTGCGACCACCGCCATCACTTTCATGAACACCCGAGGGGTGCTGGTAAGGCCAAAGGGGAGCACGGTAAACTGAAAGTGCTCGTGGCCTACCGTGAACCGCAGGTAACGCCGCTTGGCCGGCAGGACGGGGATGTGAAAATAAGCGTCCTGCAAGTCCAACGCTACCATCCAGTCTCCAGGGTCGAGGGCAGACAAGACCTGAGCGAGCGTCAACATTTCGAACTTCTCCTTCCGGAGGAATCGACGTTCCTGAGATCCAAGATAGGACGCAGGCCTTTGTCCTTCTTGGGCACCAGAAAGTAGTGGGAATAGCAACCACGACCTACTTCTGGGACAGGAATGGGCTTGATGGCTCCCTTGTCCAAGAGTGCTGAAACTTCCTGTTGGAGAAGGGCCAGGTGATCCTCCGACATGCGATGGTACTGAGGTGGCATGGATGGAGGGGTAGTCACGAAGGGGAGGGAGTAACCCCTTTGGACTATTTGCAAAACCCACCTGTCCGACGTAATGGTGCCCCAGTGGGGGAGGTGATGGCGGATCCTGCCGCCCACTGGCGTTTGGTGGCCCTGAAAGGTCGGACTAGGAGGGTTTGGAGGCTGCTGCAGAGGGGGCTGTGGTAGACTGGCCCCCCCGCTGGCCCCCAGAACCACGGCGGTGGTTCCCATGTCCCTGGCCGCGCTGGGGCTGAACAGCTTGCGCCAGCCTGTGGCTCTGGGCGGGACGTAGCGGGGCACCCCTTCCATAGCTACGAAAGGGGCAAAAGGCAGACTGCGCAGGGCGGGTGGTGGAGAGGCCCAAGGACCTGGCCGTAGCCCATGAGTCCTTAAAGCGCTCTAGCGCGTTGTCTGCCTTGTCGCTGAAAAGGCGAAGGCCATCAAAGGGCATGTCCATAAGGGTGGATTGGACATCCCTGGAAAAACCAGTCGAACACAACCAGGCATAGCGTTGAAGGGCTACTGACGTGGAAATCGTCCTGCCAAGTGCGTCGGCGGTATCCAGTCCACAGCGGATGGTAAACTTTGCTGCGTCTCTCCCTTCGGCAAATGCACGGGAGAGCACGGCCCGGGCCTCCTCCGGGCACTTTGGCAGCACCTGCGCCACCGTATCCCACACAGAGTGGGTTTAACGGCCCAACAGACATGCGGTGCTAACCGACCGCAGTCCCAAGCTGGCGGACGAAAACATTTTCTTCCCAAGGTGGTCCAGCTTTTTGGATTCCCTATCCGGTGGTGCGGTAGGGAAGGCGCCTTTAGAAGTAGAGGCTTGGACCACCAAGCTCTCAGGGGTGGGGTGTTGGGAGAGGAAAGTGGGGTCGCCCGGGGCCGGGCGGTGGCGTCGGGCAATCATCCTGTCCACAGGAGCCCCTGTGTTGGGCCTGGACCACGTGCCCAAAAGGATGTCCGTGAGGGCTTCATTAAACGGCAGCAGGGGCTCCGAAGAGCTCGCTGCCGGTTGAAGGACCTCTGTCAGGAGGTTAGTTCTGACTGCCACCGTAGGTAGCTCCAGGTGGAGAGCCTCGGCCGCCCTACGCAACACCACTGCGTATGATGCTCCCTCCTCTGTAGCCACGGTAGGAGGAGACAACATGCCAAGGTCTGGTGAGGTATCCAGACCACTGGCTTCCCCCAGTTCCTCTCTCCAGTCCTGTTCATACACCAACTGGTCTGTTAAAGGGTCCCCACACCCCTCCCAGTCCTCCTCACCCCCTCTGGCTGCCAATCTGGTCTCAAAGAGCCACGGTAGAACAGGGGCACAAAAGTGCCCGTCGGCGTCGGATCCGGCGTCGGTTGACCGCGGTCCGACTCCGTGTCTACCTCGAGGTGGAGGCCGGGGTCGACGTCGGCTGGGGACACAGCCGACGCCGGTGGCAGACGTGGTGCTGGTGGAATCCAGCCGAGTCTGCGGGGCCCGAAGGCGCGCCGGCGGAGTCTGGCTGCCCAAAGATGGCATGCATCGCTTTGTAGAACTGACGAAGCTGGGCAGGGGTCGCTCCCGGTCCCGGGAAGGGGGGGAAACCCGGAGCCGACCCTACGCGCTCCTGCTCGCGGAGCCGCAGGAGGGGCACCACCCGCATCCCTCGTCGCGTTGGCCGTCGGACGGGGAGAAGTCTAAGCGCGACGATGCTTCTTCGACTTCTTTTTGTCCTTTGACTTACCGGACCCCGAGTGCGAAGACTTAGAGGAAGAATGGTGTTGGCTCCGCGACCGGTCCCTCGACCTCCTATGCGACCGGGACCTCGAGCGACGCGGAGCCAACTGCCGGGCCTCGAGTAGCTTTCGGGACTGCTCCCGCAAAGACTTCGGGCCATGGTCCGGCAGTCGGAGCACGACTTGGGGTCGGGTCGCGCTCCAGGCAGTTGAGGCACACGCGGTGCGGATCCGTCACCGACATCAGTCGGTTACAGGAACCGCAAGCCTCAAAGCCGGGCATCCCTCGTGCACCAGGAGTCGATGGACTCAAAAAACAACAAAGTCGGCAAAAGTCGAGAAAAAGTTTCGTCAAAAAATGACTGGGGGTACAGCTCTCTCCGGATCTGCGCTTGCTGGCGCGGAAAAAGAAAGAACTGACGTCAGCACGCGAGGGCGGCGTCTATGTAGCTACCGCGACGTCATCCCGTCGACCACGACGACGAACGCGGAGTCGACCGACACCACCTTCCGATGCGCAGGGGTACTGCTGACGAAAAACTTTCTGGATCCAGTCTGACGCCTGGGGGTAATTCTAAGGTAAGGAATCTATAACTAACTGTTTCTTTCAGATAAAGGTGTTTTCAAGCCATGAGGTTTATGTGCCTTGCTGCGTTAAGAATACTTTGTGTACTGGTCACCAATGACAATGTAATGTTAAAAAATGTAAACACCCATGAACTGGTGTTGGCTGGTCCAAAATGTGACTGATACCCCTCGAAACAATGCAGGTAGTAGTCTCAACCCAAGCAAGCCAATGGTTGACAGGGGCTGAAAGAAAGCCCCTTTGTGTGTTTAGGGCTGACATAAGATTTGACAAGAGCAAAGTGTCAAGCCAGGCGTAAAAAGAACAATGCGCTCACAATGTGCAAGTCGCAGCCACCACTGGTAAGCGTCCCAAGGAGAGAGAATACTCAGATTATGGTGGTTTAACTAAGACGTAGCCTTTTATTCATACAGTATCAGCTGGAATGTAACCATACTTATGTGGATATTAGCTTAAGAGGATATAGGATGCAAGATCAGATCAGCAAGCAGCTCACCGATTGTTCCAGCAATATAGCAATTGTCACCATTTTCCATTACAGCGCTAATCAACAGAATGCACTGTGCCAGAATGCCCCAGCCTTATACATCACTGAGACCCTCCATCAAGGGCATCAGAAAATTGGAGAAATTATTGGCAAGCATACATAAGTGAAGATTTCCCATCCATCACGGAGGAATTCATACGAACACACACACACACCAGGGCACCGCATAGCGATCTGCCCCTGCCGGAGTATCCATCACCAAGCAAAGCCTTCCAACTGGTACAAATCCAGGCATCATGGGTTAGGGCAGAAAGGTCCAGGATCACCAGCAGGTCAGTCCCTCTGCCTGCCAGCCCAGTGCCCACACCAATCAAAACCCCGTCAAGGGGTAAGTCCAGAATCTTGGGGGCCTGCCGCCGCCTTAACTGCCCCTTCCCTGGGCACCTCCTGATGACGTCATGGCCTTCATGGGGAAACACAAACAATGGACTCACTACTCGTCCCAGCTCCTGTCCACATAGTGAATAATGGCGCCCCTAAGGCTATTTGCAGGGGCGCCTGTCCATAAGTGAATTAAATGCAAACGGAGGCACCAAGCAGAGAGAAAGAGCAATGAGTATTGGCCGCATTTTTCGAGGACGCTAAACCTATTCTTGGAAGTGAAAACAAAATACTTTTCTGGAACGAATCTGGACTGTTGAAGAGGCAGGGAACATTTAAGGACGCAGTTACCATTGAACGTGGAAAGTGTGGCGTGGCTCTGAAGCAGTAGTCAAAGTGTATTAAAAAAATATGGGAACTGTGATGCCTGCCGCAATGGCGGTGGGATGAGTGAGCATGGGGCGTGGTCAAAGGCGTAGCTAACAAACACAAAATATTCTGTAACTTTTTTGGGTCTTTCACCTTCAGGTAACTACATGTAAAATAACGCACTGCTTAAATGAAAATTAAATGCAAGTAATCTTAATCAGTGGGAAATGCACTATTGTACATCATGAAACCTTTATTAGTCAATGCACTGCACCAGAGATCCACAGAATTAAATCTTGGTTGGTGCTGTGGAGAATAGTAACTTGTGCATGTTTAGTGCTACAAGGTCCCAGTCTGTGACAGAAAGCGCTGTGAACATGTCAGTCATTATTTTAAACTTGCATTACACATAGTATAAGATAGGCTGCTATAAAATGTGCAAAAAGGTTCAAGAAAAAAATTGCTTCCAAAATATAGATGTTAGTAATACCCAGACTATCGTAGTGCAATTGTTTTATTAACTGTCTTTTTAAAAGCACACTCTTCACAGCCTAGCTGGTAGCTCCCTTGCACTACTTCTCAAAAAGAATAATTGAGTCTCATCAGGAAGTTTCAAGTGATTCCACCAATTAAAGCCACCACCGTCTTCCAAGCATCCTTTACATTTGCAGACAAACCAGTTTGACACATTTACATTTCTCTCAGGGAAGCATGAACCCTTGTTTAGCTGCCTGCACCTCCCTCGGTTTCACGGCAACGGACACTCCTTGCCTGATACTTCAGCTAAGGATTTCAACTTTCGGAATTAACCGTCCCGGGACGGTATAGTAAAAAAAAAAAAAAAAGGATGGGCACTTCGTTCCCCTCCGATCCCGCCCACTTCGACCACTGCTCTTAAGAATTTAAGACCGATCACTCACATGAACGGGTTCATGGATACACAGACGTGTGTTAAGTCTCTCAGTTAAAGGGGCTGTTTTCTATTTCCCAGTACAGGAATGAGGCTTTTAAACTAAATCAGATGGTGGGAGAAGTCGTGCCAGACTCCTCCCCACATTCCAGGCACTCTTCCTCCAGATACAGACCACCGCCACTCAGAGGGGTGAGAAAACCCTGCGTCCAGAGAAGGCGGACCACCTGATCGAACTCCCACAGGGGTGCAACTGCGGGTACGAACCCTGTCTGTGCAGGATTCATAAATGCCCACGCAAACCAAGCAGTGAACGTGCGGGATAGGGGGGCAATAGGCTCCCGCACTGCTACACGGTTTTCCAGTCTGGGAATGCGCATCTGTACTTCAGTTTCTCCGTCAGGGATCTTCTTACTTTTCAGAAACCAAAACAGTTCTTCTCAGCGGTGTACGTACGGTACGTAACAATTAAATTATTTATCAGCATAAACTATTGTTCTATGCGCCAGGATAGATTCCAGAGGAACCATGGAGGCAAGAATGAGAAACAGCGGCGTAACGCGAAATGATGTCGCAGAATATTTCGCGGGTCCCCTGAGCCTCCCATATCTCGGTGATACTCATTGGCCTTGCGTCAAATTGGGGGAAGAGGGGGCCGAATGGCGGCAGCACCCCCTGCCCAGCCGGGGCCCCCGTTACGCCCCCTTACGAGAAAGCAGGTTTTCGATACATTCGTGGCGTAAGGTCGAACTGCGCGGACACCTCCAAAGATGATGCGCCCATGGCCCTTGATATGTTTACCACAATGTCACCTGTGCTGTAACTTCCGGCGGATTGAAACAAAGGCTCCGAGCCTAGGGTGACCTTCCGCTCTCCGGGTCATTGTGGAGACGGGTTCCAGTCGTGGACGTTTGTGGGATAGTACAGCCTACTGCATTCTGGTGACTGTAACCAGGGGTCAAAGTACGTTAATAAAGACTGAAAACTGTGATTCTCAGTACAGTGGGAGCGTGTACGTCGGGGTGGGGAGAGGGGCAGGCACGGCTAAAAAGAACACCATATTCTGTCTTATTTTGTTGGCCTTTCACCTACGGGCAGCTGCACATAACATAAAGTACACACCTGAAAAAACAGACATGCAGATTAAAGTCATGAGTGGGAAACGCACTCTTCTGGTAGAAAAGCTGAGCGTTAATGCGATCATTAGGGGGTCACTGATTCTGTCTGGTACATTCAGGAAGAGTAATGTGCATTTATAGTGTTACGAGGCGCCAGGGAGTGACATAAAGCACTATGAATATCCAAGTCATTATTTAAAAAAATGTATTACACAGAAGCTGCAGCAAAATGTGTAACACGATTCAGTTTTTAAATGCGTACAGTTACTTCAACAGTCACACTTGCTTCTCACTCATTGGCTTTCCTTCCTCTTGTGTTTGCCCCTCCCATGCAGCATTGCCTGTGTACCATCCTTTTGATGCACTAACTTGTTGTATCCTCTTTACTGCTCGCAATAAGGGAACTACATTGCTTTACTTCTGTTTAGGCACCCCATGAGAGTGCATGTTTCAGGATCTCCCACATGAGCAGCTTCCTGCCCACCGAATCCCTGCACTCTCCCCCCAAGCGCTGCATGTTCCTCCCTCCTCCGTCCTCCCCCACTCGAGTGCTGCTTTTTACACCCCCACCGTATGTGCTACGTGTTGCTCTCCTTGTCCCACCCTGTTCATTGCTTCCTCCGCCTAGGTTTTATTTTACTAAATTCTTCCACTCTCTCTACCCGTTGTCGCTCCCCCTCAGCCCGTTGCTTCCTCACCCGTTCTCTGTTGCTTCCCTCCCACATGCTCCGTCATTGATCCTCCACTTCTCGTAGTAATAAAACATTTTTTGGAGTGTCCAGCAGCTAACATTTGCTGACAACTCTGCTGTTTAAAAAAAACGCTTTTCACTGGTAAAAATAGTTTCTTTTCTTTTAATTTACCGATTCAAGTGGCGTCCGTCATTTTGGACCAGTAAAAAAAAAAAAAAAAAAGAAAATGGGGTGCCAACCAGTAGGCATGTGAATACACCACTCCGCACGTGCAAACCTACTCAATGATGCAGTACCAATATCGCCATGACACATTTTTCTTCCTTTTTTTGCCAAAGCTTTGTAGCGTCTCCAAAAGCATTGTCAAAGCCAATAGGTTCCAAAGCCAAGATCCATTGGCTTTGCCAATACTTATTTTATAGTTTTCAACTAAAAGGACAGATCCTAAAACTGGTAACACCTCTACAGTACCTGTCACAAAAGAATACTTCTGTCACCATCAAGCTTCAAATAATGTCATCGGTTAAAGCCAATACTGCTGCTCAAGCGGCCTTTAGCTTTGCATAGTAGCCAGTTGCACACATTTGCATTTCTTTCAGGTAGGAAGCACCCTGGAGTGAAGTCTTGCTTCTCCTTTACCTGCCTCTCCCTTCTTTCACTTCCCAGTACAGGAGAGCCCCTCATTCCCATTTAGCATTAGACAATTCAATGTCGGTGTACAAAACTGGGCTGTTAGCTGAGGGGGGTGGAGAGAGCAGGTCCAGTCCTCCAGGCCTTTCCTCAGGTTGCAGATAGCAGGTTCAGTCCTCTTCTGGTTTTCTTAAATAATGACAGCGCTTCCTCATCGTGGCCCTCTCTGCCCAGATTCTACATCCCACTTCCGTCTCCACCTTCTCAGAGCCTTTCCTGATCCCCAGTCGCCCCTTCGCCTCAGTCACTCCCTGAACTCCATCGGTAGTTCCTGCTGTGCATTCTTTCACCTTTTTCTTCAGCATATTCCGTAGATCACCCCCTTTTCCCACCACTTTTCAAGGTTGCATGATGGTACAGGGTCAGTTCACTACGGCTGCCTTCTGGCATATGGGATTGTATCAGCATACCCAGGGTGACATCGTTTCTAGGCTACAGTACTACCTCGGGTGATGTCCCTATTCTCGATATAGCGCCGCACCAGGGCGGCGGCCCTTGTTCTTCACCATGGCCTCCACCTTGCAAACGGGGCACAGTTTCCACACACTGGCAGGCAGGCTAATAGGTGGGATGGTCCAAATGCACCAGAATCTCATACTGTGCTCCAGTACCCACTCTGCAGTATCCCCACTGGACCTCACTTCCTCTAGGCGATCTCCTTCTCCTCTTGGGTCAGGCAGAAGCTGGGGCTCCAGGCAAATGTTCTCGATTCTCCTGGGTGATGTCCCTCACCCAGCATGCGAGACTGGCAGATCTTTAGTCCCCAGCTCGGGTCACAAAAGGCAGAACTTGTGCTGAGCTTCTCCACGCTGATTTACAGCTTCAGTTTGACCATTTTAGAGTCTCAAGCTCCCATTTTTATAATCCTTTTCCAGACTCTAAATGTAATTTAGTGTCTCTGTCTTTAAAAGTTTATGTTCTGGGGCTTGCCCACTTTGAAGTGTCCATTTGTCAGACAATCGCAGTTTGAGTGTCTCCAGATCTGATATCCCCAAACACAGGCATGAGAGTGACTAGAGAGGATCACGCCTGGATATCAGCCTCAGTGATGTATGAATCAAATGGTTTCAAAAGGCCCCCCTAACCCTACTCTTTATGATTCTGTTATGAGGCCCCTTCAGCCAGTGACCTTTCTTTAGAATCAAAGATCACCCTTTGAAGTGCACTGAAAAGCCAGGCTCTTCCTTCTTCCAGTATATGTCCCACCCAGATCTCAGGAATGCAGAAAACCACAAATCTGTCTTTGGGCTCCTCTACCTCCACATGTTCCTCCACCAAGCCCTGGGGTTCCCAATAAGGGACCCTTGTGCACTGCACCTTTCACAGGCATATATGCATGCTGCACGCAAACATGCCTCCACGTACTTCACCTCTCCCAGGCACACATACATTCCAGCGCGGTGCGTTCTACCAGGCACACACTGTCCCCATGTACTGTAGTACACTGGCCCACGTACATACAGGCAGTGCATTCAAACAGTTACACGCTGTCTCCCTGTACTGTAGCACACTCTGGCTCACATACATACCAGGGCAATGCACTCAAACAGGCACACGCTGTGTCCATATACTGGCGCACACTCTGTATCACTACCCACCAGCGATGTGCACTCAAAAAGACCTGCGCTGTCTCCATGTACAGCAGCACACTCAGGCTCACCCACATACTGGTGCAGTGTACTCAAACAGGCATTCGCTGTTCCCATGGACAATAGAACACTCTGGCTCATGTGCATGCTGTTGTGGTGCACTCAAACAGGCACACATAGTCTGCCCACATTAATCCTGATGTAGGCCAAGGTTGGGATGAGCACACAGACGTGGAACTTCCTATGAGTGGCTTAGTAGGGTCAACTTCCATGGTACACGTCAGGTCAGTAGCCTGGCTATATAACTAGATCTCATACTATGAAAACTGTATGCTGCCACCATCGCGTTCCTGCTACACAACTCCAGGTGAGGAGTATAGCCCTACACCATATGAGAGTAGCGCATTGTGCACCCTTTTCGGTCTAACCAGACCACAATCCATAAGACAGGCTTGGGTCATAGCACACAAGCATGGTTCGTGTTTCCCCATGAACAGAAATGTATTACCAAGGATCCAGATATCATCACAGCTAGGGCACTCAAGGGAGGTGGTACACACACATATGTCACTATGCAAGGGACTTTTCTGTCCCCAACACCCATTACAGTTCCTCCACTTTCTGATTGTAGCTCATATTTAGTTCCTCTACCTCTGATTGTACCGCACCTAGAGATCCTACTCCCTCTGACTGCAGTATGTCCATAGTTCCTGTGCCCTCTGATTGTAGTCTGTCAACAGTTCTTGCGCTCTCTGGCTGTATCTTCTCTATAATTTCCACGCTCTGACAGTAGCCTGTCGAATGTTCTTGTGGTCCGATTGTAGCCCATCAATAGTTCTTGCACCTTTATAGTATATCGTTACTGTGCCTTCTTATTGTAGCCCATATCCAGTTCTTATGCTTTCTGTTTGTAGCCCGTCCACAGTTTCTGCATCCTCTGATTGTAGCCAGTCTATAGTTCCTGTGCCCTCTCATAGTAATCCCTCTATAGTTCCTATGCCCTCTAATTGCAGCCTGTCCATATTTCCTGTCTTCTAATTGTAGACCGTCTAAACTTCCTACACTCTCTGACTGTAGCCAGTCTATAGTTCCTGCGCTCTGAGTGCAGCCTATGACTAATTCATGTGCCCTCTGATTGTAGCCCACATTCAGTTCCTGCACCCTCTGACTGTACCCAGTCTACAGTTCCTGTGCCTCTGGTAGTACCACATCAATAGTTCCTGCGTCCTTTGATTGTAGCCCGTCCATAGTTCTTGTGCCCTCTGATTTTACCTCGTCTATAGTTCTTGCTCACTCTGATTGGAGTCCATCCATAGTTCCTGCACACTCTGACTGTAGCCCATACACAGCTCCTATACCATCTGATTGGAGCACATCTGCAGTTCCTGTGCTTTCTTACTGTAGCCGCTTATAGTTCCTGCGCCCTGATTGTAGCCTGTCTAGAGTTCTGGTGCTCTTGGTCTGTAGCCTGTCTATAGTTCACATACTCTGATTGAAGCCTGTCTAGAGTTCCTGCACCCCTCTGATCATAGCCTGCCTATAGTTTCTGTGCCCTTTGATTATAGCTCATGCATAGTTCCCACGCACTCTGATTGTAGCCCACTCAGCACTGGAAAGTAGGGGGATCGCACCGGATCCCGGTTCTATCAGCTATTTCTGTCTGGATCAGGCCAACCCAGGGAAACATGCTGAATATGTCCAGGTGTCATTTTCCGACACCAGGACACAGTACAGCGATGCTCAAACATTGGTTGTGTTCTGTTTGGAGCAGCTAAACGCAGGCAGAGAGAGGACTTTCCTATTTTCAATTCCAGCCGGGCACAAACAAAGGCTTAATTTAAAGGGCTCTCAGCCCCTTTTTGTTTGAGTATAAGCATAATGCTAGATGGTAGCTATCTGAAGCCTAACACCAAGACACCAAAGCAATGGAAGAATACAAAGGCGCACAGCATGTTATCACTTCACAAGTGCTTAAGAGAAACTATGATTTGGAGGCAGGCTTTTAACTTTGTATATACCTATGTAAAAGATTTGCTTGCACTGTAGGAAAGTAGGAGTTATCTGTACAAGTAATTACACAAAAATGGCACCTACTATTTTTTAATTCTTTCTTTAACGCTGCTCATCCCAGTATAGGGTGTCTGTGCGTTTTAGCTCACACACAGAAGTGCAATAAATCATATATGTGTGTAAATCAATGTACAGGAAATGTTCCTTACGATCCATACGACAATGAGGGTTATAACTTACAAGGTGTAGGAATCACACACTGTCCATACTTCTAGACATTATATGTTAACAGTCAGGAGAAGCACAAAGTCAGGATAGAAAGCCTGATACATGGATTGTGTTTGTATGTACTGAAAGGACTTTATTACTTTCCAAAGGAACCTTTATTTGCAATCTTAGAATAACAGATTGAGAACAATTAAGGATCTAAACACATGACTTACAGTTTTCTTGCTGCTCCTTGATGCTGGTAAATAGAGCACTGTGCTATATTCAGTGCTTCATTTGTAAAAAAAAAAAAATGCCGGGGCTGTAGTCAGGAGGCCTCTGCAGCTTGCACCACCCATTGCCAATGCCAGCGTTTCCAATGACAGTACCTACACAACTACTAACCAGCACACTGCTGCAAGTGTGACAATTCAGCCTATTCCAGCCCCCAAAGCTATAAAACTAGCTTGGGCGGAAGGTATTAGTTGTTTTCAATGCATACTGAATTAATAAACAGTTTCTGTTCTGCTCATCTCTAAATTATACAAACAGCGACACAGCTGTCATAAGTGCCGGTGTCTACAATTAAGTGCCGGTGCCGAGCACCGGAAACCACTGGCCAAATTAAGCACTGGCTATATTAGAAGGCTCGCAATCTATGAAATGGAAGTAACGAAATGATCTCAGTGTCAATCAGTAACCCACTTACATATCTAAAGAAA
The DNA here is from genome assembly GCA_963921515.1 of Calotriton arnoldi. NCBI lineage: Eukaryota > Metazoa > Chordata > Amphibia > Caudata > Salamandridae > Calotriton > Calotriton arnoldi. The sequence continues at coordinate 1,947,223 of CAWUFW010000086.1, forward strand.
GAAATAAAAAAGTCTGTGATATGCATGTTACACAATGTGCTTTGCAATAGGCACATTAACCCTCTATGCTACTTTATGAGTCAAAACTGTGACTGGACAAAACACAGAACTCTCCCAGAACTGTGTTAACCACTAGAGTTATCTTATTGCTATTATAATACCCTCAAAATTGCTAGGCACATAATGATCTCTGCAGCAGGTGTCTAATCCCTGTGAGATATTTTAAAATGCAGTCTTTTTGTGGCTAATTAAGTAATCTAGAACAAATTTATTGTCACATATGTCCTTGTTGCCAATTTCCTTGCAGCAGATTTTTAAAAAGAAATGTGTAAATTGACTGTCAGACTCTGCTTTTCAAGCTCCACCCCTCGTGACTCCATCCCCTTTCCTCTACCACACCTTATGAGTTCCTGGAGTATTTTTTCTAATTCCAGCTCTGAACGCGCCTATAGTTCCTGCACTCTTTAATTGCAGCCCATCCATAGTGCCTGCGCTCTGACTGTAGTCCGCAGGACAGATTAAGAGGCCCTAAGCACTTAAAAGATTTTAGTGCCCCCATATATATCTAATTCAAAATATAAACAATAATAAACCATAAAACAAAATGTTATTTTTCGAAATGAAACAAAACTTACAGAAAGATGAAAAATAATGTTAATTTTTGAATACTTCCACTTTATTTATAGGTTCAGCTGCACCATTTGCAGTTTTGCACCATATGGTCCATGGTAAATCTGGCAATGGAAAATTTCTGTGGTGCCCCCCTTCCCTTAATGCCCTAAGCATGTGCTTATTTCGCTTAATGGTTAATCCAGTCTTAGTAGCCCGCCTATAGTTCCTGTGCCCGACTTTAGTCTGTCTATGATTCCTGCACCCTAACTGTAGCCCACATTCAGTTCCTGCGCTCTTGGATTGTAGCCGGTTTATAGTTCCTGTCCTCTGATTGAAGACCGTCCATAGTTTCTGCACAATCTGTCAGTAGCCCGTCTATAGTTTCTGCACCCTGTTTGTAGCCTGTACATAGTTTCCGCACCCTCTGATTGTAGCCCATCTATAGTTCCTTTGCTATCTAATTAAACTCTGTTGATCGTTTTCACACCCTGAATACAGCTCGTTGATAGTTCCTGTGCCCTCTGATTTTAGCCATTATATAGTTCCTAGCCTGATCATGGCCAGTCCATAATTCCTACGCCTTCTGATTGTAGCCAGCCCATAGTTCCCATGCCCTGATTATTGCTAGTCTATAGTTCCTGTGCCCTCTGATTTTAGCCATTATATAGTTCCGGTAGCATGATCATGGCCAGTCCATAATTCCTACGCCTTCTAATTGTAGCCAGCCCATAGTTCCCATGCCCTGATTATTGCTAGTCTATAGTTCCTGTGCCCTCTGATTTTAGCCATTATATAGTTCCCGTAGCCTGATCATGGCCAGTCCATAATTCCTACGCCTTCTAATTGTAGCCAGCCCATAGTTCCCATGCCCTGATTATTGCTAGTCTATAGTTCCTGTGCCCTCTGATTTTAGCCATTATCTAGTTCCCGTAGCCTGATCATGGCCAGTCCATAATTCCTAAGTCTTCTGATTGTAGCCAGCCCATAGTTCCCATGCCCTGATTATTGCTAGTCTATAGTTCCCGTGCCCTCTGATTTTAGCCATTATATAGTTCCCGTAGCCTGATCATGGCCAGTCCATAATTCCTACGTCTTCTGATTGTAGCCAGCCCATAGTTCGCATGCCCTGATTATTGCTAGTCTATAGTTCCCGTGCCCTCTGATTTTAGCCATTATATAGTTCCCGTAGCCTGATCATGGCCAGTCCATAATTCCTACGCCTTCTGATTTTAGCCAGCCCATAGTTCCCATGCCCTGATTATTGCTAGTCTATAGTTCCTGTGCCCTCTGATTTTAGCCATTATACAGTTCCGGTAGCATGATCATGGCCAGTCCATAATTCCTACGCCTTCTAATTGTAGCCAGCCCATAGTTCCCATGCCCTGATTATTGCTAGTCTATAGTTCCTGTGCCCTCTGATTTTAGCCATTATATAGTTCCCGTAGCCTGATCATGGCCAGTCCATAATTCCTACGCCTTCTGATTGTAGCCAGCCCATAGTTCCCATGCCCTGATTATTGCTAGTCTATAGTTCCTGTGCCCTCTGATTTTAGCCATTATATAGTTCCCGTAGCCTGATCATGGCCAGTCCATAATTCCTACGCCTTCTGATTGTAGCCAGCCCATAGTTCCCATGCCCTGATTATTGCTAGTGTCTAGTTTTTGGCCCCCTGGTAGTATCCTGTCTACAGTTCTTGTTCCCTGATTGTAGCCCATCCATAGTTCCTGCATCCTCTGAAAGAAGCGCCTCCATAGTTCCTGCACCCTTTGATTGTAGCCCATGTATTGTTCTCATGCCCTCATCCGTCCATAGTTCCTTGTAGCCCATTCACTACAGACCTGGGCAAAAATGTAATTATGCTGGCATACTTTGGGGGTTTTATGTTACGGTTTTTACGCAAAAGTCCCCAAATTACGCCATTACGCCACGTTGTATAATTACACGACAAAAATATAGCACAGGAGAGAAGGACCAAAACTCGAATAGCTGTTTTTTGAGGCACTTGTGTTTTTGGTGCTATGTTTTAGTGCAAAATGCGTTGTCGTGTTTTACACTGAAATATAGCACTAAAAGCCAGATTTGCATTTCACATACTTTCTGCGTAATTTCAAATAATTTTCCAGAAATTTGGCTAAAGAAAACTACACAAACTTCGCACACCCCCAGCTACAGGCCAGGTGCCCTGGCTGCCGCCTGTCCGTAATTTCAGCGCAATCTAATTGTAACTTGTTGAACCTCTTCAGCCGCTATGATGCCTGACCCGAATTTAACCTCTTTCCTCCTCTTCATCAGGCACTATCGCGCTATCTATGTAATTCTCATCTACCATCCGATTTGTTCTCCCTGCTCTTTTTTCCCCCTGAACACCAAGAAGTCTTGGTTCTACAGCTGTTCCTTCTCCATGCCTGTGGGTGCCATCCAAAGTGTAGTTCTCTCTACCTTTAGTAGTGACATCCATCTTCCCACGTAGGCACTTCCTGGTCTCCATGTGCCCTCTCCATCTCTTCTTTCAGCTCGGCTGTTCCAGTCCCCCTCACCCTCTGTTAGCTTTCAAAAGACAGCAGGCCCTTCCAGGTCAGGGTCAAAGACATGGAATGCGAGGGGGGGGGGGGGGCGTAGGAGATGCGTACAGCTTACAGCTGCCAGTATATGTTAATGGGCTGACTTCGCGACTACTCCCTGACACTACCCAAATATCGCCCGGCATCGGAGATTCCTGGTTTACATATCATGTGAAGATATAGGGCTCTAGCATAATGGCCCTCCCCTCAAAATGAGGATATCTCGGTGTGCTCAAAGGCGGGCGCACACATTTCCCCTCCCGCCGCCCGTCTAAGAGGCGGAGCGGTTGCTTTTCTCAGCTCACATATGTATTCCATTAGAGCAGTTGGCCAGATGGAGGGCCGACATTAAGAGGAATGTGGGCCAACCAGGGGGGTATTTCGTTCATCCTGACAGAGCGCCATTACGCTCTACTATGAACGACAGCCAAATGAGGCGCTCAGGACACCAATAATGGCTTACATTTATAGGCGCTTCATACCGCACGTCTTCCGTTTCTAAGTGCTGTACATCGCCAGGTGTTACCACTACCACCTCAAAGATACTCAAATTACCGACATCGGGAGGACGAAAGGCCTTGCATGGATTCGAACTCGTGACCTGCACATCACTGCATTTGCAGCAGCAAGCGACACCTTAATGGGCCTTCCAGTCAGCTGTGTAGAAGAAGGCTATTGAGCAGAGCTGATTAATCAGCCATTTTTAAACAGTAGCTGCTATCTCCTCTCACAGTATACAAACTTCAAACGTTTTCATAAAAACTTAGAAACAAGTCTAAAATAGAAATATATTTCAGGGACAAAATTGATGGTATTTAAATTCAACTGTGCCTCGAGTTGACTTATTTGTATAATCAAGCGAGTGGTCAGAAAGAGGTTAACTTCGGTGTTTAACCACTACATGATAAACAAACATTGGCAAAGCCAATAGGTCTCGCCTATGCAAGAGCTATTGGCTTTGCCAAAATGTTTTAGCCATGTTGTACACCAGCGGGGCTGCTATTCAGCATGGCTAAAAGTTAAGGAGGTAAAGTAGAGTGGCGTGGAATTAAGTGGCGTGTTACGGAGTGGCATAGAGAGGAGTGGCATGGAGTGCAGTAGAGTTGAGTGTAATGGAGTGGCGTAGAGTGCAGTGGTGTAGAGTGTTGTGGACTGTCGTGGAGGGAGTAGAATGACGTAGAATGGAAGGGCATAGAGTGGAGTAGAGTTGAGTGGAGTAGAGATGAGTGGTGTAGAGTGTCGTAGATGGAGTGGCATAGAGTGTCGTGAAATGGTGTAGAGCAGGTTGGCGTCAAGGGTATTGCGTAGAGTGGAGTAGAGTTTTGTCGAGTGGCGTAGAGCGGAGTAGATTGATGTTAGACCTGGCACCATTGGCGTGGGTCTCCCTTCCATTTCTTTTCGCTGTTGCCTCCTATGTTTTTGCTATGTTTTGCTGGTCTAGATGCTTTGGGCACTTTGCCACTGCTGTTCAGTGCCAAAGCCCAAGTGCTCCCTATTGTAAATTGTTGTAATGGATTAGTGACTCCCTGATTGGCTTATTTGATTTACTTGTCAGACCCTACTACAGTGCACCATGAGTGCCCAGGGCCTGTAAATCAAATGCTGCTGGTGGGCTTGCAGCACTGATTGTGCCATCCACAGAAGCAGCTTGTAAAATGTGGCTCAGGCCTGCCATTGCAGAGCCTGTGTGCAGTCTAGGACTGCCATGTCGACTTGGCAAGTGCACACACTTGCCAGTCCCTAAACCTTCCCTTTTCTGCATGTTAGTCACCCCTAAGGTAGGCCCAAGGTACCCCGGTGGGCAGGGTGCATTGTATGTGAAAGGTAGGACATGCCCTGATGTGTGTGGCATGTCCTGATAGTGAATTACAGCCAATTTCGTTTTTCACTATTGCAAGGCTATCTGTTCCCATAGGCCAGAATGGGCAGTTTGATTATAACATCTTATAAGCATAACTGACCCAGGGAACAAGATAGAACAATAAAGTTTAGAATGCCTGAACTCAGAATGTTAAAGTGCATCTTTTAGTGTGGGTAATTTTTACATTCTGTGTTTGAAAATACCACTTTTAGAAAGTAGGTATTTTCTTGCCTAACCCTCCAGTATGCCTCTGCTAGGTTTGTGTATTACATGTCTGGTTTGTGAGTGACAGGGGGCTGGAGAGGGCTTTGGCTCCAGCAGTCTGATGAGTCAGGGCTGGGCTGAATAGGACCTGGGATGAATTGAGAGTAGGGGGAGGAGATTTCCTGTCACTTGCCTGAGCCTACATTGAATAGAGAGTAGAGGGAGGAGATTTCTTTTCAGCTACCTGGGCCAGGTCTGCTTTCAACAATGCGGTCTCCACCTCCTGCCAGGAAGCTGCACCAGGGAGGACAGAACTGGTTTGGGCTGGGTACAGACACTCTCTGCCTTCAGAGAACAAAGAAATTGTGTGTATAAAAAGAGGGGCCCAGACCCCAGAACTTTAGATCACTTCTGGGAATCAAGACGAACCTTTGCCAAGGAGAGAAACCAAGGAAGCTGAAGGAGGAGACTGCCCCTGCGCTGGTTACTGTTGGGGTTGGCCTGCAGTGGTTACTTATTGCCAAGTAAAGGAGAAAAAGGAACTTTGTGTGTACTTTATCATCTTGAGGAAGATCTCCAAGGGCTTGAAGCTGAGCTTGCCTCCTGTTCTGAAGTCTCAGGGACACAAAGACTTCACCACCAGCTTCCCCTGAATTTCCTTGCTGGGAATTCTACCTGCAGAGAGGTGCCTGCTGTTGTTTTAGGACCTCTAGAGACTGCGTGTCGCTGGGAGCTGGATGCGCGACGCAACGAGGAAGAAGCGCGTCGCCGCCGCAGCTGTTGCCGTCGCATCGCCTTAGAAGCGTGCCGCCGCAACCACATACATTTTGGTAGAATTCTTTTTTCCTTGGGGCTTCTATTTTTGCTAAGAACTGCCAATTATTGTTACCATAAGCAAAACAGCATCCAACGCATCTATGGATCTACAATTTGAAGAAGAGAGGGTTGATACCTACACTGTGCCACAGCTTAAGGCCATCTGTAGAAAATTTAAAATCTCTGTGAAAGGCCTCACCAAGAAGGAGGAGTTCCAAAAGGTGCTGAGGGCCTGGTTGGAATCTAGAAATACTCCTGAGCATCCTGAAGAGCCGAGGCAGAGAGTACAGATGGGCAGCTAGAGGGGCCATTGGGCCTGACCAGGGAGAATGTACCTTCCAGGGCAGGCAGCAGTGTTTCTTCAAAGGGCCTGTCCCCAGGAGAGCTGGAGGACAGGGAGAGGGATAGAATGCATAAACTGGAGCTAGCCAAGCTCAAAATGGGTGGTCAGATGGAATTAGAAAATAAGAAGTTAGCCTTGGAAGAAAAGAGAATGCATTTAGAGCATGAAAGAATGTTGAGGGAGTTGGAGCTGAAAGCAAAGAGCTTAGAGATTACTCCCTCTGGTGGCAGCGCATCACTGCCTGTAGAAACAAGAGTATATAGCCCCAAAAATGTAATTAAGGAGTTCCACAAGCATGAAGATATTGGTCAATGGTTTAAGGCCTATTAAGTGGCCATGTCCTCCCACCGGGTCCCTGAGAAGGATTGGGGAACGGGGTTGTGGGGGCGCTTTCTCAGTGATGGGCGGGACACCTTGTTAGACTTGCCCTCTGAGGACCAGAATTCCTATGTCCACATGAAGGAAGCCTTAATGACCAGGTATGGGTTGACCCCAGAGCTTTATAGACAAAGGTTTAGAAATTGTAAGAAACTGGAGTCAAGTACTTGGGTGGAATATGTGTCTTTTTTTTGCAGTGCATTGGATGGTTAGGTGAAGGGTAGCAAAGTGAATGATTTTGAGGCGCTCTATGATTTAATTGCATGGGAGCACTTGTCCAGTAATTGTTTTCCAGAGCTACGCCAGCACCTGATTGATAGTAAGCCGACTACCCCAAGGAAGCTTGCTGAGGAGGCGGACCGCTGGGTTAGTACCCGGGTCCACAAGGGTCATGTGGGAGACTCCGCCAAAGGTTGGCAGGGTCCCCAGCAGAAGAGTGGGGGGGGACAAGGGTAAACAGAGGGAGTTCCAGAAAGGGCCCCAAAGTAATCCCCAAGGGAACCAAGGGAAGGGTTCCCAGCCTCCCCCTGAGAAGAAGCCAAGGGCCCGACAGATAAGCCGGTTCAGAAGGGGCCCAGGAAATGTTATAATTGTGGTCAGGTGGGCCACTGCTTCTGGGATCCTAAGTGTCCCATGAAAGCGAATGCAGCACCGACTGGTGCGCCGCCCCGGCAGATGGCTAGTGTAGCCCTGGGGGAGGAGTTGGGTGCCCAAGGTGGGTGGGGTCCCGCAGAGATGTCCCTAGTCTCTTTAGGAGACAGTGAGATGGTCCCTAGGACCCAGCTTCCTGATGACACTAAGAAATACAGGCAGTGGGTGACCATCAATGGCCATAGGGTGGAGGCTCTGAGAGACACCGGGGCCAGTGTGACAGCTGTTAGTTGTCGGCTGGTGTCTGAAGAGCAGGTGATCCCCCATGCATTTTACCCTGTAGTTGCCGCTGACAACTCAGAGAGCCACTGCAAGGTGGCACAGGTTCCCTTTGAGTGAGGGGGGGGGTCTCAGGTACCTTTCAAGTAGCTGTGAGGCCAGCCATGCCTGTTGACTGTCTGCTAGGCAATGATTTGGAAAGCTCCCCTTGGGCTAAGGTGGAGAGAAGGTCTCATTTGGAGATGTTGGGTCTGCCTGAGTGGGCGTGTGTGACCACTCGGTCCATGGCAGCCAGTAAGGGTATTCAAGAGGACCTGGAGCCTGAAAGAGTGGCCCAGGTGCCTGCCTTAAAGAGAAGAAGTAGGGAGCGCATGAAACCAGCCCCCGAAGTTCCCACGGTCCAGGAGGAGGCAGACCTTGAGGGGGATGCCCAGGAACCTACAGGGGAACAAGTAGCTGAACTGGGGGACCTGCCCGAGCTGACCCATTGGCAGCAGGAAGGAGGCCCCTCCAGGGAAGAGTTCTGCGAGGAGCAGAAGAAGTGCCCTTCTCTTGTGGGTTTGCGGCAACAGGCCACAAACCAGGCAGCAGGTGATCAGTCTGGATCACATTGGATCTACTGGGAGAATGGTCTCCTGTATAGCGAGCCTAAGGTTGCTGAGCCTGGGTCAGCCCGTGTGCTGGTGGTACCCCAGCGCTTCAGAGCCTTCCTACTGGGTCTGGCTCATGATGTGCCTTTAGCAGGACATTTGGGGCAAGACAAGACCTTTGAACGGCTTGTCACCCACTTTTACTGGCCCCAAATGCGCAAGAGTTCAGATACTCATTGCAGGACCTGTCAGACTTGCCAGGCAAGTGGTAAGAGTGGGAGGAAGCACAAGGCTCCTCTCCAACCGTTCCCTGTGGTCAGCACCCCCTTTGAAAGGGTGGGCATTGACATTGTGGGGCCTCTGGATCCCAAGACAGCCATGGGCAACAGGTTCATCCTGGTCTTGGTGGACCATGCCACCCGGTACCCGAAAGCCATCCCTCTCCGGACTGTGACGGCCCCAGTGGTGGGACGTGCATTAATGGGGATTTTCTCCTGTGTGGGGTTCCCCAGAGAGGTGGTGTCAGACCGTGGTACCAACTTCATATCTAAGTATATGAAGTCCCTGTGGCAGGAGTGTGGTGTAACCTACAAGTTCACCACTCCTTACCACCCCCAAGGTAATGGGCTAGTTGAAAGATTCAACCGGACCCTAAAGGGCATGATTATGGGTCTTGAGGAACCTATGAGGCGTAAGTGGGACGTCCTCTTGCCATGCCTTCTGTTTGCTTACAGAGAGGTGCCACAGAAGTCCTTAGGGTTCAGTCCCTTTGAACTGCTGTATGGTCACCCTGTAAGAGGACCTCTGAGTTTGGTAAAGGAAGGCTGGGAGAAAGCTCCCAGTAAACCTCCCCAGGATGTATATAGCTACATGCTGGCCTTCAGAAACCAAACTAGGCGTTTCAGACAACTCGCTCAGGCGAATCTGGAAGCCAGCCAGGAGGAGATGAAACGGTGGTATGATCAGAATGCCACTCTGATCGAGTTTCAGCCTGGACAGAAAGTGTAGGTCATGGCCCCCGTGGAGCCTTGTGCGCTCCAGGATAAGTGGACCGGACCATTTGAGGTGGTGGAGCGCAAGAGTGATGTCACCTACTTGGTGGACTTGTGGTCTCCTAGGAACCCTTTGCGGGTCCTGCATGTAAACCGCCTGAAGCCCCACTTGGAGAGATCCGAAGTGGGCATGCTCCTAGCGACAGATGATGGAATGGAGGAGGAGACTGAGCCTCTTCCTGACCTCCTGTCTGCAAAAGAGCAAGATGGGTCAGTGGACGGTGTAAACCTCTCTTCCGCCCTGACCCCTGAGCAGCAGGATGACTGTCGCCAACTGTTGGGACAGTTTCCTGATCTGTTCTCCCTGACTTCCGGTGTCACTGAGTGGTGCGTCCATGATGTGGACACTGGGGACAGTCCTCCTGTAAAACACAAAACTTACTGGGTGACTGACAGGGTGAGAGCTTGCATCAAGGAGGAGTTCTCCAAGATGTTGGCATTAGGGGTGATTGAGTCCTCTAACAGACCTTGGGCCAGCCCAGTGGTCTTGGTCCCAAAGGCTGACGCACCTGGTGCCACACCCGAACTCCGGTTCTGTGTGGACTACCGAGGACTCAATTCAGTCACCAGGACTGATGCGCACCCCATCCCCCGAGCTGATGAGCTCATTGATCGGTTAGGGGCTGCCCGGTATCTCAGGACGTTTGACTTAACGTCTAGGTACTGGCAGATCGCCTTAACTGATGGGGCAAGAGAGAGGTCCGCATTCTCCACACCAGATGGGCACTACCAATTCCAGGTTATGCCCTTTGGGATGAAGAATGCCCCTGCCACCTTTCAGAGGTTGGTCAACCAGGTGTTGGCTGGACTGGAAGATTTCAGTGCCGCCTACCTGGATGACATCGCAATGTTCAGCGCCAGTTGGGAAGAACATCTGCGCCACCTCTGGGAAGTGTTGATGGCGCTGCGGAGGGCAGGCCTCACGATCAAGGCAAGTAAGTGCCAGATCGGGCAGGGTTCCGTGGTGTACTTGGGACACCAGGTTGGGAGCGGCCAGGTGGCGCCCCTACAGCCCAAGATTGTTACCATCCTGGCTTGGGAGCCCCCAAGACCCAGACAGAGGTGAGAGCCTTTTTAGGACTCACAGGGTACTACAGGAGGTTTGTCAAGGGGTATGGCAGCATTGATGCCCCCTTGACAGAGCTGACTTCCAGGAAGCATCCCAAGAAAGTGAACTGGACTGACACCTGTCAGAAAGCTTTTGATGCCCTGAAGACTGCCATGTGCACGGCGCCCGTGCTTCAGGCGCCCAACTTCTCAAAGAAATTTATTGTGCAGACGCTTCAGAGCATGGTGTGGGGGCTGTACTTTCACAGATGAATGAGGAGGGCCTAGACCAACCTGTAGCCTTCATTAGTAGGAGGTTACTTCCACGGGAACAGAGGTGGAGTGCAATTGAGCATGAGGCATTTGCTGTGGTCTGGGCACTGAAGAAGTTGAGACCATACTTGTTTGGGACTCACTTCCGGGATCAGACTGACCACAGGCCCCTCAGATGGCTGATGCAGATGAGGGGTGAGAATCCAAAGCTGTTGAGGTGGTCCATTTCCCTACAGGGGATGGACTTCACGGTGGAACACCGCCCTGGTACAGAACACGCCAATGATGATGGTCTGTCCAGATTTTTCCGCCTTAGTGAAGAGAACTCCCAAGAGGGTGGGTAGTTCTCCCCACATCTCAGCTGGAGGGGACACGTGTTAGACCTGGCACCATTGGCGTCGGTCTCCCTTCCATTTTTTTCCGCTGTTGCCTCCTATGTTTTTGCTATGTTTTGCTGGTCTAGATGCTTTGGGCACTTTGCCACTGCTGTTCAGTGCCAAAGTGCAAGTGCTCCCTATTGTAAATTGTTGTAATGGATTAGTGACTCCCTGATTGGCTTATTTGATTTACTTGTCAGACCCTAGTATAGTGCACCATGAGTGCCCAGGGCCTGTAAATCAAATGCTGCTGGTGGGCTTGCAGCACTGATTGTGCCACCCACAGAAGCAGCTTGTAAAATGTGGCTCAGGCCTGCCATTGCAGAGCCTGTGTGCAGTCTGGGACTGCCATGTCGACTTGGCAAGTGCACACACTTGCCAGTCCCTAAACCTTTCCTTTTCTGCATGTTAGTCACCCCTAAGGTAGACCCAAGGTACCCCTGTGGGCAGGGTGCATTGTATGTGAAAGGTAGGACATGCCCTGATGTGTGTGGCATGTCCTGATAGTGAATTACAGCCAATTTCGTTTTTCACTATTGCAAGGCTATCTGTTCCCATAGGCCAGAGTGGGCAGTTTGATTATAACATCTTATAAGCATAACTTACCCAGGGAACAAGATAGGAAAATAAAGTTTAGTATGCCTGAACTCAGAATGTTAAAGTGCATCTTTTAGTGTGGGTGATTTTTACATTCTGTGTTTGAAAATACCACTTTTAGAAAGTAGGTATTTTCTTGCCTAACCCTCCAGTATGCCTCTGCTAGGTTTGTGTATTACATGTCCGGTTTGTGAGTGACAGGTGGCTGGAGAGGGCTTTGGCTCCAGCAGTCTGATGAGTCAGGGCTGGGCTGAATAGGACCTGGGATGAATAGAGAGTAGGGGGAGGAGATTTCCTTTCACTTGCCTGAGCCTACATTGAATAGAGAGTAGGGGGAGGAGATTTCTTTTCAGCTACCTGGGCCAGGTCTGCTTTCAACAATGCTGTCTCCACCTCCTGCCAGGAAGCTGCACCAGGGAGGACAGAACTGGTTTGGGCTGGGTACAGACACTCTCTGCCTTCAGAGAACAAAGAAATTGTGTGTATAAAAAGAGGGGCCCAGACCCCAGAACTTTAAATCACTTCTGGGAATCAAGACAAACCTTTGCCAAGGAGAGAAACCAAGGAAGCTGAAGGAGGAGACTGCCCCTGCGCTGGTTACTGTTGGGGTTGGCCTGCAGTGGTTACTTATTGCCAAGGAAAGGAGAAAAAGGAACTTTGTGTGTACTTTATTATCTTGAGGAAGATCTCCAAGGGCTTGAAGCTGAGCTTGCCTCCTGTTCTGAAGTCTCAGGGACACAAAGACTTAACCACCAGCTTCCCCTGAATTTCCTTGCTGGGAATTCTACCTGCAGAGAGGTGCCTGCTGTTGTCTTAGGACCTCTAGAGACTGCGTGTCACTGGGAGGGCAACGCAACGAGGAAGAAGCGTGTCGCCGCCGCAGCTGTTGCCGTCGCATCGCCAAAGAAGCAGGCCGCCGCCGCAGCTGTTTGCCGTCGCATCGCCGGAGAAGCGTGCCGCCGCCGCAAAGGTTGCCGTTGCATCACCTGAGAAGCGCGTCGCAGGGCCTGTCGCGGCTCAAGAAACCACCGATTTCGCCGCACGGCCGTTGGGCGTGCACGCATCGTATCCAAGTTGTCGCATCGCATCAAAGACGCCATTTTGTCGCATCGCACCGGATCGTCGCATCGAGGCGCCATCTTGACGCATCATATCTGGAACGCAGTAAGAAACCGACGCATTTCCTCCTCTCCGATAAGGAACCGACGCATCACCTCCCCTGCGCTGCAGCAAGGAACTGACGCATTACCTCCCCCGAAGCAAGGAACTGACGCATCACCTTCCCTGCGGCCCTTTTGTTTATATTGCGTTACGCATCCAAGGTACTTTGAGAGTAAAGTGTCGCATTTACCATCTACTTTGAACTAAGCTATTTCTACCAATTGAAAGTCATATTTTTGAATACTGTATTGTGGATTTTTGTCGTTTGGTCTTGTGTTAAATTTAGATAAAGATTACTTATTTTTCTAAACTGGTGTGGTGTCCATTTGTAGTGTTTTCACTGTATTACTGTATGTGTTCACAAATGCTTTACACACTGCCTCTGAGAAAAGCCTACCTGCTCGTGCCAAGATACCAAGGGGGTGAGCAGGGGTTGGAAGCAAGGACCCCTACTTGGTCAAAGGTACCTACCTCTGCCAACTAGAGACTCCCATTTCTAACAATTGACATAAAGTGGAGTGGCATAGAGTGGAGTAGTGTAGAAGAGTGGAATGGCATAGAGTGGGGTAGAGTGCTGTAGAGGTGAGGGGGGTAGAGTGGAGTGGCAGAGGGGAGTAGTCCAATGGAGCAGAGTGGCGTAAAGTGGCAGAGTGGCATAGAGGGAGCTGCATAGAGCATCGTAGAGTGGAGCAGTGTCATCGAGTAGAGTGTTGTAGAGTGGAGTGACAGAGTGGAGTAGAGTTTAATTGAGTAAAGCGCCATAGAGTGGAGTGGAGTGGCCTAGAGTGAAGTGTGGTTGAATATCCCTTTCCAGTTTTCGCCTAACCCCATAGGTTGCTTTGAGGCATTCCCATCGCAAAACTGCTTTTATCGCCTCCCAGTCCATTGCCCTACTGCCCATAGTACCCCAGTTCTCATCGAAATAGTGTGTTAATGTCTCGCTGACCGTTGAATCAAACGGAGGGTCTGTCAGCGCCTCTGCCCACAGGCGCCATAGTGGTATTGCTGGGCGTCTGTGCTCTCTCCCAAAACTAATCAGGATAGGGGAATGGTCTAATAGATAGCAGGCCAAGTAATAGATCTCCGACAGCAACTGTGCCATACCACTGGAAACTAGGCAATAGTCTAAGCGGCTATGAGTCCCCACTGCTGGAGTATAACAGGAGAATACATTCTCCATTGGATGTCTGTCCCTCCATATGTCAAGGGGGAGCAATCCTTACATCATGTCACGTAATGCTCTGGTCAGGTGGGGCTTAGTATGGTGTCTAGGTGGTTCCCAGTCTATTGCACCATCTAGTATGCAGTTACATTCCCCTGCCATAATGATGTCTGCATTAAGGTAGGACGAAGCAGCCGCTGTAAATCTGGCATAAAAGTCCGGACAGTCAGTATTTGGTGCGTAAAGTTTCACCAAACAACTCCTCCCGGCCATCTAGAGCTCCGTACAGCATCACTTATCTACCCTCTGGGTCAAGAACATGGCCTCTGTGGTGAAATGGAACTCCTGTGGCCACCCATAACAGCACACCACGGGCAGGGGCGGCTCCTCCCTTAGGGCGGAGGAGCGCCTCCCCACTGCTTTCTCGCAGTGCGAGAAGCAGAAAATAAAATTGTATTTTAAATACCATTTTATTTTCTGCTTCTCGCGCTGCGAGAAAGCAGGGGTATGCCTGATTGGGGTCGGCGGGAGGATATGCCTGGTTGGGGGCGGGCGGGTCGGGTGGAGTGGCTTACACCACTCTGAGTACCCTGACTGTTTGGTCGGCCCTGGGGCCGACCAAAGCAGTCATACGCACTCTACATTTTCTTTATGTAGGCTGCATGCAGCCTACATAGAGAAAATGGCCTCCCTACAGGTGCCCGGCTGGGCGCTGTCCGGGACTCCGCACCAATCACAACGCTGCCATTGCAGCACTGTGATTGGCTTACAGGAGGGGAGGGAGCATTCCTGTTCAGGAGCAGGAAAACGCGGACCCGGCCCAGGAGCAGAGGCGGCGCGGTACCGGTCAGGTAAGTTTTATTTTTATTTTACCCCCCCACTCGCGGTAACCCCAGTGCGACCCTCCCACCCGCGAGAATTGCGAGCCGCGACTGCCATACCCAGAATATGAGGTAGCATACAGTTGTCCCCTCCACCGCTTCCGTAGGTTAGGAATGCAATCCACCCAAACGTGTTTTTTGTAAAAAATGCAACTGACATTATAACGTTTCAGATAGGCATGCACTCTCCTACGCTTCTCAAATTGGGCAATACCCCTGACGATCCAGGACATAAGCTTAGTTATGTGGCATGCCATTTGCAGTCATCAGCAACCTCATACACCATTCCAGCCAACAGGCCTCCCCATCAGCAAACCCAACAGCAAGGCAATCCGGGATTAATAGCCAGGACCACAGTGTACAAGAGCAGCATATAATTCACCAACCTTTTGAACCTTTAAAAATAGAACACCTACCCAACTTCCCCCTCCCCATGGGCAACTTGACCAAAACCTCCCGTACAACAAACGGCCAGTTGGGAGCTAGCTTTCACCGCCCCATTCCCAGAACTTTATATCAAAATGAAAACAGATCAGTTTTATTAGAAACTTTATGCTTCACTAGAGGCCAGGTTTCAGAAGAATCTGCGGGGCTGAAGCACTCAAGCACAGTTTCTGTGTCTACTTACCTCTCTCCCATTTCTCTCCTGCCTGCATGTTTCCACTACAGTAAAGTCATCATGATATGTCTTAACAAGCCAACCCCTCCCCACACCCATCAACAAGTCAGGTCAGAGCTCCCATCACTGACCAGTCTATAGTTCGGGCAGAGCCGTTACCATCTACAGCTCAGCCAGGAAGGCGTAGGAGTCTCTCCAGTGGGTGCCCTCCCCATAGGGTATATCAATTCTCACAGTCAGACAGAACGTAGGGATCACTACAGGCCACTGCTATCACTAGCTGTGCCAGGGTCACTTCTGCATTTCTAGAACGAGTCTCTCGTGTCTGGCACTACATCCACAGCCTGGAGTGTACCATCCGAGCAGACCACAATTTTCTCCAAGCGTCGACGATCGTCCTCCAGTCTCTTCTGTCGTCCTTTCCGTCTCCAAAGGTGGGCAGATTGTCTCTGTGTACTCTGCATAGTCGATCCCTGCTGTCCTGTGTCCTGGCTAGTGTTCTTCATCAAAGTGTCTAACCAGTCGCTTGCCTCTCCTGAGCTAAAAAAGAACTACACCTTTCCTTCATGTAGGACACGCAGTTTCGCTGCTGGGAAAATCAGGCTGTATTTCATGTTTAAGTCTCTCATGCATTTCTTGACGGATATGAAAGTCTTTTGTTGTCCTTGCACTTTTTCTGTGTAGTCGGGGAATACTAAGATGGGTTTCCCCTCAAACAGTGGAGGGCCCTGTATCCGGACACATTGAAGGATGGCGTTCCGGTCACAGAAGTTGAACAAACGGGTGATTATAGCTCTCGTGGGGCTTCAGGTTCCGGCTGGGAAGCTAGCGCTCTGTGGGCTCTTTCAATCATGAAAAACGTAGATAGTCTGTTAGGGAGAAGGGCCGTAGTAATTCATTCCTCCAAGAACAGTTCCGTGGACTACCCCTCCGCCCTCTCAGGAAAGCCCACAAATCTTAGGTTGTTTCTCCAGGAGTGCCCTTCAAAGTCCTCTATGCCTTTGTCCAGTTGAGCGGTCAGCTTCTGATGGTTAGAAACTGTGTCGCTCAGGGCATGGACTTCCTGTTGTAGGGTATCCATGTGTTGTTCCATGGCAGTCACACGGTCCGCCACCTTCCATAGGTCTGTCCAGATTAAGTTGACATCAATTACAACTGAGTCGATTTTATTGACCATCTCATCGTGTGAGCTCTGTATTGCCAACAGGAGATCTGCTAGAGACGGGCCAAGCTCGGCGCCTCTCCAGTCTCTTCATCTGTGTCCCTTGTTGCCTAATTTCTGACTGAGTCCTCGGCTGCATGGTGTGAGTATAGTTTAGGATTTTGTTCAATTGCGTGGGCTTGGGCGCCCTATCTTTCACCATTTTGGCGCGAGCCCTAACGCAGGCCAAGGACCCGGAAACCAGCTTCTCCGACTATCACTCCTGGGGATCACCCCACCGTTTTAAGTAGCCAGGCACTCACCAGGATTCAGTGGCAGCCCTCCATGAACTGGAATGGAATTATGGCACAGTCTGCAGGGGCTAGTTGCACAGCCACCTCCTTAATCAATGCCAGTGGCTTGCGCTTGGTATGCATTGTTCAGAGACAATGTCCCACAGTGGAAAGATGCCATAGGCCCTACCGTGCCCTACACTGACATGATCCCCAATCTGCAGACTGGCCAGGTACGTTGGCCCTGCTCTACTTCCACTTAATATCCAGGGGGCTGGATGGGACACGCCTCAGCGCTCAGCGCCACTAGGGAGGCCCGCACCCCCAAGGGGAAGCTGTGTGAGGAGACACCGTATGTCAGGCCTATAATTCTTTTAGCCTTTGTAGGCCACATCAGCCACTGAACATCGGGGGGACCTCACTCACTCCGACAGGCAGGGGCTCTCAGGAGCAACTCAAGCACTGCAAAAATAGCACAGCGCAGAAACCAGGGGCTGTCTGCTGGGGCCAGCTATATCACCCCACTTGAATCAACACCCACTGGCGATCAGCATACATCTTCTCAAGCCTATGTCCCCTGGCCAGAAGGAGTCGTAGTCTCTCCGGCAAGGCCCACACTGTCTCTGTCCTAGATCCGCGGATGACCCAGGCACTTCTGCCCCATGTCGCTGGAGGAGTCAACAAGAAATTGCACAGCCCAGTGCCTTCTGAGCACGCCTCAGCTCCTGGAGGGAGTTCCACGAGCAGTATTCGTTCTTGCAGGCATGCACGTCTTGCAATCTCGCTAAGGCCTCATCAGCACCCTGACTTCCTGGGGGGCCTTCATGATCCCTAAGGCAGCAGGCCAAGGTGTCCCACAGTCACCTTGGTTTTGTGTGCTGTCTCATGAGACCCTTCACCACGTGGCACCCAGCTCTCTCCAATGGGCCCGACCCACGGGCAGAACAAGGTGATCCCTTCCAGACTGCGGCCTTACTACATAGGAGCATCGGACCCTGGCCCAGCCCCTCTCAGTAGGAGTCTCTCGGCAGGGGGGCCTGTGGAAGGCACGCAGGTCCTCAGCGCCGGACTGATGTAGACCCATGTCAGGTATGTATGCGTCGGTTCGTCTCTGGGCTGTGTTCTCTCTCGGCCACTCTCCAAATGTTGCTCACGGGACAGCTCAACCGCTTCTCTGGGGACTGGGGCCCGTCCCGTCGCCCTGCAGTATCCAAGACCGCACTAGTGATCTCCTTCGAGGCCCCAGGAGCGATGCAGGCTGTCGGCCCGGGTCTGTTCAGAGTTGCCTATTGCTGCCCCTCCCGGGCATCACAGCGCCACTGCCGGCGGTCCGCCATGCTCTCCCAACACCTCCAGTCAGACCCTGTCTTGCCAGGCACTCACCGGCCCAGGGAGTATCTCTGGCGCAAGCGGTGATGCCTCCAATCGTGTTGTGCAGCGTCGTCTTCACACCCAGGGGTTGCACCAGCCCCTAGGCCCAGAATCAGGGGCACGGCCCAGTCTGCAGCCCTCGATTCCTCATGGCTCAACAGCTCCTAGGACCCCCGGGGATCATCTCAACCCCCCCCCCCCTCCAGCAACGTGGTTCGCAGAATGGGCGCACAGGGGAGGGAGACAGCTCCAGATACTTGGAGATTAGCACAGGATTTTTATTTCGACGGCAGGAGCTCCACAAGAAGCGTCTAATCGGCCATCTTGCTTGGCCACGCCCTTGACACTGCTGAAAATAAGCGTCAACCAAAAAATATGTGGGGTGGAGGATACTGTGCCCTGTATCATCCTACTCAAAAATCTGTCTGCCACGGTTCCTGTGCCCATGGTGGTAGGTAACCCATATTCTGCTCCCAGGGGCTCAGGAACCCCCCACGGATTTCCCATCTAAGCTGTTGTGTCAGTATTTTTTTATTGTAAATGGCTGGTGTGTCAAAAGGCAATGAGTTACCTTAACAGCAATTGCTGTATAATTTCCTTTAGGGCAGAGGTCTTCAACCTTTATCGATCTAAACACCCTAAGTAAAATGTTTTGAAGGCAGCACTCCTCTTAAACTTTATGCGAAGAATTGTGGGAGAAGCAGGTCTGAGCGCAGACAGAGGGTCGTATGAGACCATTTTAGGTGTAATTGTTTTGTAGTTCATTATCCACACTAAATGTGAGATGCACATTAGAGCAAATATATGAATTCCCAAAAAAACACTATATTCACAGTGCTTTATGTTACAAGCTCGGACCTTGCCATGCTATAAATAAACAAGTCACTATTCCCCACAGTGCCAACCAGGATTCAATCCAGAGATTGTCTGAACACACACACATCTCAGGGTATGCATCAACCACATGAGGTTTCATAAGGTAAAAGAGTGCCTTTCCCACAGATTACTTTAACGTGCATTTATTTTTCATTTTGTGCGTTATTTTATATGGAGATACCTGAAGGTGAAAAAACAAGACACTTAACAGAATATTTTGTTCTTTTTAACCAAATCTTAGACCCCACCGCCACGACACGCAGTTCTCAGATATTTTTAAGCACCTCAACCACTGCATGCAATTTAAGACAACCTGGAAACTGGCCAAATAAACAAAGTCAGGCTTCCAGGCCATTTTAATTCAGAAGGACTTGTAGAATAATCTATGCCCCCCCCCCCCCAGGGAACACAACCACGGACCCCCAGGGGGCGGGCTCACAACACAGTTCGAAGACCTCTGCTTTAGGAATCTGTTGCAGCGAGTCTCAAAACCGACTCCACCAACTGAAGATGTAATGTTTGATTTCTGCTCAATCACATCTAAAAGGGTAGGGCTGGAGTAGAATTAGCTATACATCTGACATGCGCCGGACCCTTTCCAAGTTCTGCCAAGGTAACAGACATCGACCAGTCAAAAAATCGGAAATGTTCCCTTTAGAGTAACTACTGTGCCTGTCAGGAGTTGGACGAATTTGGCAGTGCCCGCTTTCTTAAGCCCCATTTAAGAAGGGATAGATAAAAGATCATTTCATAAGATTTCTCACTTTACTGCAGATTTCGGACATATTAGGAGTGTTCCACAGATTGTGGCACTATTCTGCAAATTCGGTGCCTGGCTTTCCAGGCAGAGAGAACAAATGAAAGAGGATAAAATGGAGGAAGTAAGACTGGCACCTCACAAGCAGCTATCTACGCTTGCTAGCATCACTGACTATTCTGAGGACCCCTACACTGTGATGGCACATCAGCTAAGATGGTCCACACGCACATAGGACCCGGACCCCCCAGGTTGTTCCCGGCCCCGCCCCCATCCGAACCCACAAATTAAGACTTGACGACCAGAGCTGTGGGTAAAAGAGGCCATGTTTATTATAAACCATCACATAAAAAACATGACAATAAATAACTAATAAGATTCAAATTTCATACGACATAGATTTATCAAATTCGATCACTGCACGATACATACATTTATGTTGATCATAACATCATAATCTATCAGCAGAAACGACAGAACTTAATTTATCGACAAAGAATGTTCTCTATCGCTCCAGCACTAAGGGGCCTTCTGGCTCGCGCCCCCCAACTGAGAACCACGCAAGGCGCAACCCACCTGCGTCCTTGAGAGGTGAGCCCCTGCCATCTGGTCCTTGTCCGCCACCCTAGGGGCCCACCCCTCCACCACCAGGCTGCCCACCAGGGCTCGTAGGGTATAACCAGGGGCTGGTGCCCCATGCCCTAGTTTGTAAGCTGGCGCCCTTGCCCCCAGCCGGTGTCTCCATTCTCTCTGGGGTGAGCTTACCGCATCTCCCCCTCAGTGCTGGCCTAGGGAGTATGCAGGAGGACTCCCCTTAACAATGTAAGGCAATTTATGTGGCCTCCTTACCGCCACTCTTAATTCAACTTCCAACACCTTCCCACGCTCTAACTCTAGGGATGGGTGGGTGGGAGATTCACGAAGTCCACTGCACACGGGTCCGGCGCTGTAAGGAAGAGAGGACGAGGGCCTGGGCAATGTGCCCTAAATAGGCCCCCTCACCCTCTCCTCCCCCCCATTGCCGGCACCGGCAGAAAGTGACGTCAGTCACGCCCCGGAAGTACTTCTTGCTGTTTGCGTTTGACCAATCCCTCAGCCAGGGGCCATGAGGGCGTGGCCGGGATCCCGGATCCTAATGGCGCGCTTCCTTATAGTACACGCTTTTCCAGAGTCTTTGAGGGACAGTCACCCAGTGAACGTTCTCTCCCACTCCCTATGAGTGGATGTGGCAAGCACGTGTTTTCCCCTTTCCTACACCACCCCTCCGTCTTCCCGAGTGGTGTTATGGTCACGGGGCCCTGTCTCCTGCGAACGATCCATCAGGGGACAATGCCACAATCTGTGGAGTGTCACTCCTGAGCAGGACAGCGTATCATGTGGGTTGACAATGTATAGTCAGACCCTCCAGGATTTCGCGATTTGCAAAAAAATTGCAAAATCGGCAGTTTTGTAAAAATGCAGCGATTTTTACAAAACTGCCCGCGAAATTTGGAAAATGCCATCCCTCCATATTCATCCAATATAGACGATCCTTAGTCTGGTACAAAGGTCAAATTGCAACTCCTCCTATAAAGCACTGCATCCACCAGGGCATATGATCTAAATCAGGCTTCTCCAACGAGTAGCTTGTGAGCTACTGGTAGCTCTCCAGCTACCTGTAAGTAGCTCTCCTGTGTTCACCACAATTAATTAAATTAAAAGCTTTTGCTTGGTTGAATAAATACATGTTTACCAAAATTAAAAAGTGTGCATTTGAAACAAAAATATGTGCATTTTCAGAACTTATAAACTCCAAAATATATTTAAAGCTGATAAATATCAAATGATATTGGGGAGACTATTACTAATATTATTAACTTGGTGCTAGGGGCACTTCAGCTATGGCTGTTATGTATTACCCATGTAGAGGCATTCCGCATAGGCAAAGCATTTTTTACATTACTGCTGGCAACCGTTCCCTGAAGCACAGAGGTGATCACTGCTAGTAATCTTGCATATGGTGGGCACTGATATAATCTTGTCAAATGTAGTTACTACTGCATCTCTAATAAAATTAGTAGCTCGGGAGGATTTCCATTGAACACAAGTAACTCTTACTACAGAAAAGGTTGGAGACCCCTGATCTAAATTATAGCCATCTATGGGCAAGTTTCAGTAGTGAGTTATGTCAGCAGTGGTGGTCCAGATGAAAATACATGCAGAAATGAAGTTGGTCATTCACCCACAGCTGCTGAAACCAGAACTTCCTGTTTCTATAAACAGAGCACGAATTAGTCTGATTTTTGCATCCAACAAGCTGGAAACAAGAATCTCTGGGCCTCTCGTATCCTAATATCCCATTATATGCTGTGTTGGACTTTGTTTTAAGAGCACCGACTATACTGAAACCATGAAATACGGATTGTAACAACTTTACAAATAACGATTTGCAAGAGTGTTTTCCAGGCGCATCATTTGTCTCACCCGATCCGTCACATCCCGTTTTTCTTTGTAAAAGCGATAACAGTGCGGCCTTAGAAATCTGTCAGCGTGCAAGCAGTGCGAGGAAAGGCATGAACCAGCTTGGAACGTGCCCAGAATGTTACGACTTTTCGAGAAGCAATCTTGCATTTCTGATCAGAACAGCGAGCACCCCAGCACGCGCTCTACGGCGCCAGAGCCCTCTTTTTACCTCGGGAGATGTGACTTTAACTGCAGCTGTAGAGACTCACAGCTGATAATTAGCAGATGCAGACTGCAGAAGTCGATGCAGTTACTTCGCACAGCTGGAGATGCAGTGACGCAGCCGCGGGCCCTAACGCAAGCCAGGTAAATGCCCCCGGCCTCCCGGTGTGGTAGTAACTGGGACGCAATGGGCCTAGAAGATGAAAATTCTACCGCTCTTGAAGAGCTTTTGGACCATCCTTCCATCCTAAAGCTACAAGCCTTTTTGTGGGAGGGGATGAGGCTGGAGTGTCCCTCCATCTTAGAAATCCCAGTCTCAGCCTGCGAAAGTTACCATTCCTGCTCTGCATCCCCCCCCCCCCCCCCCCCCAAAAATCATGACTCGGACCTCGACCGGTCTTGCCTTCCATGGAAGACTGCGTTTTTTTAAGGAGGAATGTAAAACCTTGATATCGGATTAATAAGTTTGAATATAGTTATATATATATATATATATATAATGTAGTTCTAGATTTGAATAAAGTTCTAGATTCTTCTTTCAGGAAGACTGAGTAGACTGTTTTTAACCAGCTCCTCTTCCAGACAAACCCCAGAAGCAGCAGCTTTAATGGAGGGGACATAAAACGTATTGAACAACAAGGCAATTTCAGTCCATGCTTCCAGAAGGGGACAAGATTATACTCTTGTTTTTGGTTTAGAAGGTATCGGGGGAATACAAACCGATTTTGGACTTACTAGAGGTGAAATGTTGCACCCCCATGTGACATACAAAATGATGACCCTGCAGGTAATTCTTCAGTTCATAAGGACCGGACATTTTCTTGCATCTGTGGCCCTCCTCAAATCACATCTGCATGCACAATTCACAGATTCTCGAGGAAGAACCTTAGATTTTGTGGGGAAGTCAAATCTTTGAGCTAGCAACATTCCCAAGGGTCTACTCTTTACGAAAAAGTTTTAGCTCCATTGGTAAGAGTTAGCAAAAGAAATTCAGGTTTTTCCATATTTCAACAACTGGTTCATTTATTCTTCTTCTGTCTTAAAGGCGCTGTGCTGAAACCTAAAGCGTGGCGCCCGGAGGGAGGCGGGAGGGGGCCGCATGGCGCACTGAATGTAGGCAAGGCACGCCGTGCATGCAGTAAGAGAAACTCAATGAAGAAAATAGTGCTTACAACACTAAATAACATGTACCCTGTAACAACCGAAGTAAAGGGCCAGCCGCCATGGGAGGTCCATTGATTTCAGGCTGAAAATGAATGATTATCAGTAAAATAAAGTGCTGCAAAAATGCAGCTAAATTTCCATATTTGTGCCGCTAAATTTCCATATTTGTGCCGCTAAATTTGCTAATCCATGCCGCAATATCCTGGGGGGTCTGTATAGTGTCTCACCCTCCCAAAATAAACGCCTCTGAAGCTCATGCCTCTACTTGCGTTTTAGTGGCACAGATAGCGCCATTTGCTTCTTCCTGAAGACACCACGTTAACGTGCGCTAAACGCCTTTATTTCTGCCGTTTTATATAGCGCAGACTCGACTTGAAGGTACTAGATCGCTTTACATGAGGACCAGGTACATTACACAAGGACAGATTCATTTTGGTAGGCATAGGGAGATGAAGTAATTTGTCCAGAATCACAGGGTGAGTCGCCACCGAGACTCGAACCTGGTTCACCAGTTCCAAAGTCGGCAGCTCTGGCCTTACGCCACACCCTTATTCGGTACTGAGATGCAAGGGCAGATTACGCTCTCTCAGGGCGCAATCATCTGAACAATTTTGGTAGAATGGCAAGCCGTGTTTAAGTGACTATGACCACATACACAGGCAACAAGAGACCGCTCCCGTTACATTTCTGGTCAATGGGCTGAACACCCTGACTAGACATAGGATGGTGGAGCGGCCGACTTTGAAGCTGGGGAACCTGGTTCGAGTCTCGGCAGGGACGCTCAAACATCCTGTGATTCTAGGCAAATCCCTTCATCTCCCCGTACCTAAAAATTAATCTGTTAGTCTGTAATGCAACTGGTGCTCATCTAAAGCGCTCTAATACCTTCGGATCGAGCTCGCGCTATATAAAACTGCAAATAAATAACTGATTTCCCTCGGCTATTCTTCATACTCGACCCCTCAGCTGGGACTACGCACGGCCTCTACGACGTCTCTAGCCTGGGACACCTCCTTCACCTCAGTGTAATGAGGGCACCCCAGAGGAGCAACGCGCAACCCCTACACTGGCACTGGGCCCCAGTCGGCTGAAGACTCTGCCCTAATCTGAAGTGACCTCTACTCTGTTTAGCTGCATCAGCACTTTTCTTTCATCACAAGAACCCACCCCTAGATGCTCTGTAACAGATTGCGTTCCTGAGATCTGCTGCAAACTGAACGTGATAAAGAAACCCAGTCTTTACCGTCTAACCTGCAATCTTATCTCCTCTCAATCTGTAGAATTGAGACCAAATTTATCAAAGATTCCTCCTCTAATCTTCCACCCAAAGTCACCCCTAATGTACCAGCAAAGCTGAAAGTGAATCACCATAAATCACAAGAAGGGTCCGTAATCTGCTGTGAATATGCGGACTCTGCCACGCACGTGGTTGAGGATACCACCCACTCCTTATCCATCCGCCCTATACCTCTCTATTCTACTGTAGCAACAACTACCAGTCTGACAATTATTTCCCAGAATTTCACTTTCATCAGCTGCAGGACCCACTTCTGACCCGGGCTGAGCCGCGACAATCTGTTTCGGTGTCCAGCCCTCATCTGTGGCAGAGCCCACTCCGGATCTGCCACAGGGGTATTCTAGCTCCCGGTGAGCAGTGCCAGTGAACACCCCTCCGCTACGTGCAGGCAGCGAGCGATGCTTTCTGGGAAGGAAGCGGAAGGTGCAGATGTGCCGCTTCCGCACCAGCCCTCATCTCCCACGAGCGTGACGTGCGTGCGCACTGAAAGAAACCCTAAACAAAAACAGGCGCGTAAACAGACTGGCCAAACCTGGTGCTCTTCCAGTGCACTTAAAAGTGACAAATGGTGGGAAAGCCAGATGTCCCGCTACAGGGAAAGGGGTGGTCCAGTTCAGGTTCCACCTTGTCGGAAATCCCAGTTTGCCATTACACTGACTCCAGCCAAGCTCATCTGGAGCGCCTCCTGGCTTATCGGTACTCCTACCCGCCTGACCCATTCTTCACAGGGGTGACAGAGTTAATGTGGTCGTGCAGACTGCAGGGAGATGTGGCAAGATGCAAGGGATACCGTGCCAGCGATAGCCATAAATAAACGCCGAAAGAAGCAGGGTGTAGATGAGGAAATATGGATCTGGTTACCATTATTCATTAATGTATGAACTGTCCTTCTTAGAACCAGGGGCACCCCTGCCACCTAGTGGTGCGACCGGAAAGTGCTTTTTAAAGCTGTGCACAACCGGCATCGCGTAAATATACACGAGAGCCAAATGCTCTCTTACCGTGCACATGCCCCCGCCCTACTATTGTATGATCTGTTTAATATTCTGACCAGTGGCCGAGGGCGGGGTAGGAGTGTCATGGGAACCCCAGAGAGCCTTGGGTTAGGAATACAGACGCCCCAAAGGTCACATTCTCACACTCCAGTGTCCTTGCTCTCGCTTATTGCCCATCAGTGGGTAAGCTGTCCAACGAGAACAGAAAGAGAGGAGAAAAACAGAAGCACCAGGAAGTCGTTATCTTTATGTGAACACTTCCCTAAAGAGAGAATGCACATTCCTTCTAGAGGATGTGGCTACAAAGTAGTGCCTCTCCAGAAATGCACGTGGGTTAGCCCACCTTCTGGCCCTTCGGATGTCTGGGACATGCATGCCTGGGGAAAGCAAGGGAAGCTGCTTGAGGTCTGCTAGAGAGTGCATAGGCAGGAGGAGCATGAAATGAGCACGGCTGGATACAAGGTGTTATCCATTATTGATGCCGGAGGCTGCCCTGCATTGCTCTCCACAACTGTGAAAGACGGAAAGTAAAAAAAAAAAAATTTACCTTGCTACTGTCCGAACCCAAATCTAAAAACAGGCTCAACATCCATCTCAAGAAGCACTTCCCAGGCTAGGGAGACTTCAAGGCGCTGGAAGAAAACCAGGGGATGTCCTCATTATGGTGACAAAAGCTTGGACCTTTGAGACAAAGATTTTTTTAGCCAAACACCGTCTTTATGAAAAATGATGGTAAGTTCAAAAGTATAGAAGCCGTGCAGCTCAATGAGACTACTCCTTGAAGAAGTGAAAACGAGAAGTGCCAACTTACAAACTAGCAGTTTTACATCCAATGAGGTCATAGGTTCCAAATGATTCTACATTAGATGGGAGAGGATAAGAGGTTCAAATTCAATCTGTCAGAACATCACCTGACCTATGGGGTGGGGAATAGATAGAGAAGTCCAATCAGTTGACCTCGTTGGTGGAAAAGGACTCCCAGTTTGCTTCTGTGTGCACCTATTGTAGCTAAATAGTCCCAATATGTGTCAGTTTGAGCACATTATTCCATCTGCTGCTTGAAAAACGAAATGCGGTTGTCCACAGTACGCGTGAAAGAATCTCTCTCCTTGAAGAGTGCATACATGCAATACCTTATACACTCGATTCTGTAATGGGCTCTCGTGTGGGACTTCTGGCAGCTACTAGGACATTCTGAATATTACAGGAAGGTTCTAGATGAGTGATGGTCAGCTCTACATGAACCATGCACTCAAGATGTGCCGCTTGAATGTGGGATGGAGAATGCTCCTTTTGGCTCTCAACAGGGATAGCGTCTCAACGTATGCTGCAGAGATTTCCCCCCTGCTTCAGATATAATAGCGCCAATAACCGGACTTGGGAGGGACAGGTCGAGCCACCTGGATGACTGAATTCCATAGATTGTCCTTAATTTTCAAGAGAAGTATATGAGAGAATCTGCTCAGGGGGAAGGCATAGAGGAACTTCCTTGACCAGCTGATCAGAACATCTGTCTCAGAAATGGGACATACCCAGGAGGCAAAGATCTTGTATTTGGTGAGGCAGAGATTGGTACTCGGGTGCTGACACCAGGCATCAAAGATAGAGTTGAGGCCTGCCCAACTGACTTCCCACTCATGAGGAGTTTGCAGAGATGTCTGATGATACTGTCTGCCCTAAGGCCAAGCATCCCTACAAAGTGTGACACCAGAAGGAAGACATTCTGAAAAATCGCCCACTGCCAGATCTTCATTGACAGAAGGCAGAATTGGAAGGCGTGCCTGTTGCCTTGTATATGTTTGGTGTAAAATAGGGCTGTAGTATTTTCCAGAAGAATCATGACCACCCAGGACTTGGTTCCCGGCAGAAAAGACTTTGAGCCAACAAATCAGTTTTCATTAACATGCGTAAATGGAGGCATGTATCCGATCTGTCATATAATGGGCTGATGTTGAAATCCAGTCAGTGGATACCGCAATCAAACTCCTAAGAATCTGTTGTTATGGAAACATCGTGCTCAACAGGTGAAAAAAGCTACCCACTTACAGGCCAGGAGCATAGGCCAACCACCTATAGACAGTAGGTGAATTCAGTGACTTTAACGGATGGTTCAGCAACTGCTCCATGCTCTGCTACGTGAAGCTGTACAGTGTGCCACAATAGCCGGGAATGTGGGACAATCCCTGGCAAGATTTCTGAAATCCAATAATCCTCTTGACTGATCTGCTGTCACTGAACTGCGGTTAAGGAAAAGAACCACAGTCTCTTTGATGATCAAAACTTTGTTGGACATGAAAGGTTTTTGGAAGTTCAGTATCCAGAACGTCCTTATGAATTGAATCATTCTGAACAGTATGAGTGAATATTTTGGAAAGATAACATCGAACCCTAGGTTAAAGTGTACAGAAAAATCATGAATAAGTGGCCCATGATCGAGTCTTGAGCAGTGGACCTTTGGAGCTTGAAATGGTTGCCATCAGGGCCACACTTTGGTAAACATCAAAGGAAATGCATCAGAACCAAAATGAGGAGTCTGGTACTAGAAATGTTGGTCTTCTAAGGCAAACCATCTCGACACAGGAATCTTCTTCATGAAAGCAACACTGTACAGAATAGAAGTACACTTACGTCTTCATTATCAGTTGGCTGGAATTTGGTGCGGGAATCTCAGGGGACGAAATCTTCGATTCCAGTAGTATCTCTACATCAATTTCCAGCTATTTGGAGTATATTTCCCCAGTAAGGGGAACAACTGCTCGGATCCGGAGATACTAGGTCTCTGCTGGGAAGTTCTCAATTCCAGAGGAAAAAACCACTAATGTTTCCTGCATGCTCGGAGCAGGTGGAAACTGTCTGTGAGTGGGAGGGCAGCAGTGCAGAGCACGCTTGTACCTGTTGAGGCGAGCACTGCCTGCTTTCTCGTATTGTTGCTGGGTCTGACAAGGCCAGGCTATACTGACGCCTGCAGCAGCAAAGACAGGACCAGTGTCCTCATGCCCAAAATTATCATACATACAGTATACGGACCCAAGAAGGGCAAGCCCGGAAAGACTTATTTCACCCAGAGTTATCGCTCGGGGTGAAAAGCCCAACTCAAAATTAGATAATGCATATAAGGCCTAAACCACAGCTTCAACAAGGGGAATTGTAACAAACAGTTGGGCAGCTCTTAACTCAGAGAATATCGGGGCTTCAAATTCCAGTCCAACTCAGCAAGAAGCACAGAATAGACCTGCGGAAGAACACTGTGTGGGAGAATGGTGCATTAAACTTCAGTTTGTCCTAGCAGGAGGTAGCACACTGAGTTGCTTATAAGCCTGGCGTGTGACAGTGATTAGCCCTTTAAGTAGCCTCTTCCAGAAGGGGGCACTGCAGAAAAAAAAGTAGCAAAGCAAGTTTAAGTGACAATCCCTACCAGCCTGCAGCACCATCAAGACTAGTGAAAGATGTCCAGATGTGTGTGGGGGGGGGTATCAGGATCTCTCACTGTCAGCAGCAATAGAGAACAGTGTAAAAGCACTACATCTGTGAAAGCACAGAGCTTTAGATAAGCGTCACTCACAGCAGGAGGTGCTGCAGAGAGCAGAGGGAAAGCAGCCACTATTTAAAACCGAAATCCACAAGAATTAGGGCCCTTTTTGTAGACAAATCTACGAGATCTTAAAGCACGGGTGATTAACCCTACTTACTACGTTTGGTGGATTTCAGAGGTTGTAAAGGGCTTTTAATATACCTTTAGCATGAAATAGTGTTTAGAAAGGCACCTCAGTGGGTAACATGTTTAGCTTCTGTACTGGTTTGTCTCATGAAAGTGTTGGATTATATGTTTACATTTCAACGTTTATGTTTTTGCAACAGTATTATCTACTTTACGTGACAGTGAAGGTCAATGCCCCCCAGCTGGAGGCAATGAAGAAAACTGAAGAAAAAAACACACACAAAAAGCGTCTGGCAATTCAAAGCCCTAAATGCCTGTTCTTCACAGCAGGAGGCGCTGTAGAGAACAGGCATAAGCAGCAACCACCGGAAATCTACCGCCATAACCCCTAGTTTTGCCCTGAAGAAAGTCTTGTAGATTGTAACGAAAAGCACAAATGACTGGAGAGGTTGACTTAACTCTCCATCAGCAAGAGGCTCTAGGGGGAACTGGCGGACTTGCTTACACATGTCATATATGTACGTCGTCCTTGATCCGAACCTCTACATACATGCTAAATGGGGCTCCAGGTTGGTGGCCGTATTTGAAGGTAAATGCTCCAAACATAATACATGTAACCCCAGCTACCCATCCTTAAATAGTGCATATGTTCTCTGTTGACAGGCACACCTAGCAAGACTGAAAAGAGATTACCTCACAATCATCTCTACCAAAAAAAAAAAAAAAAAATCACCCCAAAGCAGACTTTTCCGAGGGAGGTGGGGGGGAGGTGGGGGGGGGAGGGGTAGACCAGCAAGGTCGGTTCCATCCTGATCTGAACCAATCCTGTGAGCTCCGCCGGAGTTTCTGCCTGTTCTGTGGGGTGGCTGGGAAAGTAATCCTGGAATAGGACGGGGGGATGGGAACGCAGAGGAAGAGATTAGAACAAGTCTTCAGTAGTCTTTCCCAGCCTCCTTCCTCTCAGGAAACATATCCTGCACATGTCTGGCTGAGCGGTGGCAGGAGCCTGTGTTTGCTGCAGTCCTCGGATACGCCCGAAGCTCGACAAAAAAAATAAAACTGTCATTTCCCCTTGACTGAGCTGAGGGGAAAAACAAAACAAAAAAAACACAGCAGCAAGGACCTGTGCTTTAGTCCCTGAACACCAGCCCAGGCGGCAGGTCTCCACAGAGCAGCCGAGGTCTCGCACGGCCTGACAGCAGCACTGAAGTCCAGCCAGCACCCACTGCACCAGCCACACCTGTCAATCGGTCCCTTGGGATTGGAAGGCCAGTTATGTTTCTAGAATTGGCCAGCAGTGTCCCACTGTAGTTAGCATTCAGCTCGAGAAACAATTTATGGACACTGGGGTCTTCATTGGGTGGTAGACGCATTAAGGCTTGCCTACTCCCTTGGAAATGGTCTTCACGTCTCGTCTTTCCTAATTTTTTGCAGCTGGAACGTCGTGGAGAGGATTCTCGGCTTCGCCAGTGGATGGGCTGCATGAACAGCTGCCCAGCATCTGCAGATCCACGTCGTCCTTGAAGAAAGTAGCAGTAGGCCTTTGAGTAATATCACCTTGCGCCCACTACCCAGTCTGGAGTAGTCTGTGCCTCGGTACCCTCCTCTCACAGCCTGACACTAATGGATGCCCTCATTCTTTGGATCTCTGGCGCGGAGATAGCACTACAGGAGTGTGGATAAGAGCAAAGTCACTTGGACACTGGACATCTCAGGACATTTTTCACAACCTCTGGGCTCTGAGCTTACTCTGTGGACCTCTGAGAATGAATGGTGATGTCCTTTAGCGGCCCCTCACACTGATCTTGTGGCTTCTTTCCAATCAAAGCACCTGCCAAGCGACCCCTGCCTACGAGCTGAGGGTCCCCGGCACCTGAGGCTCAGGTTCAAAGAGCAGGCTATGACTGTGCAGAAGCTGGTGGCCACAGCAGTGGCAGTGGCCCTGGTTTCATTGATTCTCAACAATGCAGCTGCCTTCACTCCCAACTGGGTGTACCAAACCCTGGAGGATGGACGCAAGCGCAGCGTGGGTCTGTGGAAGATGTGCTTGCAGGCCAGAGGGACTGCCAGCGGCAAGCCTGGTCAAACGGAAGAGAGATCCTGCGAGACAGTGAGCTGGGGCTCCGAGTCGGCTGGGCTGCAAGAATCTCGCAGTACCGTCAAATGTAAGTTTACTTTGGCTTTTACCAATGTGTCATAGAATGATAAAACTGTAAGACTTCACCTAAAATATTCTGCCCACTCCCACTAGCGTACAGGAATTTCAGTAATACTGATATACTAGGATTCTATGGATCATCATGTCTGGCAACAGAAACAGTGTGCAAATCTTTCTATTCTGAAGTACTATACTCCCTGGATCCCAGTTTTGACTCTGTATTGTTGTACAATACTTTGAGCCCCAGAGTCATTACATACGACCGCCTGATGTTAGCAGCACTCGTCTATTTACTAAGGTACAAAGATCCTTGGGCCATCACGTCTTTGTAGTAGACATATGGTCCCAAAATCATTCTAGGGGTTGTCAAGTGCATTAACATAACAGTAGTTACTAGATTACTGTGGGATTTTACCCCATGATGCAGATTGGCCAAATGCACTAGTATAGCTATGGTTCCTCTTTCATAGCTGTACTGTTATGTTAATGCACTTGCCAACCCCTAGATTGATGGACCATATATCTACTACAAAAATCACATTTGTAACCAAAGTTTAGCTCTAATAGTTACCAATATGTATGTATGTATATATATATATATATATATATATATATATATATATATATATATATATACACACACACGGGGGAATGGGTTGGGGCAAGGTTGTCCCCTTAAAAGATTGTGTCAGGTTCTTCTAGTTGAACATAATGTGTTCAGGCGATACAGATAAGTGAAGGCATTTCTGGGCAAAAGGGACAATTGGGCAAAAACACAGATGGTGTGGTAAAGATTTAACGCAAAAAGAGGTAGATTATAAATACTTTTTTAAAGAGTGGAAACTAGTAATCGGATACTGGGAGCAAAATACACACAGAAAGACTCCAAGGTTGATACTAGCTTTATGCAGAGCAACACACAAAACAATTTGGGTAAAAATGAGCCTTTTCTGAAAATGGGATGGTGTTTGGAAACCACATAGGGGTTAAGAATATGTACAGAGCAATGTTTTGCTAAAATACATCTATTATTTAGTTGACTGTACAGGTTTAGTAAATCTTTAGCGGTTCTTTATTTCTGTAGTAGGTGTTTATTTATTCTCAATCTAAAAGTGCAAATTAGAAGTTTTTACGAACTATGCTTAGTTTAGACTCAATATATATGTACTCGAAATTTTTGTAGTAGATATTTTAACACAGACTTTCATGAGAATCGCCGGTGCAAAAACCACAGTTCTGATAATGTAGTAAGACTTCGATAGGTTTTTGGGTCTTACTTAAATTGTGGTGCAGGGACCATCAGTGTGATAATGTGGTAAGGCCCCTCAATCTGTTTGTCAATTTCTCTGCCATAGTGCAGGAACCACTGGTGTAATCACATCCTAGGACTCCCTGGATCGTAGTGGCCACCCTCTGGTTATGAGGCGGTAACAATGATGACACCAGTGTACTAAGACACCAGGGTTCACTGAATCCAAGTCTCACTGGGATACAGGATTCACTGTTTTACTGATGTACAATCATCAGGCTCGATCTCCCTGCAGGACCCATCACTATATCAACATCCGAGGAAGGACAGTCATTGTATCCAACACCCTTCAGCATCTGGGCTCATTAAGTCTATCCTCATGCACGTATACTGGTGCCATACTAATGTACTACATATAGCCCTGGGAAAATTCTGTCCAGTCCATACTGATGTGCACAAATTATCACAATATTAGCAATCTAAGAACTATCTGATCATCGGGTCCAACAGCTCCTGCGATATAGGATTGAACACCAAACTAATATACTGTGGCCCATGCATCATTGTGCCCAGCCTCCACAGTGTCATAGGGAACACTTCTATATGAATGTATCAGGCACCCCGGATCATCTTTTCACATCCCTTTGATGTTGTACAAGAACTACCAATAACATGTCCTAGCATCCAGTATTCATCATGAACACCTCCAGTGTCTGTCAGGAATCCGACAAAGAATGTACCAGACCTGAAACTCATCAGGACTTTAACTCGAATTATACGTAATTTCTAAGTCTGCCTCAAGGCCATTGGGTTCACCTCCTGTACTTGGGCAGGAAGCATCTTTGTACCACGACTTCCTGGTTTAACTAGTTCTGCTTGGGCAGGGAAAATTCCAATGCCACCCTAGGGCATGCCTACTCCTACTGAGGTAAAGGACTCACTGCTAAATTAATTAATGTAGCAGGAGTACCTAAGTCATTGTGTCCGCCCCTCTGCAGTAAGACAGAAAGCACCACTACAGTAAAGCACCAGGGACCCCAGGTGGAAATATGCACCTATTGATGTAGGGCAAAAATCATCTCTAACATACTAGGATCCTACGGATGATTAAGTTCCTTCCTGTAAAGTAGCAACCACTGCTATAATATTAGACTAGTCACCTCGGTTCACTGTATCCAACTCTAGCAGTGGTGCATGAACCATCAGTATAGTAATACAGTGCCCAATACCCTGCTCTCGGGCATGGAGTCAGTGTTTTACTAATGTAACAAAACCCCTGGAGTCCCTGTGCGCTGCCCCATACTGTGGTAACAGGAACAATTGCTAGTCATCTATGTTGTGTTGGCCTCCTGGAGACCAGCTTTGACTGCATCCCATGGGGAGCCAGTCAAATAAGTCACTGTGTGGAAGGTCATAACATCTCTAACCCATATGTCTAATTTCTCTAGTCTTAAAGCATTAACTCTTGTGAAACTATGTTAAACAATTACGATCATTAGATATAAATCATATTTTTACAGTTTATCAAGTGCCTTCAGAGCTTTTTCCACTGACCATATCAAGTTTTTAGTTTTTCTTCATATGTTAAACAATATATAAGCCTTGTCATTAGTTTTGTCACATTTTTCTTAGCTTCTCAACAAAAGTATTAATCAAACTTAAGTGACCAGGATTGAATTCTACATGTTAGTTCCCTTACTAAATCCACAAAAAATTGAAAGTATTGTCAATTTCTACTCACTGTACATATTTTAATATAGCCTACCAAAGTATTTAACTCTTTTGCAACTGAATTACACTGGTATCACTTGGTTATATTTTGATGACTTAAATGAATATCAGCTACTTGGTCTGCGTTTACATTTTGCCCTAGGTGCACAGTTTTCAATATATCTGAGTTGAATTGCACGCCGTTTCACCAATGTTTTCTCAATGCAATACATTAAAGCTGTTGGGGGAAGGTAAAGTGCTCAAAGTGGGCCGATCTGTGTCAAAAATATCAAACGATGGCTGAAAGAAATTATGAAGCCAGGAGCACACTGTCTTACAGACATTCAACACAGATAAAACACAATGTGAAACAATTTGTATTAATGTCAGTTGCACAAATCTATCCACTTACATCACTGGCCTGAGTGAATGCCCATTAAGGACATTTGTTTAATACTAGCACATCCTTTGTGAGTTTTATCAACATCAACAAATGTTACTATTGGTGCCACTAAATAACTGCTTCCACTATTATCACCAAAGATATCAACAACATCAAATGATGATCAGCAAGATTTGTAAATGATTTTTATTAACATGAATTTGTCATCTTCGCCAACACCTATGAAAGATATCCGTTAACATCTATAACTTGCATTAAAGGCTTTCAGAAGGGACTCTAGTAAATCCAAGAGTTGCACCAGTGATATTCAACGACAGTTTGGATCAACACCCATTCTAATTATCAGTGACATTTAGAAATCCCGTCAGCCGTCCTAAAGGACAGCCAGACATAGCTGTTCATTATAAGTTAGCCTGAGTGGTTTCTTAGGAGAAGATACCACTCTGGCAGATTCCTTGTGGACTAGTGTTCCTGAACCCGAAATTACCAGCGGTAGGAACATTAGGCCCAACGTTAGCAGGTGAGCTTCTGCATCCAGTAGAACCTCCTTATACTTTGGAGAAAGTGTTGTGGGCACAGCCCAGCCCCTATTTGGCCCGTTCCTCATGAAGTGGGGAACATGTTAGGCTCCCACAGTCACAGGGGACCCCCTTGTCCTGCCCTCAAAAACCTACCATAGGAGGTCTGCCTTGGCATGACACGAAGATTTGTCCTTGAACACAAACAATTTATCTAGGCGAGTCCACATCCCTCCACACCAACAGAAGCAAACACCTTTCAAGACCATCAAGCATTGCATCAACCCCCTGCCAGACCCACCTATTTGTCACTCTACAGAAAAGTGCAATTCCATCTACTTCTTCAGTGAAAAAATAGAGAGGATTCGACAGCACATAGACAAAAACAGGCCTGCTTCTTCTCTTATGACCACCCCTTGTGCAGAATCCCACAACAGTCAGACTTCAAAGACTTATCTATTGCAGACCTTGCGGTCACACGTAATTCGCTGAAAGCTAAGATGTATTACACTCGTCGTTCATCAAAGCTCTCTCTCTGGTGGCTCTCTCCAACTCCTACTCACTACTATCAATGCCTGTCTCATTCAATGCATTTTTGCAGAAGTTCTCAAGATAGGCCAGATCCTCCCACTCCTAAAGAGACCTACATTAGACCCTGATGACTTCGCCAACTACAGGAACATCACTCACCTATCATTCAGTGGCAAGATCATTGAAAAAGTCTATGTTCAACTTCAAGATCATATTAATGCTATCCATCTCGCGTACAACTACCAATCTGGCTTCAGACCACGCTGCAGTACAGAGACTGATCTCTTACACATTGTAGACAATGCCTTCCTAACCCATGCTTCCTGGTATTGCTGGACCTCTCAGCAGCCTTTGATACAGTCAACTATCCAACCTTCATATGCACTTAAGAGACTCGAATTGGATTCACAGGCAATGTCCTTCACTGGTTCTCCTCCTTCCTTTCCAACCGACATCACTTTGTTTACATGGGCACCCCCAGATCCTAAAAGAACCCTATCATCTGCAGAGTCCCCCAGGGTATCATACTGTCTAGTGTCATCTTCATCCTCTACATGGAAATGCTTGGCACTGTACTCACAGATAACAGCATCAAGTTTCATCAATATGCTGATGATTTACAACTCTACTTGAAAGAATCCCCTGGTTCAGACATCCAGTGCCTCAAACACTGCCAGCACATCATCCAAACCTGGAAGTCCAGTATCTACCTAAAGCTTAACCGCACCATGACAGAATTCCTGTTATTTGGTAAGATCAACAAACAATAAACAATACAAAGCTGGCTCAATTACATGAACCTTGATCTCTTTGAACCGCTACTTTCACCGAATGCCAAGTCACTTGGATTCATCCTGGATACCAACCTCATCCTCAAGGAAAACATTGCCAGAAAACAAAGATAGCCTGCTACCAGCTCTCTCTTCAAAAGAAAGTGAAACCATTTCTTCCAAAAACCAACTTCAAAACTGCTGTTCAAACCCTCGTACTCTCACATTTGGATAGTGGTAACACACTTCTTCATGACGACCCATACTCCACACTGGCGCCCTTTATGGGCACCATACACGCCACACCACAACCAACGAGGGCCTGAGGAAATATGATTGCATCACCCTCATCTGATGGAACTCCAACGGCTCCCTTTGCTAGCCTGCACCAGCTTCAAAACCCGCTGCATCATTTACAGAGCCATCACAACCAGCACTTCCGCTTATATTGCAAGCCAGCACACCATCTCTGGTGGTAACGACACACCAGTAGTCAGGACACCATGAGATAGCAGACTAAGAAGTGTAAAAAAGAAAGAACACAACTGCAGGCCTTTTCCATTTATGCACCCAGGATCTGGAACAATATCTCTGTATCCATCAGGACCGCCCAAATTTAGGAAGGATTTGAAGACACAAGTTTTTACAGAACACTACATCTCAATGCATTAAGTACAGCATTACCTAAGCAAAACAGCTACCATGCCTATCACTCGTTGACTTATGCTTCTCTTTGACCCTGTACAGCGATTCATTGCCTTTTGGATAGGTTCGCACTATAGAAATATCACATACATACCTCTGGAGTCTCCCATCTATGCTTAGCAGAAGTAAGGCACACTGTGTAAGGAGGGTTATGACTGCGAGAAGAGGTGTGTAAACTGGTGGTAGTACAGGGAGGAAGGGGTGTTCAGGTACAGTTATGTAGAAAAAGAAGTTCTGTGAGCAGCACAGATAGAATAGGATGGGTGGGGCGCAGCCATTGAAGAGAACAGAAAAAGAGGTGAGAGCAGTGCCAACTGAGGGAGTTGGGGAAAAAGAGATAGTGTTTGTAGAATTCTGTAACAATGAGGCACAATATATTTGAAACGAATGCATTCCATTTGGATCCAGGTCACAAGAAGGGGGTGGGGTGGGGGTGTAATAAAAGGCTGATGGTAGTATTGGTAGGCAGCTGAATTCCAGATAGCTAGAAGAGAAAGGTAGAGGTACAGTAGCGGCAGTAGAATAGGGTAAGAGTTCAGGCACTAAAAGGGGTGAGGGGGCATAAGAAAGGGGGGCAGCAGTGCCAAATGAAGGATCTGGGGACGAGAGGTACTGTTAGGAGAGACCAGTTACAAATGGTTATATAATAGTGCAATAAAATGTTGCTTAAGGAGAACCCATTTAATCCTGATTTCTACCTCTCTGCCTCCAATTCCATCACTTGCCGCCTTCACCTCCATTCCATGTTGTACTATACAAGATTATAAACAAAAAGAAGTATCTAGATTGTTAGATTTCACTAGTGCGCCACACCCCAGATGATTCATAACACAACTGTGGTTCCTTCCTTGAAGGGAATTACCAATGCAAATTAACTTCCACCATTGGTCTTCATTTGTAAAGGGGCACAAACCCCTTTGGGCTTTGATAAAAACTGCATATAGAGGGCAGGCTGATGGCAGTCCACTCACCTGGGAAAACGCACACAACACACTCAGCAGGGCAGAGGACTATGTGAACAAGAAACCAGCAAGAGTACCACTTAATCTAAGGGGTGCAATGAAGCCCACTGCTCCGGAAGAACATGACTGAATGAGTTTAATAAGAAATTATTGGACAGAAACACCTCCAAGGAAATAGCGGCATTTTAGGGTACTTGAGTGCTGCAGGATGCACTTCAAATAAAAATTAAAAAATCAAGCAATGCCCCGACAACCAAAGATTCACCAAACTTGTTAATATACCACGTATTTACTCTAGGTATATGTGCATAATTATTTTGCTCAACCGACACATACCGTCATTTACATAATCTATAACCCAGCTCCAATAAAGTATTGAAAACATAATAAAACAGTTATCCACTTCATGTAGTGATCTGTTACTTCATTTAAATCTATTTTCATCAATAAGCTCACATATCAAAGCATCAAGCGAAACATGTACAGTATACATGAATTGACAACACTTACAGGACAAAAAGTACAATTACTTTAAATCAAAAAGAACGATTACATAAATTATAAACATCAATCATGAACCAAATTGCTCATCACAGTATCACAGAAACATTCACATAGAAAAGTGTCATTTTGGTGCTTCATGAAATGAAAACTGTTTAAATGGAAAAAGCAACATATAAAAGTGTCCAACACATATTATGCCTTTTAACAAATTGAAGACGTCTTTATTTTAAGTTGAAGAAATCAGTAGGTCATATGGGTTGGGGAATTCATTTGCAGTTTTTGTCCCCCTATTTCTTCAAGGTCCTCAAAAATGTTACTTGTCTATAGCAGCTCACAGTCAGTGTGGGACTAGTACCCCTCAACCCACTTATTTACGCCGTGTTTCGATCCTTCAAAAAGGGCCTTTTTTATTAAGGTCTTCCTCAGGGCTAGCATTAGGATGTGTGACACCACTATACAAATGTTTTAAAATTACTAAGGGCACTGTGGTGAAAGACACAGGGAAACAGGTCAATCGGCCTGAATGAGATGTCTGAAATTTGTAACATTTTGTGTGGCTACAAATTCCATGATACTCGTTGTCACGAGACGCAGAATAATGGAGAGACAGGAAATGCCCAAAAGAGCCCAGCTGAATAACACTACTGAGCAACGCGACAGGAGAGTGCACTGGGAGTCCATACCCCTGAACTAAAAAGGCAGATTGAATCCCCCGAAAGGCGATAAAGAAGCGTATCAGGAGCCTGACTTCCAGTAACTAAGAGGAAGATTGAACGCCCCACTACTGCGTGTGCCTTCCAAATAACGCAATACAGGAGCACGCTGGGAGTCTAACCCCCGGGCTAAAAGAGGAAGCCTTGCTGGCAATTAGGCATAAGGACAGGCGGTGAGCCACACTAAGGACTATATTTAATTAGTTGCTGCAAGAATTCATTCAGTAAAGCCCTCATGCTCTATGCGATAAGACTAATGATAATTTTTTTGCTCTTCACTTAGGCCATGTAACTTTCGGAAGTCCTCATGACAACTTTAAATTGCACAGATTGAAGGTAGAATAGGGGGATTATCAGCAAGTAATGTGAAAGGGCAAAACTGGAAGTATATATTTTTGTATTTATTTCTTTGTCTTTTTTTCCACTTTTCCCCACCCCTTCCTTGAGACATTCTCGTTGAATATTCCTATCGGTATTGACCTGTTTTCCTGTGTATTTCACCACAATGCCCTTAGGAATTTTAAAACAGTTGTATCGGAGTGTCACACATCCTAATTCTATTCCTGAGAAAGAACTTCATAAAAAACTGCCCTTTTAAGGTCGAAACGCATCAGTGTATGTAAATGTGTTGAGGGTGACTAGTCCTTCACTGCTTTAGACAAGTAACATTTCAGAGACCTTAAAAAAATAAGGGGACAAAAATTGCAAAGGAATTCCCCATCGCACATTAGCCTACTGATTTCTTTAACTTAAAAGAAAGAAGTCTTTAGTTTGTTAAGAGGCATCATCAGTGTTACATACTTTTATATGTTGCATTTCCATGTAATAGTTGTCAATTCATGAAGCACCATACAGACACTTTTTATGTGAATGTCTCTGTGATATTGTGATGAGGAATTTGGTTCATGATTGATGTTTATGATTTATGTAATTGTTCTTTTTGATTTAAGTAATTGTACTTTTTTGTCCCGTAAGTGTTCTCAATTCATGTATACTGTGCACAAATCATTTGATGCTTTGATATGCGAGCTACTTGATGAAAATAGATTTAAATAGAGTAACAGGTAACTGCATGAAGTGGATAACTGATATATTCTTTTTTCAATAACTTAATTGAGCTGGGGTATAGATAATGTGAATGGCAATATGAGCCAGTCGAGCAAAGTAATCATACACATATACCTGGAGTAAATATGTGGTATATTAACAAGTTTGGTGAATCTATGTTTGTAGGGTGCATTGCTTGATTTTTATACTAATGGATCCCAGCCGCCCATCCCTGAATTGGATTGAACCCGTTTTGTAACTGGTAAGAAGTACTTCAAGCATCACTTTAGTAGTAGCATTGATGTTCTGTATAAATACTTGCATGTATCCTTCAACAAACATATGATCCTACTGTAGGACATAATGGATATCCTCTACGGTTCATTGCTTAAGAAGTACTCCCTAGCTTCAATAGTTTAAGTTATTTAAGTTTTGTGCCTGTTTCTTCTGTACCAAGAATTACTGTCCATGCATACTCAGGACTACAACCAAAAGCCAAATGCATTTAGAAACAGCTTCCAACAGATGACTTTGCCAAACATTTTGGTGTACAAAAGCATCCAGGCGGTGATCTTAAATGCAGCAAGAACTTAGTAGTGCACGTTTTCATAGTAAATACATATGAGTGCATTCCTAGGACACAAAACAGTGAATAATGACTGAAAAAACAGTGAAGTGGATGGTGATTGTGGCTTGTTACTGGGCTTGTTTTTATTAAGTTGTGTTTTTTCTTTTTTGCTGTGGTTTGTATGTCCTCTGCAGTACAGTTTGATATGATGCGGGCCTGTAATCTCATCGCCACCGTGGCCCTGACAGCCGGGCAACTCATCTTTTTGTTGGGACTGCTGGAGCTTCCCATCATCTCTCAGGACTCTCAGTGGTGGGAGGAGGCCATTGCTGCTGTCTTCCAACTTGCCAGTAAGTAAAGCCACACCAATTAATTTTATGCTCATGAGGGTCAAGGAGGCTGGAGTATATCTTCCTTCAGGTTTATTGTGTAATAGAGCATCACGGTGGACAGCTCACTTTTCACTCCGTGCCAACAGGAATGAAAAAGCCTCTAGAAGAGTGTTTTCCAAACTGTAGGTCGAGACCCAATGTTGGGTCGCAAGGTTATTTTGGGTGGATCGCAAAAGTCCTGGTCTGTATGCAAGTAATTATTTTAAAGGATTAGTCTTGTTTGTGTCCCTGTACAAAGGTGCTGAACAATGTTCCTAACTACAGTTTTAAAACAAACCCTAGCAAGTATTCCCAAGCAAGATTCTGGGTGAACCTTCCAGTATTGCTGTTTTTCTATTTTGCAAAGCCATTTCAACAGAGAATGTACTCACAATACGTGATCATACACAACCATACCACTTGTGTATGACTGTCACACATAAATTGAGAAATATTGATGTAGCATAACGGCCAGAGTTGTTGACTTTAGATGTGGGGAACCAGGTTTGAGTACTTGCGTTGGCTCAAAATCCTTTGATTCTGGGCAAATCAATTAATCTCCTTTGCTTATAATAAAATTAATCTGATCTTGTGTAATTTAATCTGGTCTTCATATAAATACACTCGGGCTGGGTTTGCGCTATATAAAGCTGCAAAATATATATATCTATAAGTGTATATATCAATATCTCTCTCTCTCTTTATATATATATATCTACATATATCTATATCTATATATATATATATATATATATATATATATATATATATATATATATATATATATATATATATATAGATAGAGATACATCTCTCTCGCTCTCTCTCTATTACCTACTGGCGGTCGCCAGTAGGTAGTTATAGTTAGGACCTATTTTCCATAGGAAAAGCATTTTTTGTTTTCCTAATAACTTTGGCGTCGTTTGACGAATCTTTGCGAAATTTTCAAAACTAGTGGGGCGCTCCGGTCAGCTCCTGTCTTGAAAGTTTCAGGGTGATTTGCGAAGCGGGGGCCGAGAAAAAAGGGGGGTCCCAAAACGTGTTTTCCCCATGTTATTTTTCATAGGAAACTTTAGACACGGCTACAGCCCGAACTGCTGAACGGAATTATACCAAATTTGGCAAAAAGGTAGCCCTTGGTTCAGAAAGAGTCCTTTTTGTTAAATGGTGTAAATCCGTTCAGTAGTTCCTGAGAAATTAAAAAAATAAAGGTCGGAAAATCAATTTCCCATAGGAAACTTTAGACACGGCTACAGCCCGAACTGCTGAACGGTATTACACCAAATTTGGCAAAAAGGTAGCCCTTGGTTCAGAAAGAGTCCTTTTTGTTAAATGGTGTAAATCCGTTCAGTAGTTGCTGAGAAATTTAAAAAATAAAAGTTTCGATATCTAGGGACGCAGTGGATTCGCGAACCCTCCCGACCACGAGCTTCACTGTGATTGGCTGCCAACACTCCAAACCAGGAGGTGTTGGAGGCCATCTTGTGACTCGGTAGAACCGAGTCACAAGAAAACAGTGGAAAAAGGTGAAAAACAAGAAAAGGTGGCAGGGTAGAAACACCCTGACCCCCTAGGCCTGCTCAGGGGGTCCCACAAGGACCCCAAAGGCCAAAAAAAGCATTTTTTTAAAAAAACAATTCGGCGGAATTCGCGTTGGGGTCGCGAATCCCGCCGAAAGTTTTAAAAAAATGAAGCGCGGCCTCCCACGCTTCATTTAAATTAGGCCCTCGGGTGGGCCAGCCCCGGGGACCGTCACCTCCCCGGGGCTTATTACAATGTATGCGGGGGGCACTACGGCCCCCCGCTGCCCTGGGGACCGCCACCTCCCCGGGGCTTTGATAATAAACCGCGGGGGCACGCGGCCTCCCCGCAGCCCCGGGGACCGCCACCTCCCCGGGCTCTATTTTTTAGTTTTAAAAGATGTGTGGGGAGGGGCTCGAGCCCCCCCCCCACACGCCCCTGGGACCACCACCTCTCCGGGGCACTCTATATTTAAATTCGGGGGTCCGTTACGGACCCCCAGGCCCCGGGGACCACCACCTCCCCAGGGCTTTTAAAATGAAAGGAGGGGGGCCGCGCGGCCCCCCTCCTGGAGTCCTCGATGGCCCTGGGCCGGCTCCTGCAGTGTCCCAGGGTGCCCACCCCCGGGACACTGCTGTTTGCAATGACAGGGCGGGAGCCGTGCAGCCCTGTCATTGCAAACTCTGCTTTGCTTCATTGAAGCGAGAGCAGGGAAACCTGCTCTCGCTTCAATGAAGCAAGCAGAACTGCTTTCCACAAGGGGAGC
The DNA here is from genome assembly GCA_963921515.1 of Calotriton arnoldi. Taxonomy (NCBI): domain Eukaryota; kingdom Metazoa; phylum Chordata; class Amphibia; order Caudata; family Salamandridae; genus Calotriton; species Calotriton arnoldi. The sequence goes on from CAWUFW010000086.1 coordinate 1,991,340, forward strand.
TGCATGTCAGCAGCTCCCCTTGTGGAAAGCAATGCCGGCACCCGCAGGAGGCGGGGAGCCGGCGGGACCGTGGGGGCATTGGGGCTCCCCACGGTCCCCAACGGAGAGGCCAGGCCCCGGGGGATGGGGTCCCCAGGGCCAGAAGTGGCCCGGGAGGGGGCCACGCGGCCCCCTCCCCAATAAGTAAATTTAAAAAAACAAAAAAACAAAACAAAGGCCGGCCCCGGGGATGGGGTCCCCGGGGCCATAATTGGTCTTAGGAGGGGGCCATGCGGCCCCCTCCAAACATTAAAAAAAAGTATAAAATTCTGGTCATGCCCCGGGGGATGGGGTCCCCGGGTCTGAAATTGGCCTCGGGAGGGGGCTACGCGGCTCCCATCCCGATTTAATTTTTTTTTTTTTTATGAAAAAGGGGTCAGGCCCTGGGTGATGGGGTCCCCAGGGCCCCAAAAATGAGAAAAGAAGGGGGGCCACACAGCCCCCCTTCTGAAAAAAGAAAAAAAGAGAAAAAAGCCGGCATTGCGCAGAGGCCCCGCCCCTCCCTGCAGCACTATGCAAACGCGCCCCGTGGCGCGTTGTAAGTTGGGGAATTAATTCCCCTTGAATACTGGGGGTCCCTGGGGGCCAACTAGTGCACCAGGTACCTCCAGTATGCGCCACAGGGCTGTGTGCGGAGAGGTGGATTGAGGCCACTCCCCTTTTTACACCTCTCTGCAACGCAGCTCTGTGGCACTTACTGGAGGTACCTGGTGGGCTAGTTGGCCCCCAGGGAACCTCAGGATTCAAGGGGAGTTAATCTTCCAAGTTACAACGCGCCAGGGGGCGCAGTGGTGCAGGGAGAGGGCGGGCCTGATATGGCAAGTGTGCAAATGCGCCCCCTGGCGCGTTGTAACTTGGGGGATTAAGTCCCCTTCAATCCTGAGGGTCTCTGGGGGCCAACTAGCCCACCAGGTACCTCCAGTAAGCGCCACAGAGCTGCGTTGCAGAGAGGTGTAAAAAGGGGCGTGGCCTCGGACCACCTCTCTACAACGAAGCCTTGTGGCGCTTACTGGAGGTACCTGGTGGGCTAGTTGGGCCCCAGGGACCCTCAGGACTCAAGGGGAATTAATCCCCCAATTTACAACGCGCCAGGGTATGCGTTTGCACAGTGGTGCAGGGAGGGCGCAGGGCCTAACAAAACAAGTGTGCAAATGTGCCCCCTGGCGCATTGTAAATTGGGGGATTAAGTTGCGTTCAATCTTGAGGGTCTCTAAGGGCCAACTAGCCCACCAGGTACCTCCAGTAAGTGCCACAGAGCTGCATTGCAGAGAGGTGGTCCGAGGCCACGCCCCTTTTTACACCACTCTGCAACGCAGCTCTGTGGCGCTTTTTTTAAAAATCGGCAGGATGCGCTCAGGGAACGCGAACCCTGCCGAGAAAAAAAATCGAAGCGCGGTCTCCCGTGCTTCGATGTTAATTGGCCCCCGGGTGGGCCAAGTCCCGAGGGCATGCTGGGGGGTTTCATTTTATGTGTGGGGGCCTCTAAGGGCCCCCAAGCCCGGGGACCACCACCCCCGGGGCTTTATGGATAATGGTGCGGGAGGGCTCTGAGCCCTCCGCAGCCCGAGGACCACCACCTCCCGGGGCTTCTTTTTATATTTGAAAAACCTGTGTGGGGGGCTCCAGCCCCCACACGCCCGAGGACCACCACCTCCCGGGGCACTAAGAAAAATGAAAATGGGGGTCCGTTTTGGACCCCCAAGCCCGGGGACCACCACCTCCCCGGGGCTTTCTCGATGTAGGGAGGGGGCCGCGCGGCCCCCTCCTGGAGCCTGTGGTGGCCCTGGGGACCGCCACCCCCAGGGCCGGCTCCTGCAGTGTCCCGGGGTGCCTACCCCGGGACACTGCTGTTTGCAATGACAGGACGGGAGCCTCGCGGCTCCGTCCTGTCATTGCAAACTTGCTTTGGATATTGGAAGGAGAGCAGGAAACCTGCTCTCTCTTCCAATATCCAAAGCCGATTGCTTTCCACATGGGGAGCTGCATCTTAGCAGCTCCCCATGTGTAAAGCAATGCCGGCTCCCGTAGGACACGGGGAGCCGGCGGGACTGTGGGGGATTGGGGACCCCCACAGTCCCCAACGAGAGCCAGGCCCCGGGGGATGGGGTCCCCGGGGCCATAGAGTGGCCACGGAGGGGGCCACGCAGCCCCCTCCCCAAAGTAACAAAAAGTTTAAAAAAAAAAAAAGTGCAAGGCCGGCCCCGGGGATGGGGTCCCCGGGGCCTTAAATGGCCTGAGGAGGGGGTCACGCAGCCCCCTCCAAATAAAAACAAAAAGAGGCCATGCCCCGGGGGATGGGGTCCCCGGGGCCAATACAGGCCCAGGGAAGGGGGCCACGCAGCACCCTTCCCGTTTTTTATTTTTTATTTTAATTTTAAAAAAAGGGGTAAGGCCCTGGGGGATGGGGTCCCCAAGGCCTAAAAATAGGAAAAAGGAAGGGGGGCCACACGGCCCCCCTTCAGGGGGGAAAAAAAACAAAACAAAAAAAAAACGATCTGGCCCGCAGGCCCCGCCCCCTTCCTTCACCACTCTGCAAACGCGCCCCCTGGGGCGTTTGCAGAGGGAACAGATTCCCCTTGAATACTGGGGGTCCCTGGGGCCAACTAGCCCACCAGGAACCTCCAGTATGCGCCAGGGGCTGCCTTGCAGAGAGGTGTACAGAGGCCACGCCCCTTTTACACCTCTCTGCAACGCAGCTCTGTGGCGCTTTGGAAGGAACATGGTGGGCTAGTTGGACTCCAGAGACCCTCAGGATTCAAGGGAGTTAATCCCGACTTAAAACGCGCCACGGGCGCGTTTGCACAGTGGTGAAGGGAGGGGGTGGGGCTTCAGGTCACATGTGTGCAAACAGGCCCCGTGGCGCGTTTTAAGATGGGGAATTAAATCCTCTTCAATCCTGAGGGTCCCTGGGGGACAACTAGCCCAACAGGTACGTCCAGAAAGCGCCACAGAGCTGCGTTGCAGAGAGGTGTAAAAGGGTGTGGCCTCTGTACATGTCTCTGCAACGCAGCCCCTGGCGCATACTGGAGGTTCCTGGTGGGCTAGTTGGCCCGTAGGGACCCTCATGATTCAAGGGGACTTAATCCCCCAACTTAAAACGCGCCACGGGGCGCGTTTGCACAGATGTCACCTCAGGCCCCGCCCCCTCCCTTCACCATTGTGCAAATATTCCTCTAAAATCAGCCGAAATCCGAATTCTGATTTACTCACCTGTTATCAGGAGAGACCTCAGTGCTGCATCTTTCAGCCCAGTACTGGTCCTGAAAAGTAATTTTAACCGTACTTACCAGTAACTTGAATTTCCTTCCATAGGCTAACATTGACTGGTTTCACTTGGAAATTCTTCTAAGTGTGGAGTTTTGGAACTTTAAAATAGTTCTCTAAAATCAGCCGAAATACGAATTCCGATTTACTCACCTGTTATCAGGAGAGACCTCAGTGCTGCATCTTTCAGCCCAGTACTGATCCTCAAAAGTAATTTTAACCGTACTTACCAGTAACTTGAATTTCCTTCCATAGGATAGCATTGCCTGCTTTTTGCTGAAAAAGTTTCTAAGTGTTGATTTTTGAAACATACAAATATTCCTCTAAAATCAGCCTGAAATCCGAATTCTGATTTACTCACCTGTTATCAGGAGAGACCTCAGTGCTGCATCTTTCAGCCCAGTACTGGTCCTGAAAAGTAATTTTAACCGTACTTACCGGTAACTTGAATTTCCTTCATAGGCTAACATTGACTGGTTTCACTTGGAAATTCTTCTAAGTGTGGAGTTTTGGAACTTTAAAATATTCCTCTAAAATCAGCCGAACTACGAATTCCGATTTACTCACCTGTTATCAGGAGAGACCTCAGTGCTGCATCTTTCAGCCCAGTACTGATCCTCAAAAGTAATTTTAACCGTACTTACCAGTAACTTGAATTTCCTTCCATAGGATATCATTGCCTGCTTTTTGCTGAAAAAGTTTCTAAGTGTTGATTTTTGAAACATACAAATATTCCTCTAAAATCAGCCGAAATCCGAATTCTGATTTACTCACCTGTTATCAGGAGAGACCTCAGTGCTGCATCTTTCAGCCCAGTACTGGTCCTGAAAAGTAATTTTAACCGTACTTACCGGTAACTTGAATTTCCTTCATAGGCTAACATTGACTGGTTTCACTTGGAAATTCTTCTAAGTGTGGAGTTTTGGAACTTTAAAATATTCCTCTAAAATCAGCCGAAATACGAATTCCGATTTACTCACCTGTTATCAGGAGAGACCTCAGTGCTGCATCTGTCAGCCCAGTACTGATCCTCAAAAGTAATTTTAACCGTACTTACCAGTAACTTGAATTTCCTTCCATAGGATATCATTGCCTGCTTTTTGCTGAAAAAGTTTCTAAGTGTTGATTTTTGAAACATACAAATATTCCTCTAAAATCAGCCGAAATCCGAATTCCGATTTACTCACCTGTTATCAGGAGAGACCTCAGTGCTGCATCTTTCAGCCCAGTACTGATCCTCAAAAGTAATTTTAACCGTACTTACCGGTAACTTGAATTTCCTTCATAGGCTAACATTGACTAGTTTCACTTGGAAATTCTTCTAAGTGTGGAGTTTTGGAACTTTAAAATATTCCTCTAAAATCAGCCGAAATACGAATTCCGATTTACTCACCTGTTATCAGGAGAGACCTCAGTGCTGCATCTTTCAGCCCAGTACTGATCCTCAAAAGTAATTTTAACCGTACTTACCAGTAACTTGAATTTCCTTCCATAGGAATCCATTGTCTGGGTTTCAGCAGAAAAGTTTCAAAGTGTCGATTTTCACAAACTACAAATATTCCTAAAAAATCGCCTGTATGACTTAAACGCATTCTTTCAACTGTTTACAGGAGATGCACCAGTGCTGGATCCAGGATCCAACACTGAGTAAGAAAAAGTAACGATAACAGTTTTTAACTTCTAAGTGAATTTCCTTCCATAGGATAACATTGGTGATTCTATGAGAAAAAGTTTCTAAGTGTGAACTTTTAAAGTACAATAATATTCCTTAAAAATCACGACTGTAACCAAAACGCTTTTACTCAACTGTTTACAGGAGATGTCCCAGGACTGAATCTAGGATCCAGTAATGTGGTTAGAAAAGTAATCCATAAAGTAACTAATTGCATTTAACTAGAAATTCACATTGAGCTGAATGTTGCATTGTGTTTGAAAATGTGTTGTCCATTGCAACAACTGTAACTACTGTACTTAAAAGTCTATTGCCTATGTGCAAAGTAATTAAACTAAAGTAATTCATTCTGAGAAAGTATTTTTGTAATGTAATGTATAATGTAATTACAATGTAATTTAAAAATAAAATATGTTAAAAAAAATTGTTTCTAAAAAATTTGGAAATCAGTATGAAAATAATTTATATAACAATTAATACATTTAAAAATTGTCATTTACAAAACCTTTGAAATTCACTGAAAAAACTGTAGGTTTCAGACATGTTATAGTTACAAATTAGCATTTAAAAAACCTTTGAAATTCACTGAAAAAACCATAGGTTTCAGGGACGTTATAGTTACAAATTAGCATTTAAAAAACCTTTGAAATTCACTGAAAAAACCATAGGTTTTAGGGACAGTTATAGTTAGTTGGACATTGCACTCGTACAAAACCCGTGAAATTCCCCCGTTATAGTTAGTCCAGCTAACTATAACTTGCGCCCGCAATGCACTGCTGATGACGTCACATATTACATCACTCATGACATGGTCAGTGACATCACTGATGACATCACTGATGACATCTCAAATGACATCACTGATGACATCATCCACGTGATAATCTGATGCACCTCCTCACACTCTAATATAACCTTTGATACACCCACTCTAAATTACAGACTGCCATTCGCAAAACCATAGACACTCCAACACCAATAACTACATACCCACTCACTGATTCTTAGGTCTACGCACACATCCACTCACTCACCCGTACAGTCACTCATACTTACGGTCACTCAGTACAGGACTATCATATGCACTCATACTCCTATATAGACACTCAAACACCGCCACTCATCCATAGAGGTACTCACACACCTAGTCAGTCATGCAAATAATTAAACACACTACCATTTACTCACCTATACAGTTATACACACACCAGCTCACTTACTCATACAAATAGTAGCACATTCTTACGCTCTTATACAATCACTGATACAAGCACACACTCATCCATACAGCCACTATCACAATCACTCACTCTCAGCTTATAGCTATTTATATACTCCAACACACATATATACTGCCTTTCACATATGTAGTTACTCACACATGTACCACTGGGACATACATTCACTCACTAACACACTCTTACACACACTTACCCACCCATACAGTCTATCACAGTTGCACTCTTGAAACCATCCACCCAGTGAATCACCCACTCACACATCTATGCACAGAGTTGCACACACCCCTCCCACACAAACACTCAGGCACCCATACAGATACTCAGACAAGCATTCAATAACTCATATAGACACTCATGTAGCTATTCACAAACACATGCAGCCACTTACACAGCAACAGACAGACGGATACAGACATTCACCCAGTTTAGTCACTAACCCATGCATTCAGTAAGATACGTTAAATCACTCACTTATAGAGTCAGTCACGCACCTACTAAATCATCCATACAGACACTTACACACCCACTCATTCTTCAATACGTCTTTTCCTATATATATTAAAAATATTTAAACTTTACAGAAACACACAGTCACTGGATGATGTCATCAGTGATGTCATCAGTGATGTCATTTGAGATGTCATCAGTGATGTCATCAGTGATGTCACTGACCATGTCATGAGTGATGTAATATGTGACGTCATCAGCAGTGCATTGCGGGGCGCGAGTTATAGTTAGCTGGACTAACTATAACGGGGAATTTCACGGGTTTTGTCACGAGTGCAATGTCCAACTAACTATAACTGTCCCTAAAACCTATGGTTTTTTCAGTGAATTTCAAAGGTTTTTTAAATGCTAATTTGTAACTATAACGTCCCTGAAACCTATGGTTTTTTCAGTGAATATATATATATATAGATATTTACATATAATATTCCAAAATACACCACTGAGCCTCGTTTTATCACAAAAATGTATATTAGGCCTTACCCCATAATAATAATAATACAGACACTTATAGAGCGCGACAGCTACCTCAAACAGAGGTGTCCCGGCGCTCTGCTGCAGAAGGTGTTTCTCAAATTTCCTAAAATCACTTGTATCAACACCAAGACTTTTCAGACGCCTTGTGATTTTAGTGAACAATTGCCACGGGTTAGCACCTCACTTTCAAAAGTGTTCCAGCTCCAGACTCCAGTGCAGTTCACCATCTGCCACTTTTATCTTAGCCACAGTTAGATATCAAAGGGTGTGGTCAAGGTTGCGACATTTACAAACAATTGCTGTTATTACATTAAAAAATTGTCCCACCTAATGTCCATTCGAGCTAGATGGGCCACAAAAGTTTGTTGTTCTAAAAATTGGGTTGCAATTCTAAAAAGGTTGTAAAGCACTGCTCAGGAATAACTTAGTTCATGTAAAGTAGAATACTGAAAATCATATATTAACTAGTGTAGAAGGAGAGGCAAGCCAATGGGTGTACGTTTAAAGGAAGTAAACAATACGTTGCCTACAGGGTATGGAGGAAGCCAAAATGACACTGCACCATATAAATGGTGCAGGGAGGACATGAAGGTAAAAATCAATTAGCTTCGTGCAGCCACAGGAGATAAGGCATTATTGGACAGAACCAGATAGATGGACACCAACTCAAAACCCCGGAAAAGGTCAGGTTGTGCCCATACGTCTCATTCTAAACCTTGCACGTTTGACTTTCTTGGGTCCATTATTATTGGCAATTATGTCAAATTGAAGGTAGAAAGTAGAGGAGAAAAAGAAGGAAACATAGCAAATATGAATAATGAGGAAAGATGATAACAAAAACTGGAAACAAATAGAGTTTCAATATTAGTCTGAAGAACTAAAAATAAACTCAAAGATACATCCTACACCAAGGAAATTTAAATTTAAATATTTACATTCTCTAAAGGATGAACCGGGCAAACTACTTCACAAGGGGTTCTTCCATGGGGGCGTGGCCAAGCCGGCTGTCATGGCGGACATGCTGGGCTAGAGCTCCGCCGCCAGTGCAAGCATCCTGCCTGACACGGCGCACCTGGGGCTGAACAAATCAGCTCCACGGCAATCGGAGCGCGGCGGGGACCCGCAGCCGTGTCCCAAGATAGCTGTCAGCCGGCGGGCGCGGAGATAATCACTGTAAAGCGCCAGCAGCTTCGGACCACAAAATGGCGGCCGCCAGGATCCGGGGCTGACACTCGCCCCGGGAGCCAGCTCTGCAGTCGCGGATCCAGCTTTCAGACTGCCTGGCAGGGTTCCCGCTGCAGAGGTGAGGAGGTGTGGACGTGGGGGCGCGCCCGCTCCGCCGCAACTTAACTGCTTGCCGAGGCCCGCCGAAGCCCCGGGTCCCCCTCCTCCTCTCCCCCCGCTGTATTGATCACTGACCGCGGGACCGGGTGGCAGGTCCCGGCAGGGATTACATGAGGGCAGACGGCGTGGGCGGCTTCTGTGGAGGCCGGAATGGGCTGCTGATTGAATTCGTGCGGGGCGGTGAAACCGGCTGGGAGCTTGCGGCCTCATTGTGCCTGGAGTTAAGATGGCGGCCCATCCCCCGGAGGCGCCTGAACACAATAGGCCCTAACGGCGGCCTGTGCACGGGGAGAGCGGGGTCCCGCAAGGAGTGATACTCGCTATTGAAGAGGGCAGCCCCCGAAGCTAAGGTGGTAAGAGTCCATGCGGCAACTCCAGGGAGTGGGTGCGGCCCGTCGGGACTCCAGCTCCCCATCCACGTCGGATATTGCTGGGCGCGGCAGTGGCGGAGAATGCGCGCACCCCTGGGGGGATCAGCAGGCGGGGCGGCCCGCGCTCGTATCTCCGGGACCCCTATGACTCCTGAGCGCCAGCGGTAAAGGCAGATCCGCCTGTGATCAAAGAGGTGGAGCCGATGTCCAGAACTCGCCGCATCTACCCAAGGATAGCCAGGCGAGGTGAGATACCGCCTGTACCCGCACAGCCTGTACCCCCCCCCCACACCATACGCTGGTGGGCGCAGCAGCAAAACGAGCCCACTGTAACCTACGGGGGTCCACTGCAGAAGGGATCGAGGCTGGCACCCCCAGGATCCTGAAGTCTCCCACGGTACTGCGACCTGACTGCACGGAGCAAGCCAAGGATTGCAAAAGAGGCACACCATAACGTGCTACGCGGGACAGAGCCCCTTGGTATAGCGACCATCCCTGGCGAAGAAGCAGCTGGACTCCTCAGGCAGACCCAACGCCACTCAGGCCCATAACATGGGGAGGCAACGCGCAGCCACAGGAGCAACACAGGACACCTCCACAGGTGCTAAGTCTCTTCTCAAAGACGCCATGACCCCTCAAGAACTGACCCTCTCCGAAAAGATGGACAAAGTGTTGGCGGCCATAGAACATTCGAGAGTGTCCATGGAGGAGAGACTGGGGTCCATCACTACGGACATCACCCTGATTAGGGACGACCATCGCAAGCTTGCTGAAAAAGTATCAGAGGGGGAGAAAGTACTTACCTCCATGCAGCCCACAGTCAAAACTCATCAAGAATCTATTCAGACCCTTTTGGGGCGCATGGCGACAATGGAGGAGCGCATGGACGACCTCGAATGGCGCGCGAGGCTGTGCAACATACGGGTCCTGGGTCTCCCGGAGGGAGTGGAAGGCACAGACCCCGTCAATTACATGGAGACATGGATCAAGTCCTTTACACAGGCAGCAGACCAGTCTGCATTCTTCTCAATTGAAAGGGCACATAGAGTACCGGCACGTAGGCCCCCGCCGGGGGCTCTGCCTCGCCCGATGCTGGCGAAATTTTTACATTTCAAGGACAGAGATGCGGTGCTTAGAGCGGCCAGACAACATGGCCCCATCCAGGTGGAGAACAAACAAATAATGCTCTTCCCGGACTATGCCCGTGCGGTGCAGCGCCAGAGGGCCACATTCCTAGATGTCAAGCGCCGCCTGCAGACGGAGGGCATACAATACTCTATCCTGTTCCCAGCCCGCCTTAAAGTCATACATGCTGAATCTACCGTTTTTTTCACAAGCGCGGATGAGGCCCGCGACTGGGCGGATCAGCACTGTCGGAAGCTCCCTAACGGGAATGAAACAGTTGACCTACGCTCTTAGACGCAGCGTGGCAACAGACGTCGCCCGAAGAAACAGCATAGAAAGGCCACCCCTGATGGGAAAGTACAGTCCGCAGGATCCCCGGACCTAGAGCAGATCATGGCCGAACGGAGGAGGGCCCTGCAGGCTGTGGCGGAGCTTCAACCATCCTCACCTATCACAGACTCGGACGGTGGTCCCCATATCTTCTCGTCTGGGGAGGAAGAGTGCAGTGATGGAACAGTATCCCGAGTGGACTCCATAACCCCGCCATTGGTCACTCCACAAGCTGCAGATACACTGATATGATTGGTACCCAATAGATTACACACGTAAGGTAACCCAGCACTACATACTATAGCGTAACACAAGATCTCTGGTACACCGCATAGCGGGAAGAGAGGTCGCTCACGTATCCCTAGACCACCAGGTGCGAAACAATCCTGCAAATGCCACTAGTGAGTGACGCCTAGCATCAGCGCGTAACCACCCCCCTAGTAGTTCACAGTTCTATTAGAGTGCTACTATGAGTTTGGACGTATCGCCGTTTGCGATAGGTCCCCAGAATTGGGATAGTTCCCCGTCCCCAGCATTATCCCCTAAGAAGTTACTCCTCACTGCACTATTTACACAACAACATAATGTAGAGGTGCTGCTGGCACATGGGTCTCAGGGAACCAGACTCAGACAGGGCAAGGGGCTGCGGCACGACATGACGCTCAGGGACCCCTCCCCCCTCCGATCCCCTACACTGCAACATGGCACATAAGGGTAGCATCACCATCCTCACCTTGAATGTTCGAGGGATGCACACGGCACGCAAACGCTATGCAGTATATGCCTATATAAAGCGGCAGAATGCGCAGATCGCGCTGCTGCAAGAAACGCACCTAGTAGCAACAGAATTGGAAAAGCTGCGCAGGCGCTGGCGAGGGGTCTTCTGCGCCACAACCTATTCTGCCTACGCGAGAGGGTCTCTCATTTGGTTGTGCCCAGGAGTTCAGTTTCAAGAGCTATCCCGAGCAATAGATGCGGCAGGCAGATATGCGCTCCTGCACGGGTTATTAGATGGCCAGCCCGTGGTACTGGGAAGCATCTACGCGCCCAATACGGATCAGGGGAAATTTTGGGACACGCTTTCGCGCCCTTTAAGCGCATACACCCAGGGCCCGTGGATTCTGGGCGGCGATTTTAACTGTGTACAGGACATTGCCCTAGACAGGTCCTACTCCCCACACCCCGCCCCTCCCATCATAGCACAGGCGACGCGCTTTGCGAGCTGGACGGCACACTGGGCCTTGACCGATGCATGGCGATCCAAACATCCGAACCTGCGACTCTATTCATTCCACTCAATTCCCCATAATCTCAGAGTGCGCCTGGACTGTTTCCTCTGTTCCTCTCCTATCCTCCCCAAGCTGCAGGAAACTGAATACTTAGGCAGAGTCCTGTCCGATCACGATGCCCATACGATCACCCTAGCATGGCGCCCGCCTAGGCCCCCGGTCCCCACCTGGCGCCTGCCCACAGAGTGCCTAGAAGACCCAGTGTTTAAACAGACACAGACGGCACACATACGCAACTACTTTGCAGAAAATGAACACACTGCATCTACGCGAGCAGCGAAATGGAACGCATTTAAAGTAGTACTTAGAGGCACATGCATACAACATGTCTCAGGGGTCCGCAAAACCTTAGAGCGCAGCATAGTCACAAAGGAGCGCGAGCTAGCCAAGTTAACGCAAGCGGCAAATAGAGGGGAAGCCACACTGGCTCAAATAACAGGCGCCAAAACGGCATACGCGGAGACACTGGCGGACCTCCGCAGATATAACTTTAGGGCGCACACGACGAGGCAGCACAAGGAAGGCAACAGAACTGGTGCGCTACTAGCTTGGCTGGTAAACCAAAACACCACCCTGCCCACGATCACAGCAATTCGCAACGCAGCCGCACCTTAGTGTTCTCGCAAGCGTCCCTCCTGGATGTCTTCCAGCAACACTACACACAACTATATGCGATCCCAATCGAAGCAGACTCAGAGGCCCTGCACCGCTTTCTTCAAACGCTTCCCATACCCAGGATAGCAAGGCCTGATCGACGCGAGCATGACAAGAAAATTGCGGCGTCAGACATCAAACAGGCGCCGCAGGCACTGGCTACCCGCAAGGCGCCGGGTCTGGACGGCTTCCCCCTAGAGTTTTATCGTACAATCTCCACACACCTGGTGCCGCAACTGGTAAAAGTATATCAGTCGGCCTTAGAGGAGGGAGCTCTCCCACAGTCCATGAACGAATCAGTAATAGTCTCCTTTCCCAAGCCGGACAGGGACCTCCACCTTGTGGGATCATATCGGCCAATAGCCCTTCTGCCAGCAGACTATAAAATCTTTGGGAAAATACTAGCAGAAAGATACACCGCGCTCCTCCCAACCCTGATACACTCAGATCAATGTGGGTTCGTGCCAAATAGAAACACCTCCTATAACATTAGACGCCTGTTTCATGTCCAGGACCAGGTGAGCGGCCATTTCCCGAGGGCGGCGTGCCTGGTCCTGGACCTTGAGAAGGCCTTTGACACCCTGAGTTGGCCATATCTTTTTGGGGTCCTGAGGCGGATGGGAGTGGGCCCACGCCTGCTGGCATATACCAAGCTCCTATACACTAATCCGTCCTCCAGGGTAAAGATGGGGTCGTACAAGTCATCTTCGTTTTCAATCCTCAGGGGCACCAGGCAAGGCTGCCCGCTTTCCCCCCTACTCTTCGCGATAGCGATGGAGCCACTCGCGATCCGTCTTCGTAGGGAGGGAGAGACCTGGGGCATTCCGATCGCAGGTACAGTCCACGCGGTGTCGCTATATGCCGACGATGTGCTCCTTTACGTTCGCGACATCACTTCCGACCTCACTCCTATCATGGACACACTGCGGGATTTTGAGAGGGTGGCGGGGCTAAGGGTCAACTGGACTAAGTCCACAATATACCCACTCTCGAGAGACCTCCCCCCTCAGCGTCTGCTCACAGGTGGCCTACAGATACCATGGAGCGCTGACGCAGTCCGTTACCTGGGTGTTAGACTCTATCACTCGCCTCAGGACATATACGAGGGGAACCATCGTAGGGCGCTGGCTGGGGCTCGGTCTTCGGTGAACTTTTGGAAGGAACTCCCACTGGCTCCTATAGGGAAAATTGCAGTGGCCAAGATGATCCTAGTGCCATGGTTACTATACCTCTTTGCCAATTTACCGGTGGCCCCTCCTCGCTCCTTCTTCCGTGAGCTAGACGCCCTCCTTGTAACATTGATCTGGGGATCCGGTAGGAGGCGAATAGCCCTAGCCAAATTACAGCTACCCATGGATCGGGGGTTTGGGTGCACCCTCATTCGAAGCATACTTCCTAGCAGCCCAGCTACAATGGGTATCGCGCTGGACAGCCGGGAGCGCGATGACGGAAACACACACAATGACGGGACAGATCACGGCCCCCAGCATATACCGCATGTTGCTGCCAAATGCTGAGCCCATTCAAGACTGCCCTCTCCAGATGACAGTGGCACGCACATGCCTGAAACGCGTACATTCCATGAGACGCATCGTTCCAATGTATTCCCCCATACAACCACTGGTAGGCTTCCCTAGAGGCCGCTCGCATTACACAGAGCGTGCGCTGCGTATATGGACTCATCACGCAATCACTGAAGCGGGCGCCCTGTTTGTAAATGGGCAGTTGCAAACATTTGCGGAACTAGCCGCCGACACAGACCTTCCCAATGGACAATTTCTCACACATATACAACTACTGGTAGATTGTCGCCGCATGTGGCATGCTGTCGACTCGGAGCCACCCACACATCCAGTACTACATGCAATCTTGCAGATGGGTCCGGGTCGTCACTTAGTGACATTGTTATATAAAGCGGTGCGCGAACTGGGCGCGATTTCCCTCACCCCTCTCCGTGACAAATGGGAGGAGGAATTTCAGAGGCCCCTCCACGACAAAGAATGGGAACGAGCCCTGGAGTTCCCAAAAAAGGTGTCCCGTAATTACCGGTTCAAAAACATACAATACCACATTTTACACCGCGCATACCTCACCCCTGAACGCCTCCAGCGTTATTACCCCAACACACGCTTCACATGCCCTAGATGTCCGGAACCGGGCGCATCCTTTTTCCACATGTTTTGGGGGTGCCCAGCGCTCCACTCATACTGGGCTTCGATTCATACTACCTTACTAGAGGTCACGGGACTCATAGATCTAAATACGTGGGAGGCCTGTGCGCTAGGCATCACCAGGCGCCGTAAGCAACAGAAAGTAGTGGCGCGTTTTGCCGCCCTGGCGCTTCTACTTGCCAAAAGGTGCATAGCCATGCACTGGAGAGCCCCGGAAGGGCCGCCAATTGAGGTCTGGAGGGGTGCACTAAGTAAGTGGGGGGCCGCAGAGGAGGAACTGCTTCGATCGGAGGAGCTGCGGGGAATGCGTAAGCATCACATCTCCATGCAATGGGTGACAATACTCCATGCATCCAAACAACACGCAGCGGAAGACCCCAGGAACAGACGACCCCGCCACCAGCGACAGGGGCACCCCGAGAGAGCGCCTAGCACGCCACCCCTTCGCAGTGACCCCCTGACCGAGGATAGCTTATACCCTGAAAGCGACAAATATCTTGCACAACATGCGCAGGCGTCCGCGCCCCGCACCCTGCACTACATGTGTCCAAACTGACACCAGATTCTTGGCCTCCCAGCCCTCAATACAGAGAGTTATTTCTCATGCAGTGAATCCCAGTTCTAGCTCCCCACATTGATGAGTTATGTTCCCTGTAGTCATTAGGCACAACTCGTGGTGGTTATATCACCAACACACCAGGTCAACAGAAAAGGGACAAAACAGCATACAGTTTGGGACTTTCAATCGAATGAAGCTCAACAACATACCAATGTCAGTAACGAAATCTCTTAAAGAGACCTAATGTAAGTCCATTCCTATTGTCATAATATCAATGTTATGCACAGTATGTTGAACTCGGCTTGTAGTATTTCTTACCAAACTGCTAAACTGTAAGAACCCTGTATAATGACAAAATGCCAATAAAAAGAGTAAAAAAAAAAAAAAAAAAAGGGGGGTTCTTCCATCATGGAAGAACATAACTATAGCATACAGTCAATGGAACAATATGTAAACACACCCATTATCATTTATGTTTAGACATGATACTTAACTGCAGCTGAAATAAATCAGGTAAAGGACTGGCTAATGCTTACTGTTTTACTGGACGTCATTCATTATTGTAAGGTGTCCAAGTCTGTCTTAATACCACTGAGTTTATTTTAAAGTTTAAAATACAGTGTCAGGAAGTATCATGTCCATGGGTGTTAAAACAAGACAATTCAACTACAATATCCCCCGAAAAAAACTGAGAAGTGACACAACTTTCCTTGAATCTGAAACAGGAGGGGTATGCAGTTCCTAGGTAGGTCACCCTAAGGGTGAGTACAGAGAGTTTAGGAAGTGTTCAGTTCCCTTTAGGACAAGGTGTCCTCCGGGGGAAAAAAACATTTATTGGAAGATGAAGAGGGGGAATTCCCCCTTTCGGAACTAGTGCCCTCACACACCCAGCCAGCTAGGTGTCATGCTTCATCATCGGGACTGCTCCTCGTCGGGTCGGCGCTGCAATACCCGACGGGCACCCAATGATGGGGCTTTTTGGCGGAGATCTTTTGTTCCTTGCCGTTTGGTGAGGTGTGGGTGAGGGGCCTAGGCTAGTGTAGATGTATTGTAGTGAAGGTGTGATTTAAAACAGGTTAGGTAGTCCAAAGCGATACTTTAATAGAAAGGCTCCTACCTGATTAAAATAAAACTAGAGTGGCAACTTCTATCTTAAATTTATTGGTTCAAGATTATAGTGTTCTACTCTACAACGTTCAACGGTCAACATGTTTCTTGCCACAGCGTCTGGGAGATCAGACGGCAATTCATCAGGACCAAAAGTGCAAACTATCTACACCTTGTGGTTGGTGACTATCACAATCTACCTACCACATTTATTATTTAGGTAAAGTACCTAAACACAGTTGAGGGTAATCTAAGGAGAAAGAAAAAGAAAAGACACCATGATCAATAGTACATGATTGTTGTGCATCCTTGATAACACTATAGCTCTCTGTAGAATATCAATAGTATAAAAAGTGACCCAATGTGCTTGCACCGGTGACTTAAAACAACACTGTTGGTGGTGTGGTGACAGGCAGCACACGTGGTGACACAAAATAAGCTAAAAACAATTCTCCAGAATATTCATTGTAGAGTGATTAAAACAAACAATTTCTCAGCTCTCATGGGTAGTTCAGAATATCGAACTCACCCTATAAAACCTCTGTCCATGCCTCAACAGTACCGGCGGGGCTATGACACATCGAGGATAATTATCCTAAAGGGAAGATAAGGTATTATGTAGGTTGCCAACCCCGATTTGTGAAAGTTATTCCCGCCATCACATAGCAGCTGGATACTGGAGGGGCCCCGGTACAAGTGGAAGCCCCAATGCACCGCCTCATTTAACCCCAGCAGCACCTCGGTAATGAAGGGAAGATTAACGTGGGAGAACACACGGGCGGGGGCCTCCACGCACTCGCTGATTAGTTAGCGGTGCGCGAAGAGGCCAATGACACCGGTTATTCTGCCCAAGTCCCTAGTTATATGGAGGGCCGCTGCCGGGGAGATTAAGACTTGCTTGCATGGTTAGCGTACCAATTGTCGCCGAGTGAACCCAATACACTCACCAGTAAGCGTCGCCAATTAAAAGTGGAACAGCGTTTCAGACAGCGCGGTTACGGGCGGCCATACTCACCTGTAGCTCAGCGTCACTGCGCCGGATCACCTACCCCTGCCGCCAGTCCGGGAAGGTGAAGTTCTCTCTCACGGGAGTAGAGATATATTCGTCAGTTCCTGCCCAGGGGCGGAGATAGGAAGAAAACTTTCCTTGAAGTCACAAAGAGTCACTGTGCTGTTTTTTTAACTCACTTTGAAAGGTGAAACGCAAATCAGCACAGGAGATTACAGGGAAATAGTCTCCATAACCTCAAAAACAGAATATCAGATTGACTTCCGTGCATGGAAATCAGAGACTTATATGAACACATAACCACTAATACACACTCTACTGTCCACCGAGACACTGGTCTGGAATTATCATATCCAACAAAACATCATTATTTTAAACAGAAATCAGTTGAGAGCCATTTATGAGAAAAGTCCCATTTACTTTAGAAATAAAATTATACTAACCTAACTTAAATCTCTGAGGTCATTGCTCTCTAACCACTCTTGATTACAGGCCCCACAGTAAAGTCAGTTCGGCAAACACTTTCCTGCGCTGGTTGCCACCTTTCCAAGAGAAAATACCGGCCATTTGTTGATGTTTTAAGAGTCTGCAAATCCCGGACTCGATACTAAATTGGACAGTAAAAAAATTGTATGTATTAATTTGTAACATTACTTTTTTGCCTTTGTTTACTTTAGTTATTAGTCGGATATTGTTACTGTAGCTCTTGAACACATATAAAGTTCTTTGTGTTTATATTTGCTGTACGAAGTATGTACGGATGAGGGCTAAAAATACCGGCTTTTCGTAGCTTTGATTATTTTTGTACCGGCCGGGACATCAAAATACACATGGTGCTGGTAGAAAACCGGCCAGGTGGCAACCCTAGCTGAGCTAGAATTCACCTTTGAAAAATATCAGAGTCCAAGCTAAGTTGCTGTCTTTCTGTAATGGCTTGAAAAGATACCTTCTCTGTCTTAAGGCATCTTCAAATTTAGTTAGATTTTTTCATACACATGACCAGGCAATAAAACTTTTTTTTGTCAGGGATTTTTTTTTAACAATTTGCAATTCAAACACAAAAGACTAACGTCTTTGACCATACCATGAAGTTGTTAAACTCAGTTTCTAACTATACAGACTTTTTGTTTTTCCTCTTTGTTGGGACACTGCATCTTACTTTGTGGTGGGGTCACTACCAGATACTACAGCTAGCAGCTTTCCACTTTTTTTTAGCATTTGGAAAAACTGCAACTACTTCATGCCAAGCATCCAGCCGACACTGGTTGCCGCCATCATCTCATTTATTTGTGGTTTTATAGTGCAAACATGGCCCAAGGGCATTGAGGGCCTGGAGGACACTGTTAAGGAAGTGTCAGAAGGATCCTACTTGGCCAAGATGAAACACAGTTTGCTGCAGAAGACAACCCATCGTGATAACGTCAGTTTCTGGACCACCTTTCCTTTCTTTGCACCCACGAATCCAACATAGAGCAGTTCGCCCACCAATCTACTTAGACACTAGGATCCAACCGGTGTGCCTTTCTTGTGCCTTAGAGGGATGCGGAAGAGAGAAAAACACAGGAGGATAATGGACTGGCCCACATGGAAGGGTGACAGCAATTTCTAAAGAAAGGGTGCTCAAGTCATAGGCACCAGCTTTCCAGGGAAGAAGGAAGTGTACAAGTGCAGGGCTGACAATGTCTGCAGCTCACTGATGCACAGTGCAGAAGTGATTGAAATTAAAAACAGGGTCTCAGGAGTTACTAATAGTCAGAGGCTCGAAATGAGCACACATCAGGAAAATTAGGATTAGGTCTCTCTGTGCATAATGAAGTAGCTATAAACACGTGAAAATCTGTTTAAAAAAAAAACCCATCACAATGGACAATTTGAATAGAGAGGCTTGATGAGTCAAACAAAGAAAGGTCGAAAAGGCTGAAAAGTTTTAACAGTGCCCACGGCAAATACTTGCTGGCTCAAAGATAACATACCAAATAACATCAGGAAATTTAGCCAATAGAAGGTCAACTAGCTTCACCTCTTACCAGGGGACACACTCAGACCAATGGCGAGAGTAGATCAACTTAGTGGCAGGGCAGCAAGCACCTAAAATGACATCCACCATCTCTGATGGAAAATCAAAGCCTCTCAGCTGGTTCCGCTCAATCTCCACCCTGCATGGAAGTGTAGACTGTGGATACTTAAATCCAGTACTCTGACCTGTTGCTAGGACAGTAGATCCTCCCCAAGAAAAAAGCCAAAGGAGAAGGCAGATGCTCAGGGTCAGCTGTTCGAAAACCCTGCCTCTCTGAGCTCAATCCTAGGTTGGCGGATTCAGCTGCGCTCAGTCCAATCTGACTTTCTTTAGGATCTGCAGGATCACCAGCGTACGTGAACACGTAGATAGGAGGCTTTGATTGACTGTGATTGATTGAATCGCCATTGATGGTGAAATGCATCTTCTAGAGATCCTCAAGGAGAAAACTCAATAGCACAGAAGGTCAGACAATGAGTGATTTCGTAGATAGAGGAAAGATTCACCAAGGTTATACCCCACTAAGCGAAGATACCGTGAGCCACTTCAGATTGTACATGCCACTTGTGATCAGTAAGATGACTTTGACTGAATACACATGCAGTGATGTTGAGGGATCCCACTAGATGATTGATGTCAGGGAGATTTCAAGGCATTCCAGCCACAGCTTCAGAGCATCCAGACAGAAGGAATGGTAACCCACTCTGCCCTGATTGTTGCAGTACCACATGGCAGTCAAGTTTTCAGTACTTGCATCGACTTGCCCTTGATACAAGGCAGAAAGGCCCTGAAGGACAGAAGCATTGTGTGCAGCTTCAAAGACTGATACGTGGGTGCTGCTTTATGGCGCTGCTCTATGTTACTCAGACCAGAGGCCCTGATCTCTGTAACATCCGGGTGACCTATTCAACACAGATTGGATGTATCTGTCACCACTGAGACCTATGGAGGAGGAGAGAACATGTCAGGTTAGTATTCGATATTCACCAAGCCTCGTCGGAGACCCAAATTCTGTCTGTGAAGCATTCACAGTTCTAAGCCCACTCCAGACAAAGATTCTGTTGAACGGCCTGCATGTGCCAATGATTGTAAGGCACATAGAGGATGCAAGATGCTTGAGGATAAAGCAGTCTAAGAACCATCAAGGTTGGGAGAGCAGCCCTCGCTCAAAACATCAGGATCATAGCCCAAATGTCAAGGACTCTGCGGTGTGGAAAAGCATTCAGGCAACCATGTCCAAAATGGTCACAACAAAGGGAAGTCTCTGAGAGGTGGGGCTTTGTCTTGGTGATGGGAAACCTCAGAATAGACAATAATGAGAGGGTTGTTAGCAGGTGGTCCAAGAGTAGCTGAGGTGAACTGGCCTTCAATAGTCAGTTGTCGAGGTAGAGGAATATGTAGATACATTACCTGCTAAGTTGGGCAGCTATTATTGAAATGGCCTTCGTAAAAACTAGAGGGGCCCATATCAGGCCGAAGGGTAGGACAGTGAACTATAAGTGGGCCAACCCCAATCAAGTGGAGTTATTTTGAGGGTTTCACTCTGTACTACCCCCTGCATTAAGCCTCTAGTCTCAAGAAGACATATAGATTTGACAACAGCATGTTATGCTTTATCTGAGTTGCAATGCCTTTAATGCATCATGAAGAAAGCCTTCTCTGCTTGCTGTTGCTCCCTTTGGCCAGTCAAGTAACTTGATTAGTGAACTGGACTGAAATTAAATTGTAGCCCTCACAATCTCCTTATGCCTTGAGCCTCTTATCATTAAACATTATGGGTACTTGGAAAAGGCTCAGTTAGGTAACCAAGTGCTACAAAATTTCCTTGACAGAGACCCTCAAAAAAGTGTACAATTCACTGAGGTGGATAGACACAAACACCCAACGCTAGGCATAGTACAGTAGGAAAGGTTTAGCCATGACACAAGTAGACTTGATGTTCAATTCTGGCTGTATCATTTCACCAAATATGCTGGTTGTAAACTCTTTAAAGTCTGGGCAGGTTCCACAACAGTGGCATTTCTTTGGTGAGAGTAGCCCCTGGATCTCACCATTAAAACTACTCACAGCAGCACTATTGTTGTGTAATGAGCAAGATGGAAACTATGGAACCAGAATGCATTTTTAAATTAATCCTAGCCTTCTCTTGTGACAAACTGTGTGCTTGTGTGCAATTACTTTTTAAACCCATTTCTTTGCTTCTTTTTTAACATAGATAGGAACCACTTAAATCAAACTAAACACTCGTAGTAAATATGTGACAAGAAAACACAACTGTAACCCAACAATCATTTAATTTTACTCATGGGGGAGAGAACACCCAGTCTCATAGTACACTCACTAAAACACGGTGTGTTGAGAAAATTATGGACCTTGAAACAAGGAGTTCTGCACTTTTGTGGTGGTGCTCCTACTTCACCAAAATGTTAGATGATGGTCAAATCATGTCCTTCCTACACCTTTGTCCCCTTACTTGCAATTATGGGATAGGGGTGGGTGTGCCACTGAAAGCTTGCCAACTGCCTAGATCAGAACGAGGTTCTCTTGGATCCTCAAGCCAAAACAAGTCGAGCCTTCATGTTACTTGTCTGCCAACCGCACTCTCACCGTGTGTTCCAAGATTTAAAGGCAAAGCATTAACTTTATGAAAAACGAGAAAGGGAAAGAGATACTCATCTAGTGGCTGAACTGCACAATGTGAAACCTAAAAACTTGGGATAAATCCCTGCTTCCCACTGGACCAAACTGTGTAATACTAGGCAATTGTTATTTTTTACTTTGCCTCCTTTTTCTGCATTATCTGATGTGCGCTGTACAAAACACTCTTTTGTGTTTGATTTAATGCACCCTTACGATAGTCCTTTTATAACAACAACCTAGGTCACATGAGAGTGCACATGACAATTGAGTGGCCTCTTGATTCATGAATGGCATTGTCATCAGGGCGAGGGTCATGAATGTATCTAAGTCCATGTTTAGAAAGAGTCACTTTTAATAAATGCCTCTCAAAGCAGTGATATAATTTGATATGCTAAGATCCACATGTTAAAGAAATACACTTTGGCGAATTTTGAAGAAATTATCATGTTTCTACGTTTTTTGCACAATGTCTTAAAACATGAAGGTGTTCCTAAAGATAAGTGGTGCAGAACAGCTTCTGTGCTTCTTTTACTTCAGTTAACGTGTAAATAAATGCTTTTAACATCTTTCTGGATGTTAGTACTGAGTCAAGCAAAAAGCAACAAGTAAAGGTGGTCACCCGTGGGCCACATGTAAAGGGCAGCAGGGTCACAAGCAGCCCTGACGCCTTACAGTGGGTATCCCTGCCCTAACAGTATGGCACTGTAATGCTGATGTCATATTTAAAGGTGATGATTGTGAGTGGCGGAGTCTGAGCGGCATGTTGACGCCCACAAGCAGGTCAGGCATCCCTACTTACACGTGATGACGAAGGGGGATCCAGCAGGCGGAGCTTTCCCAACAGTCAGAGCTCCCAAATGTCACCACGTTTTCTGTAACGGAACTTACACCACACAGCGCACATACCCACCACCGGGCTGTAGCTAGATAGTTATGCCATACCCGTTACAATAAATGTGGCCCAATAATGGTATTTGGAGCAAATGTACTAATGAATAAAGAGTCACATATGTATAACTACAGTGCAAAGGTAAAATTCCATATAATCACCACAGTACTGCTTGACTGACTTGAAAAACACTGCTTAATGTCTCAAAGATTCCATCCTAGCACCACTTTACAAAAAAACTGTGATCATGTTCTCAAGGTATAGATATTGTAATTGTATCTAAATACACAGCCTAACCCCTTGTGCATCAGTTCTTTAAATACCTTGTGTTTATAGCAAGTGCATATGCAAGCTAGAATGGCACAACCATACATGTAAATCCGACGAGCCTACTATGTTATTTAAAACCATTCTTAAAGGAGTGGAGGGCCATATTATACCACTCGCTTCGCTTCATGTGAGTAATGCACCCGCCCCACACTCAAAATACAGAAATAAAGAGCATATTACACACTATATATCTGTTGGGGGGGGGGGTGTAATCCTCCTGAGATTAGCTATGCTAGAATGTATAGCATTATTACACGTACTGAGCCCACCTACATAGGGTGTAGGCCTAGCCTGTAGACTAGAGCATGAGTACTCGCAAACTTTTTCGCAGGGGCCAAAATATTTGGTCGCTGGTAAGACGGAGGGCCACACTGATGCAGCAGGGAGGTGGTAAGGGGGTTGGGAGGGGGTTGTTAAGATGGGTGTAGGGGAATCGAAGCATGTTCATCTAGTGGCTGAATTGAAATGCACAATGTGGAATCAAAAAACATGGTATCGATCATGGCTTCCCCACTTGATCAAAATGTGTGATCCTGAGCAATTGTTTTATTTCACCTTCCCTCCTTTTTCTTCATCACCACATATAATAGGACCCCGAAATACATGACTTCACGATGTGCTCGTACAAAAACGAATCCTGTGTTTGATTTAATAAACTATAATGTTGTTCGCGTATAATAGCAAGCCTGGCCACCCTAAGGGTGCACATATAAACTAACTTGCCTCTTAGTTCACTAATTGGCATTGTTGTCAGGGTGAGGAGAGAAGCATTAAGGTTTATAAATTCACTGTTGAAAACTATCACTTTTAAAATAATACTCCTCAATGCACTGATATAATCTGATTTACCAAGAAGAAATGATTCTGTATGTTAATAAAATACATTTTGAATTTTGAACATATTTATCATATTTTTGCACGTTTGCTGCAAGACGTCTTCATAAATCAATGTGTTTCGAAAGTTAAGCAGTGCACCATCCTAGTTACTTCCTTTCTTTAATCTAGTTAACATTTAAATAAATGCTTCCTCGTTTGTATAACATGTTTCAATGTCGAATAAACAGCAGCCCATGCTGCTGTTGACCAGGGGGCCGCACATAAAGGTCAGGAGCACCGCATGCGGCCCCCGGGCCGTACTTTAGTATCACTGCTGTAGAGAAATCCTTACTGAAGTACTGCAGGTATGAATTGTGCTCGAGTGTCGAAGGCCATTACTCAGACTAGGACCGACATTTCTTTCGGTTCTGTCAGGCCAAGGCCTCTCCCAGATCCAGCTCTGCGTGCGCGTTTTTGCACACACTGGAACGGAAGTGCGCGCCGGCTCGTGCAGATCCGTTCTGTCAGTGACACACCGCTCAGCGGACAGCCGAGGGCCATTCTTCTCCCGCCTTCTAATTTTAGAACGGCTTTTTCCCTGCGCGAGAGTCCGTTTTAACCACCGGCAGAGAGAGAGCGACTCGAGGGCGCCAGGATATCCCGATACAGGAGGAGGAAATGCCTGTTATTACCTGTTGTGTTAACTGCGCCTTGGAAGCCGTGGGTTCAGGAGGAGGCTGAAGGAATCGTGGAAGGGAGGAGACGGAAGGAATCGTGGAAGGGAGGAGACGAAAGGAATCATGGGGAAGAGAGGAGATTGGAGGTGGAGGAAGGAAATTAGTGTCCCGAAAATCTGGTACTGTGTGGAATGAGCAGGAGGAAGAAAAGGGGTGGTGAAGATGGAGACTAGTGGTGACGGAATGGCTGGAGAAATCATGGAAGAGCGGATAGAACAGGAGGAACATGAATGGTGGACAGGAGGAATGGCAGAGACGAGGGCTGGGACTAGGATTCATCAATAATATGCAGGGATTAGGCAGGTGACGAGTTCAAACCCTGGCAGGGCCGAATCAGCTTGCTCTCATTACGAGGTCGGCAACTTGACTGCCATCAAATCAGATAAGGTTAATTAATACCTGTTACAAATCTTAGAAATGGCAAGTGTGGTTTGAAGTCCTATATAAAAATAAGTTACTTTTACTGGAACAATGGCCGAGGAGGAGAACTGAATGAATGGTAGAGAGGAGGGAACTAGAGCCATGTTGAAGGGGTGTGAACTGTATGAATGGTAAAGTGACGGGGTTAGAGGGAGGGGCCTGTAGCAGGGGTGTTACACAAGCCCCTGTGGCGCAGGTGCCCTCTACCCTTCAGAGGCGCCCCCATTCAGTCCAAGGTCAATGAATAACTTTGAGATATGGGAGACTCAGGGGCAGTGGCATAACTAAACTTGAGGGGGCCCCCATGCAAAGTACATGGAGCCCCCCCCCCCCACGCTCCGGACCCAGCCAGGAGCTCTCAGGCCAAGGGCCCACCCCCTGTGCACAGTGCCAGAGGAGGGGCCCCTGGAGATCGGGCTCCCCGTACCGAGAGGCCTATGCTTATGCCCCTGCTCAGGGGGACCTCATGACATTCTGCAGGGGAGGGGCATCATTTCGCATTACACCACTTGACTGCAGGAATGATTAAGAGGAGAGACTGAAGCAATGATAACTGGTAGACAGTAGAGATTCAGGACGGTGTGGGGCCGGGGGGTGGGTGGGAATGGTAGGGTGGAGGGGACTTGAGAAATGGTAGACAGGAGGGGAATGGAACAATTGTGAAGCAGAGGAGACTGGGGAATGATAGAAAGCAAGATTCTGGAGGAATAGCAAAGGAATGAACCCTGGAAGAATGGAGGAGAGGACTGGAGAAGTGGTTGAGGGAATGAGACGAGAAATGGTGGAGGGGACTGCGGTAATTGGCAAAGGGTGAGGCCTGGTAAGAAAAATAGGGGAGCAATCAAGAAACTTAGGGAGGGGATGGAGAAATAATGGAAGGAAGGCAACTTGATAAAGGTCAGAAAGGAGGAAACTGAAGTAATGGTAGAGAGGATAGGACTGGGGTAATGGTAAAGGGGGCTGGGGAAGGGGATGCTTTAGCTAGAAATTATAAACAAAAATATGCTTCAAATTTAAAAATACCAGCCATAAAGGCCTCTATGGAAGGCTTGAAACAAATAATTTCTTCTATTGCTGTCCTGGAGCATTGGTCTTTAACAGTTGATATGTTCAATCTGTCTGGGGAGTTGAAGTATGCTCTAAAAATGAAAATAAAAAGTGGAGAATGTAAGAACTGAAAGGGGACAGATAAAGTGAGACAATGGAAAACGAAAGGACTTGCCCATCGCAATACAATATGCGGACAGACAACTAAGCCTATAAACGTACGGGAGAGATTCTAGCAAGAAATAATATAGTGCCAATGTTCTCCGCCACAATTTATCAAAGGGGGTAATCGGTACCAGAATCCTAGACTACAAAATTAATCTGTGGGATTTCATAAAACGAAATACATGTCTGCAGGCTTTAATACAGTGCAGTAACAGTACACCCTTAAAGACCTGTTGTCTTTAACATGTGTTCCATAATAAAAACATTAGCCCTACTGCCTTTGTTGTAACTTTTCATACGGAACCAATCAGACCTGTGGCATCTGAAATAACTTTTCCCAATGCACCAATCTGGCCTACAGCCTTTATCATTGGCTTGTCACCATAAAGAACTCAGAACTACTATATTGAGAAGAAGCATTCCTAAGAGACAACCATCAAGTATACCATTCTAAAGTTACAAATGTGCTCTAAATTACAGTTGTCAAAACAATATAAGATAGGTCCTAAAAGGGCCTAATAAGGATTATCGTAGTGCAAACATTCTAGCTCCACAGCTTGTGTGAGTGGGTCAGCAACACCAAAACCCTTACCTGCTATGGTAATTGGTGAGATTTCATGTAACACAATACACGCCAACAGGCTTTTAGCACCGTGTATTAACAATCCATTTTTAAAAGCTATTGCCTTTATCACCCACTTTTCGCAATATGAAAGTCAGGTCTACTGGCTTTGTCATAACGTTTCATAAAAAACGGATCAAACCTATGGAAGTTGACATGCCTTTTCCCAATAAACCATTAAGGATCACAGTTATGACCACTAGCTTGACACCATGTCCAATACAAGCCTAGAAGGTATGCATAAGCTTGCAACTATCATGCATACAGCTATAAAATAACGAATATGTACACCATTACTTTTGGCAAAACAATATACACCCCCTCTCAAAAGGGACTAACAAGGATTATCAGAGTGAAAATCTTCTACACTCCGGTTTCGTCAGAGGGGGGTATCCAGCCCCAAAACCTTTGCCAACTATGGGGATCTGTGAGATTCATGAAACAAATTACCTGTCCATAGCCCGTGACAGTGTGATAACAACTCACTGTTAACCACTTGCATGCCAGTGTCAGCCAATGGCCGACACCTGCACTATCTCCCAAGTGCATCTGTCAGCCACTGGCCGACACTGGGGAGGCATATAAAGGCCTCTCTGGTGCAGAGAGCATATACAAAAAAAATATAGGCGTGGGGACTGCCCATCATGAACATGGCCATGCACAGACCCCACCAAAAAAAAAAATGCAGGTAGAATTTCTGCCCCGACCCCTGGTGCATATGCAGGTAATTACCTCCAATCTGTTCCACCCGGGGGATGAAAGCCCACTAGACACCAAGGATTTATAAAAAAAACATAGGGGTAAGGACTGTCCATCCGGGAGGGGGCCAAGAAGCCCACTAAATACCAGAGACTTTTAAAACAAATCTATAGGGGTGGGGGCTGCCGGGCATGGGCATGCCTCCACCCCCCCATAAAATATGCTGACAGTCTTTCTGCACCACCAGGGGTCAAATGGGGGGTTACCCCAATCTTGACTCCAGGGACATTTAAAATCAATACAGGGTTGGAGGCTGCCCACCCTTGACATGGCCATGCCCTCATCCTACAAGAAATGTGCTGACAGTCTTTCTGCTCCCCGGTGGGTTTGGTGCTGGAATATGAATTTACGAGGAGTTTGGCAAAACAGGAACCTTTGGTTCAATTAAACGCTACGGCTGGGAGCACAGTTACATAAGCGGGTCTAAGGACTGTCTCAAAATACATTCGTTCTGAGTGCCATTATTTACAGTCTTTGGAGCATCATAAAATAATTTAGAGATCTTATTTTAGGAAAAGGAATGTGGGCCTAGTCATGGAGCTGTAAATCAGGCCACCTGATAGTGAATGCAGATGGGCCTCGACCTTGCGTGGACACAATGAGGACCAGTGGGTGAAGTGTCCAGATGTTCGGCATGAGCAGCGCGTGATCACCGTGTGTACTGTGTTCTGATTGGCTGAGTGTTCCTAACTTCATCTGGCATCTAACTTTATGGTGTTTTGGGAACAAGCGCCCCCCCTCCAGCTATATGTGCTTTATCGGAGCCAATCTTCTGGGAGCACTGTGGTGTTGCTTCCTATCTGTGGGATTAATCTGGGTTTTTCCTGTTCACGCATTTGTCCTGCTGGTTACGTGTCAACGTACCAGTGATCTGTGAATCACTAGCCTTGGGCCTAGGTCACAGGGCCTGCCTGACCACATAGTTCTTACTCAGGGTTGATGGAGAGGTCATCTTCGGAGATTGACAACAGTAATTCGATCTCATTTTTGAACATATACGTATTGTGGAAAGCGCCCCTTCTTTGCATGGTTCCCCCCCATTTTTGCCTGACCTCTGATGCAACCCGACTTGATGTGCCCTGGGACCCTGCCAATCAGGTTCCCAGGGCCTGTGTTCTTTCCCAAAATTGTACCTTTGTATCCACAATTGGCACATCCCTGGCCACAGGCAAGCCCCTTGTAAAAGGTACAATGGGTACCAAGGGCACTGTGACCAGGGAAGGCCTCTAAGGGCTGCAGCACCCATTGTGCCACCTTCAGGGGCCCTGCACCTTATCCTACACACTCAGCCACAGCCGGCTGCATGCTTTGGTGCAGAGAAAAGTGAAGAGTCGACATGGCACACTCCTGCGTGCCATGCGTGCAATCCACTGCCTAAGGCCTAGGTAAGTCACGCCTCTAGCAGGGTGCCCTAGTCCTAAGGTGAGGTACAGAGGCATGAGCCCTGTACCCCTACAGTGTCTAAGTCCATTCAGTGTAGTAAAGCCATAAAGAGTATATGGTCTGGGAGTTGGCCACTACAAACTCCACAGCTCCATAATGGCTTTACTAAAAACTGGGAAGTTTGGTAGCAAACTTCTCAGCACATTAATCCTACCCTGATGCCAGTGTGGGATTTAGTGTAAAATGCACTCAGAGGGCATCTTAGAGATGCCCCATGAAAGCCGACCAGCCCTGGTGTGGTTCCTGAATGGCTGCCCGCCAGTGCCACCACCAGACAGGTTTCTGGACCCCTGGGTATAGGGCCTCCGCTCTCTGGGTCCAGAAACAAAGCCCATCCTAGGTAGAGGTGCCATGCCTCCTCTCCCAGGATGGGCTGTGCCCAAAAAAGGGGAGGCTTTACAGGCCTGCCACCTTTGGACGCTGTCCCTGCCTTTTGCTGCCCCCAGCAACTGGCTCCTACCGGTTCTGACCCCACTTGGGCGGGAGAATCGGTGGGAAATCCAAGTTAGGAAGAGAGGTGTGCCCACGTTGCCAACACCACCCCTCAGGTGAGGGAAACGAGATGAAGCACATATCTCAGTCCCCTCCATCTTGAAGATGAAGGGACTCAGCCAATTAGGAAGAGGCTCATGCCCCCTCCCACTGGAAGGTGGCATAATAGGGGGTGTACCCACCCCAAGGAAGGGACCCATTGGTCTCAACCTACACACCCCTTTAACACCCCTAAATGTAGTATTTAAGGGGAGACCCGAACCTTGCCTCCTCAGATTCAAGGAAGAAAGAAGAAGGATCGAAGAGCCGTGCTGACCCAGGAAGAACCAGAGGACACCAACTGACTTGGCCCCAGCCCTACCAGCCTGTCCCAACCACGACTTGCCTACAGCGAAGATACCGGCGTGTCCTGCAGCAGCAGACCCCCAGAACCCGGAGGACCTGCCCTTCACTCAACTAACAGACTGTGTCTCCCGTGAACACCGGATTTGCTCAAACCAAAGACTAAACCGTCAGAGTTCGGACGCCGCGATTCTGCACCACTCTGCACCCGGCCGTCACGGGCCGAGGTCGAGTGGCCCCATACTCCAAAGAGATCCTCCCGGCGATCCTAAGTTGTGAACCGGTGACCTCCGACCTCCCACAAGCTTCGAAACTAAACCTGCAGCCTTTACTTGAAGGATCCCTCCGACCGCGACCAAAGGCGGTAAGACAACTGCTTGCTTGACCGAAGCAGTCCAGGAAGTCCGACCGCGTCTGTCCGACTGACGCCGACCGCGACCGATCGCAGTCTAAGTAAACCGACGCCGATGACACCCCAGCCCTCAAAGCCTTCCCGGCCTTGTGTGGCCCAACCGACGGTATCCAAGCATCCTCCCAGATTCCCAGTCGCCTTCCCAGTCGTTGGTCACCTCCAAGAAGTCCCCCCAACGGAGCCTGCAGCTTTCCAAAACCGATGGTCTCCACCGAAAAGCCCAGGGACCGCAACATCCGCTTTACCTCCTGCACCCAGGCCACCTCGGTGCTGCTGGCGGTGCAATTCTTGAGTAGGTCGTTGGCCCCTGCAGTGCCAACCCCAACCTTAGGAGCTTTGCTCCAACACTCAAGTGGCCTGCTTACCAGCAGAACCCCACCCAAAGGTCCCCTTAGCCCGTAGGCTAGCGTTGGGCCCCTGCACTCTGCACCCGACCGCCCCAGTGCCGCTAATGGTGTAACTAGAGTGTCCACTTGGACCTTGGGGAGCCTTGGCCCTACCCCCGAAACCTCAACCTCGTAAGTCCAATACTTACCTCCAAGTTCGATAACCATTTTTCCTCCCACTGGGACACATAGTATGAGATTTTGGGTCTAGAAAGTGTTCTATGTAGAACTGCTAATGTATGGGGAAAAATGAGCACCACTGTAACGTAATCCGAAAGCAATCAAAGAGTATTTACTGTGTAATGCTAAGTATTCTAAAAAGTGATAACAACCTGTAACTGTTACAATTACAACTGCATTTCCTTGAACAGTCCTGCATTTGAAAGTATTTATTACCTACCTGTACCAGATCCTTGTGACTGGGGGTGAATGTTTGCATTGTCCAGCATTCCGTCCATCAATTGTTTCCTTTGCATATGTCGCCCTAAGTGGGAAGGGTATGCCCAGACGTGGGTCCCGTGCTCACTACACCACTGGATTCAAGCTAGCCTGGCTGAAGAAGGGTGATGCCCTGAAACCGGTCCCAGGATGCTTGTTTCCGGTCCAGGAGGACCTGGCTTGGCATTTCGGGCTGGACTGTTCCCATAAGGAACAGGGTCAAGACTGATTTGCATATGGCTGGGTCCAAACTGGGGTGGTGTGGTGAGCAAAAGAATGTTGGATTAAACCCAGATCCTTGTGACTGGGGGTGAATGTTTGCATTGTCCAGCATTCCGTCCATCAATTGTTTATTTTGCATATGTCGCTTTAAGTGGGAAGGGTATGCCCAGACGTTTTATTGGTCTGGATTCTGTCTCTGAGTGTGTGACATCAGCCTTGATTGAGTGAATACAATAAATGCTTAACACACCCTCCTGATAAGCCTAACTGCTCGACCACACTACCACAAATAGAGCTGTTAGCGATTAACTAATTTAGCCTCTGCTATACTTCTGGGGAGCCACTGGACTCTGTGCACACTATACGTTACTTTGGTATAGTAAATGCAGAGCCAGCTTCCTAAACGTATCATTGCGTATATCAACGTCAATATTAACATCATCAGGGACAGATGGGGGTGATTACACTAGACACCAGGGCTTAATTAAAAATAAAATATATAGGGGTCGGAGCTGCCCATCATGGGCATGGCCATGCCCCCACCCCCCAACAAAATATGTTGTCAATCTTTCTGCCCCCCGGGGGCCGATGGGGGTGATTACACCCAATCTGTTACCCGGGGGACGCCCACTAGACACCAGGGATTTTTTTTTTAAACTGTAGGGGTGGGGGCTGCCTATCATGGGCATGGCCATGCCCCCACCCCCAATAAAATATGCTGCCAGTCTTTCTGCACCCCCGGGGTCAGATGGGGTGATTACCCCCAATCTGCCCCCTTGGGTTGGCAGAAAGCCCACTAGACACCAAGGACAGTAAAAAATGATAGGGGTGGGTGCTGCCCATGGCCAAGCCGCCACCACACAAGAAATATGCTAACAGTCTTTCGGCACCGCCCCCAGTTGGTGTAAGGGGATGATTACCCCCACAGTCTGTCCCAACGGCGGGGGGAGGGGGCGGAAAGCCCACTAGACACCAGGTACTGCATTTATGCAGTATTTGCTTGGGGTGGAAATGGCCTGTCTGGGTATGGGCCCCTGCTCTCCCCCACCCTGCACCACCCTTTAAACTTTCTGCACCTCTCCCCCCCGGGGTAGATTGGGGTATTAACCTCAAATCTGCCCCCCCCCCACCTGGGGGGGCAGAAAGCCCACTGAACACTAGGGATTTCAAAAAAGCGTCAAAAGAAACAAAAGGAAGTGGTGGCCTATCCTGCATTGAGCCATACCCCCACCCCAGAAGGGGCAATAGTGTCTTTCTGTCTGATTGGGGGCAAATAGGTTTGTCCCAAATGGGAGGTTGCCTGAAATCTGCCCCCCCAGGGTGTCAGGTTTTCACAACTGTCTGGATCTAGTAGGTTTTCCCAGGTGGCAGCCTACCCAAGCACAAAACGTGAAGCCATTCACCATTGCAAATGGGACGATATTGGTAGTTAGCCACACACTCCTTTCCCATATGTAAAAACAACACCCAAAAGAATCAAAGTCCTCATGCTTGCCATTGGTATGGTGTTCTATAGTATGCAGAGGAGCAGAAGGAAAATGCTACTTACCAGTATGCATCTGTTCTTGGCATGTAGAGCTGTAGAGTTGTATACTTTAGCATAGATCGCCATCTGGTGTTGGGCTCGGATGTTTGCACTTTGTTTTTGTTCGAAGAAGTCTTTGTAGTCACGAGATAGGTGACTCCTCCTTATGGTGATAGTGTGCATGGGCATCGACTCCATCTTCAGATTGTTTTTCGCCATAAAGCGTGATGATGGAGTTAGTAAGAGAATAGAAAAGGATGTCCATGTAATGTATCTAAATAAGATAATACTGCAACAGATAAAGGTACCCGGGGAGGTGGGTGGGCGTATACAACTCTACAGCTCTACATGCCAAGAACAGGTGCATACTGGTAAGTAGTATTTCCCGTTCGAGGCATATGAGCTGTAGATTGTATACTTTAGCATAGACTATACAGCAGTTTTCCTCCCTAGCGGTGGCAACCTGTATCTGTTGCAGTGGTTTGAAAAAGTGTTCTTAGTACAGCCTGGCCCACAGTAGCTTGTTGTTTTGCTTGCACATCTACACAATAGTGTTTAGTGAAAGTATGTGGTGTAGACCAAGTTGCTGCTTTGCAGATGTCGTCTAGGGGAATGTTCCCTAAGAATGCCATAAAAGCCCCCAGTTTGCGTGTGGAATGATCTCTAGGGGGAATAGTTAATGTGCGTTTAGCTTTAAGATAGCATATTTGGATGCATTTAACAATCCACCTTGCAATTCCGGTCTTTGAAATAGGATTGCCTTTGTGAGGTGGGGAGAAAGCTACAAAAAGTTATTTTGTGTTTCTAAAGGTCTTAGTTCTTTCGATGTAGTAGAGTATCGCTCTTTTAACGTCTAGCGTGTGGAGAGCGCGTTCTGCCACTCTGAGTCTGGTTGAGGGAAAAATACTGGAAGTTCAACCGACTGATTAAGGTGGAAGGCAGATACTACTTTACTCAGAAATTTTGGATTAGGCCTAAGAACCACTTTACTATGGTGTATTTGTAAAAATGGTTCTTGTATGGTTAATGCCTGGAGTTCACTAACTCTCCTAAGTGATGTGATAGCTACCAGGAAGGCTACTTTCCAAGTAAGGAACTGTAACTCGCATTTGTGCATAGGTTCAAATGGGGGACCCATGAGTCTGGTAAGGGCTATATTGAGATTCCATACGGGAGAGGGTGGAACTCTAGGTGGAATTATTCTTTTAAGTCCTTCCATAAACGCTTTGATAGCGGGTACTCGAAACAAAGACAAATGTTGTCTGTTTTGGAGGTAAGCGGCGATTGCAGCAAGATGTAGCCGTATAGATGTGTATGCTAGGTTACATTGTTGTAGATGCAAAAGATAACAGATAATGGTTTGGATAGAAGCATCTAGCGGATTGATTTTGTTATTTGTACAATAAATGACAAACCCCTTCCACTTTGCTGCATAGCATGCTCTAGTGGTAGGATGTCTAGCCTCTTTAATGATGTTCATACAGTCTGGCGGAAGATTGAGGTAGCCAAACTCTAGGACTTCAGGAGCCAGATCGCAAGATTGAGTTGATTGGGATCTGGGTGCCTTATTTCTCCATGGTTCTGAGTGAGGAACTTGGGGGAGAGGTGCAGCTTTTGATGAGGCACTACTGAGAGTTTCAACAGGGTTGTGAACCATGGTTGGCGTGCCCATATTGGAGCAACTAGGATCATTGTGAGGGAGTGTTGTTTGAGCTTCCGAACCACTAACGGAATGAGCGGGAGAGGCGGAAAAGCGTATGCAAATTTTCCTGACCAGTTCATCCATAGCGCATTGCCTTTGGACAATGGGTGTGGATATCTGGAGGCGAAGCTTGGGCATTTTGCGTTTTGATGTGTGGCAAACAGATCTATGTCTGGATGACCCCACATGTGAAAGAATGGAAGAAGAACTTGAGGATGAAGTTCCCATTTGTGGATCTGCTGTGTTTGACGACTGAGCAGATCCGCGATCTGATTGTGTACTCCCGGAAGATGTTGTGCGAGGAGGTAAATGTTTTGAGGAATAGCCCATCTCCATATGCTTTGCGCTAGTCGTGGAAGCTGAAGAGAGTGTGTCCCCCCCTGTTTTTGTATGTAGTACAATGCTGTCATGTTGTCTGTACGGACTAGGACAGCTTTGCCTACTAGCAAGAGTTGAAAAGACTTTAGTGCTAGAAAGATTGCCAGTAACTCCAGGTGATTTATGTGGAGTTGTTTTTGTTGATGGGTCCATATGCCCTGAACGGTTTGGTTTTGGAGATGATCTCCCCAGCCGGTGAGCAATGCGTCTGTTGTTAGCACTATCTGTGGAACCGGGTCGAGGAACGGCCGCCCTTTGGACAGGTTTTGTGTGTTCCACCACTGCAGAGAGCGATGTGTGCGGCTGTCCACCAACACCAGATCTGTCAACTGACCTTGAGCCTGGTCCCACTGATGTGCTAAACATTCCTGTAATGGCCTCATCTGGAGTCTTGCATAAGGAACGATGAGGATGCAAGAGGCCATCATTCCGATTAACTGCATAAAGACTCGAGCTGGCAAAGAGTGTTGAGGCTGAAATTGGGATATAAGAACCTGCATGGTGCGGATCCTGACTGGATTGGGGTATGCTAGGGCTTTTGAAGTGTCTAGAGTGGCTCCTAGATACTGTTGTATGTTGGATGGTTGTAGGTGAGACTTGGTGAGGTTTACTGTGAACCCCAAGTCGTGAAGCAATTGGATCGTCTCGTGTGTGTGTTGTACACAACTGTTGTGAGATTTGGCTTTTATGAGCCAGTCGTCCAGATAAGGGAACACGTGGATGTGTTGCCTTCGTAAGTGAGCTGCCACCACTGCGAGGCATTTGGTGAAGACTCTGGGTGCAGTGGTCACCCCGAATGGGAGGACTTTGAACTGATAATGTTGACCGTCCACTATGAACCTGAGGTATTTTTTGTGAGAGGGATGAATAGGAATATGAAAGTAGGCGTCCTTTAGATCCAAAGTGGAGAGAAAGTTGCCTTGTTGAAGTAGTGGAAGCACCTGTTGGAGAGTGACCATGAGGAAGTGGTCTGACTGAATGTAGAGGTTTAGGGGTCTGAGGTCCAGTATTGGCCTGAGAGAACCGTCTTTCTTTGGGATTAGAAAATAGAGGGAGTAAACCCCTGTGCCCTGATGAGGTAAGGGGACTGGTTATATTGCCTCTTTTTGTAAGAGAGAGAGAACCTCTTGTTTTAGGAGAGTCAAATGTTCCGTGGACATTGGACGGTGTTTGGGAGGGATGTGTGGGGGATTGGAGGTGAGTTCCAGGCAGTAACCATACTGGATAATTTGTCTTACCCACTTGTCTGTGGTGATGGAATTCCAGACCGGTAGGAACTGTGATAGACGTCCCCCGACAGGTGTGGAATGGTCGGGGGAAGTGGAGGGAAGTCACTGCTTGGTGGTAGGGGAGGTGCAGGTGTTGTTACCGCGCCCTCTCCCTTTATTATTGTTACCCCTGTATCCACCCCTAAAATATCCTTTGGAAAAGGAACCTTGGTTGGGGCTCTTGTAAGATGAAGAGGGTTGCTCTGATGTATTGGTTTTGGAGCCACCCCTATAAAAGGAGCGACGAAAGCAGCCTCTATGGGAAGGTAGTTGCAAGGCCCCCATAGATTTAGCAGTCTCTGTGTCTTTCTTCATCTTTTCTAAAGATGTGTCGACTGTAGGGCCAAAGAGATGTTCTTGGTCAGAAGGCTGGTTAAGGATACTGGTTTGCACCTCCTGTTTGAAACCAGATATCCGGAGCCAAGCGTGCCTGCGTAACAAAACGCTGGTATTAACGGCATGAGAAGCGGTATCAGCGGCATCAAGAGCACATTTAATAGATGTATTTGTGATTAATTTGCCTTCCTGTATAAGGTCATTCGCCTTGTCCTTATATTGGTCAGGGAGATGTTGGAGAAGCTTCTCAAGCTCATCGTAATGAGCCCTGTCATATCTTGCCAACAAAGCTTGGGTGTTGGCAATCCTCCAAGAATTAGCAGCTTGTGACGCAATGCGTTTGCCGGATGCGTCCAAAAGTTTTGACTCCTTATCAGGAGGTGGGATGTCTCCTGTGGTTTGTGAGTTGGCCCTTTTACGTGCATTAGACACCACAAGGGAGTCTAAAGGGACCTGACCCTTGATGTATATCGGGTCGCTGGGAGCTGCTTTGTATTTTTTATCTCCTCTGGGGTTAAGAACCCTGGCCCTGACAGGGTCTTTAAACACTTCCGGTGCATGTTTAAGTAAGCCCTTTAACATTGGTAGGGTATGTGAGGACTTTTGTGGCTGAGCGAAAGTCTCTAATAGGAAGTCTTCTTCCAAGGGATCTGAATGTAATTGTACCCCGTGATATTGTGCAGCCCTGGTGATTAGTTGCGCAAATCCCACATTGTCATCTGGTGGGGATGGCCAAGAGGGGTATAGGTCCGGGTCAGTTTGTAGATCCGGATCAGTATTATAATCCTGCCAGGGATCTGGATCTTCTGGGGTGATATGTGTGTCATCATCATCCCCTTGTGGATTTGTGTTCCCATCCCCATTCCCACCCCCATAATCACTATAATCATCTGGTGGTGGAGGTGAAGATGTGGGTTGTGGGGAATGTACTGGAGAAATTGGTACATTGGGATCAGCAGGAGGAGTAGAGGGTGGGGAGGTGAAACAGGTGGAGAGGTATTAGTGCCCATTTCTCTTTTTTTCCGAGGAACTGGAGAGTCTTGTAAATGGTCCGGTTTCCTTTTCGGTGTGGAAGTAATGTGACCAGTGGTTGGGTCAATATGTAAAGTCTTTTGCTTCGGATCCGGGAGATCTGGTACCGAAGGGTGTTTTGATCCAGTGTCCTTTTTTGGAGTGGAAGATTTGTGTTCAGGATGTTCCTGTGCCTTATGAGGGGTTTTGACTCTTTAGGCTTAGGTGTCGGAGTTTTCGGCTCCGAGGCTTTTTTCGGCCCCGAAGACTTCGGTTTAGATTGTTTCGGCTCCGACGGCTAGCCTGTTGGCTGTTTCGGCTCCAAAGGCTTGTCTTTTGGCTGTTTCGGTGCCAAAGGTTTCGGCGCCGAAGGTGTTTTCGGTGCCGGTGATGAAGGGTGTGGCACATTTATGGATTTGGGCTTCGGTGCCGGAGGTGTTTTTTCGGTATTGGAGTGGGGTCGGCTCGAGCCCGAGCCTGAAGGCTTGTCTTTTGATTTCATAGCCGGGCTGGAGGGCGGGGCGTCTGAAATAGTTGGTCGGTGTAGACCTGGGCCCGAGGGCGAAGGTGTTACCGGAGCCTCTTGTGTGGGAGTGGGCAGGACAGGGGTCTCAGTACTCACGGACCGCTGAGCTGGAGTGACTGCGTCGTCGACGTCGGAGTCATCGCCTCGGAGACTGAGATCTGTTCTTCCTCTGCTCCGTGTTCTGGAAGGGTATCAGGACCTGGTTCGAAGATGTCCGGAATCAAACTGCTTCCCCGGGACATTTCGTGGCGTCGAGCCCGACGATCACGGATGTTTTGGTTTTCTTGGACCTGAAAGATGAACAGGCCTTGCAGGTGTTCTCTTCGTGCTCCGGAGAAAAGCAGAGATTACACACCTCGTGTAGGTCCGAGTGTGGGAACTTAGCACCACACTGGGGACATTTCTTGAAAGGAGTTCGTTCCATCGGCTTCCGACGTGATCGGCGCGGGTAGGCCCAACAGCCCGCGTCGAAGTCTAGGTCGAGTAGCTTGATTGTAGGAGAATGCGCGTCGAAAGGGAAACGCGATGGAGACAATACCGTCGAGTGGGGAGTGATTGCGCGTCGAGGAGGGGTTTCGATAACGACACCGACCGGAGCGCAGCAAGTCACATCCGAACCCGATGGCGGAAAAAAACAATCTGAAGATGGAGTTGATGCCCATGCACACTATCACCATAAGGAGGAGTCACCTATCTCGTGACTACAAAGACTTCTTCGAACAAAAACAAAGTGCAAACATCCAAGCCCAACACCAGATGGCGATCTATGCTAAAGTATACAATCTACAGCTCATATGCCAAGAACAGATGCATACTGGTAAGTAGCATTTTCCTTCTGCTCCTCTGCATACTATAGAACACCATACCAATGGCAAGCATGAGGACTTTGATTCTTTTGGGTGTTGTTTTTATATATGGGAAAGGAGTGTGTGGCTAACTCCCAATATCGTCCCATTTCCAATGGTGAATGGCTTCACGTTTTGTGCTTGGGTAGGCTGCCACCTGGGAAAACCTACCAGATCCAGACTAATACTTTTGGGATGAGGGTGGGGCCTGATGCTAGGATGGACCAAATCCCAACCCAATATATATTTTTTAATGTATTCCTGCCATACAGTGGGATTTTGCCCCCCTCCACCCGGGGACATATTGTGGGCAAACCTCCTGGTTGCCCCGAGTGGGTGTGGGGGGGTTGGGTCAAAAAGACTGGTTTGTCCTTTATGGGGTGAGGTGTGGCCAAAGCCAGAGTGCAACTCCTGCACCACTTTCTTTTCCCCAAAGGTAAAATCCTTGGTGTCAGGTGGACTTTCTCCTCCCCCTGGGGGGCAGATTTCAGGC
Organism: Calotriton arnoldi; assembly: GCA_963921515.1. Taxonomy (NCBI): domain Eukaryota; kingdom Metazoa; phylum Chordata; class Amphibia; order Caudata; family Salamandridae; genus Calotriton; species Calotriton arnoldi. Next base: position 2,030,760 of record CAWUFW010000086.1, read on the forward strand.
AACCTCCCAATTGGGACAAACCTGTTTGTCCCCAGTCGGACAGAAAGACACTATTACCCCAATTTGACATCTTTTTCGGTCCCTGCAGTGTTTGGCTAAAACATTCCTGCTGCTACCAACGTCCTGGACTTTTATTTCAACTCTAACATGAGCCTGGACTCTCAGATTGTGCCATTTATCAGCTGCTGCTTCCACAAACTGGCTTCATTATGGCATACCCTGCCTCTGTTATGTACTGCTCACAATATTTTTACGTTGGGCACAACTGCCAACTATACAGGGTTCCCATAACAGCCTATAATCATGTGTTTGTATGTCTCAAATTAAGCACCTACAGAGAGCTCGGCATGCAGCAGTCTGTTTAGTTTCTGGCCTGGGGAGGGGAGGTCATTTCACTCATGCAAGGATATCCTTTCTGTGGCTTCCGATTAGAAATTACATCTACTTCAAGCTGGGATGCTTAAGGTTCAAATGCATCAACAATGCAACCCCAGACTACCTTGCCAAAAGGATTTCTTTATACTCCAGAGTCAGGGATCTAAGGAGCCAAGACAAGAGGCTATTTTCTATTCCTGAGGAAACTTTAAATCATGAGGAAGGGTGGTTTTATTTTTAATCCTGAATCCACTTTTTTGGAATTCATTGCTGCATGACATTAGGCCTTCACCCTCCTGGAACACACATAACCTGATAGGAGGAATGCTTGCAAATAGTCTAACCATAGGCAAACACTCCGGGTAGCATTCCAACACTTTTTTGTTACTTAACATGCCACCAAAGATTAGACCCAGGGATATGCAAAACCGTTTTGGTCCTGCTCTAATAGGGACACTCCAGCCCGAACTGCCAGGCCAGGTCCTCTCTGAACTGGAAAACAAGCAACCCAAAATCAGTTTTGGCCTACATGGGCCTCTTCAGTCGGGTGAAGCTTGGTTCCAGTGGCCCAGTGAGCATGAGTCCCAATACAATAAGCCTTGGCTGCTGGTTCTTTGGCTATTTCGTGAGTGCCCACTAGTACATGATGCTTGGTGTTCCAAAGGCACAGGCAATGCTTGTTTCAAGGCATGAGCAGGCACCTCTACATTCCCCAGATCCTGGAAAATTGGCCTGACAAGCAGTCTGATGGGTCTCATCCACAGAGGACTAACGTCAGACTCAGTCAGGCATTACCACTAAACTGGGGTGAAAGCATAAAGAGGGCATACAGTTGTCATGAAATGGGATCGTCCATTTGTTTTTGCACATAGTGGGGTGACTCAACCAGGAATACATTTCCTAAGTAAATCAGGTGGGCCTGTGATATTCAACAGCAAGTAACCACCTCTCAAAAATCATATAATCTTTGAAGACGGTCAAATGTTCTTATTAAATAGAGAAATGGAAAATAAATTGCTGTATGGCACCCAACATCTCCAAGCATTAAGTAAAATTCTGCACGGAGAAGACCTATTCACAAGCATTGAAATCAGACTTTGAGGCAAGCTCCCTTGCTCTCATGGTGGTGGATACAATGGAAGTGGCGATAAGGTAGCACAGGTTATAAATAAGAATCACACCAGTGCATCGCGGGAAGGATGCACATGAGGCATTTCCTGGCCTCAAAAACAGTAAAACAGTTCCATTCATGCCTTTGAGTCAAGGTTCTCAAGAGCTGGTAAAGCGGAAAAGGAACCTGTGTAAAGAGCTGGTTTCCTGTCTGTACAAAAGAAGAACCACTTTAAATTGCTGGGATTCTGTACACAATGACTACAGACAGACATAACGGGCTGATATTGTCCTTCAATTCACAACTTTGGAAAATGTATGGAATTCAGTCATTTTTTGCAACGTAATCTAAATGTATTATTCTTTTTTTATTTTCCCCTTTTTAAATTAAACGTACCTTTATTTGGCAGTTAACAATGAAGAGCAGTGTAAAACAAGTTTCAGGTGACATTATTTTAAACTGCTTCAATTCAACATATTTGTGTTCGGACTTGCTTAAAGAAAAGGTGTTAATAAACGTTTTTTAAGAAGATAGTGTCCTTTCCAGGCTATATGGAAATAAAACTTCCACAGCTGATGTCCCTTGCATAGTGACTCAACAAATGTAGACTAGCGTAAACCTCTACTAACTTGTACAAACTGTTTCTAATTCGTCCTGACTGAAAATAACTAGTGCCCTGGTACACTTGGACTATAAAGTAATCATGTTGAACAAGTTACTTACCTTCGGTAACGCCTTATCTGGTAGAGAGTCTATCTGCAGATTCCTTATCTTAGAATTATCCCCCGGCGTCAGACTGGATATGGAAATCTTTTGTGAGCAGTACCCCTGTACTGCTAGGTGGCGTTGTTTGGCTCTGCGTTTGGTCGCCAGAGTCGTCTGCGCCGGAAGTGACGTGCGCAATACTTATATAGGCGCCACCCCAGCCTGCTGACGTCAGTTTCTTTTTGCGACTTTCCACGCCAAGACCGCTGAGGCCTGAAGAACACTTGCCACTGTTGTGAAAAACTAGGGCCCTGAAGGGGGAAAGCCCTGTCCCTAGAAATCAGTTTGCAGAGCGAGGAAGATGGGTGGGTCGGTAAGGAATCTGCAGCTAGACAGAGTCTCTACCAGATAAGGCGTTACCGAAGGTAAGTAACTTGTTTATCTGATAGAGATTTCTAGCCGCAGATTCCTTACCTTAGAATAAATACCCAAGCAATACCTCCTCGGAAGTAGATCTGCGAAACAATTTCACACCAAAAAGTCCTGCAGGACCGAACGGGCAAAGTGCCCATCCTAATGGAGCGGACTGTCCAGGAAGTAGAGTTTGGTGAACGTGTGCAGACAGGCCCATGTTGCTGCCTGACAGAAGTCCCGGATCGGGACTTTGCGTGCTAACGCAGTGGTAACAGCATTGACTCTGATGGGATGAGCACGCAAGCTCTCAGGGGGCTGCTTCTTCGTCAGTGCGTGACAGATTTTGATGCAGAGCACGATCTATCGGACGATGGTCTGCTTCTGCACAGCTTCTCCCTTCTTCGCTCCGACATACCCCACGAAGAGTTGGCCGTCCACCTGGAACTCTCTCATACGGTCAAGGTAGAACGACAACACTCTTTTTGGGTCCAGTCGGCGAAGTCACTACTCTTTTTTTTTTTAATTTTTCAAAAACCTTTATTGAGGTACCAAAATTCAGACACAACACATCGTGCTACATGGCAACTCAAACGAACACAGTATAGACCAAGTCAAGCATTAGAGGACAATTCGACTGCACCTTGCAAAGAACATGAATATGTTAAGACTTAAATCACAACGTTTGCACACAAAGGACAATCGCCTCGTGAGGTCAGCAGCCCTCAGTTATAACAGCAAGGGTAAGCCACATGATATGGGGCGGCCAATGAGGAGGAGGGGAGCAGTCACCGGCCAACACTGGCGACCGCCGCGGGCACAGGGCCGGCGGGGAGCGCGGGAGAGGCAGCGCCGCTGGGGGGGGAGTACGTGAGTGGAGATAAGTGATCAAAGGGCCCCAAATATCCACTGGACGGGACCTAGCGGGCAGTAAGTCCCAAAACTCCGATAACAGAGTTTGACACCAAGAGGCGTCCTCCAGCCAACTATCAGCCTTAGGAGCAGGTCTGCGACCCCAGCACATCGCCACCCTACGCCTGGCCAGGACCAGTAGCATCGCAATCAGGCGTCGAGAAGCATCCGGGCAGAATTTCACAAAGCCAAGCAAGCACAGGGGGGGGGATCCGGGTGCACAGCAGCACCAGTAATGTCTGAAACAATGGAGCACACCGCCCGCCAGAATTCGGAGACCTTAGGGCATGACCATGCTAAATGTGCGAAGTCCGCAGCGGGGGCCGCACAACGCATGCAAGTGTCAGTTGGAATGAGCCCTAGTTTGTGTAGCTGAGCAGGGGTGCGGTATAGCCTGTGCAGAAACTTAAAATGTATCAGACGAAGCCTATAATTTGGCGACAGCTTCTTCGTCTGGTTACAGCAGTACAGCCAGTCCGCCTGCGCAATGTCCATACCCAGATCCGCGCCCCAAGCCCCACGCGCACGATCTGTAGAAATAGAGGTGGACGTTAGAGTAAACGCATACAGTTTGGTGACTAGTTTATGTGGGGACAGGGATGTATACATAAAGTCAAGGGCCTGCATGGTAGGTAGGGGCTGAGGAAATGTGGAGTGTAGTTTCCGACAAATAGCACGTAGCTGATAATACAGAAGCGTATCCAACGGGCCTGAGGAGGCAGGAGGGGAGTAAAAAGTATTGCCAGGGTAAAGATCTGCAACTGTCCGCAATCCCAAGCGCGTCGCATGTTTAGACATGCCAGAAGGCTGGAGCGGGGGAAAGTCAGGGTGGTTCACTATTGGCACCGCATTGGCAGAGAGTAGGGGAAGATTGGATATTCGGCGAAGGCCGGACCAGGCCCAGCGCAAGGCCTCGACCATGTCCACCTCCGCCCGCGGACGCACCGCCGGCGCAAACAGAGCCGTGGCCAAAGGCCAAGGGGAAGCAATATCCGTCTCAATGGCAACGTGGGGTTGATAAGGGGTGGGATGAATCCAGAAGTGGAGAAAGCTGGCCTGCGCGCACAGGGCATAGATCTTGAAATCAGGAGCGCCCATCCCCCCGACAGACATGGGGAGAGTAAGGATATCATATGCCACTCTTGGCTGTTTACCTGCCCAGACGAGCGAAATGATGAGGGAGCGCAATTTGCGAAAGAATTGAGTGGTAAGAGGGATCGGAACGTTCAAGAACAGATAGAGAAATTTCGGCAGAACCACCATCTTGGCGACTGCGATCCGGCCTGCCAGGGATAGCGGAAGCCGGCTCCAGGTCGGGATCGTTGATTCCAACCAATGAACTGCACAACCGAAGTTAGATCTCCATAATTCGTCCAGATCCCTACTTAACCAGATGCCTAGATAGCGCGTGGGGCCAGAAGCCCACATAAACGGAAAGTCGGGAGTGAACGGCATAGTGGCATCGGTCAAGGGAAATAACACCGACTTGCTCCAATTTACTTGAATCCCGGAAAGTCCACCAAAACGTATGATTTCCCGAACGAGGGGGCTAAGGTTTTCCTGAGGGTTACGGACGTATAAGGTAACGTCGTCCGCGTACATGGATACGAGGAGGGAACGGGCCGAGAAACCTATTCCCCTGTGAGTGTGGTGCTGACGGAGCTGGCGGCCAGGGGCTCCATCGCAACGGCAAAAAGCATTGGCGATAGTGGGCATCCCTGCCGAGTGCCCCGATTGATACTAATAGGGTCAGAGACCTGGCCATTAATGCGGAGACGCGCCGAAGGGTTGGTGTAAAGGAGCATGATCTTGCGTATGAACATCCCGCTGAAGCCCATGCGTGGCAAGAGGTAGAAGAGGAAGGGCCATTCTAGTGTGTCAAACGCTTTTGTGGCGTCCAGCAAGGCCGCCACCGCAGGGAGGCAGGGATTAATTTGGTGGAGAACTGAAAAAATTGTGCGGAGATTGTGCGAGGTAGCTGTACCAGGAATAAAGCCAGATTGGTCCGGAAGAGCAATGAGAGGCATGAGCAACAAAAGTCGGGAGGCGATCAATTTGGCAAAAATTTTATTATCAATATTTATTAAAGAGAGGGGGCGGTAGGAATTGCGACGGTCAGCCGGCTTGTCGGGTTTAAGAAGCAGCGTTATCATGGCTTCACGGAGAGACTGGGGGAAAGAACCGGTGTCGAAGGATTCATTATACATGGCCGCCAAATGTGGTACCAGGAGGTCTGCATACGTTTTATAGAATGAGGCAGGTAAGCCATCAAGGCCGGGGGCCTTTTCGCCGGGAAGGCTGCTGATGGCGGCAAGTATTTCCTCCCTGGTGAATGGTTCATCCAGGAATTCCCTGTGGTAGTCTTCAAGCCAGACCAACGAGATAGACTCAAAATATTGATCGAAATCCTCCCGAGATGGGGAGTTGCCAGCAGAATATAACTGGGAATAAAAGTCGAGAAAGCGGGTCTTAATCTCCTCAGGGGAGGTGGTTCTAGATGAACCCCCATCGCTAAGAGCCGTGACGTAGGAGGCAGCGCGCGGAGGGCGAAGGAGATTGGCTAAAGTACGTCCCGGACGGTCGCCTTCACCGAAACGGCGGGCCCGACCCTCCCTACCCAAAAAGGAGAGCTCGCGGTTCGCCTCCTCCGAAAATTCCGTGTGCTTTTCACGTATTCAGGCTAGCGTATCAGGACTAGGGTGCGCCGCTTGAGCGGCATCCAGATCTTTTATATCCGTCTCGAGCTTGGATAATGTGGAGCGGATGGAGCGAAGAACACCAGTCTGCTTGGAAATACATTCACCCCGTATGACGGCCTTAAAACCCTCCCAGAGGACGGATGCGGAGTCTACGGATCCCGTATTTAAGTCGAAGTAATTAGTGATGGCAGTTTGAATGTCCGCACAAAAGACAGTGTCCCGGAGGGCGTTTGGGGGGAGACGCCACGTAAACGCCCGTTGCGGGGAGTGGGGAAGGCGGATGCAGAGCCGGACCAGCGCGTGGTCGGAAAAGGTACGCGCCATATGAGCGGCGTCAGTAAGCCAGGTCAGGACGTCCGGAGAGGTCAACCAGAAATCAATGCGTGACCAACATCCCCTCGCACTGGTGACACAGGTGCCCTCACGGGCATCCGGCCGAAGGTGTCGCCAGGCGTCGTACAGAGAGTTGTCCGTTAGAATAGACAGAAGAGCCAAAGTAGCGCGCGGGTGAGACATGTACGAACCAGACCGGTCAAGTGATGCCGATAGGGTGATGTTGAAATCCCCTCCCCAGACGATAGCCGCAGGGCCACAAGCGGAGATGAGGTGCCACACATGCTTGAAAAAATCGGGGTCGTCCGAATTGGGGCCGTATACCGCAGCGATCGTAACGGACTGTGCCAGCAGCGAACCATGAAGAATTACATACCGGCCTTCGGGGTCGACATGTACCTGCGCAGTGTGCCAGGGAAGACCCCTGCGAATTAAAATAGAAACACCCCTTGCGTATGAAGAGTAGGTAGAAGAGTGTGATTCCCCCCAGGAACGTGCCTGGATTCTAGTGAGGGAATTTGGCATCAGGTGTGTCTCCTGTAGGAGGCAAATGTCGACTTTGTGTCGCTGTAAGTGGGAGTGGATCAATCTGGCCTTACGGTGATCGTTCAGACCCCGGACATTCCAGGTCCAGCAAACAGCGTCAGTCATGAGGAGGTGGTCCCAAGCGTAGCAAGATGCAGGATAGGTGGGGGGAGCCGCAGGCAGGTGCAGTGAGTACATCAGGGGGAACCCCCAAAAGGGCAATTCGGGGGGGGGTGCGCGGGCTTCAGACTGACAGACGTGGCGCTGAGGTGCAGAGCGCGTCGGAGAGCAGAGGCAGTACCCCGTGTACCCCGACCCGGTGAGTGCAACAAGCAAGCAGGGAGAGATTAGAGGAGCAGTGCAAACATAGAATGTGGGTAACAATAGATTCGAGTCAAGACGAGGCATGAAGCACAGTACAGTGTCGTGATCAAGGCTTGTGAAAACAAAACTCAACAAACAAAGTGGCAAAATAAAGCCACCGCCCCAATATAGGAGCCAAAAACCCCAAGAAGAACCCCCCCACCCCATCCCATCCCAACCAACCCAGGCAAAGAGTACCCTCCAACCCCACACCCACTCCAACCCCCCAAATAGGCTGAGCAACCCGCCCACCCCACCCCAGGGACCCACAACTGGGAGAGGGAGGAACGTTTGGAGAAAAGGGAATCATCCCGTAGGGGCATGGCAGGGCTAGGCGAACACCCCCGTTAGGAAGCAGAGTGGCCAAGCTTGGGTCATTTCAGGAATCACTCAGGAAAAAGAAATTAATAAAACAATAAAGTCTGCACAGTCAATCATTGTCACTAAGACGGTCAGCGCCATCAAGCTGAGATTTAGAAGGTGAGGAGCGGGCCTCCTTGTCCAGTTTCTTGGCGAATGCCAGGGCCGCTCCCGGATCCGGAAAGACAAGTGTCTTGGCGCCCCGACGGACTCTCAGTTTCGCTGGATAGGCCAGGGAGTATGAGACCTCATGCTTCTGCAGGATGCGCTTGGCGGGGAGGAATTCTCTCCGGGCAGCTTGAACAGTGAGGGTATAGTCCGGATAGAAGGAGAGTGTGTTATCCTGGTGGTTGATGGTGCCCTTGTCTCGTGCAGCACGAAGTATGGCGTCTCTGTCCCGGTAATTCAGGAGTTTGCCGATGATGAGGCGTGGAGGAAGCCCGGGACAAGGACGCGGACCCAGAGACCGGTGTGCCCGCTCGACAATGAACACCGGGGAGAGGACGTCACCGAAGAGCTCCTTGATTAGTTGCTCCACAAAGTCCTCCATCCTTGAAATGTTGGTGGACTCCGGAGGTCCCGTGATGCGGAGGTTGCTCCGGCGGGAGCGGGCCTCCAAATCCTCGTTCTTTTCCCGGATGACCGCCAGGATCTTGTCCATCTGGAGTAATTTCTGGCGGTCCTGGGTGGCGGCATCCTCGGCGTCTGACACTCTGGACTCGACGGGGAGCAACCGATTGTCATGGGAGTCAACGCGGGCCTTTACTGTGTCCAGACGGGCAGAGAGTTGGTCCAGCTGAGTCACGATGCCAGTCACTGTAGATTTAACGTCCAGCATGATTGCCTTGAGGTCGTCCTCCCGACTCGGGGGGGGCGTCCATAGTGGCAGCAGAGCCGGCACCCTCGGATCCAGCACCGTCCTGTCTGGAGGACCTTCGGGGCTCGAACGCAATCCTGGGCTGCTTCGGATCCGTTTTCCCCATGATGAGGGGTCCAGTCGGAAGGGGAGAGGCCCACGCGGGGCAGGAGGCGGTCAATCCGGACCAGAGGGCGCCAGCCGCCGACTACTGACAATATGAGGCAACCAAAGTGCAGCCGGGCCCCCAACGATGAACGCCGCCAGAAACCGCTGAGAGACACCTCGAGCAGTGGAAGAGGCAGTAGGCTTTCGAGGAGAAGAGGTGGAGAGGCCAACAGTGTCGCCGCAACGACGGGCAAAGGAGGCAGGCAAGCGAAGAACCAGGCAGGCAGCAGACAGGTAGTCCACAGGCGGACCCCGGACCTCAAAGGTCGCGGAAGTAGAGGCCAGGGAAGATGCAGAAGGGCAGGTAGTCAACCCACCAGAAAGTAGGGTCCAAGATGGCTACTCCGCCCGCCTCAGGCCACGATTCCAGGCCGCAGCACACAGAAGGCAGGAAAGGCGTCGGGCACACCACAGGACACGAGGGGCCAAGCCAGGCCGGAAAGGGACCACCAGTCGCAGGGCGTCGAAGCAGAAGGGCACCGGGGGCCACAGTACCTGGCAGCGTTAGAGCAGGAGCGTCACAAGGAGCGACATACTTATGAGGGCCCCAGTTGCGGAGAGTTCAAGGTGGTGTTGGTGCGGGGGCGGGCACGCCAGGCCCCCGCTGCGTCCCCCGGAACGTGAAGGGGCCGCAGTGCCAGGCAGTGTTGCAACAGGAGCGCCAAAGGGAGCTTCACACCTATGTAGGCCCCAGTTGCGGCGAGATCAGGGTGGTATTGGTGCGGGGCGGGCACTCCAGGCCCCCGCGACACCCCCCCTGGCAAGAACCAACAGGTGGGAAACAGTGGCTAGGCCCGATCGCGGGAGCACAGAGATCCAGGGCCGGGGGACGCCAGTGCCGATGATGCGCCAGGGGCTGAATGCGGTGGTGCAGTCCACGGGCAGCGCCCGCACAGCGAGGCAGATCGGTGGCCGGAGGGGAGGGGAGCGTGTCCGCCAAACAGAGGAAGAGCCGGCAGGGAGCCGCGGGGGGCCCGCCGCCCAGCCCGGGTGCCCGCGCCAGCAGCAGGTAGCGGCCTGGGAGGCGCCCCAGCGCCCACGACGCGGCATCCCAGGCCGGGCGGAACAGCCCGTGGGCCCCCTACCCCGCCAGCAAGACCAAAGAGGCAGCGCGACTCACCGGGGGTCAGCCGTCGATGCCACAGGAGCGGGCCACGGCCGCGGGCGGCAACAGGGAGTCTCCGCAGTCAGCGGCGAGGAAGGCCGAACCTCGAGGGCCCGGGGAAGTAGGCCAGGCGTCCGCACCAGATGGCCGCTCTCCGCCGCAGAGACGAGCTGGAGGACAGCGAAACGATCGATCAGCGCCTCGCGTTGTGGGGATTTCAAGAGCAGCGTTGATGTGCAGAGCAGGTAAGGATTCCTGCAGGATTATGCCGGATTATCTAGCTTGGCCGGCAGAGCCCACTCAAAGTGCGGCCATCTTGCAGCCGGCCAAGCCACGCCCCTAGGCGAAGTCACTACTCTTGTTTAGAGGGATGTGGCAGAGCGTAAAAAGTAGGCAGGGTGACGGACTGGCCTACATGAAAGGGAGTGGTGACTTTTGGCAGAAAGGAAGCCCTAGTACGTAGAACCAGCTTGTCTGAGTAGATGTTTAAATATGGAGGCTTGGATGACAAAGCCTGAAGCTCACTGGCCCTCTGGGCAGAAGTTATTGCCACCAGGAAGGCTGTCCTGATAGTGAGGAGCCTGTGAGGACAGTTGTGCAAGGGCTCAAAGGGAGTACACATCAGGAACGTCAGGACTAGATTAAGGTCCCACTGAGGCATGATGAAGGGTGAAGGAGAATAAATATGTTGCAAACCTTTCAAGAACCTATGTACAATAGGTGATTTGAAGAGGGGTGGCTGGTCAGGCAACTGCAGAAAAGCTGATATAGCAGAAAGGTATCCCTTTAAGGTGCCCAGAGCAGAGCCCTGCTGGGCAAGGGAAAGAACAAATAGAAGAACCTGAGATAAGGCAGCAGAAAGGGGGTCAACCTGTTTTTCTGCACACCATGCCACAAACTTGCCCCAACGGCAGGCGTATACCGTTTTGGTGGAGGGACGCCTGGCTGCCAAGATAACATTGCAGACTTTGGGCAGAAGGTAGAGAGCTGTCAACTGTCACCGCTCAATCTCCATGCAAGTAGGTGGAGTGTTGACAGGTTTGGGTCGAGAACCCCCCCTGCCCTCACCCTCCCCCTGGTGCTGTGACAGAAGAGCCTTCCAAAGGGGCAGCCTGATCGGAGGACTGACGCCCATGCTCAACAGCTTGGGATACCAAACTCTCTGAGTCCAGAGCCACAAGAATGACTTGGGCCCAGTCGTTTCTGATCTTCTTGAGAATTCTGGGCAGGAGTGGTATGGGCGGAAAGGTGTATAGGAGGCCTGAGCTCCACTCAAGACGAAAAGTGTCTCCGAGCGGAAGCTATCTCGGAAACTCCAGTGTGTAGAACTGCTGACATTGCACTTTCTCGGCGGTGGCGAACAGATCCAACCAAGGCTCACCCCACTGCTGAAAGAGACCTTGCACCACATCTGAATGGAGACACCACTCATGATTTGCTAGGCCTCATCGGATGAGTTTGTCCAGCCATTCAGAGAGCGCGCCAGGATTTGAACCACAAGGGAAATGCCTGACAACCTCACCCATCCCGCTTGTTGCAGTACCACATGGCAGTGGTGTTGTCCATGAACATATGTACTAGCCTTCCCTTGATGGAGGGTAGAAAGGCTTGAATGCAAGTCCAATGCCCGGAGGTCCAGAAGGTTGACGTGGAGTCCAGAGATTCCGCCAGAGACCAGAGGCCTCTGATCTCACCTCTCCCAGAGAGCCGCCCCATCCCAGGAGTAACGCATCTGTCACCACTGTCAGATATGGTTGGGGAAGGGAGATGGGTCTGCTGCTGACCCAATCATGGTTCGTTCACCACCACTGCAGATCTTTTGCAGTTCCCTCTGAGATCTGGACTATGTCAGAGAGATTCCCCTGATGCTGTGCCCACTGAAACTTCAGGTCCCACTGCAGAGCCTGCATATGCCAGCGTGCACGTGTCACAAGCAAGATGCAGGAGGCCATGAGGCCTAGCACCTTAACAGTCAGTATCACCAAAATCCAGGATAGAGGCTGAAACATCGGTATCATAGCCTGAATAGGACAGGCCCGAAACTGCACAGTGTCCAGAAAAGCCCCACTGAATGGGAGCATCTGAGAGGGAGTCAGGTGTAATTTTGACATGTTGATAGTGAACCCCAGCGAATGTAGGAGGTCCACCATAGTCTGGAGGTGAGAGACGACAGCCTGGGGCAAGCCCGCCTTCAACAGCCAGTCATCGAGATAGAGGAAGACTGGCACCCCTGATCTCCGCAGATGAGCTGCAACCACATTGGTGAACACCTGAGTGGCGCTGGTAAGGCCAAAAGGGAGCACGGTGAACGTAAAGTTCTCAAGGCCCACAGTGAACTACAGGTAATGCCTGTGGGCAAGCAGGACGGGAATGTGGAAATATGCGTCCTGCAAGTCCAACCCTACCATCCAGTCTCCCGGGTCCAGGGCAGACAGGACTTAAGCGAGCGTGAGCATTTTGAACTTCGCCTTCTTGAGGAAGAAATTGAGAGGGCGCGGGTCTAGGATAGGACGAAGGCCTCCGTCCTTGTTGGGCACCAAGAAGTAGCAACATTAGCAACCACAACCTATTTCTGGCGTCGGCATCCTCTGGATGGCTCCCTTGGCCAGGAGAGCCTTCACTTCCTGGCAGAGCAAGAAAAGATGGCCATCCGCTTGTCGCAAGCCGGGGCATTGAGTGGAGGGGCAGTCATGAAGGGGAGGGAGTATCTCCTCCGGACAATTTGGAGAACCCATCGGTCAGATGTTACAGACCCCCAATGGGGCAGGTGATGGTGTATCCTGCCTCCCACTGGGTCCCCATAATGGTAGGAGGGCAGACTATAAGGGTTTGGAGGCTGGGGCTGCCGAGATCTGGCTGCCGGACCCACGGGCCTGTGGGTACTGCGTCCTCGGCCACGCAAAGACTGGCAAGCTTGCATGCTGAGGTGGCTGGGAGGGCATAGATGCAGCCAGAAACCCCTTCCTTGGCCACCAAAAGAGCTAACGTTTTGTTGGAGGTGGCAAAGGGCTATGGAAATGCCCGAGGACCGGCCGTAGCACTGCTGTCCTTGAAACGCTCCAGCAATGAATCCGCCTGGTCTCCGAAGAGACTGGAGCCATCAAAGGGCATGTCCATAAGCGATGCTCGGACATCCCCTGAAAAGCCAGTGGCTCTCAGCCAGGCGTGGCGCCGTAAGGCAGCTATAGAGGAAACCGCTCTGCCTAGCGAGTAGGTGGTTGTGAACTTAGCTGCATCTCTCCAGTCGGCAATAGCCTATGAGAGTATGACCGGGGCCTCCTCAGGAACCATGGGCAGCATCTGTGCAGCCAAATCCCATAGAACATAGGAGTAACAGCCCAAAAGGCACGTGGTGTTCACAGACCGCAGTGCCAGGCTGGTGGAAGAAAACATCTTCTTCCCTGAGTTGTTCAGCCTCTTGGATTCCCTATCCAGTGGGGAGGTAGGGAAAGCGCCATGATTTACACGGGAGGTAGAGGTTTAGGCCACCAATCTCTCTGGGGTACGGTGTTGTGTGAGGAAATTGGGGTCCCCTGGGGGGGGGGGGGGGCAGTGGTGGTGGGCAATCATCCTATTCACAGGAGCACCTATGCTGGACTTGGACCAGGTCCCAAGAATGACGTCTGTAAGGACTTCATTAAATGGAAGAAGCGGTTCTGAGGGGAAGCTTCCAGCTTAAGCACCTCTGTCAAGATGTTTGTCTTGACTGCCACTGAGGGTAGGCTAAGGTCCAGGACCTCAGCAACCCTTAACACCACCATTGCAAAGAACGCTCCCTCCTCCGTAGCCACTGTAGCGGGAGAAAGCATGCCAGTATCTAGAGAAGTGTCCAGCACACTGGCCTTCGCCAAGTCCTCAAACCAGTCCATTTGTGGATCTAAAGATTGGTATTCCTCAGGGTGCATCAACCCCTCCTAATCCTCCCCTAGTCCTAGCCCATAGGAATAGGGCTCAGGCTCTGGCCTGAAAGGCGTGGCTCCAGTTGGCACTGGGGTCGGCCTCGGACGACGCCCCTCCGGCTCCATGTCGGAGTTGGGGATCAAAATGGAGACAGCGGCGCCGGGAGCGTCGACATCAGCACCTGCGCCAGGAAAGGTCGAGGTGGTATGACCAGCGCCAGTCCGAATCCATCTGTGAATCCAAGGGGCCCGACTGGCGCTAGGGCCTGAGCTGCCAGTGTGGAACCAGTAGGGGCCCCTCTCAAAGGCGCACTGGTGGGAGCATGATGCTTAAATATCTTGGCGTTCAACAGGGGTCGCTCCGGCTCCCAGAAACTCGGGGAAGCACAGAGCCGACCCAGGAACTGGCTCAAACGCGGAGCCAGGCCTCGAATGGCGACACTCCCTCATCTCGTAGGCCGACGGGGGAGGTGAAGTCGAGGATCTCTTCCACTTCTTAATCTTGTTCTTGCGGTGGGACTTACCTGAGTGACCCAACGACTTCGAATGCAATGAAGATTTTGGGATCCATGACCAATCCCAGGACCTTCCTCTTGATCTGGATCGAGATCTTCGCAGCGTCGAACATCAGAGCCACCGGGAGCTTGAGGATCAAATCCTTCAAGACCTTTGGATTAAATGGCGCAACAGTTGACGTAGGTCTTCACGCCGTGGTCGCGCTGAAGGCACCAGTAGCAAACAATGTGCAGGTCCGCCACCGACATCGATCGGTGACAGGTGCCGGAGGGCTTGAAGATGGCCTTCCTAGATGACATTCCAGCCACACACCAGTTGAAAAACTCTCAAGAGACTTCGACAAAAGTAAAAAAAAAGGATGGTTTACACGTGACTAGGGATAGCTCTCTCTGGATCTGCGATAACTGGTGCAGAAAGAAAAGAACTAACATCAGTGCGCTGGGTTGGTGCCTATATAGGCACCACGCACATCACTTCTGGCGCCAATGACGCCATGCGGAGCCGAACTACGCCACCGACCAGCACGCAGGGGTAGTGCTCACAAAAAAATTCCGGATCCAGTCTGACGTTCAGGGATAATTCTAAGGTAAGGAATCTGCAGCTAGAAGTATCAGATAGGCTATTTATTAAGTGCACGATTCCCCTAATTGGGTGTCCTGGCCCTGCCAGAGTGCATCAGTGAACAGGAGGAAGAGACCGTTATCTAGACAAAAAGGGCAAGAGTGGTCGGCCGTGTTTTCAGAAAAGCCAGGTCTTTACCGCTTTACTAAAATTGTAAAAGGCCATACATGGCTTGTCCAAGTGGACTTTTACTACTTTAAAGAGTTGAGTTGGTGCTCTCTCCATTCAAAATATAGTTTTAACAAGTAAAATAGTCACCTCTGGTTCGTACTGTCTGCATACGTTTGTGAATAATTAGTTACCATATCTACGATGCCAACGGGTCCGTACTGTTACAAACCATTCTGGATAATTAGTTCCCTACCAACAATGCCAATGGGTCCATACTGTATATAAACCATTCTGATGATCTAGTTCCCCAGCCAAAGATGACAACAAGCCAGTTTGGCTAAAGTTACTATCTCATAGAGATTCACCAAAAGAATTGCTGACCTGTTTTCTGTTTTCAGAAGTAGATCTATCTCAGTAGATAATGAGGGGTGCTCTAGAGTAAAACACCTACACTACTACAGCAACATACTTAGATTTTCTGCTAGATGTAACAGAAGTGCATGGGCACTGCTGCATTATTAAGCCAGTCTCATGAGAACTTGCATTTTAACTGCTGACCCTCCCTGCTAGACACAAGGAGATGATGGATGGAGTGCTGAAACTTTTAAAACACTCACCCCCAGTCACAGATCTGGGTTGAATCTATCATCATTCTTTAGCTCACTTTGCCACCCCAGTTCAGACACAGCTAAATGCAAATCAGTCTTGACCCTGTGCCTCATGGGAACAGTCCAGACCGAACTGCCAAGCCATGTCTTCCCTGGACCGGAATCAAGCATCCTGGGACCGGTTTCGGGCTAACAGCCCTCATCAGCCAGGCTAGCTTGAATTCAGTGGCAAAGTGAGCAAGGGACCCACGTCTGGGCATACCCTGCCAACTAGGGCGAACAAAGCAAACACAAGGAGGTGATGGACGGAGTGCTGAAACTTTTCAAACACTCACCCCCAGTCACAGATCTGGGGGGGACCCTCCCTGCTAGCCCAGTAGAGCAGGGAGGGTCATGGATAGCCGCAACAGGACAACGTTCACATTTGTGACAACCTTCTGCTCTGATCAGTATCTTGGAAAAGGCAGACATATTTGGTCCCCTTTCAGCATTGTCTTTAGTTCTTTCCAGTGGTCGAAGTGTGTGGGGAGGATCTGAGGGGCACAAGGGGCCCATACCTTTTTGATTTTAGAAAAACAGCTCCCCTCCTTTTGTGAAAAAACGACCATCCCCGGACGGTTAATTCCGAAAGTTGAAATGCTTCCGCTGAAGTGTAAGGCAGGGAGTCTCCTGTGCTGTGAAACCGAGGGAGACACAGACAGCTAAACAATCTTTCATGCCAGGGTTCCTGCTTCCATGAAAAAAATGTAAATGCACACAACTGGTCAATCTGCAAATGTAAAGGGTGCTCGGAAGCCAGTATTGGCTTTAATTGATGGAATCACTTGAAGCTTACTGAAGACACACAGTTATTCTTTTTGAGAGATAGTGCAAGGGAGCAACCAGCTAAGTTGTGAAGTGTGTGCTTTTAAAAGAAGGTTAATAAAAAACAATTGCACTACGTACAGTCCGGGTATTCCTAAAAACAAAAATTTGGAAGCACTTTTTTATCTTTAACCTTTTTGAGCATTTTGTAGCAGCCTAACTTATACTGTGTGCAATGCAAGTTTAAAAGAATGACTCATATGTTCACAATGATTTCCCTCACAGACTGGGACCTTGTAGCCCTAAACATACACAAGTCACTATTCGCCACTGCACCAACCAGGATTCAGTTCTGTGGCTCACTGGTGCAGGACATTAACTAATAGAGATTTTGTGATGTATGGTAGTGCATCTCCCACTGATTAACAGAACTTGCATTTAATATTCATTTAAACTGTGCATTATTTTATATGTTGTGACCTGAAGGTGAAAGACTGAAAAAAGTTACAGAATAATCTGGTTTTTTTTTTAGCCATGCCTTTGACCATGCCCCATGCGCACTCCTCCCGCCCCAATTGCGTGCAGCATCACTGTTCTCATACTTTTTTAATGCACTTCGATCACTGGTCCTTTCAACCCGCCACATGTTGGCAGGCTCCAAATGAATAATTTCAACCACCTGTGTGGCTCTTCCTCACCAATTAAAACAAACAAAAAAAAGAATAGGGATGGATTTGTACTGCACATATAAGAGTAACCCCAAGAGACCCTCGGAAGGAAGGAAGGAAGAGTGAGGAAAGCACTCTGCTCGCCTGTCGCTTGCTCTTTTTCAAGCTTTGTTCTGCTTTATTCACAGGAAAGAGGCCTATTTGGTTTTAGTAACACACACTGCAAAGAAAGCAACTAACGGCAAGCATTGACAAAAGGCAGTCATTCTGGATAGTGAAAACGTTTTTAGGGGTGTTCTCTAATACACACTATAGGTACAGAATTTGCAGCACAGTGCAAGGTTACCTCACACAGAGAAAGGTACAAAAACAGGATGCATGCTTCCACACATACGCAGAGCAGTGATGACAAAGGCAGTAGTGCCCCCCCCATACACAGGCAGCGGCAGTGCAATCTTGCCTTATATAGAACAGATGCGACTCAGGCATCTATAGCGCATGCTTCCTTTACACAGAGAACATGTATAGCATGTGCAGGATGGTCAGATTTTTGTGAAGTCAAATGAGGCCTTTTTGGCACCTCAGTGGTGGCAGTGAGTTTTCAGTTTTGTCTTACTCGAATCTGAGTACATCTTTGTTTCTATGGTGTTTGCTTCTTCCCAAACGTTTTAGGGTGGATCAAAGATAATAGGCTGTAAAGGAGGAGACTGAAGTATGATGTGATGCATTGCATGCCACCTTAAATTCAGTTCTGGCCTCGAGGGGGAGCCACTGGAGTTCTTTTAGTACCAGGATGATGTGATCAAATTTTCTGATATCTGACACCAGTCTGGTTGCAGGAAGGTAGAGAGAGTGGCAAACATCAACTGAACTCCCAAGACAGTGGCGCTGCTATAATCAATGCCAGATATAACTAGTGCTTGGACCATACATTCAAATTCAGTGCGGGTGGTGGAAATAGGGTTTTACAGTTTATTTAGTGAGACTAATCTAGCTAAGGCAGTCATTATGGTGTAACTGATCTGAGATTACATTGACAGGGAGTAATCAAAACAGAATCCAAGAAACTGAACTTCATTTGATAGACAGGAGTGAAACCATCCGATTTGAGCTCATTCACCCATTCCGGGTTGAATTTGCTATGGTGGGATATCCAGGAAAATCATTTGTTTCTCGGGGTTGAGCCAGAGAAAGTTGAAAATATTCCAGTGAAGGTTATATTAACTTCTTTCGCATGGCACCTAAATGAAAGTCACCATCATAATCATATTTATACATCAATTCATACCCTGGAGGCATCTAACTGCGACTCTTATTGGTTAGTCTCTATAATAAATACATTATTAGTGCCTTTCTGAACGGGACCAAAGTACTGAGAAGCGTAGTCAGAAGGTAGTGCATTCCACAGGGCTGTTGCTTTGATGGAGAAACTCCATCAATGCTCATGTTCTTTGAATTTTGTTTCAGTTTATAAACATTTTCTATTTGGAACTTAGTTATGTCTCTGTGATGTAGGTTATGAGTCTTTATTTCAAATATCAAGGTATTGACCAAAGATTTAGATGTGAACTGTATTTTTCCATTCACTGACAGCCAGTGCAGCTAATTCAAAGTCATTAAGATGTGGTCCTTCCGATGTACGCCTATGACTGTGCTTGCTATGGTGTTCTGTATTAGTCAGTCAGACTTGATGTTGGAATTTTATGTGCTAATATATGAAGTGTTGAGATAGTCCAGTTTGACACTATTACCGTAGCAATTATGACCCTACATATATCCTTTAGCAGGGGTTTGGGACGTTTCGTTATTTAATTAATATAAGGTGATAACTAATCGTTGAAATTACTTTGTTTACTTGAATGTCGAAAGATTGTCAAAATCACTTTCAGGGTTTTCACCTTGTCCTTTGGGGCGATTTCACTATCACCCACTTTTCAATAGTTTGCCTTACTATTGTGTCTCATGAAAGTCAGTGTCCAGTAGCAGAGGCATCACTGTTGCTCTATTTGGCCTGAACCCACTTGCAACTCCTTTTATCTCAACAAACATTTAAAGCTGTTAAGTCACCGCACTGTCTAGAATCTGAAATAGGAAAAGGATGTTGGTGATTGGAAATAAAAAAGCTACTAATTGGTTGGATTATAAGGGGTGCTAGAGTCTTTCTGCATTCCTTTATAAATATAGAAGTCACAAATACCCTGGCTGTTTTCCCACATTACTCATTACATCTTCCTACATCAGTTCTTTGAAAAAAAAGGTGTTTTTTACTTTGAGCCTGAAATTGTGTGTCCACACTGAGTTAAATACAATTGTACTGTCTTGATTGCCCTTTCTTTGAGTCTACATCTGATTTTTTTAATACTGTTAGTGAAAGGCTGTTGAAAGGTATCAAACCCCTTCAAGGGGGAGTTAATAGCAATTTTACCGCCAAGTGCGTCGGCTAGATTCCTAAGAGTTCAATATAATTCCTTAGAATTCTTGGAATAGTCAATAATCAAAGATATCAGTATCTTTATCTCATCTCACCTTTCTTATGCACTCTCCTAAGGCTCTTGACAAGATTCTCTTTTGTTATTGTATTCTGTCATTTTCTTTCTACCTTTCCTAGAATCTCTTTAAGCTCACTGGAGAACCAACTACTCTGCTTGTATCTTGGTATGATAGTACCCATTCAAATCAGGATATCTATGAACAAATTCGATTGACATCCCGTTGTAATTCACCATTGTATTTAAAATGCCTCAATTCAGAGGGATGTGTCTTTCGAAATTCAGGAAGGGTGTCTGGCTTAAGATTTTTATTACCTTCTGTAGATTTCCACATCATCTTATTTCTCTGTAGTTTTGTCTTGTGAATATAATAATTGAATGAAAATGGTATTATGACTTGACCAATCCAATCTTAGACTCATTGAGTATGTTACTAAGCTTGGTATTATTTGTCAGAATCAAATCTAAGATGTGACCCTACTCATGTGTGGTTTGATTGGAAATTTTGGAGAACATGAGCTCCACAAAGATGTTCCTAGTTCTGTTGCTGCTTTATCTCCTTGAACACCAAACCAGAGGTTCAAATTACTCCACATTATTACACTGGATGATGCAGTCACCAGTGGCAGAATATTCCCCAAGAACTCTGTCTAAAAACTGTTCACTTCCCTTTGGAAACCAATAAAAACATTAATGTCCACAAAGTAGTGGAGCTAGTGCATAGTTTAATCCTTAGTTTTTCAGGTGAGTTGGCATAATTAGAGTTACAGGGAAAAGAGGTTTACATTGTAGTTCTTTCAGCTGGCAGACTATCTGTGAAGTAGCACGTCCCTGCAAGCTCAATCAAACGTTCTAGAAAGTATTGTGGGACCCTGTGGTGGGGGCAGTTTATCCCAATCCAACATGCAGACTCATCAGTTTGCATCGAAGTAAACACCACTGCTTGTTTTTCATAAACGGTGGCAGCTACAAGATCAATTATTTAAAAAAATAGGGCAAATGCAGAACTCTGATGCAGGAGCAACAAAAGTAACAGGTGTTTGATTCAGCTTGTCACTAACATGCATTATTTGGCCCTTTCTACAGTAGATGCCAAAATGTAAAAATCTGTTTCAGGAAATTAGAATAAGTAATTTGCATGGATCAGTCAGTGTATAATGTTTCCCCAAACGTATCTGCTTGCTGTTTTCTTCCCACACAAAACTACTCATAGACCAAAGAAAATTCTGGATAACAGAATTGTTACATGGCACTATTCAAATATGCTGTTGCGTCATATACAGATCAGCAGATGTTAACAGGAAGCAGAATTGTTCACAATTAGGTTTCCCACAGATCTAGGACTATTTATTTATAGGACTATTTATTTATTTAGACCTTTTATGTTATAAGCTAAGCATGGTGCCACCTGGATGCTTCAAAACATGTATAATTCCGTAGATTCTACAAGTTCCCACATGCACATAGTAACAAAGAGCAAGGATAGACCCATGGTCTACAATGGTTTGATTTTAAATCAACATGAATGTACCATTGAGTGGGATGCAAATAGTTCTTGTCCACTGCAAGAGGAGAAGAGGGCCTTTGCTTTGTCTGCCTCATTGTCGCAGCCTCATCTAGTGAGATCAGGGCTTAGAGGAGATCCAGAGGGTGTACTGGAATGGTCTGTAATACAAAGTCATGACAGCAAAGTTTTCCAAACAGTGAGAACTTTCATGAAAGCCATTCATTTTATTTGACTGCTGAGGCCCTAATTTATAAAAGCTGCAGTGATCCGTACTTCGGCACAAACAACTATTTGCACCCAAATTGGAATGATAAATTGTGTGCAAATTTTGCAAGGACCCCTGGTTTTTCCTCATAAATACAATAAAATAAATAGGTAAAAAAATGATACTTTCTGTGAGGCATTACCCCTTTTGATATTATTTACTTTATAATGGCCATTGTTGATAAAGTTTTTCCCAGTGGTGTCATGTATCAGATCACCACAAACACATACACCGTGAACAGAATTCCTTGGATACAATAATTAACCAAGTAAAAAACCACCACCATCTGTTTCTTTGACAAACATTGCTCTTAAAGTTGTAAGGACAAATGAAGATAAGTTAGATGTAAGGATATTTATCTACTGGACTGTCTATGAAACTCCTTTCCCTTCTATCAACACCTTTGAAACTATTACTCCCTTCGAATGCATATCAAAATTTAGTGGTTTAGGCAGGCACATCCTTTCTCTGTATAAGCTTCCCTTTAACTGCAACAGGTGGATGCAAACTTTCTTCTTCGGGAAGGAGTAAAAAAGAAATACCGCCTTACAAATTACATCATCTAACATAGTGATATCCTTTATACGTAGCATTAGCAGTGGTAAACTAATGTTTATTGAACATTCTTTGTCTACACATACATATAGTAGAGTAAACTGAGAGGCTATATAAAAGAACAGGACAAAATCAATGGCATTACAAATATCAAAAAGACTCTTGAAAACAGCATTAAAAAAGAAACTGCTTAAAACTACGTTTTTCACTGTCTGTAGTCCAGCCTCCCCAAATGCTGGTTAAAATATTCATTAAACACAGAAGGATATAAAAGCATAATATGGACCAAAAAGTGTGCCAGACGAGATTGGCAGCGACAAAAGTTATTGATGTAAAGCTATTTGTTATGAATGCTTAACCTCAACAATTTGAAATGCTGCCACAGTGTACACGTAGTAATAAAAGAAAGATATTTTCTCCTTTCCTAATCTCATGTTTAAGCCTATAATAATGAATTAATGTATTTTTATTTACAATGTAATTCTTATCGGCATGACAAGATTTTACCTTAATAGTAGACAATGGATAACCATACAAAAATCTTGTAACATATTATGCGTATAATAATCTTAAAAAATAAAAATAAAAAAAAGTTGTGCTTGTTTTTCTCATTTAAGTGGGGATGATTACAAGAACTTTTACTCAAACAAAACAAGCACTGCCTAGCTAAAGTAACATTTCCCTGTTTAGTTAGTAAGATTACAAAAAAATTCTTCAGGCCACCTCACTTTTAGTGCAATGAGCTCAATCCTAGTTCGAGGTGTACTGCTTAAAGACTGAACCTCCTTTCAATCTTTTAAAATCAATAACTATACCCAATATTATCCCTGCAAAAACATAGTTAATAATGGAATCTATTTTAGCTGAATATGCTCTTAAGGACAGAGCAACCATCCGACCACCGTAACAAGAGCTAAATCAAATAAACCAGACATGGATATTTTCCCCTCGTTTGAAGGTATACTATATAGGTTCATCGAAATGTAATTTGTTGTTGAATATAACTCCCCAGTATTAAGAGTCACCGGACTCAAGTCTCTCATTATTCAACTAAAGGAGGAACATTTCTTCATTACTAGCACGACCTGGGTTTTCTTGACATTGATAGTAAGCTTATTGGCCTTACATAGGTTATGAGGTAAGATAATTAACATTGTAATCCAGTGGCAGTTCTGTCAAGTACTGTGAGGTCATCCTCCTAAAGTAGTGCATTGACTGGGTCTCATTGATTCAGGTGATATTGACATGTGACTCTTCAGTGTTACTGGCAGATAACTTAAAATGGGAAAAAAAATCAGCAGGGTCAAAACGCATCCCTACTTTGGACCATTGGCAACAGGTATACAACAGGTATACAGCTGTGTCTTGTTTGCCCAAGCTTTAAATTGCCTTGAGTCCCAAGTACGTGAATGCAATGCAACCAACAGTGACAGGAGACCATTTGGGATTTCCAGCCTTGCAAGCTTCGAAAACTGAAAACCACAATCCATGACATCAAATGCTGATTTAAAGCGAACAAAACAGACATATATTGTGCCTACCTCAGCAAAATTGTGTATAATATAGTTTCATGAAAGGATGTAGTAGACTGTGGAATGACTGAGACAAACCCCTGCTTGTTTGCTTGATATTAACCTTGTGCTGCCAGACCAGTAATCTACATCTCGTAATAAAATGTGTAAACATTTTAGAATCTACATCTAGAAAGGAAATTAACTATTAAGATGAGAGGTTGAGAGTGTCACCTTTCTTGAGAATTGGAGTTACCAAAGATCCTTTGCAATTATCAGGGAGATTAGCTTTTAAAGTAAGGGTACAAAAACTTTAGCCTCCCCTTCATACACTACATTACTGATCCTGTCAGGGAAAGCAGATTCAGTTCATCTCAAAGAAGAAACATTTCTTTAATATTTGAATCATTAGAGCAAACTTTCCAATGAGAGGGCCCACTACATTTAATCTCCTGGGGTTTAAAACGTGGCTGGACACTTGATTTCTGAAATATACTTATAATTGATGACTGGTAATTTGGGAAATTATTGCTGTCTCCCTGCCCTAATTAGGGTCCAAAAACACACTTAGAGCCTGATTTAGATTTTGGCGGATCTGGTCCCGCTGTCACTTTTTCGACGGTTTAACCGCCCGCCTACTTGGCGGTCTGCCTGCTCTATTTAGATGTTAGCGGGTCCATGGACAAAAGACCGCCCACGTGCCGCCCACTCTGCCAGGAATTTTAATCCACGTCTACGGTGTCATAGGCAGAAGCGGCTGTCGACGGGAGTCCAGACAAGATTACCGCCGGGCCAATCACGATGTGCCTTTCAGTCAAGGAAACTGTGGCAAGGATACCTCCTACTTTGAGTTGGTGGAATCGAAGGAAATGAGGTAGAAAGATACCTTTTTTTCTGTTTCCCACTTCCGTTTCCGTCTTGAACCCCACTGTCCAGGTTCTCCGTTTGCTGCTACTACATAACCATGACACTAATCAACTCCGTTGTCGCCAGGATCTAAGGTAAGCTTCTTTTACACTGGCCATACTATGAATAGTGAGTTGACAACTGCTTTAGTCTTGTCTATTTTTACATTGCTCTTACATGCATTTTTTTCATGTGTAATGCATTAGTGTACATTTTACAACGGTAAAATGAACACACCTGTATTGACACTTAAAAAAAAATGTATGTTGTGGTGGTTGTGGGTATTGTGCTTGTGGTGCCTATGGGTGTGCATTCAATAGTGTGTGTGTGTGTGCGTGTTGTTTGGGTGCTATGAAATATGTAAGAAAAGGGGCATAACACATTACCTACATATATTTTAAAAGCAAACACAACATATCTGTGTATTGACATATAAATCAGTAGTAATTACCAGTCTCCACTCCACCAGGGACTCACTCAGTTAGCAAACTGTCTCAAGGACAATGTCAGCACAACAGGGACATCTAAATAGGTTTGGCGCAAGTCCACCGACCTGATGGCGATGGAGTACTGTTAGCCAGCAGAGGAGTCCACCACTGAGATGACTGTGTGCCGCTTACTCGACGAGAAACAGTCTGTTGATGCGGACATCAGTTCAGCCAGCACACATCTGAATACGGCAGGAGGTATACCGTCAGCTTAGCGGAGTACTTCGATACTCCGCTGCTGAAGGACGACGGGAGTTCTGCCAAGATGTAAATCAGGCCTTCAGTATCTTAACCTGACCTATTTGTTTAATCTTTTAAAAAATTATGCTCAAAGTCATTCATCTGCCTTGAGGAGTGGAACAAAAGAAAAAGTTACTTACCTGCGGTAACGATCTTTCTGATGGATACTCTGGCAACCTGCATATTCCTCACCTATAGAATTATGCCTGCCTTCAGACTGGATACAGAAACCTAAAGCTCTGTTCATCTGTAGGGGGTTCTGGCTTCATATCTACACCGGATGCAGCATCAGATGACATCACCTAAGCCATATAGCACCCACCCCTGCGCAAACAATGTCAGTTTCCATCCATTGTATCCCCGTCATTGAGGTAGCCAGACAGACTGAGATCGAAAGCGTAGTGCAGTACCAAAACAGATTTGGGATCGTATTAACTTTCCCCATAATGATCCATCAAATGGGGAGGCGGGCAATTCAGCCAGGAATCATTTTGTTACTGCAGGTAAGTAACTTTTTCTTCTGATGGATACTTATACATGCAGATTTCTCACCTGTAGCATAGAGTCCAAAGCAGATCCCTACACTGGAAGAGGGTTGATGGATAATTATCTTAGATTCTTAATACGACAAATCTTGCAAAATGTCCATCCCAGCGCACTTCGCAATTCAGGCAGTAATGTTTAGCGAAAGTGTGGAGAGATGCCCACGTAGCAGCCTTGCAAATCTCTACAACTGGAAATCCTCTGCAAAGGGTAGAGATGGTAGATTAGGCCTTGGTAGAATGGGCTCCTTTACCTTCTGGAGGTTCTTTCTTGGCCAGAGCGCAGCAGTTCTTGATACAGAGAATGATCCATCTTGTCAGTTTTTGTACTGCTTTGCCTTTCTTAGCACCTCAGTATCCGACGAAGAACTGGTCATCCAGCTGAATGTCTTTGATGCAATCCAGGTAAGAGTTGACCGCCTGCCTAGGATTCAACTAGTGTGATCGCTCCTCCTCCTTGAAGGGATGAGGCGGGGGTTAGAAGGTTGGAAGAGTGATGGACTTACTTTAGTGGAAAGGAGTCACCACTTTTGGCAGGAAAGCAGCCCTGGTTTGCAACACCAATATGCCAGGGTAAAAGGAAGTGAAAGTTGGACGGGAACTGAGAGCCTGTAACTCACTTACCCATCTGGCTGAGGTAATAGCTACTAAAAATACTTTACAATTTTTGGAGCACACGCATTTCCAGGTCAAGTCAAAGTATAATACAATTAAGAAACATGTTTCTTAATTGTATTATACTTTCACTTGACCTGAAAATGCGTGTGCTCCAAAAATTGTAAATTGTTTTGTTCAATCTTGGATTGATGGTTGGGGAAGTAGGGTGCATCTCCCCTTTTTGTGCGCAAAGATACTACTTGTGTTGATCGGATTAATATTGATTGTTATGATTTCTATATTAGCGCCTGATACCCCTTGCACCCAACTCAGTAAATTCTACTAAAAATACTGTTTTCAATGTCAACATTCTTAAAGGACAACTATGCAGGCAATGAAAAAAGTTATGGCCCCATGGGGAGACAACGAAGGGGGTTGGAAGATACAGATTTTTTAACCCCTACAGAAAACGCATCACAATGGGGGACTTAAATTGTAAGGGCTAGTCTGGAAGACAGAGGAACTCACATAACACAGATAAATACCCCTTGACAGTGCCTGCAGTACAACCTTTCTGAGAAAGGGAAAGTGTGAATTGCAAGATCTGGGACTACGTAGCCTGAAAGGGGTTTACACTGTTGTCTGCACACCAAGCAACAAAGTTGCTCCATCTTTCAGAATAAACGGATTTGGTTGAGGGCCGACGTTGTGACAAGAGGAGATCCAGCACCTCCACTGGCAGCTGGAAGGAAGTCAGATGTCCCAGCTCAATCTCCAGGCATAAAGGTGGAGGCACTGGAGAATAGGGTGCAGAACCATTCCCCCCAATTGGGAAAGAATTTCCAGTATGAATGGAAGCTTGAGCAGTTGAAGTATGGAGAAGCACTGAAGGTCTGCATACCACACCCTCTTTGGCCAATCCAGGGTTATGAGAATTAATTGGATCCAGTCTTGGCAAATCTTCTTTAGAACCCGAATGAATCAAGGGTGGGGGAGGGGGGGGGAGAAGCATAGTACAGCTGCAAGTCCCACTTAAACGGAAACATGTTCCCCAAGGCTCCCCTCAACGGATATTGGAGGGCACATAACTGTTGGCACTGAGCATTTTCCAAAGAGACAAACAAGTTCACCTGAGGTGTACACCACCAGGCTAAGATGTTCTGGATACCTCTGGTAGATGATGCCACTCGTGACTGCCAAGATAACACTGGCTCAGGCATTCATAGACCCCACTAGGTGATTGGCAGAGATGAATATCCCTTGGCGTTGTGCCCAAGAACACAGTCTCAAAGCTTCAAGGCAAATGAGGTGAGACCTTAATCCATCTTGTTTGTTGACATACCACATCGCTGTTGTGTTATCCGTCAAGCTCTGGATGTACCGACCTTGGATGAAGGGGAGGAAGGCCTTGAGCGACAACCAAATTGCTTGCACTTCTAACAAACTGATATGAAGAATCTGTTCTTCCAGCAACAAAAGATCCAATTCCTCCAGGTAAGCCCCGCCCTGAGGTGGAGGCATCTGTCACTACCATAGCCACGGTTGGAGGAGTAGTAAAGGCCATCCCGCAAGAGGTTCACCTTGTTCCTCCACCTAGCCACTTCTGCTGTAGTACTGAAGGAGATTACGATGATGTCTGACAGGTCTCCCCCCCGTACTGTAGTCACTGCCTGCAGAGGCACCACTGCAGGTCCCTCATGTGCCAACGTTTGTAATTAAGAGAATGCAGGAAGTCAGCTGACCTAGGAATCACAGGACTCCCAGAAATTAAACTTGTGTGTCCCATTGGAAGTATAGGCCATTTCCTGAATGTCAACAATCCTCGGAGGCATGGAGAATATTGGTGTCCAGTACTGACTATGAACTGTAGAGATTGGCAGGGTCTCAAGTGATATTTGGTCTTGTTGATCGAAAAGCCTAGGCCAAACAGCAGGGATACTGTTGACTGCAGATAGCAAGACACAACCTCTGTTGACATGGTTTTGATCAGCCAGTCGTCCAGGTACGGAAAACTGGAATGCCAGACCTTCTCACGGGAGCCGCAACCACTGCCATCCCCTTTGTGAAGACTCAAGGTGCTTATGTTAATCCAATGTGAGCACTGCAAATTGGTAGTGTGCACAACCCCTCCAAAACGCAAGTACCTTTAATGTTACTGCAGGATTGGGATCTGGAAGTGCTTATCCTGGAGGTCAAGTGACACCACCAGGTCTCCAGCTTCCAACGCCAGTAACACTTGAGCAAGGGTCACCATTTTAACCTTTTCCTTCCTGAGGAAGAAGTTCAGTTCTCTGAGGTCCAGGATCAGATGCTGACTGCTGTATCAGGAGTAATCTCTTTGACCCCTTTCCTGCGCCACAGCCACTTTGCGAAGGAGTGCTGTCACTTCTTGTTGCTAAGTGGCATGGAAGTCCGAAGGGGAGGAGGAAGGCTGCAGGGGGGGGGAATGAGGGGCAGAGCCTGAAGGAAAGGAAGGGTGTAGCCTCTTTCTAAATTTAGGAGGACCCACTAGTCTGAAGTATTGGCCTTCCAGGCCGGGAGAAGGAAGGACACCCACCATCTCACAGGCTCTGTGTGGGTTTGGTGAACAGAACTAGACCTGCTTCCTGGGTAGTGTCAGGAAGGAGGGCGAGAAGGAGACTTGTTGGGTGGATCTGCAGCCCTTTCCTCTGGCTCTGCCCCTGTACTGCTTGACCAATGGATTTTGCTGTTTCTGGACTTGAGGTTGGTGGTTGGCGTTGGCAAAAATAGAATCCCCAGGAGAAGCCACAAAACATCGAAACTGCCGGTAATTTCTGGCTGTGGTATGCCCAGGAAGCGGGCTGTAGCCTTGCTGGCCTTGAATCTCTCTACGGCAGAATCAGCCTTGTCACCAAACAGGTGTGCTCTGTCAAAGGTAAGGTCCATGAGGTTAGTCTGAACATTGGTCAAAAAACTATAAGTATGTAACCAAGCATGGCTTTGTATTGCGATGGAAGTACCCATGGCATTTGCGATTGAGTCAGCTGTGTCCAGCCCAGACTTAATAATCTGTTGTGCGACATTCAGGCCATCTTGGGAGTAGGGCCTTATGTCTTCCGGAATGTGCGGGGTAGCCATCTGCGGCCATGTTCTACAGGGCAAGATTGTAGTGTGCAAGGAGGCAGGTGGCATTTTGGGATTTTACAGCCATGTTCCTGCAGAAAAGGTCTTCTGACCCATGCTTCCAGACGTTTTTGTTTCCCTTTCGGCAGGGACCGTCGGGAATGTGCCAGCTGATTGCCCTGAAGAATAGATGGCTTGTATCACTAAATTGTCTAGCTACAGGTGATGTGATAGGAAAGGTAGGTCACCTGGGGCAGATCGGTATCTTCTTGTCACCAAACCTGTTGACCGCTAGTGCAAATGTCGGTTTCTCACAAGCCGCCATGACTGGGTCTAGCAAGGTATAATTACATTTAAAAAGGGGCAATTATAGTACTTCAGCTGCCTTTTAATGACAGAATGAAAGGACATCACCTCAGGTGTTGAAGGTCCAGTAGGAAAGTCCATTTCTATTTCCAGGGAAGTATCTAACCTAGCTGAAGACAAGCCTTGCAATTTATAAGGCTGGCCAGTTCCATCATCATTACCTTGCTTGTAGAGGTTCAAGGGGTTGGAGTTTGAACCAAAGAGAATGTGAATCTGCAGTCTGCACTATTCTTTCTCAACTAGCCTCCGTGTCTCACTTCGTGATCTATTCTGTGGCGCAGTTCCAGAGACTGGTGTAGGTGTGGAGCTGGCTGTGTTACCATAAGATGCGGTGTGGTGTACCTTTGCGCTGAGAGAAGAAAGGCGGCGCAGGAGTCAGCGCTGAAGGGGCAGTGCTGATGGTGATGGGGTCAGGGACATTACCATAGGTAGGCCAAATGGGGTCATGAGTTCCAGGGAAGTATCGGACTGCATCGTAGCCTTGGCAAAGACAGAATACATTGCATAGAGGAACGCTGCTCGGTTCAAGTCTGGAACTCCAGATAAGATGGCATGCCATCGTGTATTCCTCCATCGTGTATTCTGGGTATGTAGGGCTCAGAGTCGAAAGGCTTGGAAGATCCAGAAGGCTCCTGGCTGGGTCCAGCGGAGTCACTAATGCAGGGCCCTTCAGAGGAGAATGAACTGCCTCCGCCACAACCAACTTCGGCTCCGAGGAACACGATGCTGTGGGAGTCTGAGGGCATCGTGCTTCTTATGGTTCTTGTGCCTGCTGCCTTGACCACCTGAAGAGTGGGAGGACAGTAACCTGGAATATCCCCTTGAACAGCGATGACTTTGCCTGTCATCTCTGGAACGAGTCATGAAGAGCTTGGCTTTATGTTCCCTAATGGTTCGGGTGCATGTTCTGACAGGAATCATAGGAGTGCGAGTAGTGGTCTGAACCAATGCAACAGAGACAGACAGAATGAGGATCAGTCATCGGTATCAGACCCTCATAGTCTCTAGAGGGCTTAAAGTTAGAGCGCTTATGTGGCAACATAGTACTGCACTGGCAATATATTTTCTGTGAGGAAAAACCACTAGAGAAAGCGAGCTCCGCATCCTCGTCAAATGGGCAGAAAAATGGGAACTGACGCTGTCACGCCGGGGAGGGCGCCATATGGCTTAGATGATGTCATCTGATGCCACTTCTGGCGTTGTTATGAAGCCAGCACCACCTACTGGCGCGGCGTAGAGCTTTAAAGTTTCTGGATCCAGTCTGTCACTTGTGATAATTCTACAGGTGAAGAATCTGCAGGTAGAAGTATCCATTAGAATTAGTATTAAGTTCCCTCGATACTGATGACTAGTTAACTATGTCAACTTTTTCACTGTGGGGAACACCTACTTTTTCTTGCTTGCTCTTCAAATCATCTTGTACGATGGCAGGACGAAATTTCGATGACAATTTATTTGGCAAATGGTTGTCACCCTCCCATTCTAGAACATTAAAATATACATTTAATTTGGAAAAATCCCCAAAATATACAAAGATATAATGGATTGGATAATTATTGTTATACCTAATAAACCTTTTCCTTGCAGGGGCTTTGAATAAGAGCGGCCATTGATCATACGAAGCCTGATGTCCTCAAAAGAGTAAATACTGCCCCACGTGTATAAGACTGATGTGGAGGTGTGAACCTGTTATATTATGTTTTTATTGTCTTTGTATGTCAGTCCTTCCAGGTCGTAAGGGTCGACCCACTGGGGACCTAATTACTATTCTAAATCAGAATATATGTAGCACTAAGGCTTATTCCTTACCAGTAATGTAAAAGATATTTATTCTTCTTAAATTGTATTCATAGTGCAGTATGAATCGATAACCAATACTGGTTCCCCAGAGACGCAAGATCCCATTAGTGGTCAGTGCAACATCGAAGGACTGAAGAAAGAATTATATATTGCCAAAGTCGGGGTCCTCTTCCAAAGTGGAATGGAGCCGGAGTCGCGTTTAGAAGGGAGCGAAATAAGTAACCACAGTATTAGCAAAACTGTATCAAAACGCTTGTTTGACAGTCTTACTAGCCGCTCCAACCGTATGAGGGGTAGACCATCATGCAACAAGCTTTAAAGTCTACAACTGCAAACTTCAGTGTTAGCCTCAGCCGGACTAGTTATTTTTTAAATTCCTCCATGGTTCCTTCTTGTCATGACACTTTTCTGTCTTTGTTTTAAGATGTGACCAGTAAACATTAAGTATTCTAGCAAAAGAGATTAGCAGAGACCCTCTGTATCCAATGTTACCCTACTTTGTTTCAAAGTGGAAGCCTAAAGAGGTGTAAAAATCTTTTTTTTTTCCACGGTGTCCCTTCTATTTACTTTTATTGGGCAGCAATGCACAGGGAAACCTGCACAAAAATCTTAATTAAATGTACCACTCACTACCCATCCAACTGAAATGAAGTTGGCTTCCCTGACTTTTACTTACCGTCTGACAGACTACAGGGAAAGGTGTGTGGATCTTACTAAGGCCACTAGCCTGAGGCTGCGCCTACTCCTTCGAACACAGCAGCTCCTTCAATGTGCTAGGTTGCAAGGCTGACTCGATGAAGTCGATTATTATGAGATTCACAGAGGTGAGGGAGCTGAGACGGATCTCAGCTGGGCCAACATTCAGAAGTATCCGTATGTCCATCCACCTCACTCGAGAAGAGTGAGGAGCTAGGCCTACACAAATCTGATCTATGTAAAACCGTGGATCTGTGGCCGGGGCCCGCTATGGCATCCGGTATTCTTAATAAACGTTCTGAAAGGGGACTAGACTTTCTAGAACCTAGCCACTCTATCAATGACCAGGCCTTGCAGCTTCTCCAAGACAGGTAGACTGCAGCTTAGACCACCACAAGTTCATAGGAGAAGGATTTGGCTGTTTTCAAGCATATCCAATTGTCAACAGGGCTACAAGTAAAAGGTGTATGAGAAGTTTACCAGCGTGTTGGTTAGGATGTATTCTATCTTCTCTCTCTTATCGCCTAACAGCAGTATCAGGGGGTTTCCGGGTAATGTGTGATTGCAGTTATCTCTCTGATTTGTTCAATTATTTCCAACCAAAAAATATGAACTTGGTCACACCGCCACGCCATATGAGCCATTGTGCCTCTCCTGTCGCAGCCTCTCTTGCACATCTCAGAAGGCGCAAACATTGCAGGGAGTAAGGCTGAGGCAAGGTACCAAGGCAACATCATTTTTTATCCATTTTCGTTACGGTGCTGCAAATTTTAAGATTTCGCTGCTCTGTACCAAAAATGGGAACAATACTCCGAGTCCTCAGATATTAAAGTTTGAAGTTATGTTTCCCATTTTGCGACATAAGGGTGTTTAGGCCATTGACAGTGAGAATTCAATACAATTATATAAGATGGAGATTCTTTTTCTTTGAACCACTACTTAAAAATGTTTCAATCGGGGTTGGGTCCTGACTCTTTGTGATTGTGTTGTTGTGCCCAACGCGTAAGTTGGAGATATCTAAAATGACCGAGTCTAGAGAGATTGAAGGTCTGTTGACATTCTGCTGGAGAGTGCAGTGGACCTGTTTCGTACAGGTTGGCCATCGTCGCCATGAGCGCTGGTAAACCAACCTTTAAGACAAGGTGTTGGGGACTATTAAAGAACATTATTGTCTAGCTGGGAAAATAGAATTGCCTTTTCTATTGTTCACGGTCCACGTGTTTCTGGGCTCCTGGTCTATGTACCTGCCCATCACTTAGTGTTCCTGTGTACATTTGTTTCAATGTCAGTCTCTCAATGTCAGTGCCAGTCACAACGTCCCGTCTGTCAGTGTTGCCATATCAGTATCCTGATGGTAATGTCCCTGTATCAATGCCCAAATGTCCACAATGCCAGCTCACCTTGCCTCATGTCCCCTGTTAGTTTCCAGATCTCTGTGTAGGTGTACTCTTGTCCCAAAGTCATTGTCTATATATCCAGTCAATATCCATACGACCCAACATCCTAGTGTCAGTATTCATTCTTGTGCCCCTATGTCAGTTTCTCTGTATCCCAGTGGCAGTGACCAATGTCAGTAACTACAAGTCAGTACTACAGTGTTGTGTCGCCCCAGTCAGCACCCTTTTGTTAGTGCCCCTACGTTGTGCCAGTGCCCTTGTGTCAGTGTTACCATGTGCTTGCTGTCAATGTTTGTGACCCATGTCAACATTCCATTGTGACTAACCACATGTCAACATCCCCTTGTGAGTGTTAGTGCACCCTGCATCTGTGTTCTAGGGTTCATGTCCCAGTGGCAGTGTCTCGATGTTTGTGTTCATGTGTGTATCCACATGTCTGCCCGCTAGTGTTGTGTGCCCAGTCACTGTCCCTGTATTGTGTGATTGTTCTGGTAAAGGGTCCTAGTTTCAACCATTTACTATCAGTATTATGGTACCCTAGTGTTTCCATAAAACTGCACATGCCAACATTAGTGTTTGCACCATGTTAGAGTTTCAGTGTCATTGTTCCCGTGTCAGAATTGGTGTTCCTGTTTGTTTCCTCAGTTCCAGTGTCCTGATTTTCCTAATGACTATGTTGATGTGCCTGTGTCATACTCCTGGTAAGAGTGCCCATTTGCCAGAGCCCCTGAGTCTGTCTTCCCTTGTTAGTATCAGTGCCCCGTTGCCACTATGCCCACTTCAATGTTCCTAGTGCTGGTGCTCCTATAGCAGCATGTCACCCCATAGTGCCATTATACTAGCCTTAATGTCCCACATGATAGAATTCGTTCATAAGCAGACAATGACACCATCCTAAGTCCATTTTGAAGCATTAAGGAGTTGTGGGTAAAGATGGATGACACATCTTGATCTAAAAAAATGGATAAGGGGTGAGGAGTGCCTTAGATACGATAATTTGAAAACAGTAGTGAAATCATGTTTTGTGAGAGAAAGAGACTTGCTTCGAAAAAGGAAAAGTGGGATAGAAAAACGTGATTCACTAATGCACAAGTTACTAACTTGTGTAACGATATATCTGTAAGCGACAGTAGTTAGTGACAGATTCCTTACCTTAGAATATCCCCAGGCGTCAGGCTGGATCCGGAAAGTTTTTGCGTAGTAGTACCCTTGCGCGTCGGTAGGCGGCGTCGTGCGGCTCCGCGTCCGTCGTCGGCGTCGTGATCGCCGGGATGACGTCGCGGGCAGTACTTAGACGCCGCCCCTGCGCGCTGACGTCAGTTCTGTACACGACTTTCCGCGCCAGGAACGCAGAGCCATGCAAGAAGCTGACATAGGTGTCTGAAAAATACTAGGGCCCTGAAAGGGATGTCCTTAACCCTAGAAATCAGTTCGCAGAACGGGGAGGATGGGTGGGGCGGTAGGAATCTGTCACTAACTACTGTCTCTTACAGATATATCGTTACACAAGTTAGTAACTTGTGCATCTGAAAGAGACACGTTAGTGACAGATTCCTTACCTTAGAATAGATACCCCAGCAATACCAACCCCGGTGGTGGGTCTGCGAACAAAGATCAGACAAGGAAGTCCTGGAGGACAGAACGGCCAAAGAAGCCGTCCCTCCGGACCTGACTGTCAAGGCAGTAATGCTTTGTAAACGTGTGCAGCGAGGCCCACGTAGCTGCCTGACAGATAACCGGCAGCGGAACACCGCGGCCCAAGGCCGTGGTAGCAGCCGTTGCCCTGGTGGAATGGGCACGCAGCCCAACAGGAGGCTCCTTCTTAGCCAAAGAATAGCTGGTCTTGATGCACAAGGTAACCCAGCGGGAGATGGTTCGTTTGTGCACCGCCCGACCTTTTTGGCGCCCACGTAGCCAACAAAGAGCTGGTCATCCACCCGGAAGTGTTTTGTGCGGTCGATATAGAAGGAGAGCGCACGTTTTGGGTCCAGACGGTGGAGCCTCTCTTCCTCTCTGGAAGGATGCGGAGGCGGAAAGAAGGTAGGCAAAGTGATGGTCTGCCCAATGTGGAAGGCAGTAACCACCTTTGGCAAGAAGGACGGACGCGTCCGAAGAACAACCTTGTCTGGATGAACAGACAGAAAGGGAGGTTTGCAAGATAGAGCCTGGAGCTCACTCACCCGCCGAGCGGAGGTGATGGCCACCAGAAAGGCTGTCTTCAGAGTCAGAAGACGAAGAGGACAGTTATGTAGAGGCTCAAAGGGAGCGCACATTAAAAGGTAAGAACCAAGTTCAAGTCCCACTGAGGCATTACAAACGGAACAGGAGGGAAGAGGTGTGTAATGCCTTTTAAGAACCTGTTAACAACAGGGGACTTGAAAAGGGAGGGCTGATCAGGGAGCCTGAGGAAGGCCGAGATAGCACAAAGATAACCCTTGATGGTACCCAGGGCAGAACCCTGTTGGGCCAGAGAAAGAAGGAACAGAAGGACCTCAGAAAGAGGGGCAGAAAGGGGATTCACAGCCTTTGCTGTGCACCATGCCACAAATTTGTTCCACCTGCAGGCGTATACCACCTTAGTGGAGGGACGCCTGGCTGCCAGAATCACATCACAAACTTCGGGAGGCAAGTCGAAAGGAATCAACTGCCGCCGCTCAATCTCCACGCAAGCAGGTGTAGACTGGACAGTTTCGGGTGGAGGACCGTCCCCTGCTGCTGCGACAGAAGATCCTCCCGAAGAGGCAGACGGATCGGGGATCTACGCTCATACTGAGTAGCTCGGGATACCAAACTCTTCGAGCCCAGTCCGGAGCCACAAGAATGACTTGGGCCTGGTCGTGCCGAATCTTCTTCAACACTCTGGGTAGAAGTGGTATAGGCGGAAAGGCGTACAATAGACCGCAACTCCACTGCGTGACGAAAAGCGTCGCCGAGCGAGTGCCGCCTTGGAAATTCCAACGCGCAGAACTGATGACATTGCGCGTTCTCTTCGGTGGCGAATATATCTAACCAAGGCTCTCCCCACTGTAGAAAGAGTCCTTGCGCCACTTCCGAGTGAAGACGCCATTCGTGATCCATCATGCACCTGCGGCTGAGTTCGTCCGCCCTGGCGTTCAGGGAACCTGCCAGGTGTTGAACCATCAGGAACATGCCCTGATGTTCCAGCCATGTCCAGAGGCGCAGAGCCTCCTGACAAAGGGTCCACGACCCCACCCCGCCTTGTTTGTTGCAGTACCACATGGTGGTGGTGTTGTCTGTGAACACCTGCACTACCTTCCCTTTGACAGAGGGAAGGAATGCCTTGAGTGCAAGTCGGATCGCCCGAAGCTCCAGAAGGTTGTCCAAGACCCACCTGTCCGAGGTGATGGGACGCCAGTGGTGAAGGTGATGGCGGACCCTGCCCCCTACTGGCGTGCTGTGCACCTGAAAGGAGGGACTAGGAGGGCTTGGAGGCCGCGGACGGGTTGGAGGTGGTGGCCTGACCCGCACGCTGGTTGCCCGAACCGCCACGGCGGAATCCACGTCCTCGGCCACGCGAAGACGCCTGCTGCGTGGGCCGTGGCTGGGCTGCTGACGTGACTGGGCGCCCCTTCCGTGGCCACGATAGGGGCGAAAAGCAGAAGGTAGCGGAGGGCGTGTAGCAGAAAGGCCCAGGGACTTGGCAGTAGCCCGTGAGTCCTTAAAGCGCTCCAACGCATGGTCTGCTTTGGAACCAAAAAGACCGACTCCATCAAAGGGCATGTCCATGAGAGTATTCTGGACATCCCCTGAAAAACCAGTGGTTCTCAGCCAGGCGTGGCGACGCAGCCCCACCGTCGTTGCAATAGATCTGCCCAGCGAGTCGGCGGTATCAAGGCCACATCGTATGGTGTATTTGGCCGCATCCCTTCCTTCCGCAATGGCACGGGAAAGCAGTGTCTGGACCTCCTCAGAACACTGGGGCAAAACAGTCGCCACCGAATCCCACAAGGAGTGGGTATATCGGCCCAAAAGACAAGCGGTGTTGATGGACCGCAAGCCAGCACTAGAGGAAGAAAAACCCTTCTTCCCAAATTGATCCAGGCGTTTGGATTCCCTATCCGGAGGGGCGGTAGGGAAGGCGGTTTGGGAAGCGGAGGCTTGGACAACCAAGCTCTCAGGAGTGGGGTGGACAGAGAGAAACAAGGGGTCGCCCGGAGCTGGGCGATGGCGTCGGGACACGTTCCTATCCACAGGAGCCCCTTTGTTGGGCTTGGACCAGGCGCCCAAAAGAACGTCAGTAAGTGCATCGTTAAATGGCAGCACAGTCTCCAAGGAGGAGGCTGCCGGCTGAAGCACTTCTGTCAAGAGATTAGTCTTGACCGTCACCGTAGGGAGTCGGAGATGTAAGGCTCCAGCTGCCCTACGCAACACCGTTGCAAAATTGGCTCCCTACTCCGTAGCCACGGGAGGAGACAGCATGCCAGTGTCAGGGGAAGTATCTAGACCACTGGCATCCCCTAGTTCCTCTGCCCAGTCCTCATCATACTGACACTGCTGTGCCAGAGGGTCCTCAGACCCCTCCCAGTCCTCCTGGTCCTCCTCCGGTTCAAAATAAGGAGGAGGAGGGACATTGGGGACCCAAGGTCCCATCGGCGCCGGAACCGGCGTCGAGCGGCGTCGGTCCGGCTCCATGTCCGGAGCCGGAGAGTACATGGGGACGACGCCGCCCGGGCCCCGGGCGGCGTCAGGAACGGCACCGGAGACATCGACGCCGGCGGAGGCGTGGTCAGGTCGACCGGCGTCGATGGGGGTTGCGGTACCACCGGAGCCGGGATCGAGGCCGGAGCCGGGACCGAGGCTGGAGGCACGAGCGACGCCGGGACCGGAGTCGGCGGCGACGCCGGGGCAACCCCATCAGGGCCCGCGGGGCCCGAAGGCGCACCGGAGGGACCTTGAGGCCCGAAGAGGCGGGCCATGGCCGACAGGAATTCCTGTACTTGGGCCGGATCCGCCCCCGAACCCGGGAAGGACGGGTATTGCGGGGGCGACTCCACAGGCATGTCCGGGGCCGCGGGGACGGTGCCGGGAGGGGCCTCAGCCGAGTCGCAAGACCGGCGAGGCGAAGTCCTAGAGCGATGATGCTTTTTGGACTTCTTGTGCTTAGACTTCCCGGACGACGAAGACTTGGATCCCGACGACCGGTGAGGACGCCGCGACCGACCCCTCGACCTCTCACGCGACCGGGGCTTGGTGTGGCGCGGAGCCGACTGCTGGGCCTCGAGGAGCTTTCGAGACCGCTCTCGCAAAGCTTTCGGGTTGAGGGCCCGGCAGTCGGAACACGACTTCGTGTCGTGGCCTCGGCCGAGGCAGAAGAGACACTCCAGATGCGGGTCTGTGATGGACATCATCCGAGCACAGGCGTCGCAACGTTTAAAGCCGGGCATCCCTACGACACCTTGGAGTCGATTCGAAAGAAACAGTGAAAAAATTCACCAAAAAAGTTAGTCAAAAAATGACTAGGGCACTGCTCTTCCCGGATCTGCGCTTGCTGGCGCGGAAAAAGAAGAACTGACGTCAGCGCGCAGGGGCGGCGTCTAAGTACTGCCCGCGACGTCATCCCGGCGATCACGACGCCGACGACGGACGCGGAGCCGCACGACGCCACCTACCGACGCGCAAGGGTACTGCTACGCAAAAACTTTCCGGATCCAGCCTGACGCCTGGGGATATTCTAAGGTAAGGAATCTGTCACTAACGTGTCTCTTTCAGATAAATACGTTACAGTGGTGCTTGTAGTATTATGATTATCCCTTACATAAATATTTTCTGTAGATGACCATGAAGTAGTATCACTGATATTTTGGAAATTTAAAAAATGGTTTGCTGTCTGTTTTAGAATGCAGTGCAGAGTTTTAATTCTGGCTCAAGTGCCGAATGTATTCAGTGATCAAGGAAGTGCTACTTTTAACATAAACTAAGCCTTTGTTTTGAAAGCAATCTCTGGCCAGTTGCATTTAGGGAGTCCCATCGTTTCTATGGGGGTGCCAGGCCCCCCGTGGCTACACAGCCCTGCTCTGAACGCCTTTTGAAAAGGTGAGAGCTAACGATCACTTTCACAAATTCTTAATCCTGGCCACTAACATGGCCGCCGGGATATTCACGAAGAGCTTTTTAGGTCTCGCGCCTGTCGTTGCAGTGCGCAGCACTGCTCGCGCAGCGCGAGACCTTTAGAAAGGGCTTCTGAAAACGACCCACACGCTCGTGCGTGTGGTTTTGTTTTCAGAAGCCCACATTGGCTGTAGCGTGCATTTTTTTTAAACCACTGGTTTCGATTCCCGCGTTCGGTTCACGCGCACCACAGGTTTCGATTCCATGCTTATTCTGCTTGTTTGGCTCTTAGGGCTCCGGTGCGGCTTTCCCCGAGCGTGCGGCACCTCCTTCCCCCGTAGTGTTTTGCTTGGAGCCCGGGATAAATCCAGAATATGAGCATTTTTTTTATTTTTACCGGGGTGCTTCCCACGAGCGTGCGGCACCCCCTTCCCCCGCAGTGTTTTGCTTCGATTGGAGCGAGTGTGTTTGTGCAGCTCCCGGTGTGTGAAATGTGCATTGTCCCTGCTCACTCGGTAGTTTTATTGTCCCTGCTCACTCTGTAGTTTTTTGTTGACACGCCTCGGCTGTTTGTCCCATGTGGCGAGGAAAATGAAATTCCACGAAAACGTGTGTGATGTTATGTTGCTGTTCCGTCCGGGGGTTGGTGGGCAAGCCTTTTGCGCTGTGTCTCGGATCACACAAAGCGCATTCCCTCAAAGAAGCCGTCTCTTCTTTGTCGTCCCCACTTTCACAAACATGGGATGTGCTGATGAGCGCGGAGCGGGGCAGTTGTCGCCTGTTGGGGTCCCGGACCGCTTCCTTTACCTCAAGTGTCGGCCTTGGCACTTTACTTTCACACGGTAATCAGCAGAGGTGTTGTGGGGGATGACGCCCAGTCATTACAATACCACTTCACTCTTCGCCCCCTCCAAACCAGCAGACTCATACATCTCACGCACATCTAAAGGGGTCTGTCCTTGCGCCCCTGTCCCCACAGTACCTGGCAAGTGATCATGGCCCCCAATACTTTGGTTCAGGTACACGTCAAAGAAATCACCGAACTAGCCTTTTAAACACAGACGGGCATGTTAATTCTCTACACCAACGTTGTTCTTTGTACCCCTCCTCCTTCCCTGGTGTGCTTGCCCATGTGTGTTTGCCAGCGTTTTCCCTCCTGTACATCTCCCCCCTTGCAGTTGTTCTTTGTCGCCCTTCCCCTTCCCTGTTATGCTCACCCTGTGTGTGCTCTTCCTATTGTCTCATGTAGTCGTGTAACTGCAGCGCTGGAGGGCCTGCAATTCCACTCCACAACACAATTCCGCTACACACCAAATATATCCAATTCACAACACCCCCAGGTGTACGGTGAGTCAGGATATATGGGACATAGTCTGTCTGCTAACGAAGCGCTTTGGTGCGTCAGTTTAGAAGTATTCTTATGGCCCCAGAGCTCCTTCACTGCACTGTTACTGTGGGCCCCGCGTGCGCTGCCTGGGAGTGCTTTAAATGAAAATATAAAGTGCCGGTACTCTCCCATTAAATATATTGCAGCTTTGTTGACAAGTGCAGGTACTCTCTCTTTCACCTTGAAGTGCAGGTACTCCGCACCGGACAGTATCTGCCCATTTAAAGCACTGTTTTCAGCATAAGAGCCCTAGCATTAAGGGGTCGAGACTCGGGTGAAACCTCGAGTGTGCGAGTGTCCAGCTCCTCCGTGCCTACACAAATGTCTCCCAAGCTTTCCGTGCAGCTTTCACCTTGTAATGTCTGACCGCGCCATAAAAGCTGTTAAAGAGACTGAAAGGAACACTCTGTGCATCCTTTAACCTGACAGTTCAGGGAACAAGGGAGATAAAAATCGATTTACACAATGTTCAAGTATGAAAGAAAGCTGCATTTTTCTTTTTAAAATGTTACATTCCTGTAACCCCCCACCCCCATGTTAATTCTGTAGACTGTGTTTGCATAGCGTTTGATCTCACCACACTAACATTTCAATCTCTGTGCCTTCACATCACTTAATGGTGTGCGCGCTTCACGGCTCAAGAGGTTCAAAAGCGAGCATATCTTTTGGTCCGAGTTTTATTACATTGAAATTCACGTGTGTCAACACATTCATTACAGGACTCTGCTTTGCGTCTTTGCTGTGGGTAGGCATCATGGCTCTTTCGGCATCAAAGGTTAACTCTTGCAAAGCCGTTTAATACATATTATAGGAGAGTGATGATTAACATATGGCAATTGGAGAGTTTGCAGCCGAAGGAAACGAGAGCAGAAAGCAATCGTCAATCTTTGTGCTGGGTTCCAATAAGATCGCTCAATACATTAGTGTTTTTGTAGAAGAAAGCGATGTGCGACGCACAGGTTCAAATGCCACTATTGTAAACTTACTAAGACCACAGCCTACCACTGAATGTAGCAACAGCGTGATCTGTGTTAGGTCCCAAGCTATTCCATATGTGACTTAACCTAACTGTTTACATTATCCTAACTGAGTTTGAAAATGTGCAGGTTCGATGTCTTGCTGTGACTATGTGCATCATTATATATGTGTTTGCTCATCAGTGACTTGGATACCCCTGGAGTACATGTCATGTTACAGCTGTTGCTGGGTGCATGCTAGCTAGTCCTAAGAGTAACACCATTTATGACACATTCTGGATCGCTTTGGGACTTGCTGGCTAAACCTAACATAAGAATCACCTTTGAGTGTTGTTCAGCAGAAACAGCAGGGAGCAGGTGGCTGTGGGCCAGAAGTCAAAAGGCCACTTGACCTTTGGCCCCACCTTATAAAGGTGACCTGGGCTTAGACGTGGGCCATCCTTGAATTACTAATTCCTTTCATGATGCACTTCTGGCTACCCCTTGCATAAGGATCGTGAGAATACTTACCATAGCATACACCTACTATTTAATGATGAATGGACAAGAAAGGCAGAATCTGAACTAGTGTATGTGAGTGCACAGTGAACGTGACATAATGATGCTTGTCTTGCTCTTTTCGCCTCCTGGGGCCTCTGCAAACATGCACAGACCTCCTGTCTGGGTGCCGCGTGCAGCGAGTAATCTGCATTAAGTCTTGAAAGTAGCATTTCCCTGGCCCACCGCAGCTTTATCTCCCATTCCCCCACACGCCCCGCCGCTGCTTAATCTCGCCCCCCTCCCTTCAATGCTGCGAGAGTGTCCTGGACTACCTGACGGTGCGGCGGGGAGGGGGGCTCCGGGAGGGGAGACCGGAGTATCACACACACTGTGCCCCTCGCACCCCCTGCTGCCCATAAGGCGTATTCCATATCGGCTGCAATTAGAACCAAAATCAGGCTGCGCCTCTCAGCAGCACGCTCTAGAAGCTTTTCTTACATATGTACATATTATTTATTTTTATATTGCTGCACGATTCCCCCTGACTACACTGTAAAGAGCATGTTGCTGCAGCATAACCATAGACTGATTTTCACAAAGCTCGCCTCCTGGTGTTACTTTTTAAACCCCAAGCTTTGTTTACAGAAGGCTGAAGATCCTCCCTGGGGAAGGGCCGGGGAGCAGTTGCCGCACCTCGTAAACAACTTCTTCTTTTTGTGTGTACTTGACTGAAGCCTGTCTCCGTTTTTGTTGGTGTTCTAGTGTTTATAAAGTATTACTTTGAGATGCTTTAATCCCAGCATCCATCCTTCCACCCCAAAAGTCTGTCTGTCTCTCTCTTCTAAAATGTCCCCTCTCCCTCAAGCCCAAACTCTGCCTGTCTCTGTTCGTCAAACTCTCTCACCCTCAAATGCCCGCTCTCCCCTCCTCCCACCCCAAACTCCGTCCGTCTCTCTCTTTTAAATGGACTCCTCTCCGACTCCATTTGCGGTGAACTATCTGCATGAAAGGGTGTAAGCCTGTAAGGGCTTCAGTGTAGGAGCATTGTGATAGTGTTAAAAAAAAAAACTACCTTTTTTTTGTTTTATCTTTTGCAATAGGTCTCGGTTTGCGAGAGTTTGAGCTATTGGCATTGTAAATGACAATGCTTTTTATTTATGTGTTTTGAAAACGTGCAAGCGGTGTTTATAGTCCTTGCTTACGAGAAGCAACGCTGGCAGTAACTGCGCCTCTTTTACTGCCAGCCTTGCTTCTATAAGTAGAAAGTGCGTATTTACACACCGTTTGCAAGTTTTCAAAACTCAAATAAAAGGCGTTGTCATTTACAATGCCAATAGCTCAAACTCTCACAAATGCGAGACCTATTGCATTGCAAATGCTTGTTATACTGTTACAATTAAGTATCCTCCAAACCGTTGGGAGTAAAATGGAGTGGCACTGCTGTAGCATTAGCTGGTATGTCATAATTTCGAGCATTCCTCTCATCTGCACGCTTCAGTTTGAACATGCCATGGCAGCAGACGGCCTCTTCTGTGATTGGCTGGGGTTGGGATCCAGGGTTCAGGCAAAGGGCCTGTGAAGGGAAGTGGCCGAGCTCACAGAAGGAGTTTTATTTTGGGCTGAGCGAGGAAGCCCCATCCTGCTTCCTGCTGACAGATGATTAATATATGCTGTTCCTTTTGATGGCGAGGCCTGGAAGCCGAGTGGGACTAGGGCGACTCATGCTTGGGCGGGGGCAGTGAGTAGAAAACGGACACGTAGCTCCCCGGTGGGAAAAAG
The DNA here is from genome assembly GCA_963921515.1 of Calotriton arnoldi. Lineage (NCBI taxonomy): Eukaryota > Metazoa > Chordata > Amphibia > Caudata > Salamandridae > Calotriton > Calotriton arnoldi. The sequence goes on from CAWUFW010000086.1 coordinate 2,075,045, forward strand.
ATAAGGCACGCTCCATGGAAGGACTAGACTCGGAGCCAAACTATACGGCTTTGGGAAATGAGCGACACCGGAAGCTTTACGAAAAGAGATCTTAATGAGGTAATACGTAGATTCCGTAATCGAACAGGCAGCACTTATACCATTCTTAATGAACACATTTTACTCGTTCGTGATAATCTGCTTATTTTTTCAATAGATCTTTATTGATCTTGCAGATATACGTACGCGTTGTGTAAGCTGCTGCGACTGCAGACTTCAAGCAATTACTTTACATTCAATTTACGCCGTTAAACCACCAAATTCGTAGAAATCTTTAAGTATACCCTGCGGTGCAACCGTCGTGTCGTGTAACGCCGGTTTCATGACAACTGGAGGGATACGTGGGTGATGCCCTAACATGCGTCATCGTGCCGTTTCATTCCTAACGATATAATGCGACAATGAAGAGAATACGTTTTGTTTTTTAACTTACGTCGTTGGGTGTTCATTACTATTGTTCCGTTATGTAGTCTTAGTTGCTGGCGGAGGGGTGGCATGCGGCGGTGCAAGAAGAGAGTCACGTGTGAGGTTATCCATACAGCTCAACTTGTTTGCTCGCATATTAATACTTTTTACTTAAATTATAACTTTATAAACACGAGTCCACCAGTTAGTAGGACTTCGCGGGGGTTGCCATCATTCCAGTCTTTAGTGAGGAGTGATTGCGATAACTCATCCTATTGTTGTACCATTGGATACTTTCCGAGTCCCCTTTTCCACTCCCCATGGTAAGAGTCACTCCCCGCCCCAGCCCACTGTGCTACAGCAGGTCGCCATTTGGTGACTGGGGGAGACATTGGATTTCCATGGCATGGCTGTCACCCTTCTGGATAACAATAATACAAGGTCTAGAACTTGGTATTGCCTCTTGTTTCCTTAGGGTGGTCAAAGAGACCAGCACAAAACAGTATGTCCTATTCAAGACTTTCTTTCCTCCTAGCTCTAAAGTGTCACTTAAGATCCCCTGTTAATATCTGCATTGGTTTTTCTAGAAAGTCGAACCAATTAAAACCAGTTCATTCATTATCTGTCTGCAAAGCCAGCACCAGCCACGTGTCTGCACACTGCAGCTTATTAGAAAAAATTACGCACAATAGATTATGACAGGCTTGTCATTCGTGCATATCTTTTATTTACATGTTTTGGTGTGCACTTTTTCCGGGTTTACCTCGTTGCATGCTGGAACATTGAGTCCAAGCTTTCCTAGTGATCCCTCTGGCTTGACCGGACCGGATGAAAATGAAACTAGAAAAAATACCATCCCCAAAGGCCCTTGCCTGGAAATCATAACATTTTTCTGTGTACAGGAATACACTATCAGAGCCTCAAAGTAAGTGCAGTGCGATCAGCTGATCCTAAGTGAGCGGAGCCGAGGGAGATGGCAGGAGCCGGGGGACGGGAGCAGAGGAGCCATGCCTCAATCTAGCCTAGCCCCTGCTGGTGAGGAGAAATCCTGGGAAGGAGAGGAGCTCAAGCAGGGAAGCCCAGACAGCAGAACGCAGTCCAGAGGGTGAAGAATAGGCAGCCCACTGGGCCGCCATTGTACACCTTACAGTGTCACTCCGTGACCCCTATCCATTCTGTGTGCACTTGCACTGGCTGTGGGTGTCTGTGGAACTCCTTTGTACACCAAGCAGGCCCAGGCCTCCCTGATACTTATACACAACCCACAGGAGGGCCCTGAGCCCCACCTTAAACTTCAATACTTAGTCTATTGACATCCTGTATAACCTTTTTAAATGTCAGGATGTATCCTCCGTTCCTTCTCTGTGCGCACTTCTCTCCTGTATAAACTCAAAGGCATTGATAATCTCAGGGCCTCCTTTGTAGACTGTGACTTGCAAACCCCCGAGACTCCTGTAGTGTGACCGGCCTCCTCAGTAAGCAGTTGCTGGCTCTCCAGGCTCCAAAAATGCCCTTCCATTTCTGGTGTTTTACAGCAATTCTAAGATCTTCTTAGAGTTTATCTTTGCTCAAATGGGTGTAATATATGATATTTTTATGTTTCCCTCGTCTTCATTGCTTGATTTTGCTCCTGAGAAAGTGTCACTCATAGTTGTTAAAATTTCACTCATAATTACACTGAAATTATAAAAATGTCACACATAGCAATCTGAAACCTTGGCAGCTATGTTGGGGGAATTCAGAGTTGACAGTGGGGTATGTTTTACTAAGCCGATTTGGTGTTATGTACGTGTGACTGCTTCTGGGGTCGATCCCTGCAAAGGAAGCCCAATTATGTTGGTGGGTGTGGACAGAATCTGCACACTTTGGGCAACCGGCAGGAGGCTATCCAAGAAAGCAGCGACTGAATCGGCCCCTGGCTTCGCCCCATGATAACAGCCTGCTTAAAAGCGTGACTTTACAAAATAGTTCATCTCGTGGACCAGTACACCCTCATATCTATACTAAGATGCTTGAGGTGGGTAGGTGGGTGGGTGGGTGGGGAAGGGGGTTGTGTATGTGGTGTGTCAAGACAACCCTTATTGGCTTACAAGGTTTAAATTAATAATCCCAAATGTTCTCTTCTGTGGTAGTGTCTGCGAGAAGTTTAGGCTTATCAGAGGGTAGTGTTGAAGTGTTGATGCATTTGTTGAACAGTCAATGAATGAGGCACACACTCAAGAAGAAGCTCATAACCAATTTTGAAAAATAACAAGTATTTTTATATTTATTTTAACACCATTTTTGTAATAGCAATTTTAGCAGGTAAGTAAAAATGTCACTTAAATGCGTTTTTTTATGCAGTAATTCTTTCCTATGGAGAAAAAGGCATATACTGCATAAAGGTATTTACAAACAGTTCTTAGGGGTCCCCTGTTGGACTTAAGGTGCTAGGGTGGCAAGGTCCAAAGTACCACCAGTAGTTGAAGTTTACCTGTCCTGGAGCGTCTGGGTGCAGAGGTGCCTGACGGGTTGGTAGCCTTGCGCGCTGCACCTTAGGCAAGAAGGGGGGCACCTAAAACAGGCTGCAGAGGGGGACTTGGAGACAAGTCCGGGAGCTCCCAATGGGGGGCTTGGTTCGTGGAGGTCCTGGGAACAGGACTGCACCGTTGGTTGTCATGGACCCGGGCCGGGGAGCTCGAGTGCAGAGGGTTTTGGTCAGCTGGGACCCTAACATCAAAGGGCACCAACGGTTCTCGAGTGGACCTGCAAAGGGGGACAAATCAGGACAGCTGGGCCACACTCGGTGCTGGCCTCTGTGATGCTGACATCCCTCATCTGTAGCTCAGTCTTTGCGGCACTGGAATCCGGATTGGACTCAAACAAGCTTTGGTTGCTGCAAGGCGTCAGGTACCCCCGGTTATTGGTGTAGGGCGGCTTCATTTGGTCCTGGCATCTTCTCATTTGGTGGGGAGAAGGATCTGACCTCTAAGAGCACGGTGACTGCTTCCTGAGTGGCTTCTGCGTCGGTGAACCCAGTAAACAGCAGAACGGTGAACCAGATGTTGAGGTCAGTGCCTGCAGGCTGCAGGGAAGTGGCTCCTTTACTTCAAGGGAACTGCTGACAGCTTGGTGAAGTGCTGGAGGCCCTTCGAGACTTTTGGAGGATGCACAGCTGCAGGACGAATTGGGTTGTTGCAATTGTAGGGACAGGAAGGGGTAGGCAGGCAGGGTTTGGCGCCAAAGTCCACCAGCAGTCCGCAGTTCTTGCTTCTTCGGCTCTTTGTCCTTTTCTTTCTTCAGTCAGATGAATCTGAGTTCTTGGTGTTAGGGGGCCACCTAAAGACTCAATTTAGGGGCATTAACGTGAGTGAAGGGTAGTAGCCAATGGGCTCTTACCCCTGGGGTCACTGCAGCCTCTATATGACCACTTCTTGTGGGAAATGGGCATAATCCTCTCCAAGAATTCCTATTTCCACCAAAATCATAATGGTGGAACCCTTCTTTCATGGGGCACCCCAGGCAGCCCACCATTGGGTGTGACTGGCCTAGTAGTGCACCACGCCTCCTAGCACAGCTAATTCCCCACCTGTCCTGGTGCCAAATGGGCCTCAGGGCAGGGGGTGGCATCTCCCAGGTCTGGGGGAAGCAGGATCGCATTTCAAACGTGGCAGGGTCTTTGAAGTCCCTGGCCTTAATATGCAGATTCACTGGCCATCCTGCTGGAGGAGGTGTGAAAACCTTCCTCAGTAGCAGGCATTGTTTCTGGCCTCAGAGAGTGAGGGCTCCCACCAACAGGGGGTCAGAAACAGGTTTGTGGTGGCAGGCTGGACTATACCAGTCAGTCAGCAAACTAAGAGGCTGGTAGGTTGCCAGGGGGCCCCTCTAAGGTGCCCTCTGATTGCATATCTTAATAAATCCACTGCTGGCATCAGTATGGATTTATTAAGACAAGGTGTCTGATACCAAACACCATAGGTTTCAGTGAAGCCATCATGTAGCAGGGGAACTCGCAATGACCAGTGCCATTGAACTAGACATCACAGAGGCCTATCGGCTCATGCAGATAGGTCCTCACATGTAATATAATGCACCCTGCCTTAGGGCTATAAGGCCTGCTGTAGGGGTGACTTACATATATTGCATGCAGTGTCTGGGGGCATGGCACACCGAGTGTGTGCCATGTTGTGCTCTCACTTATTCCGGTCCAGGGAAGACATGGCTTGGCAGTTCGGTCTGGACTGTTCCCATGAGGCACAGGGTCAAGACTGATTTGCATATGGCTATGTCTGAACTGGGGTGGCGTGGTGAAGCAAAATAACGATGGATTAAACCCAGATCTGTGACTGGGGGTGAATGTTTGCCAATGTGCAGCATTCCGTCCATCATCTTGTGTGTTTTGCATTTCGCCCTAAGTGGGAAGGGTATGCCCAGACGTGGGTCCCGTGCTCACTACGCCACTGGAGTCAAGCTATCCTGGCTGATGAAGGCTGATAGCCTGAAACCGGTCCTAGGATGCTTGATTCCGGTCCAGGGAAGACATGGTTTTGCAGTTCGGTCTGGACTGTTCCCATGAGGCACAGGGTCAAGACTGATTTGCATATGGCTATGTCTGAACTGGGGTGGCGTGGTGAAGCAAAATAACGATGGATTAAACCCAGATCTGTGACTGGGGGTGAATGTTTGCCAATGTGCAGCATTCCGTCCATCATCTTGTGTGTTTTGCATTTCGCCCTAAGTGGGAAGGGTATGCCCAGACGTGGGTCCCGTGCTCACTACGCCACTGGAGTCAAGCTATCCTGGCTGATGAAGGCTGATAGCCTGAAACCGGTCCTAGGTTGCTTGATTCCGGTCCAGGGAAGACATGGCTTGGCAGTTCGGTCTGGACTGTTCCCATGAGGCACAGGGTCAAGACTGATTTGCATATGGCTATGTCTGAACTGGGGTGGCGTGGTGAAGCAAAATAACGATGGATTAAACCCAGATCTGTGACTGGGGGTGAATGTTTGCCAATGTGCAGCATTCCGTCCATCATCTTGTGTGTTTTGCGTGCTCTCACTTATGTCTGCACCATTTCACACAGCCTGCAATGGCAGTCTGCATGAGTTTGGTGGTGGGTCCCTTAGGGTGGCATAATACATGCTGTAGTCCTTAGGGACCCTCTTTAGTACCCATACCCCAGGTACCAGGGGTACCATTTATTAGGGATTTACAGGGGTGCCAATTGGGGAACAATTGCACAGTTACTTTGTTTTAGGGGAAAGGCCACTGGCTCTGGGGACCTGGTTAGCAGGAACCCAGTGCACTTCAGTCGAAATTGCATCAAATACTAGGCAAAAAGTGGGGATGACCATGTCAAAAAGGGGCACTTACAGTGTGTATATATAGGTATGTATGTATACATATACATACTTATTACCTACTGCCAGTAGGTAGTTATAGTTAGGACCTAGTTTCCATAGAAAATAATTTTTTGTTTTGCTATTAACTTTGGCGCCATTTGATTAATCTTCCCAAAATTTTAAAAACTAGTTTGCCACTCACTTCAGCTGCTGTTCGAAAGTTTCAGGGTGATTCGTCAAGTGGGCCAAGAAAAAGGAGGGGGGGGGGGTCCAAAAACATGTTTTCCCTATGCAATTTCCCATAAGGATTTTGAACATGACTACAGCCCGAACCGCTGAACGCAATTACACCAAATTTAGCAAAAGGCAAGCTCTTGGTCCAGAAAGAGCCCTTTTTGTAATTTGGTGTAAATCCGTTCAGCAGTTTTTGAGTTAATAAAGGAAAAATAAATTTGTATATCTAGGGGCGCAAATCCTCTGTTAATCCGAACAGATCTCATGGTGAGGAATACCCTACCCCCTAGGCCTGGTGGTGGGGTCACACAGGGACCCCGCTGGGGCCAAAAAGCATTTGAGTACCATTGAGTTGGGTAACAATAAACATCTGTCATTTAGCGACAAGATACCCTTGGGTGAATGTGCACTTTACAAATACATGTTATGTTATGCCATTTTATTTATGCCAAAAACTGCACACAAAAAACAAGCGCAGTCTCCTGCGCTTGTTTATACTACAGCCCCCGGGTGGGCCAAGTCCTGGGGACAAATATAAATATGTATATTGGGAGATGGCACACGCGGCCCCCTCCCCATGGCTGACCTTAGCCCTGGGGACCGCCACCTCCCCAGGGCCAAGCAAATGTAAATTAAGGGGAAAGGAGGGCCACACTGCCCCCTTCCCCAGGCCGTTTATGGCCCCTAGGAATGCCACCTCCCCGGGGCAAGGCCTATCTTGGGAAGGAGGGCCGCAGAGATCCCAACACCCAGGCCTTTTTAGGCCCCGGAGACTACCACCTCTCCGGTGCAAGCCCATGCAATTTCAAAGGAGGGGGGCGCACTCCTGGAGCCATTAATGCCTTTTTCGGTCTCGCCTGAGCCAGCGCGCATGCGTTGCTCTGCGAGGCTTTTAGGAAGGGCTTTAAACTCTGAACACACGCTCGTGCCTGTGCTTTTTTTTTCCATCACCCGCTATTGGCCTTTGCATGCGTCTTTCTAAGAAAGATAGCACGCAATTGGCCAAAGGCGGGTGCATGTCCCGCCTTCTCTCTACCCTGGCCTAGGGAGCTCGGGAGCGAGCAGCAGCGCCATCTGTTTCCAATTATCACGCCCGCGTTAATTGGAAACAGATGGCGGTCGCGCTGGCCCTGGTGCACTTTTGCTCCAAACACGGCGCTTTCACTTTCGCCGCCTATTTTTGGACAGAGCTGGTGTTTAGACTAATGCGTGTGGGCTTTCAACAGTTTCCAAAATAAAATCGCTTTGCCTATCGAACTGAAACTGGCTGACTCAATGCATTACACATGACATGCGGCTGTCTGGCTTGTTATTAATTAGCGTGGCCCTAAATGTTTATGGCTATCTTTATCCGTCTCCTTAAGGAACCAACGTTTACAGCGCAGCTCCCTGAATACAAGTGCCTCTGAGCGCTGCCACGTTAGCGCTACAAAACACAGCCGGCACTATGTGAGCTCTCACAAATGCCGGAGCTGCTGTTCAATATTCATGGTAAAACACGACAGGAGTATAACCCATAGACCAGGTTGAGATCTGGGTGAGTACAAGAAAGCTAGCAACAAAGTCTCAACCGGATTTAATGGAAATTAATATATATGTATGTACAAGACATTACAGGAAGAAAACAAAAAAGGGGGAGACTCCAAGTAATTTGTTGAATGTGCTCATGGCATCATATATTTAAAACACATTTTACACATGACAGTTATATCAGCATTGTTAGCATAAATGCAGAGACAACCCTAAGGAACTTGGTGCACGTTGTGCTCATGACAAATAGGTGACGGCGCAAGTGACAAGTGAGGAACACAGCGATAGGCGCGAAGTGATAAAGTGATATAGAATATATACAAAGTAATTGGTTCAACACAATGATTTTAAGATAATTAAGCAAGGTTTAGAACAATTCTGTGAACCAAAGATGAATGTGCGCCATAAATTGCACTGGTAAAAATGGTCGACGGCGTTTCGATCCTAGTCAATCAGGATCATCATCAGGACCGGGTAGCCAAGATTGTGGGTGCTGTATAGAAAAGGAAAGGGCCAGGGTGGCTGGGGGCAGGGGGCACACTGAGAGAGGAGAATGGGAGAAGGGGAAGTAGAAGTAGGGGCAAGGCTGCCTACCTGTAGCACACGGGGATGGGGATCCAAGAGTAGATCAAGAAAAAGGGGTCCTTTCGTGTGAGGCAGCGTAGAGAAACATCTGCGAATGGTCACGGGACCGTTTCCTACTGCCTGCACTTATGCTCAGACCCCCTCTACCTCCCTAGGAATCAACACCCGTCGTTGTTGCAGTGGATCGGGGCTCCGACCCTGCACCTCGCCTACGTTTCCTTCGTCGAGTTACCAGTGGGTGAGTCAACCAATCCAGCATCGCTGCCTCACCCCCAACTACGCGTGCTCATTAGCACGGCAACTCGTTTTACCCCGGTTTCTCCCTTCCTCTTTCCCCAGAGTACATACTCCGGTCCCGTGACCATTCGCAGACGTTTCTCTACGCTGCCTCACACGAAAGGACCCCTTTTTCTTGATCTACTCTTGGATCCCCATCCCCGTGTGCTACAGGCAGGCAGCCTTGCCCCTACTTCTACTTCCCCTTCTCCCATTCTCCTCTCTCAGTGTGCCCCCTGCCCCCAGCCGCCCTGACCCTTTCCCTTCCTATACAGCACCCACAATCTTGGCTACCCGGTCCTGATGATGATCCTGATTGACTAGGATCGAAACGCCGTCGACCATTTTTACCAGTGCAATTTATGGCGCACATTCATCTTTGGTTCACAGAATTGTTCTAAACCTTGCTTAATTATCTTAAAATCATTGTGTTGAACCAATTACTTTGTATATATTCTATATCACTTTATCACTTCGCGCCTATCGCTGTGTTCCTCACTTGTCACTTGCGCCGTCACCTATTTGTCATGAGCACAACGTGCACCAAGTTCCTTAGGGTTGCCTCTGCATTTATGCTAACAGTGCTGATATAACTGTCATGTATAAAATGTGTTTTAAATATATGATGCCATGAGCACATTCAACAAATTACTTGGAGTCTCCCCCTTTTTTGTTTTCTTCCTGTAATGTCTTGTACATACATATATATTAATTTCCATTAAATCCGTTTGAGACTTTGTTGCTAGCTTTCTTGTTCAATATTCATGAGCAGCATCACTTCCTAGGAGGCAGAATGGCTTAATGAGCAGAAAAGTGGATGTAATGAATCGACGTCAACAGTGACCTGTTATTTACACGTGCGGTTTACTGCCTCCCGCTATACCTGCTCTCAAGGTGCCACTCATATTTAAGAATTATCCCCCCACCCAATGGAGCTTGTAACAGCCGTCACTTTTAATGCATGACCGCCAGGCTCCGAGTCACACTTCAGCGTAACTTTTCATTTCTCCTCCGTGGGACGCTTGTGTCACAGAAGTGACTCGCCCTTTCAGCAGACTGGCAAGTCTCAGATTACAGCGCAGCTCCCTGAATACAAGTGCCTCTGAGCGCTGCCACGTCAGCGCTACAAAACACAGCCGGCACTATGTGCGCTCTCACAAATGCCGTCGCACACCGGCCTTCCCCTTCTTCTACGTAGAAGACTGTCAGTCTCGTGCTAATCTGCACATTTGCTGGTTTAACATATAGCCTAATGTTATGCACAACATTTATTAGTGAAGAGACAATGTAGTGGGATAAAACAACGGCATAGGTAAAGCATGCATGTTTGTCAGGTAAGCTTGTTTCCTTTACCTCAGTACGTCGACGTCATCAACAGGTGTTAAACACCGGCACTCTCACGCACAGGACCTCAAACTGGACAGCCAAAGTGGACTGCGCATGCACGGTGACTGAGTCAAGAACGGCGGCCAACTTAGAGACAGGTAAAAACGTTGCTGCTTGACCGCCCACTCCGTCCGTCATTGCATGTTTACAGTGGAGCTCATCATATAACATGAACATAACTGCCGCCTCCCCCTTCACCTCAGCCTCCACCGGCCCCTGCTCACAAGAAGCCTTCCATGCAGTGTGTTAATGTATTTCTGAAAGGAAAGAGTCACGCAGCTTCTCTTGCGCTGTCCGTCACTGGAAGCCGCATATCACATTGCACAAAAAATGTCAGCTTCATGATGTGTGTCTTACCATTTCCTACCAAACCTCCTACAAGAGACACCCGTGCCGCCATGTTTGTCTTTTACATACATAATTGCCATTAAAGGTGTCTGTTCAGCGCACAGAAGCAGCAGCCATGACCTGCTATATTGCAGACTGCTGAGACAGCAGTCATTTTCTGTTTGATAACACTTGAGATTGACATGGGGTGAAGACTGTGGAAGACTTAGGAGCTGGCATTTACAACATGAAAGGTAAACTGCCTGTTTGAAAAAGAAAAACATTCAATTGGAGTTCTACATCAGTAGGCACCGATGTTATGAGTGAGGGAAGGGGTTAATACTCTCGTAGAGCAAAGAATATTTCTTTCTCTGGCATTCCCAGGGCTTTAAGTGGGCCGGGCACCAGCAGTTTTTAGGTCTCGCGCCTAGCGTTGCAGTGCGCAGCACTGCTCGCGCAGCGCGAGACCTCTAGAAAGGGCTTCTGAAAGCTAACCACACGCTCGTGCGTGTGGTTTTGCTTTCCGCGGCTGCCATTGGCTTTCGCGTGCTTTTTAAAAAAAAATCCAGTACGCAATTGGGCAAAGGCGGGCGCATGTCCCGCCTTTGCTCCGCCCATTCCCGTCGGTGGCCAGCACGCGCAGCAGCGCGCGTTCGTGTCACTGCCGCGCTCCCTCCCCCCGCTCCTCTGTGTTTCTGATGGAATCGTCTCCTTTGAAAAGCTGCTACTAGCCCTGACGTGTTTTAGGGTTCAGCTTGACATCATCTTCACGGTGCTCTGAACAGTGATATTCAGAATAAGAAAATGTCATTCTTCGCCCCTCTGCCTTTGGTCACACATCTCAACGTCCTGGGGACAGACTGTAAGTATATTTCGTCTTGCATGCTAGTTTCAGCGAACCTTGCTATGCAGAGCTTGGCTAGTACAACCGAGCAAGGGGCAATCTCCTGGTAAGTTGGAGGTCAGGCCAGGAAGGGGTCAGGGGGTTTCTTGTGAGGCCAGCTGTTTAAGGGATCCAGTACAGAGGGGAACCCGAAAGAGCGGCACCAAAGTGTCATATAGAAATCAACATGATTTGCGGTTGCGAATAAATTATGCTCTTGTGTACTGTGAGTGACCAAGAAAAGCTGAAGACGTTTTTATAGGAGTTTATCGTCGTTCCCGTGAAACTGGCTATGCTCACTCAGTACAATACGGGGCTCGTATTACAATTTCAGGGCTCCTTTTAAATTCCTGCCCAGCCTGTCCAGAACCAACACGTATTTATTTTATGTGCGTTTTGAGCACAACATTTTGAACGTTTATTGACAACACCGCATACCCAGGGCCACTGGAATTATGCGATTGTGCGGCCGCGGCATTTTACCCATCTGTCAAGTTGTTCATCCTTCCATCTATTAATGCTTTCACATGTTGATCATTTCATTCTTCCATTTATCCTTCACGCTTCCTTCTGGTCTTCCTTTAACCCTTTCTTTCTTTTACCAATCTTTCTTTCTCCTTTGTTTCTGCCCATTTTTTTCTGATGTGTCTTTTTTTTCTCATGCTCACTTTTTCTATTTGTATTCTCCGTTTTCTCTCCTATTTTTATAATTTCTCTTTCTCTATTTACATGTCAGCCCATAGCCTACACACCTTTGTTATGCTGTTCCCCAATAATGTATTTATAAGCATTTTGACACAAGTGGCCCATAAATATCTAAATAATGTTTTAGCGGGACCCAGTTCACCAACCCAATGGCAGCCCCCATTTAAGCTGTGAAACTGGAGTTTCAGCCTGTGACATACCCTAGACATCCAACTAAGTTTGTTAGGGTGTAAAACAAGTTTCGCATCACACATGCATGGGGAGGAATTCAGTGCTCCCAAGTGCAATATCAGCGCTCTATTATTACCATTTATCTGAAAAGGTCCTCTCCCTACCCACTATGCTAGACATAGGCTCGCCTTAAGTTCCCACTCCTCTCTTGGGCCTGCATTTCAATACTAGGTCCATCATCAATTACTGTGCAAGCATACAAGAGCTTTTTATTGACAACTCCTTACACTTCAAGCCCGTCACCTAGACATCGATTCACCAATATGTGCCACATAATTATATGCTACATAATTACACTGCACTCAATGCAACATACACTCCAAATACCACTCAGTGCCACATAATTACACACCACATAATTACACTCTACTGAATGCAACATACACTCCACACAATACCACTCAGTGCCACATAATTATATGCTACATAATTACACTGCACTCAATGCAACATACACTCCACATAATACCACTCAGTGCCACATAATTACACGCCACATAATTACACTCTACTGAATGCAACATACACTCCACACAATACCACTTAGTGCCACATAATTATAGGCTACATAATAACACTCTACTCAGTGCAACATAAAAGCACTCCACATAATACCTCTCAGTGTGACAGTTACACGCCACATAATTAGTCTACTCAATGTAACAAATACACCCCACATACCACTCAGTACCACATAATTACAAGCCACATAATTACACTCTACTCAATGCAACATAAATACACTCCACATATTACCACTCAGTGCCACATAATTACACGCCACATAATAACACTCTACTCAATGCAACATAAATACACTCCATATAATACCACTCAGTGCCACATAATTACATGCCACATATTTACACTCTACTCAATGCAACATAAATACACTCCACATAATACCACAGTGCCACATAATTATATGCTACATAATTACACTGCACTTAATGCAACATACACTCCAAATACCACTCAGTGCCACATAATTATATACTACATAATTACACTGCACTCAATGCAACATACACTCCAAATAATACCACTCAGTGCCACATAATTACACGCCACATAATTACACTCTACTAAATGCAACATACACTCCACACAATACCACTCAGTACCACATAATTATATGCTACATAATTACACTGCACTCAATGCAACATACACTCCAAATAATACCACTCAGTGCCTCATAATTACACGCCACATAATTACATTAAACTGAATACAACATACACTCCCCATAATACCACTCAGTGCCACATAATTACACTCCACATAATTACAGTCTACTCAATGCAACATATATACACTCCACATAATACCACTCAGTACCACATAATCACACGTCACAATTACACTCTATTCAATGCAACATAAATACACTCCACATATTACCACTCAGTACCACATAATTACAAGCCACATAATTACACTCTACTCAATGCAACATAAATACACTCCACATATTACCACTCAGTGCCACATAATTACACGCCACATAATAACACTCTACTCAATGCAACATAAATACACTCCATATAATACCACTCAGTGCCACATAATTACATGCCACATATTTACACTCTACTCAATGCAACATAAATACACTCCACATAATACCACAGTGCCACATAATTATATGCTACATAATTACACTGCACTTAATGCAACATACACTCCAAATACCACTCAGTGCCACATAATTATATACTACATAATTACACTGCACTCAATGCAACATACACTCCAAATAATACCACTCAGTGCCACATAATTACACGCCACATAATTACACTCTACTAAATGCAACATACACTCCACACAATACCACTCAGTACCACATAATTATATGCTACATAATTACACTGCACTCAATGCAACATACACTCCAAATAATACCACTCAGTGCCTCATAATTACACGCCACATAATTACATTAAACTGAATACAACATACACTCCCCATAATACCACTCAGTGCCACATAATTACACTCCACATAATTACAGTCTACTCAATGCAACATATATACACTCCACATAATACCACTCAGTACCACATAATCACACGTCACAATTACACTCTATTCAATGCAACATAAATACACTCCACATAATACCACTCGGTGCCACATAATTACACACCACATAATTACACTGTACTCAATGCAACATAAATGCACTCCACATAATACCACTCAGTGTGACATAGTTACAAGCCACATAATTACACACTACTCAATGCAACATAAATACACTCCACATATTACCACTCAGTGCCACATAATTACACGCCACATAATAACACTCTACTCAATACAACATAAATACACTCCATATAATACCACTCAGTGCCACATAATTACATGCCACATATTTACACTCTACTCAATGCAACATAAATAGACAACATAATACCACTCAGTACCACATAATTACACATCACATAATTACACTCTATTCAATGCAACATAAATACACTCCACATAATACCACTGTGGCACATAATTAGACGCCACATAATTACACTCTACTCAATGCAACATAAATACACTCCACAAAATACCACTCAGTGCGACATAGTTTCACGCCACATAATTACACTCTACTCAATGCAACATAAATACACTTCAGATACCACTCAGTACCACATAATTACACGCCACATAATTACTCTCTACTCAATGCAACATAAATACACTCCACATAATACCACTCAGTGCCACATAATTACACGCCACATAATTGCACTGTACTCAATGCAACATAAATACACGCCACATAAATGCACTCTATACCACATACCACCAATCAACATAAATGCACTCCACACCATGACAGAATTTCACTAAGCATAATTTCACTCAACACCACAGTTCCAGGCCACACAATTCAACTCCACACATTTCCAATACACACCGCATAATTACACACCAAACAACATATTTCAACTCCACAATCCACAATGTACCTCCAATCCACACCATATAGTGTCACCACCTGAGCACCAAACATCATTCACCACCACCATTTTGCATTAGCGCACCACCTAAGCATCACGTCAATCTGGCCTTGGAATCTGGCATCTGTTGATTCTCCCCTAGTGTCCGTCCGCTGCTCGTGTTCTAATTAAATTACTGTTTTCCAACCTCCACTCCCCCGTTATTTATGTCCCGTTCCCCCATAACAAAAAAAATTATAACAAACAAGCATGAGAACAGGCAGGAAGAAGTTGCCAGCAGTGCAAGTACAAAAAAACTAGAAGACATTTTTTATGTTAAAATCTTTTTTTAATCAGGTTTTTCAGTTGTATATAATGTCTTCGTTTATATAAAGGTAACAAGAATGCTTAACACTTTTTATTATAACTTTTCAACATAATGCACAGCAGCCACAATGCTCTACAACATAGCCAAAAGTTCTGGCTAAACACATAATTTTAAAAGTCGCTGCTTGTTTGGTTTACTTTTGGCGAGTCACTCTCCAACAGAGCATTTTGGCACTCCGACACCAACCGCTCCCTCCATCCTCCCTTAGTAGGTAACAGACATTGCCATTTACAATGCCAATAGCTCTAACTTAAAAAAATGCGAGACCTATTGCATTTCCAATGCTTGTTTTAAAGGGGGCCTCGAAACGGGTCTCTATCGGGCTCTGTTTTGTACCCTTGCACAGGCGGTCTGTTTTTTCGTGGACTGCAGTGACAGCAGGCACATCGATGTGCGCTGCTCACGTCTCACTGTAAAGAGGTTACTTCAAGACGTCATGCCAGGTGAGCGTTGTTAGGGGGAAGGGAAATCCTTTAAAGAGTCATTTTCTCTCTGGATTTCCCTTCTCTTTTTGAAACTCAGGAGCAGCAACATTGTCGTGGTGTCATCAGGGCTTTAAGTGGAAGCTTTTTCAATATTATATACAAGCCTTAGTTGCTGCTTATTCTTATGCAACTAACAACCATTGACACAGCCAATAGGCCTGACTTGTTGTAGGTATGATGTTACTTGTTGTATCATATATCTGGATGCAATGACAGAAACAGCAAAATACAAGTCGGGCAGCACACTATGCTAAGCACTGATTTTTAGCTTATGTGTTTTAAGCCACGACCTTAATTACATTGGCCACGCACCCTTGAGAGACCCTCCCCAGTTTTTTCATTTCACTTAAAGCCCTGGCCATTACCTCATTTATTAGTAGTTTTATATAGCGTACACCACCCCAAAGGGTGAAGGCGCCCTTCACATATATTCCACTTGCAAGAGGAACAGTATCCATAAAATATAAACCAAATGAATATATTTAATGTGTGTTCAATAATTGCATTGAACATTTACACTGGGACTTTTAAAAATATATATATATAAATTTCCCTCTTTCCGTGTGTCTGTGTATTTGGTTGTATATGCTCATGCCTCTGTGTTTTTGTGTCTTGTTTGTGTGTGTGCTTATGCGAATATTTCTATATGTTTAGTTGTGTGTATGTTTTTCTGTGTGTCTGTGGGCGTGTTCTGTGTGTGTCTGCGTTTGTCTATGCAAATAGGTGTGTGCTAGCATGAGTGGCTTGCTGTTTTCTTTTTTACCGATTGTTGGCGTTAATGCAGTTGATTCATTAATGCACAAGTTACTAACTTGTGTAACGATATATCTGTAAGAGACAGTAGTTAGTGACAGATTCCTTACCTTAGAATATCCCCAGACGTCAGGCTGGATCCGGAAAAGTTTTTGCGTAGCAGTACCCTTGCGCGTCGGTAGGCGGCGTCGTGCGGCTCCGCATCCGTCGTCGGCGTCGTGATCGCCGGGATGACGTCGCGGGCAGTACTTAGACGCCGCCCCTGCGCGCTGACGTCAGTTCTGTACACGACTTTCCGCGCCAGGAACGCAGAGCCATGCAAGAAGCTGACATAGGTGTCTGAAAAATACTAGGGCCCTGAAAGGGATGTCCTTAACCCTAGAAATCAGTTCGCAGAACGGGGAGGATGGGTGGGCGGTAAGGAATCTGTCACTAACTACTGTCTCTTACAGATATATCGTTACACAAGTTAGTAACTTGTGCGTCTGAAAGAGACACGTTAGTGACAGATTCCTTACCTTAGAATAGATACCCCAGCAATACCAACCCCGGTGGTGGGTCTGCGAACAAAGATCAGACAAGGAAGTCCCGGAGGACAGAACGGCCAAAGAAGCCGTCCCTCCGGACCTGACTGTCAAGGCAGTAATGCTTTGTAAACGTGTGCAGCGAGGCCCACGTAGCTGCCTGACAGATATCCTGCAGCGGAACACCGCGGCCTAAAGCCGTGGTAGCAGCCGTTGCCCTGGTGGAATGGGCACGCAGCCCAACAGGAGGCTCCTTCTTAGCCAAAGAATAACAGGCTTTGATGCACAAGGTTACCCAGCGGGAGATGGTTTTCTTGTGCACCGCCCGACCTTTTTTGGCGCCCACGTAGCCAACAAAGAGCTGGTCATCCACCCGGAAGTGTTGAGTGCGGTTGATATAAAAAGAAAGCGCACGTTTTGGGTCCAGACGGTGGAGCCTCTCTTCCTCTCTGGAAGGATGCGGAGGCGGAAAGAAGGTGGGCAAAGTGATGGTCTGCCCAATGTGGAAGGCAGTAACCACCTTTGGCAAGAAGGACGGACGCGTCCTAAGAACAACCTTGTCTGGATGGACAGACAGAAAGGGAGGTTTGCATGATAGAGCCTGGAGCTCACTCACCCGCCGAGCGGAGGTGATGGCCACCAGAAAGGCTGTCTTCAGAGTCAGAAGACGAAGAGGACAGTTATGTAGAGGCTCAAAGGGAGCGCACATGAGAAAGGTAAGAACCAAGTTCAAGTCCCACTGAGGCATCACAAACGGAATAGGAGGGAAGAGGTGTGTGACGTCTTTTAGGAATCTGTTAACAACAGGGGACTTGAAAAGGGAGGGCTGATCAGGAAGCCTGAGGAAGTCCGAAATGGCACAAAGAGAGCCCTTGATGGTACCCAGGGCAGAACCCTGTTGGGCCAGAGAAAGAAGGAACAGAAGAACCTCAGAAAGAGGGGCAGAGAGGAGATTCACAGCCTTTGCTGTGCACCATGCCACAAACTTGTTCCACCTGCAGGCGTATACCACCTTAGTGGAGGGACGCCTGGCTGCCAGAATCACATAACAAACTTCGGGAGGCAAGTCGAAAGGAATAAACTGCCGCCGCTCAATCTCCACGCAAGCAGGTGGAGGCTGGACAGGTTCGGATGGAGGACCATCCCCTGCTGCTGCGACAGAAGATCCTCCCGAAGAGGCAGACGGATCGGGGGATCTACGCTCAAACTGAGTAGCTCGGGATACCAAACTCTTCGAGCCCAGTCCGGAGCCACAAGGATGACTTGGGCCCGGTCGCGCCGAATCTTCTTCAACACTCTGGGTAGAAGTGGTATAGGCGGAAAGGCGTACAACAGACCGCAACTCCACTCGCGACGAAAAGCGTTGCCGAGCGAGTGCCGCCTTGGAAATTCCAACGCACAGAACTGATGACATTGCGCGTTCTCTTCGGTAGCGAATAGATCTAACCAAGGCTCTCCCCACTGCAGAAAGAGTCCTTGCGCCACTTCCGAGTGAAGACGCCATTCGTGATCCATCATGCACCTGCGGCTGAGTTCATCCGCCCTGGCGTTCAGAGAACCTGCCAGGTGTTGAACCATCAGGAACATGCCCTGATGTTCCAGCCATGTCCAGAGGCGCAGAGCCTCCTGACAGAGGGTCCACGACCCCACCCCGCCTTGTTTGTTGCAGTACCACATGGCGGTGGTGTTGTCTGTGAACACCTGCACTACCTTCCCTTTGACAGAGGGAAGGAATGCCTTGAGTGCAAGTCGGATCGCCCGGAGCTCCAGAAGGTTGATATGGAGCCGGGACTCCGCCGGAGACCAGAGGCCTCTGATCTCCGCCTCTCCCATGTGACCGCCCCATCCCAGAAGGGACGCGTCCGTCACAACTGTGTGCTCTGGCTGGGGAAGGGAGAGGGATCTGCCCATGACCCATTGCCGGTTCGAGAGCCACCACTGCAACTGTTTTGCAGCCCCCTCCGAGATCTGGACGTGATCGGACAGGTTGCCCTGGTGCTGCGCCCACTGGAACTTCAGGTCCCACTGCAGAGCCCGCATATGCCATCTGGCATGAACGACCAGCAGGATGCAGGAAGCCATGAGGCCCAGCAGCCTCAGGGTCATCCGTACCGAAACCCAGGATAAAGGCTGAAAGATCGGAATCATAGCCTGAATATCCCGGACTCGCCGTTCGGGAGGATAGGCCCGAAACTGCGTCGTGTCCAGAACTGCTCCGATGAAAAGGAGCTGTGGAGAAGGAATCAGATGCGACTTCGGCACATTGATGGAGAACCCCAGCGAGTGCAGGAGTTCGGCCGTAGTCTGGAGGTGGGAGACCACTGCCTGGGACGAGCCCGCCTTCAGCAACCAGTCGTCGAGGTAGGGGAAGACTGGAACCCCTGCCCGGCGCAGATGAGCTGCGACCACCGCCATCACTTTCGTGAACACCCGAGGGGCACTTGTAAGGCCAAAGGGGAGCACGGTGAACTGAAAATTCTGGAGGCCTACCGTGAACCGTAGGTAACGCTGGTGGGCCGGCAGGACGGGGATGTGGAAATAAGCGTCCTGCAAGTCCAACGCTACCAACCAGTCTCGAGGGTCGAGGGCAGTCAAGACCTGAGCTAGGGTGAGCATCTTGAACTTCTCCTTCCGGAGGAAGCAATTGACGTTCCGGAGGTCCAAGATAGGACGCATGTCCTCCTTGTCCTTTTTGGGCACCAGAAAGTAGTGGGAGTAGCAACCACGTCCTACTTCTGGGGTCGGAACATGCTCGATGGCCCTCTTGGCCAAGAGGGCCGTGACTTCCTTCTGCAGAAGCACCAAGTGATCCCCTGACATGCGGTGGAATTGAGGTGGCATGGCTGGGGGGTGGTCTCGAAGGGGAGGGAGTAGCCCCTTCGGACAATGTCCAAGACCCACCTGTCCGAGGTGATGGGACGCCAGTGGTGAAGGTGATGGCGGACCCTGCCCCCTACTGGCGTGCTGTGCACCTGAAAGGAAGGACTAGGAGGGCTTGGAGGCCGCGGACGGGTTGGAGGTAGTGGCCTGACCCGCACGCTGGTTGCCCGAACCGCCACGGCGGTATCCACGTCCTCGGCCATGCGAAGACGCTTGCTGCGCGAGCCGGTGGCTGGGCAGCTGACGTGACTGGGCGCCCCTTCCGTGGCCACGAAAGGGGCGAAAAGCAGAGGTTAGCGGAGGGCGCACAACAGAAAGGCCCAGGGACTTGGCAGTAGCCCGTGAGTCCTTAAAACGCTCCAGCGCATGGTCTGCTTTGGAACCAAAAAGACCGACTCCATCAAAGGGCATGTCCATGAGTGTATTCTGGACATCACCCGAGAAACCAGTTGTTCTCAGCCAGGCATGGCGACGTAGCGCCACCGTCGTTGCAAGCGATCTGCCCAGCGAGTCGGCGGTATCAAGGCCACAACGTATGGTGTATTTAGCCGCATCTCGTCCTTCCGCAATGGCGCGGGTAAGCAGTGTCTGGACCTCCTCAGAACACTGTGGCAAAACAGCCGCCACCGAATCCCACAGGGAGTGGGTATATCGGCCCAAAGGCAAGCGGTGTTGACGGACCGCAAGCCAGCACTGGAGGAAGAAAAAGCCTTCTTCCCAAATTGGTCCAGGCGTTTGGATTCCCTATCCGGAGGGGCGGTAGGGAAGGCGGTTTGGGAGGCAGAGGCTTGGAGAACCAAGCTCTCGGGGTGGGATGTTGGGAGAGAAACAAGGGGTCGCCCGGAGCAGGGCGATGGCGTCGGGCCACGTTCCTATCCACAGGAGCCCCTGTGGTGGGCTTGGACCAGGCGCCCAAAAGAACGTCAGTGAGTGCATCATTAAACGGCAGCACAGTCTCTGAGGAGGAAGCTGCCGGCTGAAGCTACTTCCGTCAGGAGATTAGTCCTGACAGCCACAGTAGGCAATTGGAGATGTAAGGCTCCAGCTGCTCTACGCAACACCGTTGCGAAATTAGCTCCCTCCTCCGTAGCCACGGGAGGAGACAGCATGCCAGTGTCAGGGGAGGTGTCTAGACCACTGGCATCCCCAAGTTCCTCGGCCCAGTCCTGATCATACTCACACTGTTGTGTGAGAGGGTCTTCCGACCCCTCCCAGCTCTCTTGGTCCTCCTCAGGTTCAAAATATGGAGGAGGAGGGACATTTGGGACCCAAGGTCTCATCGGCGCCGGAGCCGGCGTCGAGCGACGTCGGTCCGGCTCCATGTCCGGAGCCGGAGAGAACCGGGGAACGACGCCGTCCGGAGCCCCGGTCTGCGTCAGGAACGGCACCGGGGACGTCGGCGGAGGCGTGGTTAGGTCAACCGGCGTCGATGGGGGTTGCGGTACCACCGGAGCCGGGATCGAGGCCGGGGCCGGAGCCGAGGCCGGGATGAAGGCTGGCGGGACAGGCGGCGCCGGGACCGGAGTCGTCGGTGACACCGGAGCAACCCCATCAGGGCCCGCGGGGCCCGAAGGCGCACCGGAGGGACCTTGAGGCCCGAAGAGGCGGGCCATGGCCGACAGGAATTCCTGTATTTCGGCCAGAGTCGCCCCCGAACCCGGAAAGGACGGGTAATGCGGGGGCGGCTCCATAAGCACGTCCGGGGCCGCGGGGACGGTGCCGACAGGGGCCTCAGCCAAGTCGCGAGACCGGCGAGGCGAAGTCTTAGAGCGATGACGCTTCTTAGACTTTTTGTGCTTTGACTTACCCGAGGAGCGCGAAGACTTTGACTCCGACGACCGGCGGGGACTCCGCGACCGGCCCCTCGACCTATCCCGGGACCGGGGCTTGGTGTGGCGCGGAGCCGACTGCCGGACCTCGAGTAGCTTTCGAGACCACTCTCGCAAAGCCTTCGGGTGAAGTTTCCAGCAGTCAGGGCACGACTTCGTGTCGTGGTCTCGGCCGAGACAGTAGAGACACTCTAGATGCGGGTCTGTGATCGACATCATTCGACCACAGGCTTCGCATGGCTTGAAGCCGGGCATCCCTACGACACCTAGGAGTCGATGAAGACTCGAAAAGAAACAGTGAAAAAATTCACAAAAAAGTTAGTCAAAAATTGACTAGGGCACTGCTCTTCCCGGATCTGCGCTTACTGGCGCGGAAAAAGAAGAACTGACGTCAGCGCGCATGGGCGGCGTCTAAGTACTGCCCGCTACGTCATCCCGGCGATCACGACGCCGACGACGGACGCGGAGCCGCACGACGCCGCCTACCGACGCGCAAGGGTACTGCTACGCAAAAACTTTCCGGATCCAGCCTGACGCCTGGGGATATTCTAAGGTAAGGAATCTGTCACTAACGTGTCTCTTTCAGATATGACAGGCAGTACTGTCTACTGCTGGATACAGCACCACAACGAGCACTATAAGGGCTCAAGAAATTTATAGAAGACAGAAGGGGGTTTATTGTTCACCCAGACAGTGAACAATTTTTACATGCATAATCGTGCATTTTTTCTTTATGTTGCTGGTGTGTAACACTTCTTACCACACTTACCCCAGTCCTCGCCTTCGCTTCCCAAGCCTTTCTCAAAGCTTACAACTATTTCCCCAGTACATGTGATTGTGTAAAATGTGACCACAAAAGTTTAAAGTGGTAACAAAAATTGACCATGGACATGTACTACATGAATCAACGAATCAGGTAAAGCACCGACACACCGAATCCGATAGCTCACAGGGAGATGATGTGATTTTAAATAAATGCATAGGATGAAAAAAGTCCTCACCAGGGTACATTTCAAAATCAGCATTTCAATATTCAAGCCTAGTCATTTAGGTGTCTACATTTTGTTGTGTGTTGCCCGGGTTCACAGCCCTTCTTTTTTCAACACACCTCAGTGCTCCCCCCTGATCCTCATTTTCTCTCCTCACTTGTTGATTCCTCGTTGTCGCTGCTTGTCCTCCCCCTTGCATCATTGCTTTCCAATTGAAGTTGCCTGCCCTACCCCTCACCCTCCTTGCCTGTTGTTACTGCCCTGTCCCCCACTCCCAGGCTTCACTCCTCCTGAGATAGCTTAGAGGGCACAGCAGCCGGGATAATGTGCTGCATGGCTAAACACTTATAAGGTCCCAAAGGCGAGACCTATTGGCTATGCCAATGCTTGTTTTAAAATGTGTGCACAGCCAAAGGCCATGCGTGGCGTGGGGTTGGGTGTCTACAGGGTGTTTGCCGCAGGCCAGGTCCTGCAGCCAACGCCCGCCACACACAGCTAAAGGCCGTGCGCAGTGGGGGTTACATTAAAGTAAGATAATTAAATAATACTTAACGTTAAAAAAAAACTAGAAATTCACTGAAAAAAACAAAGGGCACAGTGACATTATACTTCGGAAATAGAATTAAAAAAATCCTTAGAAATTCACTAAAAAAACAAACAAAGGTTAGAGGGACATTATAGATAGGTTCAGACTTTACACAGACAAAACCATAGAAATTCAACAGTTATAGTTATACTTATCTCAAGAAAATATAACTCATGCCCCAAGGTAATTATTATTTGCGCCCTTGCCATGCACTGCTACTTACCCAACATATTACATCAGTAATGACATCATTCTTAATATAACTGCAACATTTGCCATAAAATTATTGATGAGAAAACTGTGCATGGCAGAAGCGCAAGTTATAGTTACCTTAGAGCACGACTTATAGTTTCTTGAGATAGGTATAACCATAACTGTTGACATTTCTATTGTTTTGTGTGTCTAAAATCTGCACCTAACTATAATCTCCCTCTAACCTTTGTTTTTTAGTGAATTTCTAAGGTTTTTTATAATTCTATTTCCTAACTATAACGTCCCTGTAACTTTTGGCTTTTTTTCAGTGAATATATATTTGTATACCTATATATATGGGTTTAGGGAGATTATACAGTAATAAGGGTTGTTTTAGGGTTTAGGGGTGGGTAAGGGAATACAGTTTTTAGGAGTTGGTAGGGGTATAGGGTGGTAAGGCTTTTTTAAGGTTTAGGGGTAGGTAGGGGGGAAGGTAGTAAGGGATATTTTAGGGTTCAGGGGTGAGAAGGGGTATAGGGTGGCAAGGATACTTTTTGGGTTTAGAGGTGGGTTGTGGCATGGGGTGGTAAGGGTATTTTTAGGGTTTAGGGGTGGGTAAAGGTATTTGGTTGTAAGGGTATATTTTTGGGTTTAGGGGTGGGTAGGTGCATAAGGTGGTAAGGGTAATTAATAAAAGGAGGTTTTGGGTGGGTTCCCCAAATAAAAAAAATATATATTTATTTATCAAAAAAGTGGGGGAGGTTTGGGGGTCTCCCTCAAAAAAACATTATATAGATATAGATATACACACTGAAATAAACAAAGACGTTAAAGTTAGGTTCACATTTTACACACACAAAACCATAGAAATTCGGCATTTACAGTTATACTTATTTGAAGAAACTATAACTCGTGGCCTAACGTAAAGTAATATTTAGTTACCATATGTTAATCCAGCCGCACAAGGCCGGCAGGGGGTTGGCCGCAGGGCCTGGCCTGTGGCCAGGACCTGCACCCGACCCCCAGCATGCAGCCAAACCCACGCTGCGCACAGCCTTCAGCGGTGCACGGCTGGGGGTTGGCTGCAGAGCCTAGTCTGTGGCCAGGCTCTGTGGCCAACCCCTGCATGCGGCCAACCTCACATTGCACACAGTCAAAGGTCATGCAGGCACGCCCCTCCCTCTGTTGTTTTTGGCCCGGGGAACCCCTTCCCAGGGGCTCGACACATTTGTTTTAGGGGAGGGGGATACGTAGCCCCGCTCCCTGGACTGTATTTGTCCTCAGGAACTCCATCCCCTGGGGCCCATCACGTAATTTATGGGGAACAGGAGCATGCAGCCCCCCTCCCCGGGCCTATTTCAGCCCCAGGAGCCCATCTCCCAGGACCGGGCCGTATTGTAAATGGGGAGGGAGGCATGCAGTCACCACCCCCAGCTGGTTTTTGGCCACGGTGACCCCATCTCCCGGGGCCCGGTCATATTAAGAAAGGGGAGGGGGCACGCAGCCCCCTCCCTGGCCTTATTTGGCCCCAGGGGTCCCATCGCTTAATTTATGGTTCAGGGGGCACACAGCCCGCTACCCCTGGGCCGATTTTGACCCCGGGGCCCCATTTCACAGGCTCTGGCTACATTATGAAGTGGAAGGGGGGCACGCAGCCCCACTCCTTGGGCTAATATTGGCCACTGGAACCCCATCTTCCGACCAGTAAAGGGTGGGTGCCCTGGAGGGCTACATCATTGTTGGAGGCCGCGGGGACAGCCTCAATGCCCTGTGGCCCCAGCAGTCTTTCCGCCTCAAGCGGAAGCCGGCATTGCTCCTGCCCGCAGGGAGCATCCTAAAACGCTGCTCCCTGCGGGCGGGAGAAATTGTTTAATCCGTTTCCCGGCCCGTTTCAATGCGAGCATGGAAAAAGATGAAAGGTCTGCTACCAGTGGGCGGGAGAATTTTTGATGCTCCCGCCCGCTGGGAGCGGACGTAGTGTTTGCTCTTGCTTAGCAGAAGCTTTATAATTGCTCCTGCCAAGCGAGAGCAAACACAGGCTTCCCTGCTTGCACCAGTGCAGGTAGGGAAACCGCTATGTCCCGGGGGTGGGCACCCCGGGACATAGCTGGAGCAGGTCCTGGGGAATGGGGTCAACATGACCAATGATATCTCTGGGAGAGGGGCAGTGCAGCCCCCCTCCTATTTGTTTGCATGGCTGGGCCCCGAGGGTTGGGGTCACCAGGGTTAAAACGGCCCAGGGAGGGGGGCTGCGCGGTCCACTCCCCTTTTTGTTATGGCCGGGCGGAGGGCCCAGTGGCTGAAATCGGGCCAGGAGGGAGGCCGCGTGCCCCGTCCCCTTCATTCTTTCGACACGGCCATAGGGGTAGCAGTCCCTGTGGCCGAAATTGGCCCAGAAGGGGGCGCCACGTGTCTCCCCCCCCGAATATTACAAAAGACTAGGCCCCGGGGGCTGGGGTCCGCAATCTGACCTCCCATTGTAAATATCGTCCGTGCCCCGGGGCAAGAGCGGCCCGGGAAGGTGGGGCCGCATGCGCCCCTCTCCCCAATTAAAATTTCAAACAATTCCACCGTGACCTGGTCCACCCGGGGGGCTGATAACAAAAAGCGGGAAAAACTACGCTTGTTGTTTTTCTTCTCATTTTCCCACGGATCCACAGCGGTTTCGCAAAAAAAAAAAAAAAACTTTTTGGGACCCCACCAGGCATAGGGGCTCAGGGTATTTCTACCTTCCCCCCTTGTCTTTATTTTTAATGTTTTTTCTTGAGACTCTGCTGTGTGCTGGCGGCCAATCAGATCTCATTGTGAGATCTGTCGAATCCACAGAGGATTCATGTCACTAGATATACATAAATATTTTTTCTTTAATAACTCCAACAACCACTGAACGGATTTACACCAGATCACAAAAATAGATCTTTCTGGACCAAGATCTAGCTTTCTGCCAAATTTGGTGTAATTCCGTTAAGTGGTTCGGGCTATAGTTGTGTCTAAAATCCCAATGGGAAATTGCTTGGTGAAAACGCGTTTTGGGACCCCCACCTTTTTCTCAGTCCCTGCTTGACAATTACCCCGAAACATTCCAAACAGCAGCTGAAGTGAATGGCGTACTAGTTTTGAAAAATTTGTGAAGATTCGTCAAACGGTGCCAAAGTTATTAGCAAAACAAAAAAACGCTTTGTCTATGGAAACGAGATTCTAACTATAACTACCTACTGGCGACTGCCATTTCAGAGTTCGGCTCCATGGACCCCACCCCCCGGGGCCCGGCCAAAGTTAAAAAGGGGAGGGGACATGCAGCCCCCCTCCTCGGGACGATTTTGGCCCTGGGACCCCATCCTCCAGGGCCCAGCAGAATTACTAATGGGGAGGGGGGCCACGCGGCGCTCCACCCCAGGCCGATTACTGCCCCAGGACCCCATTCCCCGGAGCCCCACCACGATAACAAAAAGGAGGGGGCCGCGTGGCCCCCTCCCGGAGCCATTAATGACCCTGGGGGCCTCATCCCCCAGGTCCTGTTCCTGCTATGTCCCGGGGTGCCCACCCCTCTGGACATAGAGACTTCCCTGCCCGCACAGACATTTTTAGCTGCCCACTGCAGGCGAGAGAAATGCCAACTCCTGCTGGATGCGGGGAACCCGCTAGGGATGTGGGGGCATTGCGGCTCCCCCTGAAGCCCCCAACTAGGACATGGTGGGTGGCCTGGATGGGATGGGGTCCCAGGGGGAAAAAAATCGGCCCCGGGAGGTGGCCCTCAATCCCCTTTATTAATTGCCTGGGCCCCGGGGAATGGGATCCCCTGGGGCCGATATCAGCCCGGGCAGGAGGGCTGCATGCCCCCCCCCATTTAGAAAGGTGCTGGGCTCCGAGAGATGGGGTCCCCTGGCCCAAATCGGCCCAGGGAGGGGGTGCTGCATCCCCCTCCCCCTTTACACCTTTGCACGGCGCAGGGTTGGCTGAAGGAGGGTGGTTGACTGCAGGCCAGGCCCTGATGGGCAACCTCCCGCCGAGCACAGCATAAGTTGAATTAATGTATAGTAATTAAATATTATTTTACGGTTTAAAAAAATTCACGGAAAAACACAAAGGTTACAGGGACGTTATAGTTAGGAAATAGCATTAAAGAACCGTAGAAATTCAGTGAAAAAAATAAAGCATACAGGGACTTTATAGTTAGGAAATAGAATTAAAAAACCTTAGACATTCACTAAAAAACCAAAGGTTACAGATACGTTGTAGTTGGGTTCAGATTTTAAACACACTCAAAACCATAGCAATTCAGTTGTTATAGTTACAGTTCTGTCAGGTAACTATAAATCGTGCCCTTGCCATGCGCTGCTAATTACCCCACATATTACATCAGTCATGACATCTTCAATGACATCATTGATAATATCACTGCAACATTTGCAATAAAATTATTGATGAGAAAACTGTACATGGCAGGAGCGCGAGTTATAGTTACCTTAGGGCACGAGTTATAATTACTTGACCTAACTGTAATTATAACTGCTGAATTTCTATGGTTTTGTGTGTGTAAAATCTGAACCCAACTATAACGTCCCCTCTGTCTTTCTGTCTTTCTCTCTTTCTAAATTGATATTGTGGAATCTTTTTCTTGACATCTATTTGAATTAATTGGTATGAATATAAACCATGAAATTGATTTGCGTTTTACAAATATTAATATTATGCAGTACCATTAAATTAGTGGTTATTTAACACTCAGGATACTACATGAGTCAAGCCTTGATTTTCGAGGTAGTTCTACAGCTTAAGATGGCGCTGAGAAATGTTATCAGTATAGACTCACTTTTGTGTTTAGTTTTGTCCGTTTTCTATACCAATGAAATGTATAGAACTGTTAAAATGATTACACACACGTCATTTCCCATTGTGAACAAGGCTGCGTGTGGCAGCCGAAACGCGTAGATGTTGATATTTTACTTGATGCATTCAATGAAATAAAGGAGAAAAGAAATCACCTCATTTTGGAGTGTCGTTCCTCCGTCCGGATTGGGATGTATGTGTCTTTTTTTATATATATATAAATATATATAATTTTTTTTACTTACCTTATTTATATTTATATGAATGGTAAAGACATTTGCGTGGTAAAGGCATGCGTTGTAAAAAATGCATAGTAAAGGCATGTGTAATTGCATGCGTTGTAATGTCATACATCCCATTTGAAATGGCAAATGTTGGCATGAAAGAAACACGTGCCTGAGAAGTAAAGGGCAAACTTGCAATGCCTATGGTTTGATGAAGATCACTGCCCGGGCACCTCGAAGTCCCAAGTGGGAGAGACTTCCAGATTCTTAGGTGCATACTGGTAAAAGGCCAACCGTCTGCCATGGCTAAAACCTGGGTGGGCCACATGCATTAAGGTGAGCGCAGAAAGGATAAAGGAAGACCTGCATGCAAAGATGCAATGAGAAAGCACGCACCAGGCCATGATGTGCGACCTATTTACAACCTTCACTGTTTGTAAAATTAAAATGAACCCTCTCTCATAATCAGTTCAGACAACAGAGGCTAGGGTCGCACATGCTTTCAAATCCAACCCCATCTGAGGAAGCACTGAGCTGCTGTTCTGGCCAACTATAACCTCTGCAAGCATGGCTTACTCGTAATTAAGGGAAACACACCAGCAAGAGGTGCAACAGAACAACTCGCCTTGTCATTTTTTTGCAGTTTTATATAGCACAAACTCGACCCAGAGGGATTGGAGCGCTTTACTTATACAAATGTCTGCAACAACGGATTAATTTATTTGGTTCTGGGCCTATGGTGTGCCTGATAACGCCCAGCCTAAAAAGTACGATTCTGCATTTAATGTAATGTGCACATTTGCTTCCCACTGCTGATGAAATAATCAGCACTGAACACTGATGCCAACTGAAAAACATTCAGCGACATCACCAGTGACATCACAGAGGATGCTGAAGAATTGTATTCTTTTTTGTAAATCCTAAACAGTAATACTGTGAGTACTCCCAGTGACATCTTAAAAGCAGTGTAATCCCAATGTCTTTGTTTTGGAAAAAAGTAAGTAATATACACTAAAACTCGGAAAAATTATCCTTGAACGAGTTGGGAGTCTGGGAGGGCATGAGCGTCTATTTACGATGTTATATGCAGTAGAACAGGAGGAATTTCAACTCAGAACAAATTCAACAGACGTGTCTACCATGCAGGAGAAAAACTGTGACGTGATTTCAAGGGAAGCATGCTTCTTATATATTTCTATGCAATGTAGGAATCAACCATAACTAGGACTTAAATGAATTATGATCATCACTCAAGGTCAGGGCCCAGAGTAAGTATCTCATCTATCCAAGAAGGCGGTTATCCCACCTTTGCCTTGAGTTTGCAGAGCTTTGAGACATGCCTTTTGTCAGGTCACAACATTGAAAAATGCAATAACGCAATGATCTTGTATGAGTTCGGTTCGAGACTGCATAACAGCAACAGAGAGAAGGTTAACAAGCATTGGCATAGCCAATAGGTCTCGCCTTTGGGACCTTATAAGTGTTTAGCTATGCAACAGTTGATGTTGTTGCACCAAGGATATTGTGCTGGTTAACTAAACACTTATAAGGTCCCAAAGGCGAGACCTATTGGCTATGCCAATGCTTGTTTTTACATCTAATTAAACCAATCTTTGCCATCGCTGGCTGTCACGGGGCTCAGAACAGCACTAGCCACTAACAACAAGCCACTAACACCTCCAACATAATCCATTACAGAAGAAACCTTTTACATCAAGCGCAGCACAGTTATGCTATATACCTGGATATTACTGAGCTCACAACAGCACTTTCCTCCATGCTACACCACAAGCTTAGATCCTTAGTCAGGTCTTGTGGATCCGGTGCCGGCCTTCCCAACACCCCCTTCTAGCTGCTCAGATGTGCTATCTGTACGTGGAACATTGCAAACATTGCTTGCATTGAAAATGCAACCGGTCTCGCATTTGTTTGAGTTAGAGCTATTGGCATTGTAAATGGCAATGTCTTTTGCCTATGGTTTATGGAATGTATGTATGTGGTGTGTAGTGAAAGTTATGTGTGTGGGATTGGATTAGTTTGTTGTGTAATTGTGTGGCATGGAATTGTGTGGTGTGTCGTGGATTGGATTTGTGTAGTGGAATTATGTGGCATGGTGTGCTGTGGAGTTATATGGATAGTAAATATGTGGTATATTGAGTGTTCTGGAATTATGTGGAGTGGGATTGTGTGATATGGAGTGTAATTATGTGGAATTGTATTTTGTGTTGTGGAGTGGTATGTAGTGGAGTTTAACTATATGGCATGCTGTTGAATTTTGTGGCATGATGTGGAATTGTGTGGTGTTGATTAGATGTATGTGGTGTGTTGTGTAATTGTGTTGAGTTGTATTATGTGTTTTGGTGTTAAATTATGTGGTGCGGATTGCAAATGTGTGGAGTTGAATTGTGTGGTTTGGAACTGTTTGCTGACGAAAAAGAAGAAATAGGTAGGAGCGGAGTAAAGCAGAGTGGCGTGGAGCAAAGCAGAGTGGCGTTGAGCGGTGTAAAACAGAGTGGCGTGAAGCAAAGCAGAGTGGCATGGAGTAAAGCAGAGTGGCGTTGAGCGGAGTAAAACACAGTGACATGTAGCAAAGCAGAGTGTCGTGGAGTAAAGCAGAATGGTGTGGAGTGGAGTAAAGGAGAGTGGCGTGGAGCAAAGCAGAGTGGCGTTGAGTGGAGTGGAGTAAAGTGGAGTAGAGTAAAGCAGAATGGTGTGGAGTAAAGCAGAGTGGCATGGAGTAAAGCAGAGTGGTGTTGAGCGGAGTAGAGTGGAGTGGAGTAAATCAGAATGGAGTGGAGTAAAACCGAGTGGAGTAAAGCATAGTGGCGTTGAGTGGAGTAGAGTAAAGCAGAGTGGTGTTGAGTGGTGTGGAGTAATACAGAGTGGAGTGGAGTAAAGCAGAGTTGCGTTGAGTGGAGTGGCATGGAGTAAAGCAGAGTGGTGTTAAACTAGGGTTTGTAAATTAGTCTTGAATGGTTGTTCATTTTGTGTAAAATGACTGGCAATTAGCAAATGAATTTATTAGGCTTCTCGGTTTGAATAGATTCATTACATGAAATCTGATTTGAAAACATCTCAACATCAAGTCATCTCAGTTTTTTTTTCAGATTTTTCTGTCTTGTTTTTAAGGAAATTACACTTATCCAGGCACTAGCAGTGATTTCTGCGAGGGAATTTTCAATTGCATTATCTTGTTGAAAAACTGTTGTTTTGGGAAACTGTCCAGTATAACACCTGAAACGCCATTCGGTTTGAAAAGTCTTGCATGTTCACGTTTTGACTTGTTAAAGATGGCATGCCGGTTACCCGCAGAGGACGACATGATATACATGAAGCTGGGTGAGAAAGTTAATCTTTATAGGGGATTAAGTTGTGGTTGCAGCAGTTTCTCGGAGTCGCAATGTTATTGGAGTTGGGCGTGTCAAGAGAGTGATTGATGCATTTTCTCTGCTCAACATGGATGCCCCCCAAATTGACCTTGAAGCACCCCTGCCAGCAGCGCATGGAGTGTAGCTGACACAAGCTCGGAGGGGGGCTTCCGGTTACTCTTCCCAGCCTGTGGTGGGACTCTGGCAGTGACGATTAGCATGTGAGAGGGACAAACAGCTTGCTGACAAAATTGGGCCATATTATTCACAAGATTTAAAAGGAAAATGCAGCCGTTATAATAGGCACCACACAACAAATCTCACTGTCGCATTGAAAAAGGCACAGGCATCTTCATGGGATGCAATATTAAACAAACAAGAAAAAAAGCATACGAGTGCCTTATTAAATAAATAAATAAACGGCCACGGAATCGCTGCTGGATGATGTTTGGGAGGAGGGAGGGGTGTTCTTTGCAGCAAGCACATGGTCGCCGTACTAAATAAATAAATAAATAAAAGGCCACGGCATTGCTGCTGGATGATGTTTGGGGGGAGGGGTGTTCTTTGCAGCAAGCACAAGGGCGCCGTACTAAATAAATAAATAAAAGGCCACGGCATCGCTGCTGGATACTGTTTGGGAGGTGGGAGGGGTGGTTTCATTATTTAGTATGTAAATTTAAAAAACGAGGCTTGATGCGAAAGAAAACAAGCAAGGCGGAGAGAGGCACGCAAGGCTTAATGAGCCTTGACAGAAACCCACATGGCGGCTGCGCGCGTGCACGCTCGCGTGAACGCAAGCTTGAGGCCAGGAAAAGCCTCTGGTAGCACATTCTAAAAGCCACTCACTAAATTTCTCGCAGGGCAGCGCATGCGCTGGCTCAGCGAGACCTAAAAATATGATGGCGCAACGAGTAAAGTCAGAAAAAGTACTAAAACACTGAAGGCTCTGTCCACAAACACCAGCCGTCTGAGGACTAGAATCCAAGCCGTGGACTCTCTGGAGGCATACAATGGCCGGCCTATCGCTACTTTTTGAAAGGCAGGGTGAAACAAGAGGCATACAATGGGGCCAGGATAGATTTTGTTGAAAAAGGAAAAAGGGAGAGTGCCCTGAGAGGAGGGTGGATGCACTCGCTATCTGTATGTGAACAATCCAAAGACTGGAGCTGTGCAAAGGCTCTCTGGGTCACAACTGTGACGAGGAAAAGGACTCACATATGCACTGATGTTATTTAAAAAACAACCACTCACAGGCGCGGGAAGTAGGGGTGCTGAATCACCCCCAAAATAACCATGCTGGAGTTCCGAAGGTGAATGAGAACTAAAGATGCCTTTAATTCAGTTTTTTTGTCTCGTTTGCTGTGCGTTCAAAGAAAAAGGGTCAAGTGTGAGCCTATGTCTTCTGCCAAATTGCTGCTTATTTTTTATCATGGGGGTTGTTTACTTATCTTTCTCTGACTGCAACATCAGAGTTTTTTAAAGTGAACTATGTGACAATCTTACTGGGGTACAGGGAGTGGGAAGGTAAAGATTTTTTTCTAACAACAAAATTTAAATATCTGTAAATGAACTGTACAAACATATCAAAAATTGTCAGCAATTAGGAAAGCACAAATGAAGAACATTTTTAATTCTAAAGTGTGATGGCAACAAAGATTTTAAAAGAATCAAAACGAATCAAGACACTTAGTGATGCACAAATGATAAATATTTGAAAACTCTCTTCTACACATTATTACTTGTGCGTTATATAGTTTTATCAGTAAAAGTTTATGTCTGCACAAATTAGTGGCCATTTCAATGAAACATGTGAAAAATGTGCCCTCTGAAAATGGCAATGAACTACCACACCTTGTTTTAGTAACATAGGTGCAACAGAGCGCTCCAAAATGCACCACGAGCTACATACTACACCCTTACAATTCTCCTTCTGAATGGCCGTAGCTCATTTGCAAAATTTTTTCTTCTTGGATATTTCACAGTCCCTATGACTTCAGTGATGCAACACTGATGGCAGCACTCCCACTCTGAAAATTGTTACAGCACCACTGCAACCACAACAGCAGGTACAGTGGACACAATGACAGCCTTTGAAGTACTGACACACAAAGATGAACTGCAGCTGCGGCAATCTTTAATCCTGCCTAATGAACACTGGAACATCTATTAAGATGTTCATCTAAGAATATTTCCACCCTTAACTGCATATAAGAAGAAAGTCTCAGATAATTTGTGACAGAGCCCATAATGTTACAGGGTGTTATTAAACAAGGAAGCACCACATGGTAAGTGGCTGCTATCAAGGTTGGAGCATCCCTCGTTATCACCTCGTTTACACCACAACACACGTGGGTCAAGTTAAAGAAACTGATGATGGCTAGGACCAAAAAGACTGAGGTCCATGGCATGGAAACACAGACAGGATTGGCTCTGCCGCTAGTCTCAATGCTGCTGCCCACCTCATTTCCCACCACCTTCCTTTCTTACTGTTTTAAATATTTCTTCTGAGAGGTGACCCCTATGTCATGTCTAACTCTGGGCTTTTGATTTTTAAGCAGGATGCCACCCATGCCCCAGGTGGTGGTGTCCCTCTCCGTGTGGCCCTATTTCTCTCTGCTAAACCTTCTCCCTACCACATCACCGATCCCTCCGTCCCCCAATCCCAGTTTATGTCATCTCAGTGTGGGCTAGATGGGGGACTTTCCAACATAGACTAGTCAACATACCAAATGTGAGTGTTGGGAGATGGTTTAACATACCACAATGGGTCTGCTAACAAGAAAGTTGTAATATAGACTTGAATGACATGGACATAAAAAATCTGCAAGGGAGGATGGCATGTCGAGGTGTGACCATTAACAAAATAGATTGAACTGCGTGTGAAATGGCATGGGCATGTAAAAAATGCAAAGGATGGCGAGATCCTAATTTAGGACCAATAACACCAAGGTTCGAACTGTAGATACGAATGACACATACCCAATCTGCCAGGGAGGGAGAAACGCAATGCTTAGGAATGATAGCACAGTTTGTACTGTAGGCTAAAGTGGGTATTCCTGACACGTGTACTTTCCTTCTCGTTGCAGGTTTCGTGCTGGTTATTGGATTGGTGACCTTCTACCGGATTGGACCCTACACCCACTTGTCCTGGTCCTGCTACTTTAACATTGGAGCCTGCCTGCTTGCCACCCTGGCAGCCGCCATCCTCATCTGGAACATCCTCCACAGGCGGGAG
Source organism: Calotriton arnoldi (assembly GCA_963921515.1). Lineage (NCBI taxonomy): Eukaryota > Metazoa > Chordata > Amphibia > Caudata > Salamandridae > Calotriton > Calotriton arnoldi. The sequence continues at coordinate 2,110,198 of CAWUFW010000086.1, forward strand.
GACTGCATGGCACCACGGGTTATCGTCATTAGCCGTACTCTGACCGCACGCTTCAGACGCGGGCTAGAAAATGACTATGTGGAGTCACCATGCTGAGAGTAGGAGTAGGGAGGGGAGAAATTTCTTTGCCTCCCTCTTTTGTATAATCATCAAAATTTGTCACCTAAAACGCACGAAGCAGGCAATAAAGGGGCAGTGCAGGTAAATGTATGCAGGAAGAACAGGGTAATAGACCTGCTTCATTGGTTTTCCCTCATTAACAAAGTCAAACACAGACTTCGCTCCTTCACTGCACATCTGAAAAATGTAATACACGTGCAATTCCGAGTATATACAGCGTGAAGGAGTGTATGGGAAAGGGACGCAAGAATCTATAGGAACTGCTCCCAGGCTACATGATGCAGTTGTTCAGTGTGAAAGCCACCCTTTTGCAATTAACACCTACCCAACAGAAAGGACTTGTAGGTGGATACCTGGAGGAAACCTTTGGGTCAGGCTTGGGGCCACTATGTGATATCAGGACCAAACAAGAAGTGAGAGAAGTCATGAACATCGTAAGATCAGGCAAGATACTACACAAACATTTCTTAAAAAGGAGTACTGAACATTGTACGAAATAAACAAGTCCCCTCAATAAAAAAGAACCCACGTTAACACCATACAATACAGGCTCAAGATAGAAAAAAAATCATTTATCTAAAGAAAAACATGTTAAGAATACCACAAAAAGTATAGTTTGAACATAAAGTGCAATAAGGACCAGCACACATGACAGAAGCATAAAAAATCGGGCCTAAAGGTATCAGAGTTTTACCCATTCTGTATCTAAGGGGACATGTGTGGATACTTAAGGGCCCTAATGAGCAAGCCAATATCTGAAAGGGGCTCACCCAAAGCTCACTACATTTGTATTGAATTACAGTGGCCTTTGTCTTCACCAAACCCAACAGTGACAGAAGCTTGTAGAAGAAAGAGGACTTGTGCTGGTGGAATATCAGGATGTAAAGCATACCAATACAAGAACTAAACCTAAAGTTCTCAAAATGGTATGAACTAATGGAGTACTGGTAAAGGACGACATAGAAAATAAAGCATGAACATCAAATAAAAAAAGTAAATAAATGCGTGATGGAGACAGAGAACGGCCCAGAACAGAACGAAAAAGCTTCCAATGAATAATGACTTGAGCTAATGCAGTATTAACACAAAAGCTGAACTGCCTGCAGAAAAAGGAACAAATCGCTAAGAAAAAGAAAGCTGACCGTAAAGGAAATTGAGGCAAGGGGCCATATGTACTAAGTGACTTAGTGCTCACAAACCATGCAAATCACAAAATTTCAAGGGTTGTCACCGCTAAATCACTAAATCTTATTTACTAAACCCATTTTGTGGTTCAGAAATTTTTTCCGGAATCATAAAACAGGGTTAAAAATGATTACTGATTCGCAATTTGGAAGGGGTATATTTTGGGTGTTCCTTTCAAATCACGAATCAGTACTATATGTATCCATTGTTTGCGTCCGTAACTCCAATAACAAATCATCGATCAGTTACCGACTCCCAAATTAGGATGTAACTGATGCGCAAAGGGGAACTGGTCCCTTTTGGTCCCGTTCACTTATGGGAATCAGGGTGGCAGCTTCAGGGTGAGAAGGTAGTAGCCAGGGGACCACTGCCAACTCTCACTAAAGTTTTTTAAAATAATGTAATTCTGCCTCGCACGATTAAGCAATTGTTCAACAATTTGTCTTCTGAAGACCCTTCACATCCCACACACACAGCAAATGGTCACCGTGCTTGTTCATGGAAAACTGACTGCAAATTTTCCTTTATAATTTCATCATGAAACTAATACAAGGCAGCAAAAGGCCAATTTTACTGTAATATATGGAAGTCGGAAGTGTGCACAACACCCTTTGAAAGGAAGAATGTCACATTAGGGCTCCAACTTAAATTAGGTCACAAGGTTACTGTTGAAAACACTGTTACCTCTTAGAGCTCTTAACCAATTTATTTCAATACTGCGTGTTTCTGCTTCCCAGAAGCTTGCTCCAGTCTTCTTCTTATACCATCTTTATATGCATGTTAACAATCTTATGACTATGCTTCTAGGAACACTTTGCATGTATTTTTCTAAATCTCCTGTCTTTGCTGCACAATAGTTCTTGCTTGTGATTACATCAACATCATACCTGTACTGCCTGTGGGCGGTGGCCCTCCTTACACCTTCTGCCTGGACCTCCTAATAATCCTAGGTAAACCTCTAGGTTGCTTGCGCTTAATAACAATCTCCGTGTGTGCTTCCTCCAACCGTCATATGCTGGACGGGATTCTTGTGCTGCCTAGAAGTTCCAGCCTGTGCTATCCGAGACATCCTGCCTGGGCTACCATGCATGTTCTGCACACTTCTCATTCCCATATATTACAGTAAAACTGGCACCCTGCCTTACTAATTTAAAGTTGACCCATTTCTTCCAGATCATCTCCAGCGACAAGGGAGAAGCAGGGTCTTTACAGCAGCCAATGCTTAGATTTTCACTGACGTTTCACCTGTAGAGATGTGAAGCCTGTTCCTCTTCCGTACTCATTCAATGACCACTCCTTGAAGGAAGATCACATTTGCTTCCCCACAGAGAGCCAACCTAAGAATTGAGAGATGAGCTCAGTAATGATTATGTTATGTTAGGTGGCCTTTATGGTGTAAAAGCATAGCACAGAGACTGGAATCAGCTCTTACATAATTTCTTCAAAAAGGATATTTACAGGTTTGACAGCTCTCATGTTCTCCCCATTTTTGGCCTTGCTCCATCTCTAGAATTATCCCATTCAGGAAGATGGAGTATTTAAATCACAGCACCCATGCAATTCTTTGACTCTCTGCTTATACATGAACACAACTCACCAGTCATGTTGATGAAATTTTCATCGTGCAGATCTGTCCTTTGAAAACCAGATCAGGACTGCTGTCTCATACCAAATAGAACATCAAACTATCCTCATCTGGTATCGAGTTTTCGTAACAACTGCCAGTAATGTTAAGTAAAAGACACCCTGACATCTGCCAGTCCACTACGTCCTCTACACCTGTTGCAAACATGCCATGTCCCGCTTAGAGAAACACCGCCAAACTGACATGTTTAACGCTGACAAACGGCTTTTCCATTGCCTTGCTCGTCGTTATTCCTTGGAAGTGTTAGTTCTAAATGGAAGCTTGTGGATTTTTCACCTGGGTGTACCATAATGCAATATTTTATTTAAATTATTACTGGAATATTTAAGGCATTATATTTTTTTTCTGCAGATATCATAAAATGCATCCTCTAATATTGTATACTAAGATGTACACTTGGATCCCTAATGTAGACAAAGGCTTTTGTTTGTACGGCTGTGTTTGCATACAAATAATAAATACAATTGTAAAACTTCAATGCACCTGTACATGCAACATTGTAATTTTTGCTTAGCTGATAAGAGCATGATTATATGCCTTAGTTAGGAATAGCAGAGGGCAGAGGAATATTTCAAAATGCCTACAGACTTGCAAGTACTTAAAACAATATGTGCCAAACACTGAATACAGTCTTATGACACTTTGTGAACTATGACATTCCAAGTAAGTCAGACGCTAGGATCTTGCCATTTTCCCTGTCAATAGGATTTGGAGATAGTGGTAAAAACGTTACACTCATCAAATTCATTCTCCATAAGATGAGTCACTGCATCCTATCTTTGGAATCATACTCCATATGAGTATCCCTATCAATGCTGGCCACACTGAAAAAGACCTGAGGTGGACTGTTACCGAAAAAGTAACTATCCGCAACAACATGACAAAATCTCTTCTAGAACACAATGCTGGATATATATAGACTCTGGCCCCACATAGCCTCAGTCAATTAAATTTGACTAAATCAAAAGTAGCACAAAATCAACAAAACAGTCTCCTGAAATTCCAATCACTGTTAGGGCTAATGACTAAAGTTAAAAACAGTGATCTATGGTAGAATGGACATCTCTAAAACCTTGCTCAATCAGGATCAGGTTATTGGCATCAATTCAGTCATTCAGATGATCGAATAATAATTTCGCAAAGTATTTAGCACCACCAAACCGATAAATTGAAGCAGATTTGTTTTTTATATAATGGTTTAATAATTGCTCCTTTCCAGCTTTCTGGTACATAGCCTGTAAGCAAAATACTACAAAATACCTGCACAAATACCCTAGCCCACAAATCAATATTTGATTTTACTATTATTGCAGGCAGATCATCAGACCCTGCAGCTTTTGATAAGTTGAAAGAGGATATTGTCTTTTTTTTAATGGAATTTGCAGTAAAAAGAGGCACTAATTCTACATCAGCTGTCTCTACATATTCCATTCACCTACAAAGCCCATCAGAGTATAATTCCATTAAATATGTTACCCACATTTCATCAGGGACTGTACACCTTAAAATGACATACCTGCTGCAAGGGATGCTTGGGGGCCACTCCTGGGAAAAGCCTGGGCCAAGCTCGACCCTGTCTTCGCCTGTCATTGCCCGGTGGAGAATAAGAATAGGCTGGCCCTTCGTCCGAAGCCAGCTACTACTAATTCTGCCCAAGTCTTAATTAATCAAGTAGTCAAAGTAATGACCAGTCATGACATATTACAAACAGAGCCTCTCTCCCACTCCACTTTAGATTCAAGATAGTTGGGATGTGAGCTAAGCTGAGGGCTCTGGTTATGCTCATACAAGCTGCTTTGAAACTCACTGGGCACAGCTTGAGGGGCACAGCGTTGATTGTTGATTCTCCAAAAACCTTATGTTGAGGGCGCACAGGCTGGGCAAGCTTATCCATTTTTCTGTTATACACGTTTTTCCTATTCCTTTTATTTTTGCCGCAACCATGGGCAAGCGTAAAATGGGTGGAATTTGTAAACTTAATCTCAGAACCTAAGGGTATCAACTTAGACCCCTTTTTTGAAACGGGCAGTAGGTGTTATATAGAAGGAGACTGCGTTGACAGAAGCGCCTGTCCATAGAATCCACCTGTTCCATACCAGCAACCACGGACCCTTTGTTTGCTTTGGTCTGTGGTCCCTTATGGGTGGTTAACCACGCATTAAATCTTGATATACAGGGTGAAGCCACTGGCATGGACTTGTCACCTTTGGATAAATCTGGACCCGCAGCAAAGAGAAAAAGAGGACAATTCAAACTCCAAAGCGTACAGATGGTGTGGAAAACCTCTCAGTGGAAAGTTGTTCTGTGACCATGGTGTGAGGAGGGAAAGTTTTGTCCTGGGATATGCTCCATGATAAAATAAAGGGAATGGTCGAGGCTTGTCTGAGCCCACTAATTGAGTGGTTGTGTGATATAGAAAGCATTATTATAAAACTCATAGGATCAGCCTAAGTCCCATCCCTTATACCAGTGGTACACAACTGTGTTTTCTCCCTCTAATACAGCGACAGCACCAGAACAACCTCCAACTGGCCATCTCACACGTAAGTCTGATGGAGTGTCATCTACCCTACTGAACCCCACTAATGCTAATAAGAAAGTGACAAGGGCACAAGAGACAAATCATAGGAGACATGACACTAGTGAGAGCAGGCACCAAGAGATAGGGACTTATGGAAGCCCCAGTTTATTAACTCAGCCACCACTTTTTTATTTACCGTCTGTAGCTTGTCCTTACGTGGCCTTTTTGGCCAATATTAGGGTGCGATCAAGGAAGGCCATCAAGACTACTCACCAACCGACGGACAAGGTTTGTCATTGGCTCACTCAGAACTCTGATGTTAATACTGCACATTATGACATCTTATTTGTGAGAAGGGTGGCTTGAGTGGGTCCCTCTCCTAAAATATTCAGGGGAGACTGTATCATTATACATTTTTAACATCCCCACCTGACTAAAGATCTCCTGTTACAAGAACCATAATTCTTTTACAGTCACCTGCTGGCTGATATCCATTCTCAGAACCATGGCACTTGAGTCCCGCCTCTGCAAAGACCTGTGGATTCCTCTTCAGTCCATTATTGTTTTCAACCTCTATCTGATCAGAATCAGCTGGACTGACAAGTTGTGAGGTGAAAGCTGATCTGGTGGCCGATTCCCCCTTTATTAGAGCTGACAATAGCCACAGTAAATGCCTTGTGGCTAGCCACCCTTTGCTGAGCGTGAACATAATATGCAGGAATCGATTAGGAATAGCATTCAAATTAACTGATGAGGGCTGGATGACTTATATTGAAACTTTCAATGTTATTATGCTACAAGAATCTTTGGCGAAGGATGAAATAACCTGGGAAGGATACTCTAGTACTTCCTGCCTGCTTGTCACATTTTTTAGGGTCTCTTTTGAGTGTAAGATAATTTTGATACCCAAGTCCCATTCTGGAATACAAATCTTCTGATAATCTGCTCTTGGCAATTTCATTTCTTTCTCATTCATTTTTATAATCATGTTTGTTCGAGGGATAATTTCTGTAACATGGGAATCCTATTCTGCGTTTTAGACAAATTGAGACAGTGATGTAATTCTCTTTCACAATGTTTCAAGATTGTACAAGGGAGCAGTTCATTTTTAGTTCACACCACAGGGTACTGTTGTACTAAAATAGATGCCTGGGAGATTTAATTGCTCAAACACTTTTCTGTTTTTGATCTCTGCTACATAGTTGAAGTTCTTAGGGACACAGAGAGGGAAATCCTGACCTTTATAGGACGCGGCTGCAGACAGTAATCGACTATTTCTTTGTCTAGCAGACGCTGCATACCTGTGTCCAGTCTGGTGGCACCAGGGCAAGTGGATTTAGTGACCACAATCACAAAGTCTTGGCATTAGCCATACCAGAAGTCACCAAGAAACAAGTCAAGAAGAGAGTGAAAGACCTGGTAGTCAAGAATAAGGGCCTACGGCTAAGATGGAAAGTGGCTGATATTCCATTACTTTTTGCAAACTCTATTTGGGAGCACCCCAACTTAGTTAATGTGTGCCTGTCTCACAATAGTAGCCATGGGGAAACCATCATTGATGCTTTTCTTAGCCTGGGTTGCCACATTTGAAATTCCCTCCAGTCTCCCTCTAGAACATCAAAACCTGAACATTTAGGCATCTCGGTCAAAGCTCTGGGCTATTGGGTAAGTTAACAGTTTCTCATACCAAGAAGTAACATTTGCCTCGTCCAGTTCTTGGTTTCACTATCTTTCCACCAGGTGCCTAAGATTTGGTCAATCTGTTGCCATTCTGTTCAATATCGCACAGAATGTAGGAAACAAACTAATTAAAGCCTTACTGAAAAGTTACAATTGAAAGTACTAACCGGTTTTCATTTTCAGAGCCGGTATTTGGGGATATTGTTGAAGAAATAGCCTTCAGGTAGAAGAAAATCGCTTTTGCAGGTGTCTTCTTGGTCTACCACTTAGCAGTCCTCACTATTTTAAGCATCAAGAACTTGGTCTTGGCTGTGTGGAGGACCATATCAAACTAGCAACAATGCTATTATGGTTGTCAGTTTGGTCCAACATTCACACCACTCTTAATAGACAGATCATTAAGGATTTCTTAGCCTGCGACCTTGACTTGAAAATCACTAGGCTCTGCTATATAAAACAGGTGGCTGATGTCCTAGGCAGACCAGATATATACAACAGCCCACAACTGATCACCTGCGGGGAAAGAAAATGGTGTAAAAAACACTTTGGAGAACCCAGTAAATCTATTAGAGAGATATTAGAGCTTCAAAAACGTACCTTACCTGAACACATAATTTTGCAAACAACTTTGGGGTTGGAGCCTGTTAGACCTGGCATCTTTTGCCGTGTTTCCCCTGTCTTTTTGCTTCTGACCTCCTGGTTTTGGTAGTTCTCTGGATATTGTTTTTGCAGGTTTAGTGTTTCTGCGCACTTTAATACTGCTGAACAGTACTAAAGTGCAAGTGCTCCTACTGTAAATTGTGTTGATGGATTGGTGTTTCCATGATTGGCTTATCTGATTTACTCCTAACTCGCTAGTATAGTGCACTGCGTGTGCCCAGGGCCGGTAAACCAAATGCTGCTAGTGGACATGCAGCACTGATTGTGCCACCCACACAAGCAGCCTTTCAAAGGTTTCTCAGACCTGCCACAGCAGTGTCTGCGTGCAGTTTATACTGCCATGTCGACCTGGCAAGTGCACCCACTTGCCAGGCCGTAACCTTCCCTTTTCTCACATATAAGACACCATTAAGGGAGGCCCAAGGTACCTCTGTGGGCAGGGTGCAGTGTGAGGGAAAGGTAGGGTATGTACTGGTGTTTGTTACATGTCCTGATGGTGACATACTGTGCATTTCGTTTTCACTGTTGAAAGGCTATCTCTCCCATAGGTTAGCATGGTAGCTGCTTTGTAACACTTTTACAAATGTAGCTTGCCAGGGGAAGCTGATAGAAAAGTGGAGTTAGATATGCCTGAACTCAAGATTCAAAAATGCATCTTTTGGTAAAGATGATTTTTATATTGTGTGCTTGGAAATACCACTTTTAGAAAGTGGATATTTCCTTGTCTAACCAACCATGTGCCACTGCCTGTTTGTGTATTAGCTGTTTGGGTTTTAGACTGACAGGGGCTGGTTTATGCATTCACACTAGATAGGGACACAAAGGGGGTAACTCCTGCCTTTCCTGGGTAACTCACAGCCTGGCTGATGGGTCTGTCCTGCATCTAGAGTGGTGGGAGGAGTTGCCACATGCACCTGAATGGACTGTGTCTGCCTTCCACAACGCTGTCTCCTCCTCCTGTAGTGAACCTGGCCTGAGGAGGACAGAACTGGATTGTATGTGCCAGGAGAGCTTTGTTTGTGCCAACACCACAGAACTTCAAAGAGAAATGTGGTATAAATATTGGGGCTCAGACCACAGGATTTTAGAACTCTTTTGGATCAAGGAACCTGCCAAGTAAAAGAGCTGGAGAAGCTGTGAGGAGAGACTACCACTTTGCTGTGTTGGCCTGCAGTAGCTGCTTCTGTCTTGGGCAGAGAAAGGACTGAACTGAATTTTCTGCAACTTCTTTCTGAGTGTCTCCAAGGGCTTGAGGTAGAGCTTGCCCCCTGTTCAAGAAGTCTCAGGAACAACAAAGACTTCAAGATCCTCTGGGTACCAGCTCCTGGAACTGTTTTTTTCAGTTGCCACAGAGGAAAATCGACACAACCCCGTCCCCAGCGCCGCTGCCGGCTCAGTAACCTGAAGGCATCGCAGAAAGCACCGCTGCACTTTGCAACGCAGCCGTGGTCTCACCGATGACGCCGTCTTCCACTGCCACTGAGCTGCTGCTTGTACCGTGACCTGTGGGCACCGCACCACTGCCTTGCTCACACCGCCGCCATGGTATCCCCGCCGACGCCGCCACTGACGCCGCTGTGTGCACCATGACCTGTGGAGAACACGGAGCACCGTCCCACTTCGCCCGCAACCTTGGTCTCACCAATGACACCACTCCAAGCTGACATTGACGCCGCTGCCTGCACCGTGGTTTGGGGGCACCGCTCGTATGTCACACGATGCACCGCCCTGTCCCACACCGTAGCCTGGCCCACCAACGTCAGCGCCATCGACTCCAGATCATTCACCGATGCCGCTGCTTGCACCGCGACCTTTGGGCCCGCACTCCACTTTGCCCCATCTCGCAAAGCAGCCATGGGTCTCCCGACGATAGCGCCCCAGCAATGACGACGAAGCTGCCCGCACCGTGACCTGTACGCACTGCGACGAGCACCGCCCCACTTAACACAGCCCTGGTCTGACCGACGCCGCTGGACGTCTGTCTCCCAATCGCTACCTGAACCATGACCTGAGGGCACCGCACCGCTAAACTTCACACCGCAGCCCCAACGCCGGCGCTCCCGACTTCAACTACACGGAGCTCGACCTGCAACGCGAATGACTTCAAGGGCCTGATGACTCAAGCACCAACCTCCGGAACTGACACCTGCTGACGCCAGCTCATCAGATCTCATCGCAAGGTTCCCGATGCCCTGAATTTCCAAAGGTACTGTTTTGTGGCTCTTCCCGACAACGTAGCTGGCCCGTGACACCATGGCCGGCCAGATCTGTGGGATTTGTTTGTTCATGGTGCTGTGATAGACCCGGACACAGCTATCGACTTCAAGGAACTATTTTTAAAGCCTAGTCTTGTTTATTGATATTTTTAAGTAACTATATGTTGGATTCTTATTGTTCTGGTCTTATTTTACACAGATAAATATTGGCTATTTTCTAAAACTGGTGTGGTGTCCTTTTGTAGTGTTCTCACTGTATTACTGTATGTTATGTGCAAATGCTTTAAACACTGCCTCCGAGATAAGCCTGACTGTTCGTGCCAAGCTACCAAGGGGGTGAGCAGGGGTTATTTTAGAAGTGAACTCCCTTATCTTGACTAGGAAGAAGGGTCCCTACTTGGACAGAGTAACAACCTACCAACTAGAGACCCCCATTTCTAACAGAGCCATACCTAGCTCAGGTTACAAACTCTCAGAAAAGATTACTGTTAACATGATTTAGATTGGGCTTTGTACGCAGCCTTCTTTAGTTTCCTGTTGGATCAATAAGAGTCAGCTTCTGTTCTTATCTGCCCCTGCAAGGAATCCTCCCCACGGACATTTTGTGTTTCTTTGTGAATTTCATTAAACATTTTTACATTGGTTAATTCCTGTTCTTAAGAGCCATATCTTTAATAAAAGTAGACCAGCACATTATTGTCAACGGATGAACAACCTGGAAGTCTGTATTACAATAGGACGCTTTTTAAAGTCAGCAGTTAAGACTTCATAAGTCAGTGCTTTTCTTAATATGACCTATTCTAGTCATGGAATTTTAACTGCTGTAACATCAAGAATGTAATCTTGAGCTGTTTTTTTTATGATTATTCCTTAATAGAGATGAACTAACTGGCTTCGTTTTACTATATAGTTTATCTTTTCATCACAGTTTAAAACCATTTTTTGTTTCAATCTTCCTAACTTCTTTTGAATTTTAAACATTGTTCATGAAACCAAACTGCACTCTTTTATAAATTCTTTGGAACGTTCTTAGAATTTTGGCTCTTCCTTTTCAAGTTCACCTCTATACAGTTGACTACTTTCTTAAATAGATTATACCAATCTATCACATCCAATTCTTCCATTTTCATATGATCTAAATCCATTGTTTCATGTACCTGAGATAGAAATGATAGATGTTCTTCTTCAATGAAAGTTGTTAAATAGTTTTAAAAGTCAACTTTCATAAGTATATTTTTCTTTAATACTCATCTTTATCTTTAAATATGCTCTTAAAAGAAATTGGCCACTGTCTTTTAATTGTATTACCTAAAAATCCATCAGCAACCCAAAATGGCATGCTCGCAAAAAAAAGTAGTCTACTGAGAACTTTTGGTTGCCCTCAATGAAAGTTTGGGGTGCAGGAATATCTGATTTATGATGCCCATTCAAGCACACAAAACCATAAATGTTTAATACTTTTTACTATTCTGAAGCCACCTTGAAATGGTTACACTTAGGAAAAACTGCTGTGGGGATAGTAAATGCTGCCATTAATTATGGTTATATTGTGATTCCTGTGAAGGATTCAAACATAAGTTAAAGTCGTCATTATTAATATAAGGGAGTTTGATCAAATGAAACATATACTACTAAAATCTTCATTAAAGAGATCTTGCTGATTTGTTCTAAATGATTTATCTCCTAAAGTTACATAATCATTCATTATAATCAAGCTTGTGATTGATGCTGAATTATTAAACATGTCCACCATGCATGCCTGATCCAATTGCATTTTGCATGTATATGCTTGATGTTTCTTGCAAGTTTTCTAGATTTTAAAGTAATATGCCCCCCTCCCCCCGAAGGGCAACCAGTGGCCAAAATACACAATTGAGTACATATTTGTGAAAAACCTTCAACATTTTATTTTCTCCCTCTAAGTAAGTCGCCTGTAAACATAAAATATCATTCTTTTCAAGAATTTTATACAGAAATTCAGAGTTTGTCATTTTATTTAGCCCAAGAACATTACAGGGCAAAAATGGCAAGTTGTCAGGAAAGGTGTTGGCCTAGTCAATATCACTAATGCCACTAACATCTTCTTCGTGTCCCCAGTGGGGCTCAAATTAGCATAATGATTACTCATAATCAGTTCTCTACTATATGTTTCATGTTTGTTCCTTGGTACAATTATTTTTAACTTGCCTGAATGAAGTTAATGCAATTTAACTTTTTTCACTGTGCCTATCTTATCCCTCACAGGTCACACGGAATGTTTCTAGGGATCCCTAGTGCATTCCCCAGAAGCTCTGTACAGGACGTTTCCATCATTCACGTGGTGTGGCCTGCCCATGTTTGTGCGGTTACTGGCAGCAGATAGCGGTCAAGGTGTATGCCTGGATGGGTACACAGAAGTTGTGCACGGCAGGAGCAAACAATCTTATGGCTAGACCCAAAGGCGACAAGTGCATTCATTGCTTCACTGATGTGGCCCTAATCCTTGCCAAAAGAGCATGTGCCATGAATTTGAAATCAACACTTACCCCTGCAATCACCCACTGGCATTCAAAGATAATCAAATGGTCACCACAAGCACATAATACCACAACGAGGTGTCTTAGCCATGGAGATGGGAATTAGATGAACTTAATTGATTGGCATTTGGTCCTTGAAATGCTTAACAGCAATTCTGATGATAAAGGTTCATGATTGATATGGTTAGGTTCACAACTTGGCATTTTGCAGTTTAAGAACAGGATGTGGTTGTGTGGCCTTCTCTGACAGCGTCTCCTGCTCTTTGAATGTATCGTGCTGCTGGCAAATAAATTGCTCCCCTTCTTTTTTCTTTTCTATCTCCTCCTTTTAGTCACCCATGGGTACCCTTTGGTCTTAAATTAAATCTAAGGCAGTACATATTCACATTAGCTTACTTTGTTTCTTACTGTTACCTTTTAATTTGTTCTCTGACATCTGTTAATAATATGATGTGTTTAGATGCTCAATATAAATAGGTAGAGTATCTTGTTCTGGGGGCGCTTCATGCTTACATTATAACAATGTGGTGGCACTATTGCTCCATGTTTGCTCAATATTTCGTTTTGAAAATAAACAAGTAAAATATATTTAAAAAAACGATATTTCCTTACCACAGAGGAAAACAGTTAAAATGATGCAGAGTAGAGATGAGCGCATTAAAACTGGCTTCTATGCTTTCTTAAGCATTTGAAAACAGTCCCAACCCCAACCTTACAAAACTGGCCACAGGATATGCATGAAATGGCTGCCTGTGAGAAATTACTATGCAAAATAAATGATAGGATGCCGCAATTTTAAGGAATCTTGGAACAGTTTCTAATAATGGATGGTGGGGAACACTTAGGTCACTAAGGCAGAGGTTGATTTGCATTTCAAAACTTTTGACCGGGTAAATAACACTGTGCAATAGATAACACTGGGTTGTACTATCTAGTCCTCCCGGTCTTAACCAAGATAACATATCAGGAGTTCGGAGAGGTAACAGCATAAAATACCTAAGAGCATGTCCTATGGTCTGCCCTGACACTTTTACAATAAAGTTCTAACAGGGACAATAAGAGGGGTTCTCTGGATAACATGGCGTGATTCTTTGCACTAAAGACCGGTACCAGAGAACCAGACATCCTTGGACCATTTTATCTTACACTTTCCAGTTTTCATACGTTTAACATATGTTGATGGTTAGTAGACTTTGTACATTAGTGCAAAACTGCATCTTTTTTAAAATCCTTTTTGAGTTAGAAGAAAAAATAATTTAACTTCAGTAACTTTCTAATGGATGGTGCAGATCCTGCAGACTCCTTACATGAACCCCCTTCAAGCATCTCACCGGATCTGCAACAGATATGACTGCATTTCACTGGAGTCAGTTGGCATCACACACCATCATACAAAAAAAAAAAAAAATCTCCTGGAAGATGAGTAAGGAAAAGAACACCCACACTGCCTACAAAGTGGGAAGCACCAGAAAAGTAAGGCTCACTTCCTGCCTGAGATGCTGAAAAAACGTAACAAGTGGGGATGCTAGAACATATGTTCCAATGAAAATGTTACTTACTTGTAATTCTAGTTCTGCTTTGTACGAATCTTCATTAAAGTCATCAACGCAGACTTCGCGCCTGTGTGCTGGGATCCTGTAATACTTCAAATTCAAATATAATGTACATTTAAATAAGGTGCCATCTGGCATTTTTCGAATATAGGTGCAACCTCCTTAGCCTATGCCGGCTATTTTTTATTAATTCTCAATTGTACACATAACACAGATTTGCAGCTGCAGCTCTCCATCTGCTGCCTAAAGAGGCTCTAAGATCACAGGAAATAAAGCTGAATAGAAGAAAAGGTAGCCTGATAAGGAGAATGCAAAGAGAAGCTGAGAAACATGCACTGTTCCTTTAAGGAGGCAGCAGTTTACATATCCCAGCATGCTTTATACTGGCAGTTGCCCAACAGTCTCAGTCCTTCCTGCCTGAGATGCTGCAATAACGTAACAAGTGGGGATAGTTTGTCACTTGGGGTGTGGTGAATGCATGTCATATGGAGAGAAGCTCTATTAGGAGAGCACCTAAAATGTTAATGTGGCGGTATCTTTTTTTGATAAGCTTTGCGGTCATGTTTGCTAGTAAAGACAGTACAGTAATACCAGCACACTTGTACTGTAACACAGTCAGGGAGGAATATTATACATTATCTGGAAACTGAAATCTTTCTACTACAGTGCTACTTCCAGAAAAGTACTGTAGCCAATATAAACATCTCTTGCTTTCATGCTGTGAACTAAGCTGTAAACCTAACGCAGAACGGTACACAGACAAAACTTTAATAATGCGTTGGCTATTTTTTATAGGCTAAAATGTAACCAGTTAATGCTCAGCTAATGTTAAGCAGAATTTTCTAGGGCATATGCAGGGCTGAGCTTAGAAACTAGCATGGTTTTCTGCACACTCAGTGGATAAGGTGCATGACAATGGTAATGAAGCAAGCAAGGGTGGCTTCGATAACGAAGGAATAGAAGGATTAAGGATTAAGACTTCAGAAGCAATCGGTGGAAGCAGAGAACCATCATTGAAGTGAGGGAAATGAGTGAGAAAAGAAAGGAGATTACATCAATATAGGATTCTAGAAAAAGATATAAGGAAACAGGACTTGCAATGGAGGAAGAAGAGAAAGGCTTTTACAGAGAGGCCTCACAGGGGACAAAAGGAATGCATGAAGAAACCTTATAGAGATTAATGAAGCGGCGTGAGAGAAAGCCACGGTAGGAGAAATGATGCTGAAAAGGACTTGTTCTCCCACCTCTTGATGAGCTTGATAGACTTGAAGGCCTCATCCATATCCCCAATGGTAAGATAGAAGCTGAAGTTCAGCATAGCTTCACGTGTGTTCTTATCACAATCCTCCAGCCCGACAAAGTCCCGCAGTGGCCTTTTTGACACCATCTGGGGAATCCAGGAGGAAGACCCAATTTCTGCTTTGGCATCTTTCTCTTTCTCTCCAGACTGAAAAAAATGACAGAGTTGAGCCAAGTCACTGGTGGGACCTTTTTTCTGTTATAGTAACGCATCAGTATCTCGAGGAGGTAGAGATCCGCAGACAGTCGAGGGTTGTGACATACAAGGTGAATGAAAAGTCTGAACTAGGAGTATAGCCACAGGTTAAACATATATAACCTAATGTAAGGAATACTATAAAGGAACATAAAATTAACAGGCAAGTGTGTTTTAACAGAAGGTTGGTTCAACAACATATGGTTCTGAAACCAGATTAAACAGGAAAGGTTCAAGCGTAAACTAAGAAGAGGTTTTTTTTACACAGTAAGGTTAATGAATACATTTGAATGTCTCTCTGTAGAAGCTGTACAGCCAAACACAATAAAGTATGTCAATATGGCACACAAAAGAGAGAACTATTTATTTGAAATCAGGGGTAGAGATCTTTACATGCTATCATATTCTAGGATTTTACACTATAGGAGACCATTATATCAGCACATGACATTTTCATCTCAACAAGATACACCATCCCAGAACTAGAGCCCCAACTCATTTCTGTACACACATTTTTCAACCCATGCTATTTCTGCACTTTCCCCAAAATGCTTGAACTTACGTTGCAATGAAATCTTACTTACTTGTAATCCTAGCTCTGTGTTGTATGGATCTTCATTAAAGTCATAAGAGCAGACTATTCCCGTCTGCGTGCAGGGATCCTGTAATACTTCAAATTCAAATAACAAAATGTACATTTTAATAAGGTGTATGCTGGCATTTCCGAATGTAGGTGCAACCTCCATAGCCTACACGGCTATTTTTTCTGAATTCCCAATTTTACACAAAAAACAGTATTGCAGCTCCAGCTCTCCATTAAGCTGCCCAAAGAGACCCTAAGGTCAAAGAAAATAAAGTTGATGCCTCTGGTCCTATATGCAGAGTGAGTCCCAACATCAATCTCACAGATGTCTCCTTACTGTTGAAAAGAATTCATATCGCTGTGTGTGGAAGACACAGTACTATATATATGTAAACAATCCATAAACATCTGTGTGTGGGGCCCTGAAGGTTGCTATGGGTACGAGTTGGCATCTGACATTTGGTGTCTTCAGCATTAGCTGCATTTGGTTCATCTCTCCTCAGTTAAGCTGCTGTTGGAACTTTGTCTCTCCTTTTTTTCCTTTCTCCTTTTTTTTCTTTCTCCTTTTTCTTGTCCAGGGAAATTTGAGGGTTATTCAGTGAAAATTTAAGAAATCTATGCGATGGGCTTAGATTTATTGATTTTTCGTTGTAGAGTTAATGGCTGGATCACTGCAGAAGACCGTTCTGGCCACTGCTCACTTGGAACAGTACCTGAGATACTGATTGGCCTTCAGATTCTCACAGTCCCCTTGGCCTAACATGATGTGCAATCTTCCAGATTGATAACTGACCTGCAAGGGCAGGGGTTTAACAACCTGCAGAATGCCAGAAATATGCTACCAAATTTAGATAGGCATGCTCAATATGGCCCTAATACTGACTGTCCACAAATTTACCAAGCAGTTATGACCAATGCTCCCAACTTGATCCATGCTCAAGTATATGTGACTTCAATACATCCGGACTCCTGCACTGGGCAAATCTAGTGCAGTGCTAAAGCTGTTAGCGTCCATAACCATGAGGTGTTATGTCTTAGCTACTAGGTCACTTGCCTTGCATCACAGATTCCGTGGGAATAGAGACTACATCTTGTATTATTCACCCCATGATATGTTTTATAGAACAGATTATTGGTTTATGACTAATTTTCTCAGATCATTTCCCTTTCATGATCTGTCTGTTCATAGATGCCTCTGGTCCTATATGCAGAGTGAGTCCCAACATCAATCTCACAGATGTCTCCTTACTGTTGAAAAGAATTCATATCGCTGTGTGTGGAAGACACAGTACTATATATATGTAAACAATCGATAAACATCTCATCACTTATTCACATCTTCTGCTTAGGGACATGGCAGGCCTCTGCATAAACTACAAGATACAAGATAAATACAAGATATTTTCTTTGTTGTCAAGTACCAGCCGTTGCTGTCACAAGTTACCCCAGATGTGATAAGAGTCGATGCTCCACTGTCTAGGTATCCTATTGCACCACAACATGGTGATTATCCTGTTGGAAAACTATGGCACTGCAGGCGTTGTTACCTTCTGGTCTTCCCTCCAATTGTAACTGGTGGTACAAGTGTGCCTAATCAAAATGGTGATATTTCCAAAATTCCTAGGTCTCCTCACAAATATCCCATTTCCTTTGCCAAGCCTTCCTCAATAATATGTTGTCCCTGCTAACAAAACTTATGTTGGCTACTAAATAGCCCCTTATTTTCTGGAACATGCTGACTTAGTTAGTTAGCAGAGGAGAGGGATTCTTAGCGCCAGATTTCTACACTGCACAAGTGCAATTCCCACATGACTGACTATAAACAACATCCATTCTCCCCCACATAGTCGCCTCTAGCCCATGTTTCTGCTCTGCTCCCCCCGCTGCCGGCACCCAGCTCCCGTGATTCTGCCGTGTGCACAGCCCTCGAGGACGTCGGTTTGGTCCCCAGTCCTGTAGACAGCCAGGCGTAATCTAAGTTAAGGGTAATTTCTGTTTAGCCCCTTTGCGCTGGTTTAGGTAATTTAATTTATTTATCCTGTACTCCCCTATTGCATGTGTTTTTTCCTTCAGCCCCCTGCCCCTGGCCATTTGCCCGCTCCAGCTGTTTTCATTTTCTCACCGCTTTCCGATTGCCGTCCTTCCGCTTCCCTGCCAGCCCCTCCCACCTCCAAGGGTTGCTTATGGAGGCCGCCGTGCGGCCGAGCCACCGGCTCACCAAAAGAAAGACCGTTGGTGCCTGTCTGCATCTGGACCGCGCCCAGCGCAAAAAACCATGGCCCTCCGCACTCCCACAGGTACTCCGCCGCAGATCTCCGTGCCCTGGACCCCGAAGGAAACAACAACTGATGCCTCGCATGGCCTTGCTCCACAGCAGGACCTTTCACCTGCAGCCGCTGCCGGTTCACCTCCACCCCAGCACCAAACACCATCACGTCAACCAGCACCACACCGGCCCCGGCTGCTCCGACCTCCCCGGAACGACTCAGGTGCCTCCTGATCAATGCCAGGTCGCTCTGCAAACACGCCACCGAAGTCAGGGACACCATCTCCACCCTCGCCCCTGACATGACCTTCATCACAGAGACCTGACTCACCCCGCAACCACAACTTACCGCAACAGATATCGCCACCGCAACTTTCATCAGCTACAAGATGAAACACGGCGACCACGCCAATAGACACGGGGCGGCATCGCCATCGTACACAAAGAATCAATCCCCTGCACCACCACCGATGATGAGACCATGTCAATCATGGAACACATGAACTTTCAGCTCCACACCGACGAAAAAAGACACCATCAAAGGTACCCTCGCCTTCTGACCCCCAGGACAATGAACCGCCTCAGCGACACTACCATTGAATTCATAACCCCGCTCGCCATCTAATCCGAACACTTCGTATTCCTGGGAGACCTCAACAACCACCTGGACGACCCCACCGACACCAACTCCAGCAACCTCCTGGAACAATTAAACAACATCGGCCTCAAGCAGCTGGCCAAAGACCCCACTCACAAAGCAAGACACACGCTGGACCCTGTCTTCACGTCCAAAAGCAGAATCAAATACAGTCACACCATGGAACTCACCTAGTCGGACCACTCCATTGTACACCACACCACCGCCGGACCCCCCGCACCCCCCTCAACTACCACAGCCCCCCCTTCTGCAGCTGGACCAAGGTCACTCAGCACCAATGGAATGACACCCTCAGCATCACCTAGCCCATCCACACCACATACCTGAACCAGCAGTACAGAACTTCAATGCCTGGATCACAAGCGCCACCGACCGAGTCGCTCCCACCAAACGAGCAAGAACGCACAGATCCACTAAACGAGCCAGTTAGTACACCCCAGAATTTGTCACATTGAAACGCAGATGCAAACAACTGGAAAGAAAGTGGCGAACCAGCAGGAACAACACGGACTGTGCCACCTTCAAGTTGGCTCTCAACAATTACCACCGCCAGCTCAAAGCTGTGAAAAAGGAGGCACCGAAACACCGGATCGAGACCAGTGCCAAACAAACCAAGGAACTCTTCACCATTGGCAGAGAGTCCACTCGCCCGTCAGCCACCGAAAACTCGATCCCTTCCTCACAGGAACTCTGCGACACCCTCGCCAAACATTTCCAAAACAAGATGGCAACCATCTACAGAAACTTCGATCCCCAACCCACCCACCTCCTTAACATTCCATCAACCACTGCCGCCTACCACCCACTCACCACATGGGACCAGCTCAGCCCACCGAATACAAACACTCTAATAAACTCCATACATTGGGGAGCACCCTCTAACCCATCCCCCCACTGAATTTTCAACCTCGGAAGAGATGATATCAGCCGCCACCTCACCACCATTCTCAACACCTACACTGCCACAGCCGCCTTTCCCGATGCCTAGAAACACGCAGAGGTCAGACCGCTCCTCAAGAAACCCTCTGCAGACCCCAGCGAGCTCCAGAACTACCGTCCCATCTCACTGCTCCTGTATCCCGCCAAAGCCCTGGAGAAGGCCATCAACCTCCAACTCACCAAACACCTTGAGAAAAACAATCTGCTGGACCCTTCCCAATCAGGATTCAGAGCGAATCACAGCATCGAGACAGCACTGATCGCTGCAACAGACGACATCCGCACCCTACTAGACCAATGAGAGTCATCCTCCCTGATTCTACTTGACCTCTCTGTAGCTTTCGACACCGTCTCCCACCACACACTCATCGATCAACTGCGCCACATCAGAATCACAGACGATGCCCTCAAATGAATGACTTCCTTTCTCCCGGAGCGTACCCAGAGTATTCGTCTCTCTCCCTTCACCTCTCAACCCAAGCACACCATTTTGCGGCATCCCTCAAGGCTCACTCCTCAGTCCAACCCTCTTCAACATCTACATGACACCACTCGCATACATCGTCAGAACCCACAACATCAACATCGTCTCCTACGACGACGACACCAAGCTTGTCTTTTGCTCTCAGCGGACCCCACCACAACGAAGACCAACTTCCTCAACTGCATAAAGGATGTCTCAGCCTGGATGAAGAACAACTGTCTGAAACTCAACACGGACAAAACTGAAGTACTGATCTTCAGCAGACACACCTCCCTCTGGAACGACTCCTGGTGGCCATTGGAATTAGAGTGGAAATCTGAAATAATTTCTGTTAGCATAGGCTGAAGCCATCTTGTTTGTGGCATCCATTTTGTTAGCTATGTAATTCTTCCATCTTCACTGTTGCTTGCCCTTCTATTCTGCTTGTGTCATCAACTCTAGTTAACTCCTTCTGTACTGAGCTAAAAGCAATGTGCTGAGCAAAGGCCTGTAGCCGCTAGAATGCACCTGGCTAAAGATATAACTGTCAACTGTTTTCTACTGTTGTAAGCAGTTCTGTTCCCCCTCCCACTCTGCTGACTAAGTGATCTCCCATCTGCCCATGTTTGTAGGTAGTTATTCCTGTGTATGCTTGTACCTTCTATTTGTAACTACATGCTTACTCTGCAACAAACTCTGTATATAAGCACCATG
Organism: Calotriton arnoldi; assembly: GCA_963921515.1. NCBI lineage: Eukaryota > Metazoa > Chordata > Amphibia > Caudata > Salamandridae > Calotriton > Calotriton arnoldi. The sequence goes on from CAWUFW010000086.1 coordinate 2,131,412, forward strand.
GTCTGTGACTTCAGTGTACTACCTCAGGCAGCACTTGAGAGTGCTGTGTGGACGTAGTCCCACTCATGAGTGATTAATAAACTTGTTATTTGAATTCCAGCTTCAGTGCCAATCTCTATTTTGTTGGTCTCTGGACCCGTGGACAAGAGAAGGGTGACCCCTGCACTGGTGTGCTCATCAAAAAGCACATTTCCACAGTTGGCGCCCGATACGTGGGGCCTCATCGAGGACGCGGCCGTCTGAAGGAGTGGTCTTGACGGAAGAGTGGAATATTACTGAGGAGACGTCCTGCATGAGGAGACCCTTGTCTTTGCAGCCAAAGTGACTTTTCCGGTTTTTCGATTTGACCCTCCAGGTGTCGGCCGGTCCTGACTGAGGTATCCTTTGGCGTTATTTTTGCACTGACCATTAGGTCGATCAAGAGATTGGCAGTTGGAGGTTTGAGACTTTTGTTTGGTAAGGTCGCTGGAGCGGCACTCTTGTTTGTTTGGCCAAGATTCTGGTTTTGTTTGTTTGAATTATTTTTTGCAGAAAATAAAGGCAGGTAATGTGAAGATTTTTCTCTACTTTTGAACAATTTGGAAACGTAATATTTTACAAAAACTTGGTAGCATGCCTGTTTCCAGCACACTCCGTAGGTTGTGTTGCTGTCTTGGTGGTACCAAAATGGATTTAGAAAGAAGTCAGCCGGCTCCCTTAGAGGGAACACCTAATAGACATATGTATATTAAATACGGTATTTCTTCCATAATGTATAGTACACTGTGGAACAAATATACAAAGAAGGATCCTGATCTCCAATGGCCTGTGAATGGGTCATTTGACTTTAAAAAGATTCAATATGTAGAACAGTGTTTGTTTAACAAAAAAAGTAGACAAGATATGTTTGATTGTGTACGAATGTGGGAGAAAGAAGTGAATGAATGAGCGAAGAGAGAAGCAGCTATAGCAGAGAAAGAACAACGAAAAACGATATATCAAAAAGCGCTAGAATTAAAAAATAAGGAGATGACGGCAATAAAAGAAAAAGAAGAGAGGGAACGTCGTTTAGAGGTAACTGGCCAGTACCCTATTAGGCGCCCCCTTTATCCCATGCTTAATAAACCTCAAGATGATTCTATCTTATTAGATCGGCCTCCGCCCCCGTATAAATTTCCCTCTGCCCCTGAGGAGGATCCTTCCGATAGACCATCATTCTTCCGACGATAAAGATATAGATAAGCAAGATGGGCGACAGACTTGCTCTACTTTAACTACTGATGAAACAGCCACCATTAGATCCACTGTTCGTTCAGAAGCCCGTAAGAAAACTCTTCCTTCAGATCTTGTAGCAATGGTTCAGCAGTGGAAAGATTTAGAGCAGTTATATTTTGCAGAAAAGTTTGTTTGGGAAGTTATACTTAATTTTAGAGACCTTTCTAAAAACTTAGAGCCCACTGATATAAATTCTGATTATAAACAATTGAGTGATGGAACTTTCCTTTGTTCAAACATACCTGATTTAATTAGGCGAGTGGTTAAATTACAAGATGAAACATTTCGCTTAAAAGAGGAGAAAAAGAAGCTAGTAAAACTAAAACTGTACAAGTAGCCCAAACCCCAGCGCAGATAGTAGAAACTTCAGAGACAAATAATGGATCTAGTAGTGCTGAAGTTGGTATACGACCAATGCGCGAAGCTGCGCCTTTGTATGTTCCTCCAAAGGGTACGGGAAAAGATGAAGATAAGACTTCAGATGATGCGAAAGGGTATTTTATTTATAATTGGGTTTATACCCCTTGGAGTAGAGCAGATGTTATGGCTCTTAAAGCCGCTTTGCCCGATCCTCGGAAAAATCCTGCCGCTTTCTATGAAGAAGTAGAAGGAGCCATTAGCTCCTGTACTATGACTCTGCCAGATATTGATATGTTTTTTGGACTTATTTTGCCCCCTGATATGCGGAGAACAAATCGGAAAATAGATGATAATGTAGCATATGTTGATACTTGGGTGCATTTAGAAGAAATAGATGCGGCTAGAGAGCCTGCGCAGAAACCACAACAGGAGATATTAGATATTCCTAAAGCTATTGTGACTAAGTTGAAAACTCTTATACCCCCTAAGAAAATAGATTGGACTACGTTAGCGTCTTGTAAACAGAAACCGGATGAGCCAGTTACTGATTTCTTTACACGATTTGAAGAGACATTCCATGACTTTAGTGGGCAGTCCTTGACAGATGACACGGGTAAGCATCTGTTCGTCGACAAATTTGTCGCTAACATGTTGCCAGAAATAGCTAGTCGCCTTAAGGCCAGCGAGAGCTCGTGGACTACGTCTTCCCCAGTCTCCCTTTTGACTATGGCCCAGTATTATGAGCGTCAGGAATTGGAAGCAAAGGGCAAAGAGGATAAGAAGGTTAAGGATTTAAAAACAAAAGTTATGTTGGCTCAAGTATATAGTCCACCATTCAGAGGTGGTGGTAGAGGTGGACGTGCAGTATATACACCTGGTGTACCCCCTTTCTCTCAATCAACTTTGTCTTCTGATCAGTGTGCTTATTGTAAAGAGATTGGACATTGGCGTTCTGAGTGCCCCCTTTTGCGAGGTCAGCAGTACCAATGAGGTAGAGGAAATATGAGAGGGCGCCCTGGGAATTCAGGAAATAGGGGAGGCATGGGCAATCGTCCCAGATTTGAGGCAGTTGAACATGGGCCAAATTATTCTTATACGTTTGATAGACGAAATCAATATCAAATGTCAGATTATTTGGCTGATAGTCTTGGGGATTCTGATTATGCATAGGAATGCCTAGGATGGGGTAAGGAACCGGTTGAGGTCCCAGTAGATCAGAAGGGTCCTTATGTTGATGCAAATGTCTTGGGTTCTACTGATCGGTTTCTGGTTGATACAGGAGCTACTCGTAGTGCTCCGTCTAAAAAATTGGTTCCTAGGGCTCCCATGTCTGGCGCAATGATAACATCGATAGGATTCGATGGGACACCTACACCTAGCCCACTGTCACAGCCACTTGCATTTAGTCTTGGTAAATTTACTGCAGCAAGTCCATTTCTGCTTTCCCCTAACACGCCGGATAATATTGTGGGCATTGATATGCTTAAACATTTTCGTGCTACAATACGTTGTTCCCCAGAAAGTGTGCGTGTTATCTTAAATGATAACTATCCAATGGTTGAGAGGTCTTGTCTCATCAAAGAAGATATCGCTTTGGCATCTTTACCTAGTACTTTGTGGGCTACATCAGATACCGATGTGGGACACATGGTTATTCCACCAGTACATATTCAAGTGAAGGAAGGTGCTTCATTGCCTCGATTGCCCCAATATAAAATATCTCGGGAAGGCGAAGAAGCATTAACACTCATTGTTCAGGATTTGATTAAGGTGGGGGTTGTGGAAGAAGTCCCTTATAACATTTGTAATAGTCCTATCCTTCTTATTTTGGAAAAAAACACAGATACTAAAATTTACAGATTTATTATAGATTTACGAGAGGTTAATAAAATCGTGGTGCCCCAATACCCGGTAGTCTCTGATATCACGACACTTCTCACCATGGTTCCTCCTACTGCCACTACATTTAGTGTAATTGATTTAAAGAATGCATTTTTCTCAATACCCATTCACCCTGACAGCCGTTATTTGTTTGGCTTCACTTTGAATAATAGATCATTCAGGTTCTGTAGAGCTCCACAAGGGTATACAGAGAGTCCTAGCATTTATAGTCAGGTGTTGAAAAGGCAGCTTGATTCTTTTCCTGTACCGAAAGGGGTGGCTCTTATTCAATATGTCGACAACATCTTGTTGGCTGCTGATACCCCATAACAGTGTAAAGAAGGAACACTGTCATTATTGTTATTTCTTGCCTCTCATCATCACATAGTCTCTACGAAGAAACTTCAATTTTGTAGACAGCAGGTTACCTATTTAGGTCACCTCCTGTCTAAGGAGGGACGTGCACTCACACCAGATCGCATTCAAACTATTTTAGACACTCCTGTGCCCCGTACTCAGAAGGATGTCCGTGCACTGATTGGCCTTACTTCTTTTTGTAGGCAGTGGATCCCTAGCTTTTCTCACATTATTAAACCCTTGTTGGCCCTTTTGACTAAAGACACTCCGATGCTTCTCCCATGGACTACTGAGTGCCAGGATGCCTTCCAACAGTTACGTCAAGCTCTTTGTTCTGCACCAGTATTAGGAACTCCAGACTACACTAAGACCTTCACACTCTATGTACATGAGAGGGAAGGTTGCGCTCTCTCAGTTTTAACACAAACACACGGTGATAAACAACGTCCTTGTGCATATTTCTCAGCTGTCCTTGATCCAGTTGCCCACGCGCTGCCTGGTTGTTTTCGAGCGGTGGCGGCAACGGCTGTGTCTATACGTCAGAGCGAGGGAATAGTTTGTCACATAGATTGCTTGTGTTAGTACCCCATTCAGTTGATGCCTTGTTAAATCAAACAAAAACACAGCATCTGACTAGTGCTCGCTTGACAGGATATGAATTGACACTTTTGGCCTCTCATATCACGTTAAAAAGATGTTTGACTCTGAACCCTGCTACATTATTGCCATTTCCAGCTACTCGATCTCAGTCACAAGAGTTACATGATTGTATATCCCTTACTGAAGAACACACAAAGGGTCGTGTTGACCTACAAGATACATCTCTTTCTAGTGTTGATGGGGAATTGTGGGTTGATGGATCCTGCCTGAAATTGCCTGATGGCACTACATCTACTGCTTATGCAATTACAACTCTTCAGACAGTAGTTGAGACAGCTCGTATCCCACAGAAGTCAGCTCAAGCAACCGAGTTGATAGCACTGACAAGAGCATGTGAGCTTAGTACAGAGTTGCTTGTTAACATTTACACTGATAGCCAATACGCCTTCGGCGTGGCTCATAACTTCGGGCAATTTTGGAAAGAAAGAGGCTTTCTCACTTCACATGGGACACAAATAGTGCATGGGGAATTAGTACATAATCTCCTTACTGCCTTGACCTATCCTAAGAAAGTGGCAATTGTTAAATGTAGTGCACACAAGAAAGTGACTGATAAAATAGGAGCAGGCAATGCCTTTGCGGATTGCACAGCTCGTGAGACTGCAATGCAGTGAAGTACCACATCTATGTATGTAGTTAAGTCACAGGCTGAACGTTGGCATGATGCCAGGCAAGAGGTGCTGGGCATGCAGCAAACTGCTTCTGTTGATGAATTAGACCAATGGTCCAAGGAGGGAACATTGGATGACGAGGGCTGTTGGAGGAATAAAGAAATGACAAAATGGAAGTTACCCGCAGCCTATTTACATCATATGATTCACATGGCACATGGGCCGGCACATGTTGGAGCATCCTCAATAGCAAAGCAACTTATGCAAGTTTGGGATCATCCAGATATTGCCGGTACGGCTAAGAAAATAGTCCAGTCCTGTCTGATCTGTCTCCAGTATAATCCTGGAAAGGGAACACGAACTCCAACAGGAGGGTTTGCAATACCAACTGCACCTTTTGAGGTCCTGCAAATGGATTACATCCAGCTTGAGCGCTGTAACAACCTAAAGTATGTCTTAGTAGTGGTTTGCGCCTTCAGTAAATGGGTGGAAGCATACGCTACGAAGGATAATACAGCTCTTACGACAGCAAAGGTGCTCCTAAAGAAGTTCTTTCCCCGATTCAGCATTTGCAGAGTTTTGTGGAGTGACAACGGACCCCATTTTATTGGGCAAGTTGTTGAGTATCTCATGAAAGGGTTGGGAATTAAGCAGAAGTTTCATGCTGCTTTTCACCCACAATCAGCAGGACTAGTGGAACGTTACAATTCTACCCTGAAACTGAAATTGGCTAAGATACAGGCTTCCACATCTTTGAAATGGCCTGATGCATTGCCCTTAGCATTGCTATACATTAGATCGATACCACATACACGATCTGGCCTCACACCGTATGAGGTGGTTTTTGGAAGGCCAATGAATATTTGGGGATTCCTAAGCCACGCCCTATACATGATGTACCCTATGTATTGATGAATGACTATTTGTCTCAGTTGACTGACAGTTTGTCTTCTATTTATCAACAGGTTCGGGAGACTCTTCCAGACAGGTCGCAAGGTGAGGGCCATTGTTTACAGCCTGGTGACTTTGTGGTCGTAAAGTCATTCCAGAGGACCAGCTCCCTAGCACTGAGGTGGCGAGGACCGGAGCAGGTACTACTGGCTACCAGGACTGCAGTTCGAGTGACGAACCGGAAAAACTGGGTCCACGCGACACACTGCCGAAAAGTGTTGCAAGACCTAGTGAGCCCAGCTGTGTTGGCAGATCACCGCGATATCCTGGTCACCGAGAAAGGACAAGCTGTGTCACCTGAAGGACCTGAGGAAGTCTTCCCGGACCATACGATTCCTGGTACATCTCGATATCAGCTTCGACCCAGGAAGAAAGACATTTCATTGAAAGAGACTGTTTGAGCCACTGTCCTGGGTAGTTAAAGCCCAACTACAAAGGGGGGTAGTCTTTTAGTGACTACTCGTCTCAACGTTAGTGAAGAAATCAACGCCTGCCCAGGACCTTAGGGCACCATCTGCTTTGTTGTTTGTCGACGTAATGAATATGTCTAAGGAGAAGAAACCAACTGCTGCAAGAGTTTGTAGCAAAAGAATAATAATTGCTACTGGATTTACTTTGACTATTGTTATTGTTGCTATAATAACATGGATTGTAGAGGAAGTAGCTCCTGTCCGAAATCTACTGACTACTACTACTCCTGTCCCAATTGAACATCATTATTTTACTCTACCGTATCATGAGAAAAAGCATAGAATGTCCTACCTCAATAACACTTTCATTCAAATGTTGCATCATACCCACAATGCCACGAACGTTACCAATTGCTGGGTATGTGGAATGAGGCCAGCTCATCAGAAAAAGGGAGGAACGCCTTTTATTCCCTTGCCGTTTTCACATAATGGCTCCTGCAGAGCCTGGTTTGCATTGTTGTGGGCTTCTGAAGTTGCTAATATTACTTATGCTGATGTAGGTGGACTAAACGCTCAGTTGAATAAAGTTTGTTACCCCGATGAGGAAGGAGATCCACAAGCTAAAGGAACTGTGTGGGAAATGGAGGAGTATCGCCGAGGAAATTCCTCCATACACTATGTTTTCCCTAACACTCGAACAACTAAGGGGAATGGGCCTCCTGTTATTGCTGTTACTAGAGCTCGAGCGGATCTGTGTGAGCAGTATTGGCAGTATTCCTGTGGGAAAAAGTGACTGTACTTTACTGTTGGACATTACTGGAATGAACAATAGCAGCTTTTTGTCCTCACACAACACCTATTTTATTTGCGGAAGTAAAGGTTATTACCATCTACCTATTGGTTGGTCGGGAAGCTGCTACGTGTCCTTTTTGCTTCCACCTGTGTTTTTGGCACCTGCATTCTACCATAAAAACTATAAACTGTATAATGACATTTCCAAGAACAGATTCAAAAGGACAATAAACAATGATGAGGTGGATCAAACTGATACTGCACTACAGCAGTATATTGACTTTAATTTGGGACTATTCTTCTTTGTTGGTGCGGCCTTAAACAGTAGAAAAATAAGGCGCTTGACACGTGTTGTAGAGGCTGTAACCAATCAGACAGCAATGGCGCTTGGAAATATCACAGAAGAACTACAAATTGCAAGAATTGTGGCGCTCCAAAATAGGATGGTCCTTGATGTCATCCTGGCCGACCGTGGTGGAGCATGTCGCATCATCGGGAGTAGCTGCTGTGTCTATATCCCTGATCATGCCCCTTCTGTTTTTGACGCAATTTCCAAGTTGCACAAAATAGCCACTGAAATCCATCAGGATTCAGGAACTTGGTCTTTGACTGGATGGCTATGGAACATGTTTACTGTATGGGGCTGGAAGCTATTGTCAGCCTTATGTATATTTCTTGCTATTCTTTTCACTTGTTGCCTATGTAGTCAATGCGGCCCAATGCTTTGTTCCCTTTGTGTTTCTACTTGCACCTCGTGTATACCCGCTAAACAAAATGTTAAGAATGTAAATGCCCGATTAGCAAGTGATCAAGAAATTAACGAATTAATGCAGATAGATGTACATGATATTTTCCGTACTCCTTATAAAGCCTAGAAGATGTCTTCAGCATATGCTAAAAGGGTCATCTGTGGAAATCTGAATTTCTGTTAGGATAGGCTGAAGCCATCTTGTTTGTGGCATCCATTTTGTTAGCTATGTAATTCTTCCGTCTTCACTGTTGCTTGCCCTTCTATTCTGCTTGTGTCATCAACTCTAGTTAACTCCTTCTGTACTGAGCTAAAAGCAATGTGCTGAGCAAAGGCCTGTAGCTGCTAGAATGCACCTGGCTAAAGATATAACTGTCAAATGTTTTCTACTGTTGTAAGCAGTTCTGTTCCCCCTCCCACTCTGCTGACTAAGTGAGCTCCCATCTGCCCATGTTTGTAGGTAGTTATTCCTGTGTAAGCGTGTACCTTCTATTTGTAACTACATGCTTACTCTGCAACAAACTCTGTATATAAGCACCTTGGTCTGTGACTTCAGTGTACTACCTCAGGCAGCACTTGAGAGTGCTGTGTGGACGTAGTCCCACTCATGAGTGATTAATAAACTTGTTATTTGAATTCCAGCTTCAGTGCCAATCTCTATTTTGTTGGTCTATGGACCCGTGGACAAGAGAAGGGTGACCCCTGCACCGGTGTGCTCATCAAAAAGCACATTTCCACAGTAGGACCCACCCCCACTCCAAAAGACCATGCCCGCAGCCTCGCTATCATCCTCGACAACAAACTCTCCATAAAACATCAGGTTAACGCTGTCTCCTCTGCCTGCTCGCACACTCTCTGCATGCTCTGCCAAGTCTTCAAGTGGCTCACCATCAGCACCAGGAAAACTGTGAAGCAGGCCCTCATCACCAGCCGGTTGACCTACGGCAATGCACTCTATGCAGGCACCACCACCAAACTCATAAGGAGACTCCAGACGATCCAGGACGCAGCAGCCAGACTGATCCTCAACCTCCCAAAGAGGACCCACATCACCTAGCACCTGACAGACCTCCACTGGCTCCTCATCCAGAAAAGATGCCAATTCAAGCTCCTGAACCACGCCTACAAAGCCCTCCACAACCAAGGACTCGCCTACATGAATCACCGCCTGAACTTCCACCTACCTCCAAGGAACCTCCGCTCTGCTCACCTCACCCTCGCACAGGTACCACACATACGCCGCTGCTGCACCGGAGGACTCTCCTTCTCCCTTCTCTCCGCCAAGTCCCCTCCACTTCCGCACCTCACCCTCGCTGACCAACTTCAGGAAAGAACTCAAGGCCTGGCTCTTCGACTGACTCCGCAGCACAGCGCCTGGATACCCTCTCGGGTGACAAGCAGCACTTTATAAAAACTATACCATTGACCGATTTGTTGATTAGTAACTAAGAGTGACACTGCTGATTTTATTTATTATGCTTGGTGCTGCTTGCCAAAACAGCAACATTGGCAGGGGATTTTAAAGAATTCTCACGGATAATTGCTGTAAACTAGCCTCCTCCCTCTCTCTTGACATTGCTGAGCTACATATACGAGGTCCCCAAAAGGTTAGGAGAGATTCTGCGATAATGCTTCTGCCAGCAAAGGATGATGGCTGTGCATTTAATTGCTGAACTGCACACTGAATGTTTTATGATGTGGGATGGAATGCTGTTGAGAGGTTGGAGGTATTCCAATGAGCTCAGATGTCTTTAACGGCTGAAAGAAGACTCATATTTGTCTGCAAGGTCAGGTTTGGGTCTAACGCCCTAACAATGCTTAGGAAAGCACATCTGTGATATTACTGAGCAAGCATTAATGGTAACTGTTGGATTGTAATGACAGTATTCATACGTAAGCCTACATTTTCATTATTCATCCAAACATGCTTTTCCCTTCCCTTGAGAACTTAAATAAAATTTAGAAAATGCGAGTTCTGAGATCCTCTCAACATGAACCAGAAAAAAAGAACTGAGGCCATCATGAAATTGCCAGTACAAAGCATGTCAGCATATGGAAATGGGTAGGTTCTTAAAAGAATTGTATGTTTCTGAGTTTCTCTTTGTGTTCTGTGTATCACATTACTTTTTTCCTCAACTCAATTGTACTTGATATGATCCTAGGGTCTCTTTGGGCAGCAGAATACACAGCTGGTGCTATAATGCGGTCTTATCTGGGAATTTAAAAAAAACAATTGCCTGCAGAAGCTATGGAGTTTGTACCCAAATTTGAAAATTCCAGACCACACTTAATTTAAATCTACATTCTGGTATAGGGATTTGAAGTGTTCTGCGATGCTTGAATGTAGGTAGGATTGTACATTTAGGACTAGCAATAAAGATCTTAAGAAGCAAAATCTATATTACATCAAGATGAATAAGCTGGAGTAGAAATGTCTCAGGGAGCAGTATTCAAACACTACTGAAAACCACCATGCTTGACAAATACTAATACATTACCTGAGTATGCATTAGGGAAAATATGAGGCTTATCTTTCTAATGTATATTTTCAAAGTAATTGGAATGCATCTCCTGGGGATGGCTTAAAGGTAGCCTAAGTAAGGTATTTCAAAAGCGAGCAGAAAAAATCATGGAGTCCTACTGTCACAGATATCTTTAAACATGCATTGAGTGAAGTACAACATTTTAGTGGCTGAATTGTAGTGCTAGCATCAACGCTAAAGAGGTCACACTTCAGTGGTGCCAACTTTAGTTATACTCTGCACCCATTTTCACTAGGATGTCTCTTCTAAACTTACTGTATCTGAGAGACATCTGGATGGAGCTATGAATGTGTAAAGAACTGAGGGCCATATGTAGGTAGCTAAATACCGGTCGGTAACGGCCGAAATTCGGTAAATCTCCCGTTACCGACCGGTATTTAAGCAATCGAGATGTAGGAGGCCGGATTTAAGGAATCGGTAATTTACCGATTCGTTATTTTAAGGAATCGGTAAATTACCGATTCCTTAAATCCTATGTAGGGAGCACTCAAGTGAGTGCATTTTTGGTTTCAGGATTCGTTATTTACCACCAACTACAAGTTGGTGGTAAATACTGAATACCTTTTAAAAAGCAATTTTGTGCTTTTTAAAGTGCCATGTGGCAGACAAACATGCTCTTAGGGCATGTATGTGCGCCACATGTGCACACATGCACGATTCAGGGTGCAACAGGGTGTCAATTTGACACCCTGCCACCCTTGAATATGCTCCTCTATTACCGATTCGGTATTTACCGAATCGGTAATAGTGAATGGCTTCCCATTCATTCCTATGGGCCTCCAGGCCCATAGGAATGAATGGGAAGGTATTCCTATTACCGATTCGGTAAATACCGAATCGGTAATACCGAATATTACCGAATCGGTAAAATTTACCGAATGTTTACCTACATTCTATTTACCGATTCTTAAATACCGAATCGGTAAAATTCGGTATTTAGGAATCGGTAAATAGAAATTACCTACATATGGCCCTGAGTTTCTAGCTCATTATCCAGTAGAAAGCCCTGAACCTCCTGTGTAAGGAGGACCTTCATTCATGTGTTCTTTAGTGACATCTGAGAGCATGTCTAGAAAAAGTGTCAGTCGAGGAGCATCATTTCAGGATTCTCAATGAACCTGGCAGAGGCCTGGTGCCAGTTTCTAGAGGGAAATTATTGCTTAACATGATATCTAACAACACTGTGACAAAGGAGGGAGTGTGTGACAATTTACAATAAAAGTATGCTATAAAACCAGTGGTAAACCATAGAGCTAAAATTTCGATTCACAAAAGCAATAGGCGCTGCATCAAAGGAGCTTGTAAATGTGGAATAGTCTACATAGTAAAGAGTCTGATTACCTTTATATATCTTTAAGAGCAGTATGAGTTTCTTTAACAGAGTTATTCTTGTCTCAAGCACTTGGGGGTAGCGCAGACCATGTTAAGCGGTATGGTATGCCAAACTTCTTGCTAACCAATGTCACATCCTATATGTGCATGCTGGCCCCAGGTGACATCATAGCATGGTGTTTCCTCCCTACAACAGCCTCTGATAGACAGTAGAATTTTGAACATAACATAACATGTGTATTTGTAAAGCTCACGTTCACCCAAGGGTATCTTGGCGCTGAGTAATAGATGTTTATTGTTACCCAACTCAATGGTACACGTTTTATCGACCTCAGAAGGATGAAAGGCTGAGTGGACCCACCAGGATTTGAACCTGTGATCATGAGATCGAACACAGGCCCTTACAGTGGATGCATTAGTCCACTAAGCCACCAGACCTGGCTTTTTCTGGCTTTCAAATGGCCTTGCTTCCTCATACAATACTGAACAAGGTACAGTTGTTGGACCTTCTGTGCCAAGAGCTACTGGGACTGCAGACTGCACTGGGAGATACACCATCACTGCAAAAGACTCATCTTTTGGAGCAAAATGGTAGGTATATACATTTTTCATGTTGAAGTAATGATAGACTACTAAACATGTTAGTACTGACTACCATGAGGGTAATGGGTAAGTTGTGACCCAGGTACTCAGCACTTCAGGATGGAAGGCCCTCGCCCACCTATTAGGTGGCATGCTTCATCATAGGGCCACTACTGGCTCTCTTGAACCCTTTGTGTTTGAAGTAAGTAATGATAGACTATTCAATAACCTAAAGTGGCTTCCCAAGTGTTGATGGGATACCAAGCCTGGCTATTTGAGTGATTGATGAAATCACTTTGTCCCATGAGGCTTATCTTGATCAAACACAGCCCCAGTGTCAGTATCAGCATTTGGTTGTTCTGGTGGCTAAGGAAGAACATGGAGTATGGAATATCTCAGGGTGGGGCAGCTCTTGCCTTGCTTTAATTTGATTAAGCACTTCCTATGTTGGTGTCCCAGTCCACACAGGGAGATGTTGGCAGAGGAATCTCTTCTGTGACTGACATAGGTAGATGATGATGTGTGCCTTGAGGCGAGCATAAATAAATCTTGCAAGGGAGGTTGAGCAGGGCCAATATCCACCAGTGTTGTTGGATACAGTGGAAATTGCAGGTTTAGGGACATTGGTCAAAAAGACTGGAGACGGTTGACATGAAAATTTCAGTAAGCCTAGCTCGTTTAGTGAAAAGTAAGGAGATGGTGTCTGAAGTCTTGTCAGAGGACTTGAAAATACCTCTTCAGGAGAGACTGAAAAGTACAGTGATGGGCCTCGCACATGCCCCTAAGCACATCTCAAAATTTCAATGATAGCAGTACTGTGAATATGCTGATGTTCAACTTTTTATAACAGATACGTTAATGGTACTGGTATCCATATCAGTACTAGTGTAGTACGGCTACACACTCATCTTATCCTTTTTATCCATTTCGTTCTTAGCTTTGTGAAGCACAAAGTATCATCCAACGAAGGACCTGGTAAAGGTTCCCGTATCGGTGAATAACAAGCCCACTCTTCTTTCTCTGACTGGTGCGGTTTTCATCTACATATAAAAGGCTAGGATATTTCATAGCTACCAGGCACTGATGCACTGGACCTAAAATCGCCTGTACAGATGTACGGACATTCTGAAGGGAGTCTGGCTCATCTTTAAATGGAAGGAATTTGTTACAATGCAAATTTAGCTTGGGGAGCATGGCCAACCCCAGTGTGCTCTAAGCCTTTTTGGTGGTGTTCTCTGCTGTACCATTATGTCCTTACTAGGTTTGAACAGGTTCTCCGGTTCCACAGAACTCCATATGTAGTGGCGGGGTGCTTTTGCACCTACAGGTCAGAGCAAGTGCATATGCCCAGAACATCTGCCTTCTGAATGAACAACTGAGGGCCCTGGGAGTGGAAAGGCGGCTCTTACACCATTCAGGATCTCATATCTCTTTAATCCAAGCAATCCAATCTTGATGCAAGGTCAATGGTCTCCGGTAGCACCAGTCTGACCTCTGACAACAGATGTCTCATCCTCAGCAACCTGGGCTGAATGCCTGCACAGAACAAACAGAAACCTATCTGATGACAATTCACCAGACAGGACATGCAGGCCTTCTGAGGATCAGCAACCAGAGAAGAAAGTCGTACCATGTGACTTCAGAGACGCATGTCTTCACGAGCACACATAATAAATAAATCAAAAAGCTGAGCTGAAAAAACACCTCTTCAAGTAAAGGAAACTGCAAAAAAAAAAAAAGAGTGAAGCCCACAAAAACTGAAGCATCACGAAAAGGCGACCTTTCTATAAATAGAAAAATAAAGTGTACTTGGATGACTGATGGTGTACAAGTGAGGGGTGGTGCCTACATTTCAGGAGAGATGAGAAGCACTTGCAAAAAAAATTGCAGTATATTTTGTAGAAGCTAATTTCTAAAGATATACTCAACCAGCTGAAAGAGAGAGTAAGACGAAAGCGTACCTGAGATTGTTTTCACTCAAACACTTCTCCTGCACACGGTTACCTCCACTAGCTTATTGAAGCAAAATATTTCCTGGTATTATTTTTAAGTCTACTCTCAATCTGCTCAACCTCTCACAACACGTCGTCACTGGTGCTTTTATTCCAAGGGCCATTACCCTTGCGGCACCTGCTCAGTCTGCGCTTTCACATCGAGACTACTCACAATAGATCTGGGTCTGTCCACCCCGTGGCAGTTGAACTCTCTGACAAACTGCAACACGGAGGGGGTTATCTATCTCTTGCGGTGTCCATGTAATCTTTTCTATATAGGGATGAGGACACACAAAGTGAATGCGAGGATAGGGGAACATCGCAGCTCTATTCGATGTAGAAAGGATAACACGAAGTTGACATGGCACTTTTTGAACTTAGGCCACTCTGAGAATGACATTTACTGGACGATCAAATTTAAGGAACATGCACGAACATTGAGCTCCCATCTACAACAACGCTCATATCCTACCAGTGTCATACGTGGAGCACAGAAACGAGCAAGAAACAATAATCGGGATGCTCTACTTGACACGATAACCTAGAACCCCATGAACCGGCTGGTCTGTGTCAGTACTTTTAGCCATCTGACAGACATCATGAAGAAGTCTATCAACAGGAATTGGCATATCCTCAACACTGGCTCTGCACTTCTCCCGAGGCCACTTTGTGCATTGAAACGGAGTCAGAACATCAAGGACATGATAGTGCACACACGCCCACGTACTGCCACACCGATGACCAGGCAACATACTTTATGGTCATCTGCCCCAGACAAGGGTCATTACCCTTGCGGCTTCTGCTCAGTCTGCGCTTTCACATCGAGACTACGTACAATAGATCTGGGTCTGTCCACCCCGTGGCAGTTGAACTCTCTGACAAACTGCAACAAAGAGGGGGTTATCTATCTCTTGCGGTGTCCATGTAATCTTTTCTATATAGGGATGACGACATGCAAAGTGAAAGTGAGGATAGGGAACATCGCAGCTCTATTCGATGTAGAAAGGATAACACGAAGTTGACAAGGCACTTTTTGAACTTAGGCCACTCTGAGAATGACATCTACAGGACGATCATTGACAGGCCGAGATATGTAAAGGAGATGGGTACGCATGAATCAGTTCTGTTCCGCAGGGAACAAAGGTGGATATATAGGCTTAGATGTGATACCCAGGGTCTTAATGATGAGATCCCCTGGCACAGTCTAGGTAGATGATTCCATGAATACCGTCCCCACACTAGACCGGTTTCTCCTTGTTTTAACACACTCCAGATACTCGATGTTACTCTTTAGACATACGACTGGACCTGGTGTGTGTTCCCCTTGGTTGATGGGTTGATACTGCTGACACTACATCTGGGCAATAATCTTGTGGCCTGACTTATAATGTGTCATCCTGCGCTCTACTACATAAACCCACACCTGCACTGAACTATGAGGATACCACCTAAGCCAGGGGGGGTGCCAGCACGATACAAAGGACACGCTCCTGTCCTTTGAGTTGGGGCTTGCCTTTGAATTTGTGTTGTTATAGGTCCCCTTAACCCGACACCCGTGTGCGTATCATGGTGTGCTGCAACACTCATGTCTCCGTACTGCTTAGCAACATGTACAGGAACCCTCAGATGGGGTGCCAGTGAGCTGCGAGTTCTCAACAACCGCCGCCAACCACTGGGAGCCCATCAACATCATTATTAGGATACATTTACCAATACATACTTAACGAAGCCGTGTGTAGGGATTAGGCATCAGGGCTAGACGCTTGCTTCTTGGTTGTTATAGAGATACGAACATGTTGACCGGCTTCACAGAGTACTATACCTCCCATGATGCGGGGCGTGGAAACTACACGTGAGGCACCAGTTGATGCCGGCCTTTTCGTTTCGCTTTTAATTTGGTATTTTTGGACTACTACCATCTGATGGTAGGTGTTGGGCTGTTTGAATGTGTGCCCAAGCCTTTAAACTCCACTTGACACAAGTCAGTGTCAGTACTGCATATGCCTGGACTACATTCCCATGTTGCCGGGCACTGCCACCGGACGGGACGTAATTTGTCATGTCCGCCCAGTGGTTTCTTCCGGCCTCAAATACGATCTCCCTCTCGCCAGGACTCTGCGTTACACAGTACACTCAGCTGAGGACTGTGGTAAGTGGTCGTAGATTGGATCTTTTTGACCCTTTTGACACTTTAAATTTGGATTATGTGTCTAGTTGGAGGCAGTATAGACCGCATACTCTATTTGGTTCGGGTGCGCGACCGGAGAGAGTCACATTCCTCCCTCCGTGGTCTTGCCGCTCACTCGAGCCTTAGTCTGGAGGGGGGTCGTGTCAGGTCATGTCGTTTGTTTGTCTCTCTTTCTGGCTCTCTCATTGGCCATATCTGGGCTCAGATTCAGTGCCGAGTCATTGATGCTGGATGGGGTATGCTTTTTGCACGACTTCCCAAAAGGTTAGGGTAGTTTACGAGGGAACATAAGTGTGTCCCCTCCATTTATTTACTTCATTACAGCTGTATGTTTACTCTATTACAGCTGGCTCCTTCAGTCTTACGATGAGACATATATTTAAAATCACACTAGTTAGAGGAGACGGTGTGGTCTGAGACATGGACTTTCCCTTTTGCTACCGGCGGCCCATCTCTTTGCTCCTCGGTCTGCATACATGATGTTCAGTGGGTGGGTGCCTTTTTAAATCTCACTGTCCTGTCTCCTCTCTACACTTAGAAGCAGATGCTTTTTATACACAATAGGATATGATTTTGAATGCTTTTCTTTACACTGCCATTGTTCTTGAATTCATGTTTCTTTTAGTTCTATGAGTCGAACTGGCTGCGGGGTACCGTGTGGCTGTAGAGAGGCTAAGTCTATCTCCTCTAGCAGGAAACCCTGTTCCCGCCTTTTGGCTCACAAAGACACCCTGTGTTTTATGAACTGTTTATAGGGGAGATTGTGAATGTGCTTTGGGACACACCTTGTGCTACATAATTACTTTAGGCAAAGGGTATTATGTTTTTTCTTTTGTTACAGATGGAGATGGTGTATTAAGTACCCACGATTCTGATGACCGCATATGATTACGGGCAGTATAGCCATCTTGTTTAACACAAGTGTTGTATAAGTTTACAGAGTGACTAGTACTAATATTTGGTCCTGAAGAATGCCCATTAACTCTGATTGGAGCCTAACAAAGGCAGAAACATGTTGACCTCAAAGGGGGTATATTTGTTTTGAACCTCCAGTCCTCTCACTTTTTTTTTTATCAAACATATTTTTATTGAATTCGGAACATAATACAACATATGCTTTTACCATCTTTTGTCTTGCTCAAATGACGATACAAAAATGGGATGAACGGAAATTGTGCAGCGTACTCCACGCTAAAGATCGACCCCGACCCAATCTAAACATGGTGCAAAAGTAAAGGTACAGTGTCCAACAGTATTGGGTTCGGAGCAAGTCTCCGTGTCCTGCACATTGCGATAGGTAAAATGAGAAAGTGTCCAACCATCTTTCGATAGGGCATGCTCTCAAGTCCGTCTAGTCAGAAGGCATTAAACAGAAAATACTACCGGACTTAATAGAACAGCTCTCCTCTATGGAGCAATACATCAAGAAACATAAAATAATTAACCAACCCTGTCCCAACTCCCTCCCTCCCCAACATGGTGGTGGCACCTAAAAATATCTTCATCATTGTGTCATGATAGGTTGTACTTCATATCTGAAAAAGGTGTAAGGCTCTGATAGAGGCAGGGCAAACAGCAGATGGAAGGCCATGAGAAAGAAAGGTGACCAGGGGGCCCCATTTAAATTCAAAGTTCGTAAAGTTATCTCTAAAGACTTCCGACATACGTTCCATACTGAGTAGCTTCCATAGTCTAGAGTGCCAGAGGGAGACTGCCGGAGCTTCCCTGTTTTTCCAGGCGGCTGCCAGTGTGACCTTCGCCACTCCAATGCAGAGCCACATGATAGTTTTATCAGCCCGGGTCTGATGTTCCAAGGCAGGATCACGGAGCCCCAGCAGGACCTCTGCCATAGTAGTAGGAACAGGATATCCCAACATGTCTTTAATGTGTGCAAGTATTTCTTCCCAGAAGGGCCGTATATGTGGGCAGTCCCACCAGATATGCTGGAAGTCCCCCAGAAGCCCGCATCCCCTCCAGCATCGATCAGAGGTAGTGGGGAAGATCCGTCTAAGCTTGGAGGGATAAAGATACCAATCCATCATGGTCTTAAGGTGTGCTTCCCTGAGCTCTATGGAGTGGTTGAATTTCATGGTATCGGACCACAGGTGGGACCATTCGTCGTCTGAGATGTCTCGTTGGAGGATTCCCTCCCACATGGCCATGTATCGAGGGCGCGGGGAGCGCATAGTGGTAAGGAGAAACTTATATAAAAAGGAAATCGCGCCTTTCATAGTGGTAGCCTTAGTGAGAAAAGCTTCAAATTTTGTGAGGGGACGAGTAGCCGCCTCCCGGACCTGTGGTGTAAGGGCCCAATGCAGTAATTGGCTATAGCGGTATCGTTCTGTATTCTCCAGGCCATAGTCCCTTTTACAGTTATCAAAAGTGAGAGGGTCAAAGTTATGGAAAAGATGTGTTAGAGCTAAACATCCTCCCTCCCTCCAGGTGTCAAACGGATCCCGCCTGCATCCCCGGGGAATGCCGGATTGAAATGAAGAGGCGTGAAAGGGGAGGGAAAAGAGGACCATCTCTCATCGCTTGCCACTGAGTCCCATACCTTAAGGGTTATGCATGTGGGAGTGCTGATGTAAGTGTTCTTGGGTCTATCTTGTTTAGGCCGCCAGATCAGATCCCATATAGTCCGCCCGGTCACACTGCGGTCCATATGTAGCCAGTGTTTGTCGGAGTCATGTTTTGTCCATTCAATCAGTACGCGGAGTTGGGCGGCCTTGTAATATAAATGAATATCTGGGAGTCCGACTCCACCCTCCGCTCTGGACCGACGAAGTATCGAAAAGAGAAGCGAGCCCTTCTCCCTTGCCAAATGAAATTTAAGATCATAGCCTTAACGCGTCGGAAGAAGTCCCCTCTAACTCTATGGGCAGGGCTTGAAATAAATAGAGGAGCTTGGGGAGAAGCGTCATCTTAATGGCATGGATCCGACCCAGCCAGGACAGAAAGAGGGGCTTCCATTTAGTAAGCTCTGCTTGTATCCGCGTGAGTATCGGGGGAAGTTGGCGGCATATAGTCCTTCCACTCTTGGAGTAATCTGAACCCCCAGGTATTGTATGGATGAAGTGGCCCATTGAAGAGGTGTGAGGGGTTGCAGCCTGGAAAGCTCCGCTGTAGGAAGTGTGAGGTTGAGGATGTAGGACTTGCCTAGATTTATTTTAAAGCCCGCTATTGCCTCAAACCGAACCAGCTCAGCCTGTAGGGGTGGCAGGGATGTGGCTGGGTCCGCCAATGACAGCAGGACGTCGTCAGCGAAGAGGGAGATTTTATGTTGTTCCCCCGTGAAAGGGATCCCCTGAATCGTAGGGTTCGCTCTAATTGCTATTGCTAGTGGCTCGATACTAAGGGCGAAGAGCAGCGGGGAGAGGGGACACCCCTGTCTGGTACCTCTGGAGTGGGAGAAAGAGGACGAGTGTGTGCCATTGATCATCACTTTAGAATGGGGTTGAAGATAGTTAGCCCGAATCATAGTGAGAAATTCGGGTGCAAAGCCAAAAGCCGCGAGGGTATGAAAAAGAAACGCCCAATCCACCCTGTCAAAAGCTTTTTCCGCGTCCAATCCCACCAGGACCGCGGGAATCCGACGTCTATTGGCCTTCTCAATAATGTGGACTATTCGGTGAGTGTTATCGTAGGTTTGGCGCCCTTCAATAAATCCCGATTGGTCCGGGTGTATGAGGTCGGGCATAAGCTCATTGAGCCGCTTAGCCAATATGGAGGAATAGAGTTTCGCATCGAGGTTGAGCAGGGCGATAGGCCTGTAGGAGGCGCACGCATGAGGGTCCTTCCCTGGTTTGGGTATAACAGTAATCATTGCTTCCGACATGGAGCCAGAGGTTAAGCCTTCCTCCGCCATCTTATTAAAGAGCTGTGTAAGATGCGGGGTGATATCAGATGCAAAAGTTTTATAAAATATGGCGGTATAGCCGTCTGGACCAGGAGCTTTATGGAGCTTGAGAGCCTTAATAGCAGAGAGAACATCGTCAGAGGTGATGGGGGCAGAAAGTGTCTCATTCCCTTCAGGGGAGACCTGCGGGAGATGGAGGGTGTGGAGATATTCCCGTTGGGCGTCGGGATCTAAGCGATCCCCGTGTAGAGATGTTTATAGAAGGAGCTAAAGGTCTCCGCCTTTTCCTCGTCGCTGTGAGTAAGTTCCCCATGTGATCCCCGTATACCGCCTATGTACTCCTTCTCTCGTTTATCTTTAAGCTGCCTAGCAAGGTGTTTGCCAATCTTATTGCCCTGGGAGTAGGATAGTTGACGTAGTTTAAGAAGCGTGTACTCCGCCCTTTTGTTGTAGATGGCTCGGAGTTTACCCCTAAGCGCTGTCAGGTTGCGAAGGGTATGCCTTGTGGGGTTTGATTTATGAGCGTGTTCAGTGGAAGTCAGTTCCGACTCCAACCGCTCTCTTTCTTTAGCACGTTGCGAGTTTAGCGCGGCTTTGAGGGAAATGCACTTCCCCGAAAGACCGCCTTAAAGGCGTCCCAATTAGTAAACTCCGACGTGTCTTCCGACTTGTTAATGTCAAAGAATTCAGTGATAGATTCCCTTAATTTAGTGCAGGAGTCCTTATCTCTGGCAAGCGCAGCCGGGAAGTACCACCTGGGAGAAGCAGAGGAGTCCACCCTCCATCCCATCGAGACTGCCAGGAGACTATGGTCAGATATTGAGAGGGGGAAAATCTTGGCATCCTGTAAGGCACCCAGGAGTGATTGGCTAATAAAAATATAATCGAGACGGGAGTATGTACGGTGAACATGTGAGTAAAATGTGTAATCGCGTGAGTTAAGATACAAAAAGCGCCATGCATCACGGAGTCCCATGTCGTGAAGTTGTTGTCGTATGTCCGGGGAGAAGGAACCCATATCTGAGCGTTGCGGGTGAGTGCTATCTAAATCTTTCTGCCAAGTTAAATTGAAGTCGCCCATGAGTACCAGTGGTCCCTCCAGGAAATCCAATAGTCTCCCCAAAAAGTGTGCAAGAAGACCGTCTGGCCAGTGTTGGGGGCATATACCGCTACACAGGTGCAAAGTTTCCCCATTAAGCGACCCTTTACCATGACCCAGCGACCGTCTTTGTCGCGTTGTACATCCAAGGGCTGGAATTTTGTGGAGGATCGAAACAGGAGTGCCACCCCCTATGTTTCGTTGGTGCGGACGATCTATAAATCAGAGGGTAGTGTTTGTGTCGGAACCGTGTGTCCTCAGCTCTAGCCAGATGTGTTTCCTGTAGGGCCACTACGTCGAGGTGGTGATCAATAATGTATTTCCATACCTTTTGGCGCTTCTGAGGGGAATTAAGGCCCTTAACGTTCCAGGTACCGATAGAAATTGTCATAGTGTCAGGAAATGAAACAGCATCTCAATAGATACCCCACTAGGCTCAACATTTCCCCCACCATCAGCTGCCCCCAGGGAGTGACCTCTCCCCTTCTAACAAAGTGCAGGCTTACTGTGTGATCTGCATACCTATCTATACGAGATGTTAAAACGCCACCACCATGACCCACCCACTCCCTCCCTTCCCACCCCCCCCCAAAAAAAGAACAAAATGCAAACCTTATATACAACATAGAAAACAAAATCCAATCCCCGGGAAGTGTAACGAAAACCCCCAGGAATGCGGGGAGGCGGTGGGACCGAGGTCCCCGTCCGCACCCATCCCGGAGCAATGCCAACAGGAGTCACATACAAACGACCCCGAGGCGCCGTCAAGTCCTCGCTAAAGTAAGCCCCCCGCTGCCATGAGCAGGACCTGGTCATATGCTTCCGCCCCAGCAGTACCATGACGGTCTTTGAGAAAGGGGATTTAGACACCAGACAGCCATGGAGCATATATCAATCTAAACTTGTACTGCTTTTAAACAGTGTAATATTGTGATTTTAAAGGGAAAATCTGTGTTTTAATACTGTTGGCATCACGCTGTTTGCGGTGCTTGGGGTCAGCGTTCTAGACGCCTAAATCTCCGTTCCCACTTCCTATAAATACCGGATGCTGCGACCGCGCACTTGTAATAGCCACGTAACCAGTTACAGACCAAGAGCTGGGGGTTGTCATTAATTATTTTAGCTCAATCTAAACTTGTACTGCTTTTAAACAGTGTAATATTGTGATTTTAAAGGGAAAATCTGTGTTTTAATACTGTTGGCATCACGCTGTTTGCGGTGCTTGGGGTCAGCGTTCTAGACGCCTAAATCTCCGTTCCCACTTCCTATAAATACCGGATGCTGCGACCGCGCAGCGGGCGCGCCGCCGGCGCGCCAAAGGCAAGCCCGTCTGCGCCTGTCAGCGCCCGGAATGCGCCCAGCGCCAGGAGTCCTGTTAAGGTCAGAAATCACAATTATACCCGAAATGAACTCCTCACGCTAAGACCTGACGATTGCTCCCAACCTATGCTAATTTTAGATGCACTGAATAGCAGCCCGACGCAATGTAATACATGCGCCTTAACACCCGGACGTCTTTTAATTAAAACCAATCTCCCTATTAGTGAAGGGACAACTACCAAACAGGGAAGCATCCTTGATCATGCAGTTATACGAAATACCAGGGTTCCTCAGCGACATGCACCTTCTCACGGAGCAGGTCGAAATGAGCTTGGTAACATCTGCTGTATTTTACTGAACACACGCTCCATGATCAAACATAAATATGAGCTAGAATGTTTGATCCAAGTTGAAAACCCAGATCTGTTATTCCTTACAGAAACTTGGGCAAACAGTCTCTCCGACCCTGACTGGAGAGTCGCCGTGCCTGCAGGTTATCTTGTAGCCCATGTTGATAGGGTCGGCGCTAAAGGGGGAGGTCTAGCGCTGATCTATCGGTCTCACTTTACTGTGAAAACGAAGCATGAACCTACATTAGAAGCAGAGGCAATGTCATTTAGTATTAAAAGAAACAACTGCGAGCTCTTCGCAGGCGCTCTTATTTATAGACCCCTGGAACGAGAGCCGCTTTTACTAGATCTTTGCAGACTTTCCTAGAATCTTGCTTGGACACCACCTCTTTTACAGTCCTTGGAGATTTCAATTTCCACTTGGAATTAAACAATGATACCGACACAGCTAGCCTGATAGACAATATGGCCGGATACGGCTTGAGTCAGCTAGTATCAGAACCTACGCACATAGCTGGACATACGCTAGATGGACTTTTCACAAATAACTCCTCCACAGAAGTGACGAGAGTTCAACAATTAACATGGTCAGACCACTCCGCAGTCCATTTTAATGTCCGGATGGTAGCTACTAGCGATGGCCGCAGGACCAGTTCCGCGAGGGGAGTTCGCGCCCTGGAAATCAATCGATGAACAGGACTTGATCTCAGCCCTGTCAAAGAATCTACCAGATGTTCTGGACCCAGAAGTGGCAGCCAACAACTATGAAACCTGGCTAACCCAGGCAGTAAATAAGTTGGCACCGGAAGGTTCTAAGCACCTAAGGACTAGACAAGTCTCCTCGCCCTGGTATACGATTGAGCTTAAACAGCTGAAAATCAAATGCAGACGTCAGGAGCGAATTTGGAGATCAAATTATAGTGCGGAACATAGGAGGCACTACAACTCAGTATTAGAGGAATACAAGTCCTCTATAAAGCAAGCCAAATCAAAATATTTTACGGCTAAAATTCAGGAAGCGTCAAACTTTTCCAAAGAATTGTTCAAAACGGTCTCTATTCTTTCCAAATGCCCACGGGATACGGTGTTTTCACCAAATCAAGCAATAGTGGATAATATGGCTGGTTTTTTTCAGCAGAAAGTACAGTCAGTGTATAGCGAACTTACAAACTCAGCACCAATTCCCGTGGGGAACGGGTTAGATGGAACAGAGGAGATAGCCCCTGGAGCTAATCTGACACGGTTCCAATTGGTAGAACAGAGTCAAGTATTAGGCCTATTGTTGAAAACCAAGTCGGGCTCCCCTCTGGACCCTTGCCCCCCTTCCATCATACACTTAGCTCCAGAACTGATCAGTGGCTGTCTGACCCTCTATTGAACACAATTATAATCTTCAGGGGTTTTCCCAATGTGTTGGAAAAAGTCTGTATCAGACCCATTCTAAAAAACTTCACTTGACCCTCTGGAGGTCAAGAATTATAGACCTATTTCTTGCCTCCCGTTCCCTTCCAAGATACTCGAGAAAGCACTAAACAGAGAACTGACGGAATACCTGGACAATAATAATGTCCTAGACCCCACACAACATGGTTTCAGAGCTCAGCATTCAACCGAATCAGCTTTGATCATGGCCACAGAGGAGATCAGAAAGGTGATGGACGGAGGCGGCAGGGCCATCCTGATATTACTCGATCTAACTGCAGCGTTCGATACCGTAAATCATACGGTGTTGGTACAAAGGCTGAAAGAAGCTGGTATTGGGGAGAAGGCATTGGATCTTCTAGCCTCATACCTGGCAAATCGGGAACAGGCAATTCACTGGGATGGACTTCAGTCGGGAAAGTTTACACTTCCGTGTGGAGTGCCCCAGGGTTCTGCTCTTTCCCCCACCCTGTTCAATGTATATGTCGCCCCTTTGGCAAGAGTAATAAAAAGCCATGGTCTCTCTCTTGTATCATACGCGGACGACACCCAATTAGTGGTGTCAGTTGCGCAAAATCTGGACCTAACAGCAGAAAGGTTCCGGAACTGCCTAAGGGCTCTGATGGCCTGGATAAATCTAAACTTTTTAAAGCTAAATACAGAAAAAACTGAGGTCATAGAGTTCGGGCAAAAACCCTCTGTCTGGAGTGAACTCTGGTGGCCGCCTGAAGCAGGAACCCTCCCTGTCACTGCTCTGAAGGCTAGAAATCTGGGATTCCTGGTGGATAAGGATCTAACTCTTGCCTCCCAGATTAACCAAGTGACTTCGGCATGCTTCTTCACGTTGAAAATATTACGGAAGATTCTTCCATTCATTCCATCTTCATTAAGAAAAACGGTAGTCGGCGCATTGGTGTTGTCCAGAATAGACTACTGCAATGCGCTATACCTGGGGGCTGGCGTTAGACAACTCTCTAAACTACAGTCTCTACAAAATGCTGCTGCACGAGTATTGTTAGAGTTACCTAAATATCACCCAACATCCGCAAGCCTAAAAGCCTCCATTGGCTACCAGTTCGTAGAAGAATAGACTTTAAGGCTTTATGTATAGTCCATAAAGCCCTTTACGGAGGAGGGCGTCAGCCATCCAACTTCTATTCCCAAGATATCTCACCGGTCCGCTGCCTCAGGTCAGCAAACACCGGATTGGTCCTGCTCTCAACTATAAGCAGAGTCAGATGGGGCGGTAGGGGGTTCTCCTACCAAGCTGCTAAGCTGTGGAATTCCCTCCCAACTCACATGAGACTGCAGCCAAGTAGGGATCTCTTTAGAAAGATGATTAAAACATGGCTCTTCACTAAGCCCTAGGCCTGTTAAATCTGGTGGTTGGCTATTTCCTCAGCGCCAAGACGCCCCGGCATAAGAGCGCTTTATAAATATTTCAGTCAGTCAGTCAGTCAATCAAAGTATACCTGAGTTCAACAGGGGTGAGAGTACATCATTCGCAGTATTAACCGCAATGGAGGGTGCCGCAGCCCTTGAGTACCAAGCATCAGCAGGGGGTCAGTGAGGATGAAACAGCCAGGAGGAGTGAGACACCGCCCCACTCGTCCCTCGAGAATGTGCAGAGGTCCCCTCAGCCCCCGCTGATCATGGTGGTGCTAGAAACCATTCCCACCCCGAACAGAATGATGCAATGCCGTGAAGCATTCGTCGGGGAATCATCTGCGGCCTCTGCGTGAGCCCGCCGACCATGCAGGCGCGTCCGATCGGGCCTTGTGTAGTGCGCTGGAGGCATCTGGAGCGGAGTCATGATCCCCCTACGGAGAGACCCAGCAGAACCAACCCTTCCTGTAGGTCAGAGATATGACGCTGTTTATTACGAAATTCGAAACTAAGTCCAAACGGGAAAGTCCACCGATATCTAATCTTATCCTCTCGGAGTTTGGCAGTGAGAGGCCTGAACAGCTGTCTCCGTGCAAGAGTGGCCGGCGCCAGGTCTTGGTAGATCGTACACGTGTGCTTTTGGAAAGAGATGGAGTCCTTGGGCCTAGCCGCTGCGAGCACCGCTTCCTTAACCTTGAATGAGCGGAATTTCGCTAAGATGTCTCGGGGCCTCCTCTTGTCTCCATTCTGCAATTGTCCCACTCGGTGGACCCGTTCCAGTTTTATTTTGAGGGATTGAGGGCTTAGGATCTCCGCAAAGAGCCCCTCCATAAATGCCTCCAGATCTGGCCCCTCCGCGCCCTCCTCCAGGTCCCGAACGCGAATGTTCTCCCTCCGGGCCCTATTTTCAAGGTCCTCCGTCTTAAGTTGCGACTGAAGAAGCTGATCACGGAGATAGCGGACATCATCTCTGAGCTCTGTCGTGAGCTTTTCTTGATCCTGGTGGTGCACCTCCAAATCCAGAACTCGGGTACCCACCGAGTCTACGTCCTGCTGGAGGGAAGTCAGCTTTCCGGTCAGGTCCGTCCGTAATTGCTCCATGGAGGATTTGATGTCCTGCCCCAGGTCCTTGCGCAGCTCCATCTGGAAATCCTTGAACAAGGCCTGGAGCTCCGCCTTCGTGAGAGCCATTGTGGTTGCTTCGTCGGCCGTACCCAGCACCGAGCGCCTGTCTGGGGCCACAAAGAAATCAGAGACCTTAGCAGATGGTCTAGCCGTCCCCTTCTTGGGCGGCATGCGGGCCTGCCCCAAGGGGCTCTCCGTCGGCGCGATGAGGGCGTCCACGGAATCCGCTCAGCAAGGCTGGTGGTTGCGACCTCCAAGGTGTAGGAAAGGCGCGCGTGGATGTCCGATCTGAAATAGGGTCCTCCCCACTGATCGAAGCAGGACCTCCTCCCTTTAGGCGCGCTGGCAGCCGTGAAGTGATCTCCGGAAGGTAAGAGGGGGAGAAGCACGCTCGACGGATCACCTCTCGGTGGATGTGGCGCCAGGTGGCTGGGGTCCGAAAGGTCGCGCTCACATGACGCGGGGCACCGGTCAGGCAATATCGGCCACCATCCCCTGTGCTACCCCATTCCGGTCAGGGCAAGCAGAAGCAGACACACAGCTTTCACCGGAAGGTGTAGGGCGCCATTCCGGGCCCCCCATGGGCCCCGACTTCATCCAACCCTCAGCAGGGGGAGCCGCAGCACCTCAGGTCTGCCGCCGGGAGCCGCTGGGCACAGAGCTGGAAGCTCGGCCGAGAAATCGGTAGCGCCGATGTCGCTAATGGGCCGCCATTTTAGGGTCAGGCAGGCGGGTCGTGGTGCAGCGTAGGTCATGGAGTGTCCCAGGGGAAGCGGCGACAACGCCCGGCAGTCACGGTGGGTTCCAGCCTTACCCTGATAGAGAAGGCAATCTAGGAGGTCAGAATCCTCAGACGGCACCTCCCGCCGCACCAGCAGCCGCCGGCGGTCAGCGCAGCCCGGCAGACGCCATTTTGCCGCTCGGCCTCGCGTTACGTCTCAGGCTGAAGCAGGAGTGCCCCTGGGTGAGATGCGGCAGGTAGGACTTCTCCAGCAGAGCGCCACATCTTCCACTGTGTGTGGAGCCGAGCTCAGTCCTCAGCGCCCGGGAAACCGCCACAAGTAGCTCCGGAACAGCGCGCGGACCGGGAGCCGAGACGGATTACGTCCTCTCGGCCATCTTGCCCGGCCACGCCCCCCAGTCCTCTCACTTTTTAATCCTATCCAAGGACACTACTGAATAAAGAAATTGAGCCCTTGAGATAGTTTTAACTTATCACGCACACTTTTCTTAGCACTCTGCCCTTCACTCACCAACACTGCTTTGTGGCATCCCCCCGTCTGAAAACACCTCAGCTCCTCTCCACCCACCACATTAGGTGGAGAGTTGTAGCCCACATCGGGGACCTTGCGGCACTGATGTGAGGAGGGAGCCCAATGATGAAGCATGTCACCCTTGGGTGAGTGAGGGTTCTAGCCCTTAAAAATGACTCCTTCCCTTTGCTCCTAATACACAACACCTGATTTTAGCAGAACGTATCTTTAGTGAGTTTTCATATTTAGATAGGGAGCGATACGTTCTCTTATGGGAGTGACCCCCTTGGATCCCAAGTGTGGCATTATTGCTTTTATGAGTTTGCCTTATATTACAGGAAAGTCAAATAAACCTATCCCAAACAATAGCCAGAACAGTTGTGTTTTCGGCAAATCTTCAGGCAGAAAATAGGCAACGTACTAAGGTGAGGACAATGTTCACAAGGGATGGCTGGGAGGGTTGGAGAAGGCTATGTTCCGAGGGTGAAGAACAAACAGCAGGGATACATTCATGGTCAGTACTCACGACTGGGTGATAAACACAACCCCTCCGAAATAACAACTGATTGCAGTGGGAAGAAAAAGAAAATCATGATGAGAAAGAAAGAAAGAAAACATTAAGCTCTAGATGCGAAATGGAATTAGGTGAATGAATACAGAACAATATTTAGTACTTAGGGCAAGTCATTTCATGGATCTTGCAGTTTGTAGATCAAACAAAAAACTCGCACTGTTGAATCGGCAAACCAGTAGCAGCGTAATCTTCATTCATTGAGCAATCAACAGAATTTTACAGTAACAAGTACAAAGCAAAGCCCATTGCAAAAGAATGGCAAGTGAAATGCGTGCAGATATGGCAAGGACAGTATGGTTCACATTAAGAAGACCAACATAACGTTAGGGGGCGAGGGGTGAGGGAGGTAAAACAGGGGGAAATGATGCTAATCAGTGCAAACTATGCTGACAGTATTATTTTTTTAACAACCTATTATTTTATCATCACATATCAACTGTGATTCATTAATGAACCAACATGTTATACTCCATTTTTCAGATGCAATGTTCACTGGGGTGTGGGGTGATTCTACCACTACTTTGATGAACCAGGTATTTTTCACAGTTCTCACTCCCTCTGCACGGTCACCCTCCTCCTTCCGTCTCTTCCATAAGTACTCTAGACATGTGAATCTGCGCCTTCCACTGACATCCCTGGCCATATCACTCTTTGATGGTGTGCAGATTTCTGTAAGTCTCTCCAGGGACCCAATACCTTTGTGAACATCTGTGGACGCCCCCTTGATTTATAGGCTGCCTCCTCCATCTGCACAGACCAGTCCATATTAAGACCCCCATTGTACTGCGGTGGGCACTTCCTAACTCCTCCAGAGTCCAATCTCATCGCACTTAACCACTATCAGAGCGGTATTAGAAATATGCCCAAAGCACACTACTTGGCGTGTCAATTCCCATTCCACACCAACTCAAATCATCACTGTTTGCTGTATCTCCGACAAAAACCATTGTAATTTCAGGCAATCCCACACTGTATGTAGTAGAGTGCCTTGTTGCTGACATCCTGACCCGATCTGACGCTGTCTTACCCCTCTTAAAAAGCTGTGTGCTGGTATAATAGACATGATGAAATTTTGCATCAGTCGAAAGCCTCGTCATATTGCAATCTCACGTGGGTATCTACAAGATTCCCCAATCCATGCCCTCCATGGTACCTAAGGCTTGCATCCATTTATTTCTAAGCTTATCTAGGGCGACTGACAGTTGGAAAGCAATGGCTAATATATACGCGATATAGCGTGTCTAGAGGGGCCACCAGTAATCTGTGTTCGAGTAGTGATTCTTCAGAGATGTCCTGCATTAGAGCGGAGTAGTTGGTCAGGGCGTGCCCCATCTGTATATACTTAAAGTATTAAGAATCCACTATCTCAAATTGATGCCTAAGCTCGTTGAATGTTAACATACACCGGTCACCCCAGATATCACCCATTTTAGGTATACCCAAGGAGGTCCACTTTCCAAATCCCTCTAGTTTCCTCACATCCACCAGTATCTCGGAATCCCACAGCAGATTTCCAGAGTGAATGTATTTTCCCACCCCATAGCTCGATTCGTCCTCTTCCAGATTGCAGAACCATCCTTGTCTGGGTATGTGTAACCTTTGTGTCTTCCAACCCGTACAACTCCTTCTGATGGCAACTAACACTGAGGGCTCTCGCTATCCTGCATATTCCCATTTGTTCACCACTAATAACTGTGCGGCCCAGTAATATAGCTTTAATTCGGGCAGGGCTATACTCCCATTGTAAAGGCCTCTTGTTACGGTAGACAATGCAATTCTTGAGGGTCCCCGTCACCCATCAGCAACCTGGTCACCACACTTACCAACTGAAAAAAGCTATCTAGAAATCTCATAAGGGGTGCTTTACATCAAATACAAAAATTTGGACAGTGCAATCATTTTGTCTAGTGCTGTCCTTCCCATCAGTGAAAGTTTCTCCATTGTTCCACGTCTGTCTTACATTCCTCAAATAGTTGCACCCACATTCGGGTGCATAAACTCGCTGGGGTCCATTCTCCCAAATATTTAACTCCCTCATTCATTTCGTACATTGCATCAAGCAAGTCCAGTCTCTCGGACGGTGCCAGGTGACGAGTATGCACCGATTTATTCCAATTGATACATTTGCATGTGCATTTGGCAACTAGTAGCAAAATATTAATAACTCCAGGGATGGATTTTTTAGGCTCTGCTAGATAAAGAAAGATGCCATCTGCGTAGAGAGAAAGAACATTCTCTTATTCTGGGGCCCAGTAGATACCTTGATCAGTGCGTCTCTTCTAACCCATTCCGCCAGTGGCTCACCAGTAAGTGCGAATAGCGTGTACATGGAGCATCCCTGTCCCATACTGCGATCCAGTAGGAATTTCTCAGACAGTCCCATTCACTCATACTCGGGCCATTGATCTAGTATACAGTAATTGGACCTACCCTCTATACTTGAGCGAAGCCCCTTTTATGCAACACTGCCATCAGATAGGGACACCATCTCAGCATCAAGGGAACTATTGGTTCTTGCATCAAGTCTCTTCTGTGCAAGACCCCATATACTATAGTTTTGTGCTAACAATGAACACCTTTTCTTAGGGAAGGGTAGTGAGCCTAGCTAGGTGCTTATTTCTGCCTCAAACCTCTTTTCCTCTATCCTTTAAATAACAGCACATGGCCAGCACATGAAATAAGCCACTTTAGGACTTCAAGGTTCAATCTCAACTGTTCCCAGCGTATGAAATGAAATGAAAATAGGTACTTGTAAAGCGCACGGCTACTCCACAAAGTGTCCCGGCGCTGAAGGACCACCGAGAAATAGGAAACCAGAGCACGAGAGCCAAGCCAAGTCTGGAAGAAATTACTGCTGGAAAAGCCAAGTTTTTAGCTGTCTCCTAAAAGTAAACAGATCCTGGACCTGCCTGAGATGGAGTGGCAGACTATTCCATAAGCGGGCGGCCAGCACTTGAAATGAGCACCCGTCTACCCCGGAACGGGTAAACTTAGGAGTGAGCATCAGAGACTGTCCTGAGGACCTCAGGGCTCGTTGCGGCACATAGTGTTGGACCCTTCTCCTGAGATATACGGCACCTGTGCCGTGGATGGCCCGAAATGCCAGAACCAGCGCTTTAAACTGGATCCTCTTACGCACCGGAAGCCAATGCAAGGCCTTCAGATGGATTGTCATGCGTTCTCTGGGACCCACCATGAGAATGGCTCTGGCCGCTGCATTCTGAGCCACCTGCAGACGATTCAGTAAGTACTCAGGAAGGCCATGGTACAAGATGTTGATGTAAGCTAGCCTAGATGTAATTAAGGCTTGGACTACAGTTTTCCGGTACTCTACCGGTAGCAGGGGAAGAATGTTTTTAAACATTTTCAGCATGCCGAAACACGTGCCAACAACAGTCTGAATTTGGGCTTTCATTGTTAGGGCGGCATCAAGCTTAACCCCTAAGTTCTTCACGATACTAACTGGAGCTGTGGGAGGGGACATATCCCGAGGCCACCATTGGTGCCATGATTCGCAGGACGGACAACCAAAGAAGATAATTTCTGATTTTTCTGGGTTGCACTTTAGTTGATTAAGCCGTAGCCAAGAGAAAACCTCCGTCAGACAGGTGTTGATCTCCTCTCCTCTAAAATCAGAGCCTTTGTCACACGTGAACAGCAGTTGAGTATCATCGGCGTATGATACTATCCTAGCGCCGTGGGACTCAGCTAGGAGTGCAAGAGGAGCCATATAAATATTAAACAGTGACGGGCTCAAGATAGACCCCTGCGGGACCCCCACCTTCATAGGTGGAATGGGGGCCGAAAAGGGGGGGGGGCAAATTTCCTGTCGGTGGTCGTTCAAAAAGGAAGCGAACCACTTGAGTACCATGCCCCCAATGGCGCATTCCGACAGACTTTGCATAAATTTCAGTTACACCTAACTTACACACTGTCCAGACTTACATAACACCTCCACACCACCTACTTAGTGTACAAACAACAAGAAAGGGAACTTAGCAATCATAAACACTACTAGCATAAGATAACACAACATACCAATGAGCGTATGTGAAAGAGGCCCAAATAACCACATTGCTCATGCCAACACAACAAACGGTATTGGAACCAAGTTTTTACACAACCAAAATATTAGAACGAAAATAACATCACAAACTATATTACTTGACACCCCCACAGAGAGCACAATGGATAGTAATCTAATTACATGCATCTCAAAGAGCTATTTCTTCTTCCAAAGGACACTTAAGAAGTGCTGACATACAAAAATCTGACAATACGTACACAAATCAAGTGTCATCCTAAGAACTTTTAGGGCCCTGGGCAAGATATATTTTGGGGCTCCCATTCATTATAATTTTGAATTCTTTTACCTACTTTCTAATAATTTAAATCAGCATGACGCCAAATACTATTATAATGTATTAAAACTTTCACAAAAAACAGCTGAAATATGCCTTGCTTGAGTCCCAAAACCCTTAAAATTACACTGGATTCCGAAAGAGAGACAGAGTCAGAGATAGAGGCAAGAAGAGAGAGGCTGTGACAGAGAAATCAATGAAAGTGAGAGAACTGAGAAATATCATTTTACCAAAGGGGCACTTGAAGGTGGGGGCCCTAGGCAATTGCCCACTTTGCCCATGCCTTAAAACATCAAGCAACAACAAAGAAAAAACAGCCCATTCACACGTCAACACTCCCCTCAAGTGATATCAGGAGCTTTTACACACATCCAGTCTTATAAAACCACACACAATACAATTGTACCTATCTGTATGGCCCAATTCATCCATTAGCATCAAACATCACCGAGACTCACCAACCTCCATAATCGGGCCCAAACTTTACTAACCCCACATCAGTGTGACAATCCAGAGAGCCCACAGTGCCACAAGGTTATATCAATGGTAGGCATAAGGTATACAAATGCCAATGACATAACACAACCTACTATATTCACATGCAAACAGCAAATCAACAGTAGTCAAATTGCAATTTTACCTGTTCCATGCTGGGGGACAGCATGAAGAGATCTGAATGCATTTCTGATTTAGTTCAACCCATTCAGTTGGTCGCTATAGGCCATCACAAACTGTTACTTACCCGTGGTAATGCTCTTACTAATTGATAATCTTTAGAATCCTTTCCGAGATGTATCCACAGGTATCAGCTGAATCTGGAAGGTCTTTAACAATTCATACATAACAACATTAGCTGGTGCCACAGCGATACAAGGTCCTAAAGTTACTCCAGAAAGTTAAGTTTTAGCTCTATAAACATACCGCCCACAACTGTGACATCTGGTGTTACCAAATGTTCCCACTTCATGAAAGGCACAATAGAAGAGCTAACTTGAGTAAATAAACAAAACAAGCACCACAAAATAACAAAAGCTTGTGCAGAAGTGTGGGGACACAAGGCAATTCTCAGGAAGATAGAATATCCATGGCAAACAGTGTTATTGAAGGACAGTAAATTGTTCTCTAATACTTCTCTGCTCAGATCCATCTAGCAAGACTTTCACAGCAATGCTAACAATAGGAGTGCACACAGAACACAATTAAAACCAGGAAATGTTGCTGCACAGCTCTGTCAAGCAAAGGTCTCCACTGTGTGGTTGTTTAGTATTTGATCCATAAAAGAAAGAGACAACTATTTCCCAATAACTTCATGTATTGTAACACTTGGGATTATCAG
Source organism: Calotriton arnoldi (assembly GCA_963921515.1). Taxonomy (NCBI): domain Eukaryota; kingdom Metazoa; phylum Chordata; class Amphibia; order Caudata; family Salamandridae; genus Calotriton; species Calotriton arnoldi. Next base: position 2,166,157 of record CAWUFW010000086.1, read on the forward strand.
TAGGGATGTAAAATATGAACCTAATTAGGAATATCTGGTTGCCTATAGAGAGAAAACTTGGTAAAAGATCATTAAAAAGCCTCTGGAATCAGATAAACTGTTCAGCTTCAAATAAAGACACGAGAGGAGAGCGACCCCCGGCGGTGCTCGGCCTAATCGAGGCGGCCCAAGACCCACCAAATCTGCAGACAAGAGGTGAGGCAGCCCTCTCGTCCTGGGGATTAGAGTGGAGTGGCCAGACAGCGAAGGGCAGTGGAGTTGGGGAGTGAATGGCACATAGGAACTCCGGGCACCTGGAGGAGAACCTGAATCAGTAAGAACCATGCACTGCTAGTCCTTGACTACAGACCACTGCAGAGACAGACCCTAACCATCCTCGCTGGAGGGAGGCACTGCAGCGAAGCTGGGTGGAGACAAGGTGGTCTCATTAACCCCAGAGACCCAGTGTTGGCGTGGCGTGGTCAACATCATTGGTAATACAGATGCGGGAAAGGAGCACCCAGCCTAAACACACTGAGCTCAGGAGTTCAGGGATGGCCAAAGACAAAGAGCCTAAACCGCTCCGTCAGGGCAAAATGGATCACTACACCAATGTGGTTACCCGACAGACTAAGGTAGAAACAGAGTCGTGGACTATGCAAGACAATGCAGCACTACTATCACCGATCCAGTCTTCCCGGGAAGCCCTAGAGGAGAGAAGCGGGGAGGGGCAATCAGAAGTGTTTCTTCTGCAGCAGGACTTACGGAACACAGCTGACCAAGTGGCAGAAATTAGGATCTCAGAACTGGAAGATACAGTCCAGATGCTCCAGCAGGACGTGGCCGGAGCCTGGGCTACCGCCAATGATGTGGTCTGGAGGTTGGAAGACGGGAAAAACGGGTACGCCGCAACAACCTGCGCTTCGTGGGCTTCCCTTTGGGCAACGAAGGCACAAATATGGTTGCGTTGCCCTTGCTCTTCACACTGGCAATGGAGCATCTCGCTAGTCAAGCAAGAATGGGTCACAGATATCTGGGGCTGCAGGTTGGCGACAACCACCACCGTATAGCTTTATACACGGACGACTAGCTGCTTTTCCTCAAAAACATGGAAACTGATTTGCTGGGGCTAGAGCCTTGTTTGAACATTTTGGCTCTCTGTCGGACTTAAAAGTTAATTGGCAAAAATCTAGACTGATCCCGACAATGGGGCTAGAACTGCTGTGCTGGGAGCCCCGCTGCCTGTCCTATCTGGGGTTCAATGTCTTTAATGACCGAACTGACCTGCTAGAGGGTAATGTTGGGCTGGCCATCAGGTTGCTTTGAGCGAAAATTGATTTTTGGAAAACACTGCCATTATCGGTAACGGGGCGGGTGGCACTATTGAAGATGGTGGGCCTTCCGCGGCTCCTATACTTTTTGTGACACTCCCAGTTTGTATCCCTCATGCCATGCTTTGAGAACTAGAATCCTTGCTCATTGCATTCATATGGGGGTCAGGTCGTAGTAGAGTGGCATTATCGACCATGCACCGCCCAACAGCAGAAGATGGACTGGTGGTCCCCAATTTTGAAGTGTATTACATTGCAGCCCAACTTCAATGGTTCATGCAATGGTTGGCAGGGCGACAGACCCAGGATAGAGTTGTGGGACAGTTTATCCCAGAACTGCCCAGCCTAGTTAGGACACTGTTGAGAGTAGAACGCCCTTCTGCTGATGACACCCATGAGCTCCGGGTGATCTCCAAGTGTTGGGCAGGAGGGTCCCGTACTCACTTGAATTGCCAAGTACCATGTTAGCGACGCTGCCTTATGGTGGACACTGGGGGGAAATAGAGGAATGGGCCGTGGCAAAAGTGGGTGACCTATTCAGACTGGAGGAGCTCCATCCGTTCAAGGAATTAAGAGCATAATTTGACCTTGCACAGGGCCACTTCTTGCTCCACAGAGCGGTAACAGCAGCATTCCACAACCATTGGAATACTGGAACATCGGAACCACAGCCTTGCAAGAGTTGACAGTATATGATACCTTCCCGGGGCACCTTCAAGGCGGTTACATGCCTGTATAGGATTATAGGAGAGGAGGTGCTTGGGCCACTGGAGACTTTACGGGCGCGCTGGGAAGGTGACCTACTTGTACCCTTGCCGGAGTGGGACTGGGAGGTAATCCTAGCTAGGGTCCCAAAAATGTCAAAGAATGCCCGATTCAAATTATTATGTCCTCCACAGGTCTTACCTTACATCATGGAGCATTAATAAGCATTTTCATATGGCTGACACGGCGTGCGGAGATGTGGGGAGGTGGGTGCAGAACTCGTCCATATGGTGTGGTCTTGCCCATCACTGCAGTCATTCTGGGAGGAGATTGCGAAAATAGTTGTTGCAGTCATGAAGAAGGACAACGTTTTCCCTGGTCGTTGTTTACTGAGTTGGCTTCCACATACCTCGAAAACCAAGGTCACGAGTATATTTCAGGATCTGGCTTTATACTAGCAAAAAGAGAGATCACCAGGAATTGGAAAGCTCCAGGGGGTCCTCGGGTGGCCACATGGCGAAGAGAATTAGAGTGATGGGCAAAATGCTAGGGGAGGGATAGGCAAATTGGACACGCCCGAGCTTGGGAGGCGCTGGTGAACAGCCTCAAAGACTCAGAGCCAGCGTCCCCAGAGTCTTCACCCGCAAGGTTGCCAGCTCCTTTTGCTCCTTAGTGCTGAGGGCCTCTGAAGCTGTAGTCCGAAAACTGTCATGTTCCATGAACCTAACCACTGCATGTGTCACCAGAATGTTATATGTGAGGTTTGTGTCTTTTTAGGGTGTTAATGGAACATAGCATGATATGTTGAGGTTGACCAACATTCAGATGTAATTTAAGAGGGTGGAGGGCAGCGGAAGTTAACTGTTTAGGTGGTTCGGTAAGGTTACGAGGTATGTCAGAGGAACGCTATGGTGTGTAAGTAAACACTGAGTGGCAATAGAGATAATAAATGTTTTACTTATTTATTTATTTTGGTACTATGCCTCTGACGTGGAACCCAATAAAATTTGTTCTTAAAAAAATGGTTGCGTTACTGGGCCGCTGGCTGTGGGCAACTCTCCAGTTAGACAAGTTCTCATCCTGCTTCATCTTAGAACAAGCGACCAGAGACATAGGTGGGAGGCCGCCTCTGGGGGCCCCCGAGGCCTATCATTCAATCAATCAGGATTTGTAAAGGGCAACTGCTTCATCTGTGAGGGTATCAAGGCGCTGTTGGACCATGCTGCTGGCACCTACTGGTTAAACATCCAGGTCTTGAGGTCCTTTCTGAACTGCTGGAGCGATGGTAAGGCTCTGATGTGCAGGGGGAGGGTGTTCCAAATCTTAGCCTCCAGGTGGGAGAAAGAGCGGCCTCTGCTGTTTGCTTGTGGATGCGTTGGGTGGCTGCTAGGGGAGGGATCCAGAATGAAGCTCACTGGAGGGTTGTTGAAAGTTCCCTCATTTGTTGAGGTATGCCAGCACTTCGTGTAGTGCTTTGTAAGTATGGATGAGCAGCTTGAACCAACATCTCTGTGCGACTGGTAGCCAATGAAGTTTCCTGAGGTGAGGGGTGATATATGTCTGTCTGGGGAGGTCGAGGATGAGTCTGGGAGCTATGGTCTGGAGTTTCCTCATGAGTTGGGTGGTGATTCCTACGTAGAAGGAGTCGCCGTAGTCAAGGCTGCTGGTGACGAGAGCTTGTGTGATAGTTCGCCTGGTGTTGGGTGGGAGCCATCTGAAGAGCTTCCTGAGCATTAAGAAGGTAATCATTGCAAAATTCCTGAACTTCCAGGACCGTGACATGATCTTACGAGTTAGTCTCAAAGGGGAAATCTAAAATCCTTGTCTTCCTAGACTACACGTGAAGGAGGGTCCCGAAGGTCCCGTATTACCATTTAACAAGAAACTCATTTCTGATTTTGCACTACCCACTAAACATGATACTCTAGATAGGCCCCACAAGACAGGCTCAGATAGAATGTCTTAAGTTGTCCACTTTCCTTCGTCTTGGGAGTGCATCTCACATAGGCCCAAGCCCAGCTCCCTAGATAATCATATCTTACATAGGACCAAGCATACCTTCCTAGATACAAATGTGTAGGCCCAAAAAGCCAGTGACTCCTGCTCTCATTTTATAATAATAATAATACAGATCGTAGGCCTCATTGATCTGCTAGCAGAGATCTGTTCCATCCACCGAGAGACAACATCAGCCCCCTCTTGTGACTTTCCACAGTTACGAGAATAAGGGTGGCCCCCACCCACGTGACAATCTGTTGGAACATCTGGCTGTGTCACATGCAAGATTTGCGATATTCTTAGCTATGAAACTTTCCGCGCTTGCTTAACTGAAACTCAAGGCGGCAACGTGACCAAGAATTAATATATTAAATATTAATTCTGAGCATTTTTTACGGTAAAAATTATCCTTTGTTTACTTTTTGCGGTCAAGAACACTGACCATCTGCTAAACGCCCTGTTCCATCATGATACCACTTCTCGGTTTTATATCAAACTTCCCAGTTACTGTAAGCGGGCGGTTAAGTGGCCTGTGTCAGATCTCGTGTCGGGCGTAGGAGTAAGTTCTGCATTTAACCATATAAAAGAGCTTCGCCCAAGGTGCAGCTCTGAATTCTCTGAGCATCAATCTGACTGCATACAGAGGGTTCCCGATCGATCGTCCGTGAGACTGGGCCTAGAACTTCAACTTCCAAGGTGGTAATACTCTTTCCTGATAATTCAGCCTATTGGCTTTGACAGCCTCTCTGATGGCATAGCCTATTGGCTTTGTCAGTCTATCTGATTATCTTTGCCTATTGGCTTTGTCAGCCTCTCTAATAATTTAGCCTTTGGCTTTGACAGTCTATCTAATTCAGCTCATTCTAACCCAAGCTATTGCATTTATTTTAGTTTAAACTGCGTAGTCTTGAATGGTGTTGCTTTCTTAAAAGAGATTAGTTTCAAGGCGCTAGCCTACCCATCCTCTTTAAAGACAGGGTTGCTCTTTAGCCAGTTATTCATAGCACAATATTTAGCCATACATTTACTACTTTTGAACAATTGATTTATGACATTGTCCATGCATTTATTTTTCATCCTGCTCATGTGTTCATGGGCAACATTTTAATCGAACTGTTTTTATGCTTGTGAACTGCTTAAATAAAAAGTCACTGTGTTTTACATCGTGGTTTCTTCTTTCCAAGTGAACGAACAGCACAGGGGTCTGGCTCTCTGGAGTCGGTAAGAAGAAGGGTGTGGCCACCAAAAATACCCTCTCCATCAGCTGGCGACCACGAATATCCAGGGCTCGTTAAGCGGGTCGTCTACGGTGAGGTCTTGGGACGCATGCTGGGGTTACACCTGTCTGGCGGTCTCTCAGGCTCTCCTCTCCCCACGTCCACCGGGGTAAGTCAGGGATATTTTTATTTTTTTCCTTGCCTTTGCCTCAGGTTGTGGCGTGTGGGGGCGGTGGGTCGGCCTGCATTTGCCATCCGGGGTCTCCCTTGTCTGTGCTCCTTTGCCCACCTGTGGCTGACTGACATGCCACGACGTCCTCTTTGTGGCTGGTCACATCTTCCCGAGGCTCTTTGGTGCTTTTCCCTCTGCTGCCATTAATTTTGTCGTAGGTTTCCTTCTATTTGCATTCTCTTGCCACCACTTATTTTCACTTTTATTGTCTTTGCCTTTTCCGAATATTGTGCTTTCATTCTCATTGCCGTTTCCTGATGCTTGAGGTTTGAGTCTGACCACGTGGTTGGTCGAATTCTGGCATGGTGCACACATGCGTTTGCAGGTTTTTCATGTTTACACATTTTCCCACATGTGCTTTTTTAAGGTTTGCCTTGCTCAGTGATGCTTGAGGTTTGAGTCCTGGTCAGTTCTACCTGGCCGAATTCTGGCATGCTGCACACTTGGTGCGCACATGCGTTTGCAGCTTTCTCATGTTTTAAATTTTTACGCACATTTAATGTTTAAACGCACTTTTTCTGAATTTCCTTTCTTATCGAACAGTTTATATTGCACAGCTGTGGCCTGTTGCGCTCTTGACATGGTGCGCAAGTGGCACGCATTTCTATAGTGTTGTCGCACTTTTCTATTTTGGGTGTGTCTCGCCGCCATTTTGTATGCTCTTGCCGCCATTTTGTACTCTCATTTATATTTTGTATTATTAAACGTTCACCTTTCATGATTTATATTCTCTATTACTTTATACATTTCCCCTCCTTCTCATTCTCTTGCTCTTCGTATTAATTTCCTCACACTTCCTTTATACATTGTCATTTTCTTTCCTCTTTCGCACACTGCCCCACCATTCTATTTTTTCTGGCGCCAATGCGCACCTCGTTCATTAGGGTTCTTTCATGTGTATTCACACACTCATTCTTCGCACTCTATAGTTCGTCCCTCTCTGATTCAATTTTACATGGCTTGGGTGCTTTTCTCTTTTTATCTCTTAAATTTATTTCGCTCTCTCACCGGCGCCTTTCTCCCTTATTAGCTGCGCCACTCCAGAAAGAGGAAATAACTACTTCGAGCTCTGTGGCCCAGTCTGACATTGACCCCGCCTTTTTCTGCTTTCTGTCTTCGCAGAACGAGGAAGTGAGCCTCGCAGCTTCACTGTAGTCACCTCGCCCCTCCTTCCTCTGTCTTCCCAGGCTGTTCTCTCAGCAAACATTGCTATTTTGATCGTTATTATTTTTTGAAATGCATTTCATTTATTTAATTATTGTTTATTTGTTGTCTATGGTGTCTGTTTTTTGTGCTTCGTTTTCTTAAACATTCATTAGCCCTGCTGTCCCACCACAGTTTTCTCCCCGCCCTCCACCTTTGTTGCTGTACTGCCAGCGTCACACTCATTTAGCCGAGTGGCAGACTGCTAGTTATTATTGTTGCCTCAATTGCCCCCACTTTTCCTCACTATTACGGGCAGTTGCGCCAGGTAGCTGTTGTCTGGATTGCTTTGCCTTTAACGTGTACCCGCAATCCCGCTAAGTAGTTGCACTTATTTTCAACACACATTGCACGTACATTACGCCTCTTTTCTGTCTCTCACACCTTTTGCCTACCACTTGCCTACGCCAATTGGTAGCCAAAGGGGGGTGGAGGTGTATCTCCATTCCTCTTGTCCGTCCCCCTAAACAACCCCCCCCGTTATGTCCCCTGACCCCCCACAGATTATTAATCTCCTTATTCACTCAGTACGTGGTACTGCCACAGCGGTATACCACACCAGTCTTGATCGCTTTATCCCCCTCACGCGCCATCAAAGCGACGTCCTTGCAACTACTTGGGGCATCTTAGAGGTTGACTTTACACCCACTACCGAACTCCGCCTTTCACTCTTGTCTCTTATAGACTTACCTCCTTCAGGCACCTCTTCTTCCCAACCACCACCACCAGACACCACCCGCCCGGATCTTTTGTGGCCTGCCCACTCCTCTAATTCATCTTCGCGCTCCCCACCCTCTTTAGAGTCTTCTGTTTCTCTTGCTAATTCTCCCACTATCGTTGCCATAGACGGCGACTCCAATACTGACTCTGCGCAGTCCACGGCATCCTCTGAAGGGGCAACACTCCCTAACCTTACCGCCCCTGCTTCCCCCACGGTATCAGCATCAGCACTTACGATTGCTCTCCATCAACCACTGTCTCCTGCTAACGAGTCCCCATTCCTCTTGGCACTCCTGCAGGACTATTCAGTGGATTTAGAGGACTCTGCACCAGACATCCTCATTGTGCCTCCTCCGGCAAGCCCACCCCCGCATTTTCAGACACTGTAGGTAATGAGTACCCCGTCTCCTGACAGTACAGCTTCTCCTATTTTTGTATATCTAGTTAATAATATCGTTGTGGGTCTTTCCACTGGGCACCCATCCTCCTTTTGTCACGTTACACCCTTAGCAAGCACTGTCCTTCTCACTATATTTCAAGTTTTAGGGGTTGACTATACCCAGGCACAGCAGATAACGCTTTCACTAGCACCATCCTTTCCGCACCTTCCAAATCCCATTGTCCCTAAAGCCAAAGAACTAAAACATTGCAAGCACTGACTTTTTAGGGAACACTCCAGTCCCCCAACAATTACTGGTCCCCATGAATAGGATTTTAGGTACCTCTGTTCATAAAACATCGGATTGCATTTACATACGCATTCGCCTACTAGCGCCAGGTTTGGACATACCTACCACACTAGTTACAACTTATCCACGCAACCCGCTACAAAGCAAAGTAATTGCTGGTCTCTCTCGTAACCAGCTCCAATTCCCTGACTTCTCCCCTAGCGGAATATACACCGGACCACAGGAACTGGACTTAAGAAAAGCATTATATCACATTATCAGTAGTGCCATAGGAGAGGAATTGGTAAACGACGCCATCCCCTCCTCTCCTGCTACTCAGCACACTCCTGCCACTGAACCCACTCCTGCCACTGAACCCACTCCTGCCACTGAATCCTCTCCTGCCACTGAGCACTCTTCTGCCACCTAATCACATTCCTTTCCAAACAAGCAACACACACCCTCAAAGCATTGTGCTTTAAAATAACACTCATGAATGGCATAGTAAGCTCTACAGTGTATAAAACGTCTACCCACTTTCACATCTTTTTCATCATGCATCCCCCTGGAGCACTATTCACTGCCATACTATCTAGCACCTGGCTAAAGGCACCCTCTCCAAAGTTATATTGCTGAAGCTTGCTTTGGCGGCCAGCTCCACTTTCCTCTTTATACTGAAGCACAAGAGCGACACTTGCAGGACGGGGTGTATGATATTGTCATTCAGGCAGTAGAGCAAGAACTCATCAGAGACATTGTCCCTAGCACCTGAGAAAACTCGCTCTTGTAATTCAGGCTTTGCCTAGAGCGCCCCGTGTTACACACACCAACATGGCCACTCCACTCCAACATGTTTTAAAAACATTCGGAGGCCAGGAACACCATATACTAAAGCACTGCCGTGAACTTCATAAGCGTACGGCGAAAATGACTCATCCTTGGCCCTCAGAGGGAAGCTTCGACCCAATAATACTAGAGCATGCCACCACCTTTCTAGACACCAAGTACTCTGGCACTAAGTTACAGAAGAGAAAGGCTACTTTAGATCTCTGGCGCATTTTCAAAGACAAGGCTCAAACACACTCTGACTCCACACCCCCAGCTATACCCAATGCTCCGCCCCCACCGCCTTACCACTTCAGCGGTATGTATACCGAGCTCACTAACAAGGAACAATCTGAGCTACCAGTTACCACTAATGATTCTCCGGCTGCTGGCTTCCAATCACTACCAAATGAGGCATCTTCCTCATCGCACCTCGGCCCAGATTTACACATCACACAGGTTGAGGAATTTCAGACTTCCCATACATCACCCAGTCACCCGTACCACCTCGTGGACAGACCACCGGCTCCACCCACGCCCCCCAGTGATGTATACCCCGACCTGACAGACCTGCGCAACATACACCTGCCTCTCCCCAACGGTACAGTAAGGGAGACAGCGGTATCAGGTATCCCAGGCTTCATAGATGCACAGCTATCACTAAAATTTACACCAACAGTCAATACTGCACACTCACGCCCAGGTGAAGAGGATGAGGAAGGCTCTGACTCTGTCTCCCAAGCATCATCTCTTCACATGGACTCTGACTCTGTCTCTCAAGCATCATCTCGTCACTTGCGCTCACCTGTCATCATCTGCCGTGACATCGGCACTAAACAAGTCTCTGACTCTAACCCCTTCCGTGACACTGACACTCAACAAGCACCTGGCCCCAACACCTTCCTTGACACCGGCACACACCTGTTCCCAAGGTCGCACCTCCCATCACAAACTAGCATGCCTTACATGGCTACTGCACCCTCTGGGGAGGTACCAGGATCTGGCTTTATGACAGACAACCGACAGCTCATTGAGTTCCCCCCGTTGCTGTGCAGAACCGAGGAACAGCGTGCCCCCCTCACAGGTCTCCCCTCCTCTTATGACACTTATAGACAGAATGCAGAGTTGAGCAAAAGCACTAGCCTGGAAAGTATTTCATCACAGCATCTTGAAGACGAACAGACACCCAAGCAGTACTCCCCTAGCCACGCAGACCAGTTACACAAAATGAGACGCTTGTCATTTAAATTAGACAACATGAACAAAAGCATTACGGACATGATGTCGAAGGTCAAAACACCAACAGCACCCTCACCCACGCTGCACCGCCTCGTGCAACACCACCCAAAGACAATTATCAGTAGGAATGGGGAAGGGAATACACAATATCTCTTTAGTGAGCACCCCTACCACCGTAACGCTGCCGCCTCTGGAATAACACAAACACTCGCCAACACACACCAAGCTCACCAATACCCAACAGCAGTAGGGCCAGAAGAGAGACCACCATTGGGACTAGAAGACCTCAACCCAATGTTTGGTGAGATCCCAAAATATTGTGGACTCCCACAGGAACAAGACAGAGTGGTAAGAAGTAAGGTCAGGACCACCGAAGCACAAAGACTTAAAGTCTTGGGGACACATGGGCGCCCAGACGACATACTATATGACGTCTCGGGCTCTGCTTCCATGCGCACCGTTAGGATGAAAAATAGACACAACATAAGTCTCAGCAGACCTTGTCTACCAAAAACCAGCAATGATCTCACTCCCAATGAGATAGTGACATTAGGGGAAGGTTCAGATTATGCAGTTAACCCCTTTTCAGACGATTTGGCAGGCTGGTCAGAGCCCTTAGCGCCGCAAATGCTCCCTTGGCCAAGAGACGGCTCCTTTGAGCCTCAGTACATGGCCACAGCAGTTGAATGTATCCTCAAAGGATTAGGAGATGAGGATTGGGACTATGACTACATGAGGGAGAGCCTCAAAGTCTGGCAAAAATATGCTCGCCAGCATGACTATACAGGACCCACAGCGCAACGCCCTGGGGTCATGCGCCAGATGCCACTGCTCTACAAAAATGTCACTGATCCCCCCCCATCTACATCCCATGGTCTACACTAGACAAAGAAAATGTCAAAAGGCACTCCCACCCCTCACTGAGGGTGCGGGAAAATGGATTGCAGCTTTTGAAAATTGCACTACAGGTAACAAACATAGCTATAGGAGATGTAAAAAGCCTGCTGATCTCCCTCATGGGAGAAGACGCAGAAGATCTCTTCACACGTATCAATGCCAATCTTACAAAAACAAACACCAAACATGATGGTGTTTCCTTTAATGAGATTAGAACACTAGCATGGACTGAGTTGCGCAGGAAATTCCCTGATGTTCCCGATATTGGGGCTCTATTGTCACAGTCCATGCAACCAAATGAAGACCCTGCCAACTATCTTTCCAGAATGAAAGAAAAATGGCACCAGGAGTTAGGGCAACGATGGGACGCAGCTGGAGGGTATGGGAGATTATTTTATCACACCATAAAGAAAGGTTTACCCACTGAAGTGCAGGAAAATTAGATGGCATTGTAGCAATGGAATGCAAGCCATGGGCCGAAATACAAGACCACATTATACATTACTGCAAAAAGAGACAGTAACAAGAGAAGGTTAGACAGCTGGCAATAGAGAATGCCGCTGCCAAGTTGGTACAGCAGAAACTTAATAAGAAAAAAGACAATGTTGACACAGTCATGCTTGCAGCACCAGTCACTCAAATGACAGCAATAACATCCTTCCCCCAGGCTGCCATGAATGCGCTTGCAGGCAACGCCCAACATGCCCCACAACAGGTTCAAGCACCACCTGCAGTACAGTACATACAAGCTCAACCTCAACATGCCATACAGTATGTCCAGCCGCAACCACAGCCAATGGTACAATACATGCCAGCACCACCTGCTTACAGCACCAACACACAGCCCTATTACAATAACAGACCAAATATGAACTGGAAGGATAAGTTACTTACCTGTAATCCTAGTTCTCTTCCAGGGGTATACTCATCAAAGTCATAAGCACTGAATAATCTCCGCCCACGTGCGGGAACCCGGAGCATATATAAAAATACATATATATGTGTATGTAGTAGAAAAGGAGTATATAGTACGAAAAAACACACACATATACATGTATTACATAAAAAATATGCAGCCTCAAACATATCCAATAGGCTAAGAAGCCAGAATTACATGTATTTCTCTAGTATGAAAATGCCATATAAACATATAATGTAAGAGAAGGACATGTACAGTAAGAGCATTCCGCAAAAAAACCTTTTATTTTCATCAAGAAAACAGTAATGCCAGGCAATTAGCCCAAATAAGGCAGCATAAATAAATAACATCCCTGTACAGAAAAGGAAAAACTGGCACCTCGCCTTTAAGGCCTCAGAGACTCTGAGCACTATGCCTTTAAGACCTCCAGGAGCCCCTGCTCCCATCATGCACCACAGGTGACAGTTAGGTCAGTTCTTTTGTACGGTATAAGAAACCTGTAGGAACCTGCATCAAAGATGCAAGAATATCGAGTAAACTGTCAATGCTCGTCCGGGGAGGAGGGCGGGTTGCTTATGACTTTGATGAGTATACCCCTGGAAGAGAACTAGGATTACAGGTAAGTAACTTATCCTTCTCTTCCAGGGGATACTCATCAATAGTCATAAGCACTGAATAGAGTAGCAAGCCCATACCCACTTCCGTGCGGACGAGCAAAACACAGAGAACTCAATTAAGATACACATTTTAAACAGTATTTGCAAACAAGTTTCTCAGCGAGGCCTGCCCCACCTGAGCATCTGCCTGCGTGTCAGCATCTAAACAGTAGTGGCGAGTAAAGGTATGAACTGATCGCCATGTAGCTGCTTTACAAATCTCTGCCATGGGGACATTCCTCAGGAGAGCCGTGGTAGAAGCTTTCCCCTAGTGGAATGTGCCTTAGGCTTCCCGGAAGGGATTTGTTGGCCAATTGGTATGACAGTAGAATACAAGAAACTATCCATCTAGAAATGGATCTCTTGGAAGCTGCAGAACCTGTATTAACAGGACCATAGTTAATAAACAAACGTTCCGAATTCCTCAGTGTCTTTGTTTTGTCCAAATAAAACTTCAGAACCCTCTTGAGATCTAGTGAGTGAAGAAATCTTTCCGGAGGATTCGAAGGATTCGGAAAAAAGGTAGGTAAAGTGATAGTCTGGTTAATATGGAAGTCCGAGACCACTTTAGGCAAAAAGCTAGGATGAGTTCTGAGAACTACTCTGTTAGCGTGAAACACAGTATAAGGTTCCTTACAGCAAAGAGCCTGGATCTCACTGACCCTGCGAGCAGAAGTAATGGCCACCAGGAACGCGGCTTTCCATGTTAAATGCTGTAAGGAAGCTTTATGAATAGGCTCGAAAGGAGACCCCATCAACTTTGTTAACACAATGTTAAGCTCCCAAGGAGGAGAGGGAGACCTGACTGGTGGATAAACCTTTAAGCCCTCAAGGAAATCCTTTACCACCGGAATTCTAAACAAAGAAGCCTGGTGGGGGACTTCCTATAGGCTGTGATTGCTGCAAGGTGGACTTTGATAGAAGAGAACTGAAGACCAGATCTAGCCAAATGCAGCAAATAGGGTAAAATCACCTGTTCCTGACCCCGGATGGGATCATGTCCATTGTCCACACACCATAGGAAGAACCGCTTCCACTTAAAGGCATATGATTTCCTCGTGGAAGGTCTTTTCGCTTCTTTGAGAATAGCCATACAGTCTGGATTCAATTGTAGGTGTCCATATTGTATGACTTCAGGAGCCATGCTGTCAACCGGAGGGAGGACAGGTTGGGATGGAATACTCTCCCTGCCTGTTTGGATAGGAGATCCGGGCGGCATGGCAACCTCTTGTGTGGTACTTCCGATAGTTGAAGGAGGTCCGGAAACCACCACTGGCGAGGCCACTCCGGGGCTATTAGGATCATCCTGGAGGTGGTCCTGTACAGCTTGTTGATTACAACTGGTATCAACGGAATCGGTGGAAAGGCGTACAGTAAGCTCTGAGACCATTCGATCAAAAGGGCATTCCTCGAGATCCTTGTTGGGGACACCTGGATGCGAAGGCGGGGCATTTTGCGTTTACCGCGTCTGCAAACAGGTCGATGTCTGGCTTTCCCCATTCTCGAAAGATGCTTTGAGCGACTTCGTTGTTGAGAACCCAATCGTGGGCTTCGACGAAGTCTCTGCTGAGGAAGTCCGCCTGGGAGTTGAGAGAGCCCGGTAGATGAATGGCTACTATTGACAGGTCTCTCGCTAGAAGCCAGTTCCATATGGTTTGAGACTCTATGGAGAGTGTCCTTTATCGGGTACCTCCCTGTTTGTTCAAATAATACATCGTCGTTGTATTGTCTGTTTGGATCAGAATGGAGCGAGACTTGAACGACGGAACCAGGGACTTGAGTGCTAGATGTACTGCTCTCAGTTCTAGCAGGTTGATGTGGTAGCTCTTTCGGAGTCGGACCATAGACCTTGTACTTGCAGAGGGCCCATATGAGCACCCCAACCCTGAAGAGAGGCGTCCGTGTCTAAAGTCTGGGTTGGAGGGTCCTGATGGAAAGGGACTCCCTTCATCAGGTGCGATCGCTTCATCCACCACCGGATGGAGTCTTTGGCTGATTGATGGAGAATTACCTGATCCTCCCAGCGCCCTGATACTTGCATCCACTGGTCCTCCAAACATTGTTGTAGTGGACGCATGTGTAATCGTGCGTTTGGTACTATAAAGATGCACGATGCCATCGATCCCAGTAGTGATGACACCTGTCGAACTGTTGGGAGATGCGTGTGAAGAAGAGTCAGACATTTTCCTTGGATTGATGACAATCTCTCCCTCCGAAGGACACACGCTTGCTTTTTTGGTGTCCAGGAAGGAGCCTAGGTAATGGATCTTTTGCGTTGGATTTAGTATGGATTTCTTGAAATTGACGTGAAGGCCCAAGTTGTGGAGAAGCTGAAGGCAGCACGTGAGATGATCCTGCAGCAGAGTTGGAGATGAGCTCTTCAGGAGCCAGTCGTCTAGGTAAGGATATATGAATATTTTCTGCTTGCGGAGAAAAGCGGCCACCACAGACATACATTTGGAGAATGTTCGGGAGCTGATTTGAGCCCGAACGGGAGAACTGAGTACTGGTAATGTTGAAAAGACACTCGAAAGCGTAGAAATTTGCGATGTTTCTTTGAGATTGGTACGTGGAAGTATGCATCCTGCAAGTCGATGGAGCACATCCAATCCTCTTGATGAAGCTGTGGAAAAATTTGATGGAGTGCCAACATTCGAAATTTTTCTCTGCGAATGTGTTTGTTCAACAGTCTCAAGTCCAGAATAGGTCTGTATTCTGTGGCTGGGCCTCTTTTTCTTACAAGGAAGTAACGAGAGTAGACTCCTTGATTTCTTTGAGGAGCGGGGACTTTTTCTATAGCTCCTTTCTTCACTAAGGTGTTTATCTCCTTTTGTAACAATCGTTTGTTGTGGTGAGAAATGCCTCTTGGAGGTATTGATGGAGGAGGAGTTATGAATCTGAGAAGATAGCCATTCTGAACAATGTTGATGACCCATTTGTCTTTTGTTATACGTCTCCACTCCTCCAGATGTAATGAAACACTTCCTCCCACCGGAGTGGACAACAGCTTTGGAGGAAGACACATCTCATTGCTTTTGTGGCTGCTTTGGTGCTGTTGACTGTTGTTTGTTTCCACCTCTGCCACTTCCAGGTCTGCGTTGCTGGAACTGGGATCTTTGTTGCGTCTGACCTTGGTTCTGCGATGACCAGTTAGATGATTGACCTCGCTGTTGAAAAGAGCGTTTATCATAGGGGCGAAAACGACGACGAAATTCTTTCTTCTTTTCGAGGCCTACAGCCTTGAGAGTATCCAACTCAGTTTTCATTTTTGCCATTTCGTCGTCAGCATGTGAACCAAACAACGATGATCCATTAAAGGGCAGATTGGCTATCTTTCTTTGAGCATCGGGCTTGAGACCTGTGAGTCGAAGCCAGGCTGATCTTCGGGAACAAACGCCATGTGCGTACCCATGAGCTGCCAAATCTGCAGAGTCGGCCGCTGTACTAATGATCTGATTAGCAACCAGGCCCCCTTCCTGTACAATCTCTAGAAAGTCTTTTTGATCCTCTTTGGGTAATCTGTCTGTGAATCTCGTCAGAGAGTCCCATAAAGACCGGTCATATCGTCCCAGTTGAGCGGCTGCACTAGCCACTCTCATAACGGATCCTGATGTATTGCACATTCGCCGTCCCAAAGAATTCATGTTTTTGCTATCCTTCTCTGGAGGAGCAGATGACATAGAGGTATTTGCATGTGCTTTTCTGGCGGCGGCGACTATAAGAGAATCCGGTGGCGGGTCAGACCGCAGAAATAAAGGATCTTGGTCTGGGGCCTTATACTTTTTGAAATCCTTGCGGGACCCGAGCCCACTGTGGCAGGTGTCAAAAAGTCTTCATCGCAGGCTCTAATAATCCTGGTACCAAAGGTAGAAGAGGCTTTGCAGAAGCTCGATGGTGCAAAGTTTCGAATATAACAGATGTAGAAACCTGAGGCACAGTCATGGTTATATTCAACTTGCTGGCACCTCTACAGAGAACCTCGTTGAATGTCCCCATATCGTCAACAGGAGAAACTCTGGATGGTGGGGTTGACGATATAGTAGGGGAATAGTCTCTATACGATGACCTTGTTGATGAGGTCGTTGTAGGAGACCTCTGTCTTCTCCTTGGCGTATGTGATCGGCGGGGTTCTGAGCGTTCTTTTGAACGTGAATGCCGTCTTAATGGAGATCTGGAACGTCTCGGGGACCTACCAGCGGAAGATCTTGCGGATTCCGTGGGAGGAAGTCTTTCAGTAGATCTGGGTTTGTTCTTCCAGTGCCTAATGTCCTCCAACCATCTGGGTGACATATTGATGGGAGGAGATTTGTCTCTCGCCGGAGAGCCCTCCGGTGTAACCTGAATAATAGTTATACCAGGCGAGGAAGAAGCTTCCCTCGACGTCGACCGTGATTTTGAAGATGATTTTTCTAAACCTTCAGCTGGAATAACTTGCTTGTCCCTCGACGTCGAACGCCTCGACGTCGAACCAGAATGAGCCACCATCGACGACGACTGTGGAGGTGAAACTCTTGACGGTGGAGATCTATGGGACGAAGCCCTCGACGTCGGTCTCTTCGACGACGACCGCTGGTGTTCATGCGGTGTCTTCGACGTCGACCCTGCCCTCGACGTAGACCGCTGACGGGTCCGAGAGGGTGAATTGTAGAGACTCGACGCAGACCTTCGAGAAGGTGGCGGAGATCTCGACGTCGACCTCTGAAATAATGTCGACGGACGTTTCGACGTCGACCGAGGTCTATCATGCTTCGAGCCCGAAACATGTCTCGACTTCGACTTACTTTTCGACGGCGTACTCCTCGACGGCGATTTTGCCTTCGACACCGATCTCGATGTCGGTCTCACTCTCGACGGCGATCTTGCCTTCGACGTCGATCTCGATCTCACTTGGGTCATAGCTCTCGACGTCGACTTACTTCTCGACGGCGATCTTGTCTTCGACGCCGACCTGACTTGTTTGGTTGGTCTCGACGTCGAGGACATGCTATGATGTTTTTCTTACTTCCAGCTTTTGGTGAAGTAGATTTTCGCCGTTTCCTTGGAGAAGAGGGCCCTCCAGATGGATGATGACTTTCTGGGCCACTTTTCTTTCCTTTCACCATCAAGGCTAGAAGTCTGATCTTCTCTCTGTCTTTCAATGTTCGACTTGAAAGTTGACGACAGTGGTAGCATGTCTCTGTGTTGTGAGAAGAAGGAAGACACACGACACAGACCGAATGAGGATCGGATTTGGCCATCTTCTTCCCACAGGAAGGACATTTATCGAATAAAAGTGGCATATCTGACTAAAAAGAATGTCAATTAGTCAGAAAAAGACTGATATTAAAACCAGTAAAAAGAAATAATGTTAGAATATTGTTAGAAATATAAATTCTGACTGGAAAAGTCAAAATCAGTTAAGCTCAAGCTCCAGGTTCCTCACAGAAGGAGCCGGAAAAAGAACTGACCTAACTGTCACCTGTGGTGCATGATGGGAGCAGGGGCTCCTGGAGGTCTTAAAGGCATAGTGCTCAGAGTCTCTGAGGCCTTAAAGGCGAGGTGCCAGTTTTTCCTTTTCTGTACAGGGATGTTATTTATTTATGCAGCCTTATTTGGGCTAATTGCCTGGCATTACTGTTTTCTTGATGAAAATAAAAGTTTTTTTGCGGAATGCTCTTACTGTACATGTCCTTCTCTTACATTATATGTTTATATGGCATTTTCATACTAGAGAAATACATGTAATTCTGGCTTCTTAGCCTATTGGATATGTTTGAGGCTGCATATTTTTTATGTAATACATGTATATGTGTGTGTTTTTTCGTACTATGTACTCCTTTTCTACTACATACACATATATATGTATTTTTATATATGCTCCGGGTTCCCGCACGTGGGCGGAGATTATTCAGTGCTTATGACTATTGATGAGTATCCCCTGGAAGAGAACACGGGTGGACCAGGAAGAGGGCGAGGGATGGGACAACAAAGGTTTCCACAACAGCCAGGACAAGGGACACCACCAATCATCTGCTACTATTGCCAGAAACCAGGCCACATACAGAGAGATTGCAACAGCAAAAAGCGTGATATGGGTCAGCAATATATGCGTCCTGGCTACCAAGCACAAGCACCATTCCAACAACAGCAGCGCACGCAACAACACCTTCAGCAGCCCCAAATACTATACTCTTATGCACAACCAGCACAGCAGCAACAAGTGCAGCTCCAAGCGCCCACAATGGCCCAGGTTCAGCCAGCAGTCCAACAAATACAGGTTCCAATGCAACAGCTACAGCCACAGCAAGCACCTGCTTATCAGGTGGTCCCCCAAACACAAAACAATGTACCTCTAGGAGGAACGATTGTTGCCTCCAACAACCCCTTTACCCAGGGCACCATCCAGCAATTTCAGGCTGGAGGATACACCAGCTAGGACAGCCCACAGACAACTCTTGTGTGCCCAATTTTGTCATGCACAAGCAATACTGAAGAGGACCCTATTGCAAGTGTTGTGATAAATAACAAAACATATAGTTTTCTTGTTGACACAGGTGCCACATATTCCTGCATTACAGGTGGCCCTCTGCCCATTTCTAACAAAACAGCGGACACACAGGGATTTTCTGGGGCAATAGCAAGGGTCCCCTTCACCAAGCCAGTATCAATGGAAATAGGAGGACATGTAGTGGAGCAGCCTCTGCTCTATTCACCCAGGTCCCCAGTCAATCATTTAGGACGTGACCTCATGGCCAAACTAAACATGACCATCCACTTTGATGACAACGGAACAATGATTTGCTCCATACCAGGTACCTCACTAACTAGGATAATGGCAGTCACTGCACAGTCTTCCTTAGATAGCCAGGTCAGAGCACGACCAGTGGATGAGCACGCCTTCTCTGCAGCTGTCCACACTATTGTCGCCACCACTCCCGAATTACAAGGCCGCACTGTCCAGTTACCAAAAGAGTTCCTTTTCAGACCCCAAGTACCAGACTCACAGGTATTAGACAAACACTTGACAGTGGACATCTGCGCCCTTGAGGTAACGCCAACATACAGCGCATTCCTGGCATGCGACGACAACGCTCATACTTGGGCTTGTGTCATTTTTATTGAGCCTAAAGGGTTGGTAAGAGACATTTCAGATGCCCAGTTGTTTGGATCCCCTGAAGACTACTCCAAGACAGAGATTATCTATCAAAACAATGTGCCTATCTCAGTAACAGTGGAGATTAGGACACCAACAGTCACCCCTAGCTATGACTCTGCCCGAGACGCAGATCTGGCTCAAGTACCTGCACATCTTTGAACAACAGGCGCAAATGATGTAGGCCTTATTAGCTCTGCCAGGCCATTTAAGATAACACTCAAACAAGGTGCTATCCTGCCCAGAATAAAACAGTATCCCTTGTCCAAAGCAGCGGAAGAGGGCATTGCCCCTCCCATACAGGCATTGCTAGATCAAGGAGTAATATATCCTTGTATCTCTCCTTGTAACACAGCCCTTTTCCCTGTGCGGAAGGGGAAGACAAATCAATGGCGTCTAGTACACGATCTGCGCGCAATTAACAACATAGTTGTACCAGAATTCCCTATTGTCCCAGACCCCTCTGTCATCCTCACCAATGTTCCCCCCGATGCACAGTACTTTTCTGTCATCGACCTGAAAAATGCTTTTTTCAGCATTCCTTTGCACACAGACAGCCAATACCTATTGGCTTTCTCATTCAGAAATGTGCAATTCACGTACACAAGGCTCGCTCAAGGGTACTGTGAGTCCCCTAGCGTCTTCAACAGAGTTGTCAAAGGGGACTTGTCTAATATTCAATGTGATAGCACCCTACTGCAATATGTCGATGACATACTGCTTTGCAGCCCCACAGAACAACAATGCAGAAAAGACACCATCTTCTTACTTACCACGCTGGCACAAAGGGGATATAAAGTTGACAAACAGAAGTTACGGTACTGTCAGAAAGAGGTACACTATCTAGGTCAGCTACTGTCTGCATCAGGCAGACGAGTCACTCCAGGTCGAGTTGAGGCGATAAAAGGCACTCCTGAACCTCAAACAGTTAAAGACATGCAAAAATTCCTCGGCCTGGTTAATTATGTCCGCCAGTGGGTCTTTGATTTCGCAACAATAACTGCCCCATTGCTGAAAGCTGTGAAAATGGGCAAAGACAGACACAATAAAATTGAGTGGACACCTGAAATGAGAACAGCCTACACCCAGCTCAAAGATGAGATAACAAATGCACCAGTGTTAGGATCACCTGATTACACAAAAGAATTCTACCTATTCACTCACTGTGATGGTCTAGTAATGACTGCAGTACTCACTCAGAAATACCCCATGGGCCATCAAGCCCATTGCTTACTTCAGCGGCATGCTGGACGCTGTCATGAAAGGTCATTACCCCTGCGAGCAGGCCCTTGCTGCCGCAGCCTTTGCTGTTGAGAAAAGTACTCCCATTGTAATGGGTTCCCCACTGACTATGTACACAGAACATGCTGTCTTTGCAATAATACAAAAAGCCAAGACGACTTTAACAACACAAAGAGTGTCAGGTTACGAAGTAATATTGTCATTACCTTCTCTGAAAATTGTGAAATGCCACACAGTAAACCCTGCCACATTTTTTGCCCATCCAATAGCTACCTCAGATGATGACACCCATGACTGTGCCACATATTCACCAGATGAGTCTGGAGCAGCAAAAGAGGATCCCTTGCCAAACAGTACTGTATATTTTGTTGATGACTCCTCTACCATTGATCAAGAAACAGGAGTAAGGTACACAGGAGCTGCAGTAGTTAAAGCACAGCAGAATGATTCCTCTGATTCCCTAGACATTGTACAGCAACTCACATTACCTTCACATTATTCTGCCCAGGCAGCTGAACTAGTAGCCCTCATAGCTGCCTTAAACATTGGAGCAGATGACCGCATTACAATTTATTCAGATTCTGCATATGTCACCACAACAACACACTCCAGCATCCTCCGCTGGAGAAGGCGCGGCTTCCTCAAATCAGATGGTACACCTGTCATTCACAAAACGTTACTAGAGGAACTTATTGAGGCCCTTACACTACCAGCTGAAGTAGCTGTAGTAAAATGCGCAGCGCACACTAATGGCCAAGATTTTGTCTCCAGAGGTAACGCCCTGGCAGATTGGGCAGCCAAGGCTGCAGCCAGAGGCCCCCCCAGCAACAGGCCCCCCACTCCAAACGACAACAGAAGTTCCACTTGCCCCATTTTACTTTCCCAAACACTGCCTCCCACAGAGCATGACAATAGCAATGAAGGAATTCCACAAACACCATCCCAATTCACAACACCATTTGACATTGACACAACTCAGCAATATGATCACACTGCACAGTTACACCTTAGAGAAATGCAAGAAAGTGCACCAGATCAAGAGAAAGAGTTATGGAAGAAGAGGGGAGTACAACAGGACTCCGCCGACTTCGTGTACAGACAGACAGTAACAGGGAAACCTGTGATGCCATGTTACAAGTGGCATTAGACCAACTCCACCTTCCCACACATGTCACCCGAGATAACATGTCCACCACCTTGCAAACAGACTGGTTCATCCCCAATGCCTATGAACAGATACAATTATATGTTAATAAATGTCTCATTTGCCAACAATATTCCCCAAACCCGACTCTCAAAACAGTTGCTTCCACCATTCCTAGACCATCTGGCCCCTTCAAAGAGCTACACATGGACTATGTCGACATGATCGACCGCTGCCAAAATTACCTCATTGTAGTAGTGTGTCCATTTTCACGTTGGATCGAAGCTGGGCCTTGCGTCCACTGCGATGCCAAAGCAGCTGCCACATTCCTACTACGTGATGTCATTACTCGCTGGGGCATTCCAGACGCCATCCGGTCCGACAACGGAAGTCATTTTTCAAACGCCATCTTTTCCTCCCTGACCTCAATGCTAGGCATTAAACACAAACTGACATCAGCTTATCACCCACAAAGCAACGGCATTTGTGAGCGCCTCAACGGCTTGCTCAAAAATAAAATAAGCAAAATAAGTGCCACAATAGGAAAGAAATGGCTTTACTGCCTGCCCATAGCACTCTTTGCACTAAGAAACTCCCCAAGTTCGGATCACCACCTCACGCCCCATCAGCTTGTCACTGGACGATCCATAAATGTAACAATTCCATCCACACGCCCTAAGACAGACAGTGAATCATCATCAGAGATAGTGAGAGCAGAACTTTACCAATATCTGTGCCAACTAACAAGCGCAGCGCAGTTCCTTTCTACCCAGGTATCCAAGAGGAGAGACAAGGGCCCCACCGATCCTGAGCTCCCACCAATCCGTCCCGGGACACTGGTCTTCGTCCGGAAAAACGTCAGGCGTTGGAAGGATCCTAAGTTCGAAGGTCCTTTCCAGGTGATAGACTCATCACCAACTGCAGTGCGAATAGCTGAACGAAAAGCATGGATCCATCGCAGCCACGTCCGTCTAGACCCCGCACCACCACCTCAGCCAATGGACTAAAGGAAGGACGGGACATACCATCAGTGCCACTCCATGAAGACAGCGGCCTTCCATCCTCCTGTGATGAAGAAGACGATGAGCATCGCGTACTTACAGTCAAGAATGCTAATGGAGATGCAAAGTTATGTATTTCACTTGCCTTACTATTTTGTGTTTTTTCTACTGTCACTTTGGCAGTTCTAAATTGGTACATGTTTTATCTTGCAACTACTAATGAGTGTTACCTTTCAGATACTATCACACCATCTTCAGGGCAGTCAGTTGTGCCACCAGATAGAGACAAGATCGAAAGTCCACCACTCCCACCTTGTACCGCTGATACAGCACACACTAGCACACACCCCACATACACAGTTACTGATCTGATCCCAAGCAGTGCTACTACCCCAGGGGCTGGCGTTCCAGATCCCACATTGGGTCCCCAGTTGCCCTGCAGTTCCCTTCCTCGCACTAACCGTAGATTTAAAAGAGGATTTAAACGAGGTAGACCAAGGTTCTGGACCCGTAGAACAAAACCTGAGGTTACACAACAGTGGGCCACCGCTCTTCAAGACACAATGGTTCACATTGCACACCTTCATTCCAGGCCCGACTTCCATTCCACCCGTCCTGACTAATTCAATCAGGGTCATGGAGCCCATGATGCCCTGTTAGACAACATGTGGTACCGGCATATGTCCAAGATAGGGAAAAAGGCAACAAAAGAAGCATGTTTCGTGTGCTCACATATCCCTCATGCAGTAGGCGCAGACCAAATGATTTTCCCAAAAGAAGTACCACCCCCAAAAGCCGAGTGTCTCCTCCATCTGTTCCTTTGCCGTATATACGGCCAAATTCAGCTTCTGTCCGCAACTATCGATAGCATTTTTGTAAACACCACAGCATGGGATCATAATTCTGTCACGTTCAGAATTGCGACTGACAAAGAACAATTTGACAAAGGCATGGAGGAGCTGTATAGGATGAAAATACCTGAAAGGTACACACAAAGTTGGGAGCGTAGTTTCGCCTATTTACGTTACTTCACCTTTACAACACCCCCAACAACATGTAATCCACCAAGAATTCAAAGCACCTGTGAATACAGGCCTGTGCTAGGTTTATGGGCCAACATCTATGTCGACAACAAGTGGCAAGGTCCACACAACTTGACTTGTAAAGCTGCTTCTTTAGGAGCCCCCTTTATAACGACAGATTGGGAGGGGGACACCGATTGGGATATCGACGATAGGTGCGGAGAGGTCTGGACACAAGAGAGTAGAAGGTACACCTTTAGTAAGGACACCACCTACCAATGGAAAAAAGTATATAAACTAAAAAATCCTCTCCTTTGCTTCTTAGGTAACGGTACCTGCCCTGTGGGCAGCAACACCAACTGTAACACGACAGTTTTTAATTTGGACCTCCAAGACGGCACCGCCGGCCTCATGGACATCTTTTGGGCCTGTGGAGAACGCCTCTACGCCCAGCTGCCCCCTCAATGGAAGGGCCTATGCACCATGGTCACCATGCATGAGCTGCATCTCGTTTTCCCGGCATCCAACATTTCTCAAGTGCTCGAACACCCCATGACAGGTGATGTCACCCTGCTTCACCGGCACCGAAGGAGTGCTCAATATTTTGCTAACGACGCCTTTAAGGAAGTTCCTGACGAGTTTCGCCTGTTCAATGGCGCACAGGAATTCTTTGGGGGCCTGTGGCCCATCTGGCAAACATCTGCTAATGCCCGGTGGTTGCAGGTCACACGTTATGAACTAATGACTCTGATCAACAACACCCGAGATGGGTTCAACGCAATACTGGAAGAATTACGACCAATAAGACTTATGGTTCTAGAGCATAGATATGTTCCAGATCAGCTCACAGCTATGCAGGGAGGGGTATGCGCTTCCATCAAATCGAGCTGCTGCACGTTCCATACCATCTAATGATGCCGATAACGGGTCTCTCGCTAAGGCCATTGAGGACTTGAGCAATTTGGGAAAGAAGATGCGTGATGAGGGCGGTGCCGATGCAGACCCTATTACGGGCTGGTTCAACTTGGACTGGATGCCTTCATGGCTATCTGCTATCTTGAAAATTATGTTACCTATTTGTTGTGTCATCATGTTAATGTGTTGCGGTGCACAGGTAATAATGAGGTGTATCAGCAGATGTAGCATCAAAGCAGTTGTGATAAATTACGTTAAAACAGCAATTTACCATGATGCAGACTATCAGGATATGCACCGTGTTCCTGGGGATGGCCAGGTCCACATACAACTCATAGAACTAGGTGCCCCTGAGGCCTCTCCTAACACACCCTCAGCTCCCCCAGTTCCACCCCATAGGTACACTTTGAGGGAGGAGCATAACGCTCACGAGTATGACCAGTTAGTGAGCCATGATGAAGGAGAATATGTTACCCTACCATCAGAATTGCAACACCCGGCTGCGTGTCCCTACGTTAATGACTCACCCAGCATGCACCCGACCCCTGAGGGTCCTTCGCAGTATTCTATCCGAGATGTGTTCAAAAATGAACAAGAGCAGGGATATGAAGGAGGGTCCCGAAGGTCCCGTATTACCATTTAACAAGAAACTCATTTCTGATTTTGCACTACCCACTAAACATGATACTCTAGATAGGCCCCACAAGACAGGCTCAGATAGAATGTCTTAAGTTGTCCCCTTTCCTTCGTCTTGGGAGTGCATCTCACATAGGCCCAAGCCCAGCTCCCTAGATAACCATATCTTACATAGGACCAAGCATACCTTCCTAGATACAAATGTGTAGGCCCAAAAAGCCAGTGACTCCTGCTCTCATTTTATAATAATAATAATACAGATCGTAGGCCTCACTGATCTGCTAGCAGAGATCTGTTCCATCCACCGAGAGACAACATCAGCCCCCTCTTGTGACTTTCCACAGTTACGAGAATAAGGGTGGCCCCCACCCACGTGACAATCTGTTGGAACATCTGGCTGTGTCACATGCAAGATTTGCGATATTCTTAGCTATGAAACTTTCCGCGCTTGCTTAACTGAAACTCAAGGCGGCAACGTGACCAAGAATTAATATATTTAATATTAATTCTGAGCATTTTTTACGGTAAAATTTATCCTTTGTTTACTTTTTGCGGTCAAGAACACTGACCATCTGCTAAACGCCCTGTTCCATCATGATACCACTTCTCGGTTTTATATCAAACTTCCCAGTTACTGTAAGCGGGCGGTTAAGTGGCCTGTGTCAGGCGTAGGAGTAAGTTCTGCATTTAACCATATAAAAGAGCTTCGCCCAAGGTGCAGCTCTGAATTCTCTGAGCATCAATCTGACTGCATACAGAGGGTTCCCGATCGATCGTCCGTGAGACTGGGCCTAGAACTTCAACTTCCAAGGTGGTAATACTCTTTCCTGATAATTCAGCCTATTGGCTTTGACAGCCTCTCTGATGGCATAGCCTATTGGCTTTGTCAGTCTATCTGATTATCTTTGCCTATTGGCTTTGTCAGCCTCTCTAATAATTTAGCCTTTTGGCTTTGACAGTCTATCTAATTCAGCTCATTCTAACCCAAGCTATTGCATTTATTTTAGTTTAAACTGCGTAGTCTTGAATGGTGTTGCTTTCTTAAAAAGAGATTAGTTTCAAGGCGCTAGCCTACCCATCCTCTTTAAAGACAGGGTTGCTCTTTAGCCAGTTATTCATAGCACAATATTTAGCCATACATTTGCTACTTTTGAACAATTGATTTATGACATTGTCCATGCATTTATTTTTCATCCTGCTCATGTGTTCATGGGCAACATTTTAATCGAACTGTTTTTATACTTGTGAACTGCTTAAATAAAAAGTCACTGTGTTTTACATCGTGGTTTCTTCTTTCCAAGTGAACGAACAGCACAGGGGTCTGGCTCTCTGGAGTCGGTAAGCAGAAGGGTGTGGCCACCAAAAATACCCTCTCCATCACACGCAAGGAGTTCAAAAACAACACCGCACTTTTGACTCTGCTGAAACCACGTTACGGGCACTCCAGCTGCAGTATATGCTACTTTTTCCTGCGAAACTTAAGGTCCTCTTTCAGGGGAAATCTCTCTTTTTCCACTCTCCTGACAAAGCTTGGGCATGGCCTTAAGAATGTCAGGAGCTGGCGAGGCGTGATGGCAGGCGGCCTGGCCTGCGCTCTAGCTGCGAGGAGGAGGTGTGGCCAAAGGACCGGTAGAGGATCCAGAGGAGGGGCTGCTGCACAGCATTCGGCAATGGAAGGAATCCGCCGTAGGGTTTGAAACCCTCACAGGAGCCGGAAGACTGAATAGAAATGGACGAGGAGCAGACTGTGGCTACTAAAAAAACTTGGAAGGGCTGTGCAAGGAAGGTGCCTCTCCTCGCTCCTCAGACGAGGAACGGATGACCAGCGCTGATGAGTGGCATCCAATAATAGCCACCCTCGAGCAGGAGACTAAACTCTATCCTAACGCCATGAATGATAAAATCCCAGATCAAGGTGGAGACGCTTCAGAGACAGCAGAATAGGTCGGAGCCGGCGACATGGCGCAAATGACCCTTCCACCCCCCCACAGAACTCACTTGTGGAACTGAGTGTGAACTAACTTACTCCACTATGAGACCATGGTCCCTAGTTGGCCAGTGGTGCAGGTTACGCAGTTATTTAAGGTAGTTGGGTTCAAAGGGGGGTGGTGGCAAAGTCCTCTCAAACTCCACTTGCGAGTAGTTCTGCCTATCAATGTGATTCTACAGTCGTGGGGGATGCGGTGAGGGGGTGAGTTTGTTCTTACTAGTTAACACAGTTCATAGGGGCGAGAAGCCAGTGTAGATGCACATATACTGGGCCAGCAGAAGGCATTCCTCTGCACAGCGCAACAACTCAAACAGATGGCACAGCCTAGACCCTTAGACACCACGAGATTCACAGTTTTGATGTGGAATGTTAATGGCTTGGGTAGTAAAGACAAGCAAGGACTTGTTACACAATATATAAGTCGACTGCTGCCTGAAGTGGTTCTCTTCCAGGGGACACACTGTCATTTCCTGGGTAGAGGAGCATATACCACGCTGGCCCATTCCGGCTTTACCTCAGGCTCCAGGGGTGTTGCAATACTGATAAAAGAGAAGGATTAGTTACTTACCTGTAATCCTAGTTCTCTTCCAGGGGTATACTCATCAAAGTCATAAGCACTGAATTATCCCCGCCCATCTGCGGGATCCCGGAGCATATAGAAATATACATATATATATGAGTATGTTGGGGGATCACAAGTGCATAGCACTTCCGCGACATACATATATACATGTATATAAATACATAAATATGCAGCCTAACAAATTCCAATAAGGCAAAATGCCAAAATTACAAAGGTTTTCCCTGTACAGACAATCTCCTATATACACTCTGTAATAGAGAACATACACTGTAATAGTGTTATGCAAGAAAAACCTTTATTTTCAGAGAAGAAAACATGTAATAGCAGGCAGTTGGCCCATAGGCTGCATAGCTGAATAAATATCACCGTACAGTAAAACACTGGCACCTTGCCTTTAAGGCTTCCAAGAACTTGGACACTTTGCCTTTAAGGCCTCCAGGAGACCCTCTGCTCCCATCATGCACCACAGGTGACAGTTAGGTCAGTTCTTTTTGCACGGTGTACTAACTTGTAACAATTACTAAAAAATGCTCGTCCGGGGAGGCGGGAGGGTTGCTTATGACTTTGATGAGTATACCCCTGGAAGAGAACTAGGATTACAGGTAAGTAACTAATCCTTCTCTTCCAGGGGATACTCATCAATAGTCATAAGCACTGAATAGAGTAGCAAGCCCAAACCCACTACCTCGCTGGACGAGCAAATAGTATTAAAAAACAGATCATCTTAACATGACATTAAGCAAATAAATTCCTCAGTGAGGCTTGTCCCACTTGGGCATCCTCCTGAGCATCTGAATCTAAACAGTAATGGCGAGAGAAAGTATGAACAGACCGCCATGTAGCTGCTTTGCAGATTTCTGCTATAGGGACGTTCCTGAGGAGGGCCGTAGTAGAGGCCTTTCCTCTGGTTGAATGCGCTTTAGGCCTTCCCTGAAGAGACTTATTAGCTAATTGATAGGCTAGAGATATGCAGGAGACTATCCATCTTGAAATAGACCTTTTAGAGGATGCCAATCCTGTATTAATGGGGCCGTAGTTGACAAACAAGCGGTCCGTCTTTCTTATTACCTTGGTCTTATCCAGATAAAACTTCAACACCCTCTTAAGGTCTAACGAGTGTAAGGCCCTTTCAGGAGGTGTAGAAGGATTAGAGGAAGAAGGTAGGCAAAGTGATAACCTGATTAATGTGGAAATCTGAAACCACTTTTGGCAGAA